>OY752138.1:18536200-19185408 GCA_963573275.1 Caenorhabditis uteleia
AGGTAAGTAATTTCTAGTCAAATATTATGTATATTTTATCATGCAGGTATTACCGTAGCAACGCAAGCCGGCACACCTTTGGGAGAAAAGAATGAACAGGAAATATTGGTAATCGCGAATCAGAGGAAGGAGATAGAGAGGCTGGGAAAGTTGGTAGCTGAGAAAAACGAGAAGATAAATGCTGCGAAACTAGAGTCAGAGTAGGTCAACTTGGATATGACAAGGATTTTTATACTTATTTATAGGAAAATGGAGAAAAAGTTCAAAGCAGTGGTATGCGAGATGCAGAAGAAATTAGACGATCAACAGAAGATTTACATGCAAGCGGAGAAGAATAAGGAAACGAAGTTGGAGAAGGAATTAGTCGATATGAAGAAGCAACTCGAGAAGAAGGATAAGAGTATTGAGCACAATAAGCAGCAAGCGGACAAAAACTGGAAGGAACTGAAGAAAGCGACAAAGGAAATAGCTGATTTGAAGATGAAGTTGGAGGAGAAGGAAATGAAAAATAATCAGAAGCAACAACAGACATTCATGCGAGAATTGAAGGAAATGCGCAGACGATTGAACGAAAAGGATGCAATTATTGAGGGTAATAAGAGACAAGCTCAGATGAACGTGGAGGAGCTGAAGGATAATAGGAAGCAAATACATCATTTTTTGCGAGAAGTGACAGAATTGAGGAAGAGATTGAACGAGAAGGATGCGATTATTGACGATAACAAAACAAGAGAGAAGAAAAATGAACAAATGCATAAGAAGGTAGTTGACGAACTGGAGCAAAGGATGAGAAGCAATATGCCAAGTACTTCTACAGCTGAAGTATCATATGGAAATGAACAGTCGGTTGATTATTTCTTGGCGTATATTGAAGAAGCTAATAATGTGACAAAACAAGCCGAAAAACAACTAACCGAGTAAGTATCCAGTATTCAAACTATCATAACAACATTTTTCAGATTCCTGGATAACACATGTGTGAACAGTGAGATAAAACGTGCTATGATAGAGATGGAAGATTTTCAAATGACACTTGGTCTTTATAGGCAAAAAGCACAGAAGAACATGGAAGTGCTGATGGTAAACTTTTCTCACGGTTCACAATATATATTTTATCAATTACAGGCTGATGAAGATGCTGAAAGTGACCAGCTTCTTGTTCACATCCCAGAAATGCCACGCCCATTCAGCAAGCTCACCTACAAAAAGATGGAGGAAGCTAGGGAAAAGAAATGGCAAGATTTGAATCCAGAATGCGATATTTGCATAGAGGATTTAAATAATGGGACCGAGACATGGGCTTGCACACGATGCACATGCAAATGTCATTACAATGTAAGTTATTGCTCATTCCTTCTAGTACTAATTTTTCATTATTTCAGTGTTTCACCAAGGGTGTCGAAGCCACAACCTCGAAGTGCTTCAAATGTCGAGAACCAGTAGTCGATGACAAAGAATTCCCAGCTCCACAACCAGCTCGTCGTTAGTTTTTCCTTGTTCGTGTGTCCTTTGGTGCTAATGAAAACGGTTTTCAATTTTTTTCTCACCTAACTGATGTGTCATTGTTTACTCCATTCTAAGCTAAACTCTTTTCAATGTTTTCAATTATTTTCATTTTTTCCCATATTGTTTTTTCACATTATTTAGTCTAATAAAGTGATTTTACAATACAAATCATCAAGTATTTCTAAGTGCATACAGAACTAATTTATCGAGCATTGAAAATGTGATTATTAAATTTTTAATATTACTATTTCGAAAAGTATGTTAAAAAGCATTGCTCATCGATTTTATCAACTGCAATAATATAATGTTTATGATCAAAATCATCTATAAAAAACCATAAATCTACAATTTTTATGAAACATGAAGGAGGAGAGGGGAAGAGGCTTAGAGTTGTCATAAAAATGGTGATAAGGAGATAACAAAAATAGCAAAAAATCGATCGAGATGGAGCGATAATGAAGACTCAGTGGCGAAATTTCACGGACCAGAAAGACAGGAACTTCAAAGAATTGTCCTACATTTTTCCGTTTTAACACATTTTTACTTCCTTTTTTTACCACATTTTTTAACACTACTCGGGCATTATTTGAAGTCATTTACACATTTCACGGTTCTCATCATCACATTTTTCACATTTATTACTTAGCTGATGTGTCATTTTTCTAAGCAGATGTTTCTTTTTTCTGGATTTCTTGATCATTACTTCAATTTCTGGATTTCTTGATCATTACTTCAAATTTTTCAAATTTTTTTTAAATGCATATTGTCTACTAAAAAAAACTTTAATTTTAACTTTCACATTTTTTTCAGCATTGCTTGATCATCATATTCCTTGTAAAACTTCATTTTAGTGCACCCCATTTTGAAAATCATCTTTTAAAATACTTACCTTCGAATTAATTTCAAACCAATGTTACAACACTCCGCACGTTGCGGTGCCTACTTTATAGTGCGGAGCGCGCGAAATAGAAATAAAGAGGGTTGCAACACATCTCTCCCAAGAATTACGGGAGAAGGTGGTTTTCTCAAGCAATTGTTCCTATTTTTGCTACCTTTTTGTTTAATAGTGATGCATCATACTATATTTGTGTGCATGTTATTCATGTTTTTCCTTGAGGTTGACTGTATTTTCTTAATCTTTGTCTTTTTTTGTGATGCCTCATGAGTTTTGCACACCATTTTTTCTCTATTTCTGTCTCAGAAATTCCAAGGCTGTGTTTATTTTTTGGTCATTCATACTCGTTGCTCGTTTATTATATTGCATCTTCGTTTCATAATAAAACAATATCTCAGCTAACCATGTCAAGCAATCAAAAAATTGCCGCCAACACTGCCACTTCGGGATCGAAGAATGGATCACCAACCAAAGCAACTCAGGAGCAAGAAAACGCAATGAAGAATGGAAAAGCAGCAGAACCTGTGAGTTTTTCATAATTATTTTGAACAATTTTTTATTGTTTACAGTCTGGAACAAAGTCTCGTCCGATCTGCCTAGATAACTACGTACGCGTCAAATGGACAGGAAGTAAAACGGGTGATTTTGTTATGTCAAGCAACCAAACAGATGGCAGCAAGACTGTCACTTTACCAGAGGTGGATGAGGAGCCAATAAGATCAACTACAACTTTCAGAACTGATGTAAGTTTGTCAAAATTATTGGAAAAAATGTTTGTTGTGTTTTACAGTCTGGAACAATTACTCTTCCAATTCTCCCACGTGAAGTCTCCGTCGCCAAAAATGATATTGTGATGACGATGGAACCAATAAGAAAGACTCAAAAGTTTAGAACTGAGAATGTAAGCGTTTCAAAATCATTTCAAAAATAGTTTATTGTATTTTCCAGGGTGGAACAGTTACTCTTCCGGTTCTTACTGTTCAGTGCCCACGTGGAACCCCTGGTGCCAAAATGACGGAAGAAAAATTGAACGATTGTTTCGTATTTTGCCAGGATGTCAAATGGTTCGTCAAAATGATTAAGAAAAACGCAAAGTTGTCTTTCCCTGCGGATGATAACAATTTCTCTCACTTTATGACATACCGGGATGCAAAAGAATTGATCATTCATCACACTCAAATTGGAGTCCCAAGTCAACTAGTGAATGCACCTCCAACGGACTTCTACTCATGCAGCCCCATCTTATCACCGAGCGGCGTTTTGTGTAAACCGGCCAGTGTAGTAGTCCGTGATTTGTTCAATTTCATGTTTTATGAATTGAATATCTTTCAAAATATTCACGAAAGGTGTATTCCTGCCATTGGCAAATTTGTGAAGCAATTCATAGATAAATTTGTGTGTTTGGAACGGGGAATGTACTGCATCAACTTATCTGAATGTGGTGACTTCCTTTGTTACGGGAGAAAATTTTTCGGAGGACTACAAGAAAAGGAACGCAAGGTTTGTTTGAACACTTTGATTTGAATTTGAAAAAAAAGTATTTTCAGAGTCCAATGACTCTCACGGAGGAAGCGAAAAACATTCTATCAGTCGATGAGACTAAGGAGTACATGATGGCTTTGATTAAACCCAGTGCATTGAAATATTATGAGAAGACCATCGATGAAATGGCAGCGACCAACTTCAAAAGTGTGTCACGGTTCCCTCTCAATGACTACACATTTGTAGCATTTGTGAGGGAACACGATGAATTGTGCCGCTTTCTTCATCTTCAAGGTGCTTGTGATAACGTCGGGCAATGTGCTTTGAGACTCATCTCGGATGCGAAATTTGATGATAGTGAGTATTGTAAGTTATAATGTGATTTTTGAAAAAATTAAGCATTTTTGATTTAGGCGACGTTTCACGTGAAACAGTTGCAACGAGTACAACAAAATCACAGTGCAGTTTCTCAACTGGTGCTGCGAGTGCTCAATCGGCTGGAAGTTCGAAATCGAAAGAGCATACCGAAAGTGTTGCAAAGGAAAAGGGTAACAAGGTTTCCACTTCCGTCAGTAATAAGGAAAACAATCGACCATCTACATCTGAAATGGTTTCGGAACTCGCACAAGGTACGTATTAGAAAGTCAACTCGTTCATATATTTCATCATTCAGGTGTCCACAAAATGTCCATTGCGTCGAAAAGTGCCGGTCAATAATGAAGAGCTTCCATCTCTACAAGCAATCGGTCCTTAAATTTTTGTGAAATTTTCTAGATCAGATTTCCAACTGCAACGCTTGGTTTCTATCATTCAAATATACCTTTTTCATATTTTACTTCCTCAACTTTCAATTTTCCTCTCTCACTTAACTTATGTGTCTTTTTTTGCTTTAACTTGTTCAATTTTCTAAGAAATGCATATTTTTGTTTGCAAATGTTTCATTTTACGTTATGTTGTTTCCTGTTAAGTTTGTTGAATAAATTTTGTGGTTGATACAAATCCCAGTATTTATAAATTCATACAGAACCAATTCATCACGCGTTTATCATTATATTCAGTTTCAAAAGATATGCATTTCTTATAGTAAAATTGAAATTAAATCAGATAAAATAGAAAATGTGTGAGATTCGAGTGGAGAAAAAATCAAGTGTATGAGGGCAGGAAGAATAATGGATAATCAGTTTCGACGATTAGCGTCTGATAAAAACTGATGACAGTGGTTTGCAAAGATTGAAAAGGGAGAAAACATAAGGAATGTAAATTTCTGGAAGCAAAAGTCACCAATGAGACTTGTTTTCAGTGGAATAGTTTACTGGTCTGGAAGTATTTCTTTGTCTGATCAGCTTCATCACTTTTTTCAACCGCGATTTGTCATTTCATTGCTTTTCAAAATATATTCTAACGACTCCCTTATAGAAAAACTTACCTTAAAGTGAATCTTATTTTGAACGATGTTCCAACATTTATTTTTGGTGTTACATTACACCGTACTTCCGGAGTACTGTTGGGGAGCGGGTTTTAGTGTTTTGGATGCGCGCTTCCAAAATAATGACGTCATCAGCGCGCAAACATAGGCGCTCAAAAAATGGTTGCGACAGTAACCCACACCAATTCATTATCTCCTCGGAGGGCCACAAGAGCTGGTTGCTCTTGTGGTGCTCCGAGTTGTCCTCCTTCGCGATTGAATCGCTTATCTTGATCGTGATTGGTCGTGATGCACCATGCTACTCATTTGCATGTTGTTCGTGTTGATGTTGAGTTCTTCTTGACTCTATTCTCTCGTTTTCACCGTCGTTATGCACCATGTACCTTCTACATCTTTCTCTTCCGTCAATTACCATTCTTATACCTCTCGTTTTCTTGTCAAGTACCAATTATTGGTCGAAAACTCGCACTTCGTTTTATTATACATCAATATTTCAGCAACTAACAATGCCAAGACAACAAAAACTTTCCAACAACACCGCCACATCGGGATCGAAGAAAGGATCAGCAACCAAGTCGACTCAGAAGCAAGGAAAAGCGAGCAATGTAAGTTTTTCATAATGTTTTAAAAATTATTTTCTTGTTTACAGTCTGGATCAAACTCTCGTCCGATCCTTCCAGTTCACTGCGTACGCGCAGTCACCGATATCAAATGGACTGAAGGTAAAATGGATGATTGTTTTGTCTTTGTTCAAGATCTTTGTGCGTACATCACAAAAATTAATGGAGACGAGCAGGCGTTTCCCAATGATGACAATGACACCTTTTTCCATTGCATGACATATGAGAACGCAGAATCAGTTATCCGTGAAATCACTCAATCGCCGATTGAGATTAACTTGATCAATTCACCGCTATTGAACTTTTACACTTGCAATCCGATGGTATCCCCAAATAATCATTATTGTACACCAGTCAGCCAATCAATCCGAGACTTGTTCAACTTTCTATTTTACGAGTTGTTTATTTTCCAAAATATCCATGAAAAGTATATTTCGGCGATTGGAAAATTTGTGAGACAGTTCATCGAGAAGTTTGTGCGTTTTGACCGAGGATTATACTGTATCAGCACATTCGAATTCAATGAATTTGTGTGTTATGGAAGAAGATATTTTGCACCATTTCTAAAATCGGAACGCCAGGTTAGTTTAAACAATATTAATTGAAACATAAAGTGTTTTAAGAATCCAAAGGTTGTCGAGGAAGAAGGAAAAAGAGGTTTCTCCACCAAAGAAGCTAAGGCGCATATGATGAGTTTGATCAATCCAAAGACGTTAAAATTCTACAAGATGACTATTGACGAGATGGCAGAGACCAATTTCAAAAGTGTGCCGCGGTATCCTCATAATGATTACACTTTCATTGCTTTCGTGAGGGAATACGATGAATTTTGCGTCTTGATTCATCATCAAAACGCTTGTGATTTTGTCGGAAAGTGTGTTCGTCGCATTATCCCTGGTGTTACGTTTTTAGATGAGAACGATTTTTGTAAGTTATATTGTAATTTTTGAAAAACTAAAAATGTTTGGTTTAGGCGACAACAAAGAGGAAGCAACGACAACCCAGCCGGATGCCACGACAGAAACCCAGTGCTGTTCAACTGCAACTAAAAGCGACCAATCGGTTAATTCTGACAGGAAGAAAACAAAGAAGAAGAAGAACAAAATGGCAAAGCCTAGCAAGGAAAGTTCAAAAACCGACGAGTTTACCAAAACTGATGCGAATGAGAAGGATACAACGGCTTTGGAAGTTGTGAATAAGACAAATCTGTCTGGTGAAGCTGCTACTACCGCAAAGAATACACAAGGTTTGTAATTTGTAGTCATTTATTTGGTATATTTTATCATTCAGGTATCACCGTAGGAACGCAAGCCGGAACATCTTTGGGAGAAAAGGAAGAGCAGGAAAATTTGATAATCGCGAATCAGAAGAAGGAAATCGAAAGGCTGGAAAAGTTGGTGGCTGAGAAAAACGAGAAGATGAATGATGCGAAGCTTGAGTCAGAGTAAGTTAATGTTGATCTAACTAGGATTTATATACTTTTTTATAGGAGAATCGAGAAGAAATGTAAAAAAGAAGTTATGGATATGCAGAGAAAATTCGATGATCAACAGAAGAATTATTTGCAAGCAGAGAAGAATAAGGAATCAAAGTTGGAGATGGAATTAGTCGATTTGAAGAAACAACTAGAGAAGAAGGAGCGGACCATCGAGCAGAAAGAGCAACAAGTGGACAGAAACTGGAAGGACCTCAAAAAGGCGACAAAGGATGTGACAGATCTGAAAAAGAAATTAGAAGAGAAGGATAGGATGATTGCGGAGATGAAGAGTATTCAGAAGCAAGAAGATATTTTTCTGCGAGAATTGTCAGAAATGCGCAGGCGATTGAACGAAAAAGATGCGATTATTGAGGGAAATAAAAGACAAGCTGCGAGGAAAGTGAATGAGCTGAAGAATTACCAGAAACAAATACATATGGACATGTCGGTATTGATGAGGCAATTGAATGAGAAGGATGCGATTATTGAGGAGAATGAGAAGAGAGAAAAGAAAAATGAGCAGTTGTACAAGAAAGCGATGGACGAATTGGAGCAAACGATGAGAAGTAATATGCCAAGTACATCTACAGTCGGATCATCATATGGTGGGAAGAAACCGGCAGACTATTTCTTATCATACATCGAAGAAGGAAAGAATTTGATTGTTACAGCCAAACAAGCACTGAATGAGTGAGTATCTATTAACCATACTATCAGTACATTATTTTTTCAGACTCATGATTAACTCCGATGTGAACACTGAGAAAAGAAGAGCTCAGATTGAGTTTGATGATTTTCAGTCGACAATTAGTTTTAACATGCGGAAGGCACAAAGAAATTTGGAGCTTTTAAAGGTACATTGTTTTTTCATCATTCATAATACATATTTTATCAATTACAGGTCGATAAAGATGCTGAAAGTGACCAGCTTCTCGTCCCCATCCCAGAAGTTCCACGTCCATTCAGCAACCTGACACTCAGGAAAATGGCCGAAGCTAGGGAGAGAAAAGAGCAGGAAATGAATCCGACATGCGTTGTTTGCTTTGCTGAATTGAATGATGGGAGAGAACAATGGCGGTGTACACGATGTACATGCAAATGTTGTTATGAAGTAAGTTATTGCTCTTTTTTTCAGTTCTAATTATTTATTATTTCAGTGCTTCCGCGATGGAATCGAAGCCACTACTTCCAATTGCTTTGGATGTCGAGCACCCGTAGTTGACGACAAAGCATTCCCAGCACCACAAGCAGCTCGTCGTTGGTGATTCCGTGATGACTTTTTGGTACTTGTAAAAACGGTTTCCATCTTGCTATATCACTTAATTGATGTGTCTTATTTTACTCCATGAAACTCTTTTAAATGTTTTCAACAACTTTCAACTTTTTCCCCATATTGTTTTTTTCTTACTGTTTAGTTGAATAAATTTTTTTATAATTTAAATCGTCAAGTTTTTCTAAGTGCATGCAGAACTGATTTATCACGCAACGAGAATGTCATATTCCATTTTTAGTAAAAAGACAAAATTTAAAATTCGTGAAATTGAAGTGGAGATAAAATCTTGAGCGGCATTGCTCATTGATGTTATCAACTGCAATAATATAATTTTTATGATCAAAATCATCCATAAAAAGCAATAAATCTAAAATTTTCATCATAAAAATGAAGAGATAGTGTTCAAAAAAAGAGAGAAAGAGGCTAAGCGTTATCATAAACATGATAATAAGGAGACAACACAAATAACAAAAAATCGATTGAGATGGAGCGATAATGTAGACTGGTGGAGGAATTTTACGGACAAGGAAGACAAGAACTTCGAAAAATAATGGAGTATGGCAATAAAGAATGAATTGAAAATATACTCTATTTTAATTCAAAATATTTTTTCAATGATTTTGTATCTTGGAAAATATAAGAATGACCTACCAATTCTGGTAATCTTATTGATACTGCATTTTTTTGCAAGGAAAAATATTAGTTTTAATTTTTGAAGCATCGGTTGGTCATCCTATTCATTGTAGATTTATCTTGAAATGTATCTTCTCTAGAAAAAAACATCTTGAAATTAGATTTTCTTTGAATTATTTTTGAATCGATGCAACAATACTCCGTTCTTCCGGAGTACTGTTGGGAAGCGGGCTTTAGTGTTTGTGATGCGCGCTCAAAAATATGGTAGCAATAGTAACACACATCTATTCATTAGCTCCTCGGAGCACCACGACAGTAGGTTGCTCTTTTGCAATTGGTCCTACTCTCGCAACCATTTCTGTTTTGTCGTGATGCACCATGCTACTCATATTCGTGCTGAGTTCATCACAGTTTATCTTACTGTTTTTTCCCATGACGCATCCAGTCCTTCCTATATATTTATCTCTCTCTCTCTCTCTCTCCCTGCCTGTTACCAATTCCCAATGTTGTACCATTTTTTTGTCAAATACCAAATATTAGTTGCCCGTTTCTTCTTCCAGATTCAGATACCCAAACAAAAAAATATCGAAGGATTGTAGTAGATTTTTTTGAAGATTTCAATTTTCCCATTTTTTAGCATTGAATACTCATCCTACTGCCTATCACAACATACTCAAATATATACCATTTCGAAAAACACTTTTTTAAAATTATTTTCGAATTGATGGTACAACATTCCGTTTGTCCGGAGTACGGTTGGGGAGCATGCTTTAGTGATTAAAAGGTGCGCGTCCAAAATATTGACCTTATGAGCTTATCAGATGAACATATTCACCTTATCAAATGCACCCATTCATTATCTCCTCGGAGGGCCACAAGAGCTGGTTGCTCTTGTCGTGCTCCGAGTTGTCGTCCTTCGCGATCGCATCGCTTTTCTAGATCGTGGTTGATCGTGATGCACCATGCTATTATACGTGCCAAAACAACGGCTAGGAATAGAGCAAGTGCGCTCCTGAGTCTCGATACGTTTTTGCAGTTCAGGTACTGTATTTACGTTCAAAATGAATTTTCGAAATGCAAAAACGCGTCGAGACCCAGGCGCGCACTTGCTTCATTCCTAGCCGTTAGTTTGGCATTTATAATACTCATTTGCATGTTCTTCATGTTGAAGCCGAGTTTCATTTGACTATATATACTTGATAAATTTTGTCGGTATGCACCATGTGCATTGCATCTCTCCTCTCTCTCTTCCTCCAAAACTCTAATTTTTTCCTTCTTTGTATTTTTGACAAAAACCAACCATGGACCATTCATATTGGTTGCTCGTTTTTCTCACCGAATGCGGAAACCTGAACACTAAAAAATTGCACCACACCATTATTGTGCCTTCAAATTATTTTTGAATCGATGGAACAACACTCCGTACACCCGAAGTACTGTTTCGCAGCGGGTTTTAGTGTTCGGGACGCACGCGTCATAAACATTGACATTATTAGCTTATCAGATGCACCTATTCATTATCTCTTCCGAGAGCCATGGAAGTAGGTTGCTCTTTTGCAATTGGTCCTTCTTTCGCTACCATTTCGATCTGGTCGTGATGCACCATTCCATTTATGTGCACTTTTTCGTGCTTGTGTTGAGTTCAGCTTGGCTGTCTTCTTCCAATTTTTTCTTCTGTTGTGATGCACCATGTGCTTTGCATACATCTCTTTTTCTCAAACTCAGTTCTGTATTTTTCCGTTTTCTTGATTTGTTTTCGTTTTTCCGTTTTGTTTTCGTTTAATTATACAACAATATTTCAGCAAACAATGCCAAGATATCAAAAAGTTACAAGCAAAGCTTCCACTTCAGGACAGAAGAAAGAATCATCGAGCAAGTTCCTTGTAAGTTTTAAATAATTATTCTAAAAATTTGTTTCCTTTTTGCAGTCTCTTTTTCCAACTCTTCCTGTTCACTTTCCACGTGGTTCTGGCACCGAAGTGACTGAGCATAACATTGATGATTATATTGTGTTCTATCAAGATGTCAACCGGTATATCATGAAAATGATGAAAAACACGAAGATTCCCTTCCGAGAGGATGGTAACAGATTTTTCTATACCATGACATACCAAAACGCGGAGCGATTCATCATCGAACATACTCTCTTTCCTCCACGAACTTTCATAGTGAATGCACCTCCATCGGATTTCTACTCCTGCGAATCAATCGTCTCCCCAAGTGGTAATTTGTGCAAGCCGGCCAGTATCATCATAAGGGATTTGTTCAACTTTATGTTCTATGAATTGAACATTTTCAAAAACATTCGAGACGAATGCATTCCTTCCATCAATAAATTCGTTCTCGAATTTATTGAAAAATTTGTGCGTCTCGATCGTGGATTGTACTGTGTTAATTCGATGGAATTGGATGAATTTTTCGAATACGGAAGAAGGTTCTTTGAAGAATTACAAGTCAAGGAGCGCAAGGTTAGTTTAAACGATATTATTTGTCAAAAAACAATGTATTTTCAGAGTCCGATGGTTTTTATGTATGAAGAAAATACAGAACTATCAGTCGAAGAAGCTAAGAAAATCATGATGAAATGCACAAAACTGGGCGCATTGAAGTACTTTGAAAAGACGATCGATGAAATGGCAGAGCCCGGCTTTAAGAGTTCAAAGCTGTTTCCTCATAATAGTTATTCATTTATAGCATTTGTGAGGGAATATGAGCCATTGTGCCTTCATCTTCATAATCAAATAGCGTGTGAACATGCTGGAAAATGCACGTTGAGATTTCTTTCTCAGGTGGATGAAAGCGAGTGTTGTAAGTTACACTTCAGTTTTTGAAAAAGTTGAACGTTTTAATTCAGGCGATGTATATGAGGAAGACGTAGACGAAGGATCAGTTGAAACGACCACAGAGGAATCACAGTGTAGTTCAAGTGCTACTACAAGTGTTGAACCAGTTGATATTGACAAAAAGAAGAAAACGAAGAAGAATAAGAAGAAGAAGTCCAAGAACGCCAAAACTGCTGACGAAAACTCAAAATCCGAAGAACCTGGCGAAAGTGTTACGAATGAGGAGGATACTAAGGTCACGACTTCCGACATTGAGAAAGAGAATGATCAACCTGCTACATCTGCGACTGTTGAAAAAGAGCCAACTCAACTTGCTGAAGCTACAAATGTCATCAATAGCAAACAAGGTATGTAATCTTTTGTCAAATATTTCTTTTACATTATTATTCAGGGGTTACTATTGCAACACAAGCTGGTACACCATTGAATGTTCTGAGGGAACAGGATAAACAAAGGACCGCTGAAGTTAGCAACTACAAGAAGGAAATTGAGCGATTGGAAAAGCTGGTGGCTGAGAAAGACAAGAAGTTTAATGCCGCGAAGATTGAGTCAGAGTAAGTTATAATTTAAATGATAATGACTTTCATACTTATTTATAGGAAAGCGGAGAAGAAGTTGAAGATTGAGTTAGCCGAAATGCACAAAAAAACGGAAGAGCAAAAGAAGAATCAGATGCAAGCGGAGAGAACTATCAAGAAAAACTACGAAAATCAATTGTCCGCATTACGCAAGCAGCTGGAAGAGAAGGATAATGCGGAGAAAGCTATGAGAAATAGCTTTAAGAAGGAGTTGGCTGATCAAATGCAGAGAACGTTGGAGGAGCAACGGAAGTATCAGAAAGTAGCGGAGTCTATGAAGCAAAGATTGGAGAAACAAGTTTCTGATGTACGAAAACAACTCGAGGAAAAGGATCGGATCATGGAGCACAATCAGAAGGAAGCGAAGGAGAATGAGAAAAAGCTTCAGAAGACTATCGAGGAATTAAAGCAGAGAGCAAAGATTGATGTGCCAAGTACTTCCACAGCCGGACCATGTTATGGATCGAATAACCCAATTCAATACTTCATGGCTTACATCAAGGAAGGAAAGAAGATGATCAAACAAAATGAACTTCAATTGTCCGAGTAAGTATCTAATATTCCTACTATCATAACAATATTCTTTCAGATTCCTGGATAACACGAATGTGAACAGTGAGAAGAAAAGAGCGCAAATCGAGTTCAAAGATTTTCAGATGACTCTTGCCCTTTATATGCAAAAAGCGCAGAAGAACTTGGATATATTGAAGGTAAACTTGTTTAATTGTTCATTATAAATATATATCTTACCAATTACAGGCTGACAAGGACGCGGAAAGTGACCAGCTTCTTGTCCACATTCCAGAGATTCCACCACCATTTAGCAAACTCACTCTCAAAAAGATGGACGAAGCACGAGAGAGAAAAGGGCAAGAAAGAAAGCCAGAATGTGTGATTTGTTTGGATGATTTGAACAATGGCACCGAGACATGGGGATGCTCACAATGTACATGCAAATGTCATTATAAAGTAAGTTATTGATAAAAGCTTTTAATACTAATCATTCTTCATTTCAGTGTTTCTACAACAGTGTAAAGGCCACAACATCGAAATGCCCAATGTGCCGGATTGATGTCGTTGATGACAAGGAATTCCCAGCTCTATCCTCAACTCGTCGTTAGTGTTCCATTCTTCGTGACAACTTCTGGTACTGATTAATTGACAGGACGGGAGACTTTTTTCTGTTTTACCACATATTCCACCACTTAGTTTTCTTCTACTTTTTTGTCGCATTTTTCAACACTACACCGGTATATTCTTAACTCATTTACACATTCCTTAGTTCTCATTACCACAATTTTATTACGTAGCTGATGTGTCATTTTTCTTCAAAATTGTTTCTATTTTTTTCGTTTTTCATATTATTTTTTTTCAGATAAAGTGCAATAAAATTTGTTCATAATCTAAACTGTCTAATATTAACATGGTTTTCCAAACGTGACGAACGAATCAAACAGGTGTCCAATCAAGATCTCTAGATAAGAGGATTAGAGATTGAAATCCAAATCGATGCTAAACCCCGACGCAAACGCGGAGTGTTGTTGTGAGTCATGTTTGATACGCAACAGGTGTATAGCAGCTCATGCGTATTCATACCATTCCCTACCTCTCCAGCATACCGATCAGTGGCTCTGTGCGCAAACGCGCAGCCCATACCACATTCGCGATCGATACTCGTATCTCTTCAATTTGACGCAACTCCCTATTCCCACAGATTGTACAGTATACGTTCTATTTGTTGACAGGTTCCTTTTTTTGGTTGCCATCAGTTCTATCCCAGTTTCTCTGTCATTTTTTTGCTGCCAATAATCTCTCATTCCTAGATATTTCTTGATTTTGATCAAAGTTTTTCTCTTTTTGAAAAATGCACCATGTTTCGTTGTATAAAAAAGGAAATTTTCAGTACACCATGCATAGAAAATACCGCAAGGAAACAATCAAGGCTGTACTTTCGCGACCCAAGGAAAATGTTTTTCTGAACAAATTCAGCCAGGAACAACCAATAAGTGGGAAGACAACTTTTTTGATGCAAAAACCAACAGAGGTCAGTTTTCAATATAATCTCAGTGACTTATCAAAATTTTTCAGTTAGGAATACCAGAAACTCCAGTTCTGAAAGTATTTTTTCCCAGCGGCGGGGAGCAAGGAATATTGAATCGATGCTTCGTTTTTTGCCAGGAGGTTAATTGGTTCATCACCGTGACTCACAAAAATGATGAAAATCGGAAAAAGGAGGCCTGGAAACTTACGTTTGGAAACGATACAGACAAATTTTTTAATTATATAGACTACAAGAGTGCAGAATGGGCAATCCAGCATCACTCCCGATCTGAAATAGAAAATATAGCAATTTTTGAACCAGTTAAACTGGAAAACAACTCTTGGTCATCAATGCTATCACCAACTAACATCACCTGCAAACCGGCGCACATTATCGTCCGTGATTTGTTCAACTTCCTTTTCTATCGGTTGAACGTTTTCCGATATATTCAAGACAGATATATTCACACCATTAGAGAGTATGTCGGCGAGTTTATCGATAAGTTTGTGGATGTTGATCGTGGAATGTATTGTATCAGTTCCGTCAAAATGGAGGAATTTCTCCATCGTGGTACTTGTTTGTTTGCTTCTAGATTGGAAAACAAGGAATCCAAGGTTTGTTCAAACGAAATTTTTCAAAATTTAGATTTATTTCAGCGCACATTGGATTTACCAGATAAAAATGAAAATGTTCTTCCATCCGTGATAGCAAAGCGCCTCGTGATGTCAATGATCAAACCAAGAACATTGAAATATTACGAAACAACTATTGATGAATTTATGGAAAGAAAAGCATCTATTGAAAAGCTGAAACCAGGCAACGGGGCATTTGTGGCATTTATAAGAGAGTACGCTCCATTATGTATTCTGTTACACTCACAAAATGCTTGTGATACTGTTGGA
The DNA here is from genome assembly GCA_963573275.1 of Caenorhabditis uteleia. Classification (NCBI taxonomy): domain Eukaryota; kingdom Metazoa; phylum Nematoda; class Chromadorea; order Rhabditida; family Rhabditidae; genus Caenorhabditis; species Caenorhabditis uteleia. The sequence continues at coordinate 18,551,877 of OY752138.1, forward strand.
CAGTGTGCATTACGGTTTTTACCTAGTTTGGATGATGAGACCAAATTTTGTAGGTTTTGTGCATCTATGAAAAAGGTTATAATTTTGATTTAGGCGATGAGACAGAAGAAGAATTTGAGAAAAGAATCAACACAAAACCAGCAGAAACAATTGAGAAACAGTGCAGTGACTCAATTACTGTTGAATCGGTGAAGGCTAACAAGAAGAAGTCCAAGAAGAAAAAGACAAAGGCTCCAAAAAATGTCATTGAAAGCTCAAAAACAGACGAGCCTACCCAGCATATTGAGTCAAACAAAGAAGATATCAATCTTTCAACATCTGCCGTTGAGAAGCCAAACCAACCTACTGAAACAGCGATTGTTCCAGAGGCAAAAGGTAAGTAATATGGAACGGAATCTTTTATGTATATATATATATATATATATATATCTTATCATTCAGGTGTTAATATAGCAACTCAAACCGGCACACCATTGTATGTTTTGACAGACCAGGAAAAGAAGAAGAACATGGAAATTGCTGCTAAGACGAAAGAAATTGAGAGGTTAGAAAAGTTGGTGATTGAGAAAGACAAACAGATGAAAACATTGAAATTGGAGTCAGAGTGGGTTAACTTGAATATGATAAGGATTCATGAACTAATTTTCAGGAAAAAGGAGAAGAAGTGCACAAAAGAAGTATCCGATTTGCGGAAAAAGATGGAAGACCAGCAGAAGAATCATATGCAAGGGGAGAGAAATAAGGAGAAGAAATTGGCTGATATGCGGAGGACAATGGAAGAGAAAGATAGAATTATCAAGGAGATTATAGAACAAGCGAAAATGAAGGAAGAAGAGCAGAAGATGAATCAGAAGGAAGCGGAGAAAATGATGAAACAGAAGTTTGAACGGGAATTGGCGGAATTGCGGGATCAATTGAACAACAAGGATATTATTATCGAGGAGAACAAACAACAAAAGAAGGCAATGGACAAATTGGAGCAGAAGATAAAAAGTAATATGCCAAGTACTTCCACAGGCAGACAACCATTTGGTGGGAAGAAACCTGCTGACTATTTCAAGGCTTACATCGAAGAAGGGAAGAGTTTGATAGTCACGGCCAAACAAGCATTGGATGAGTAAGTATCAAATAGTCATGCTATCCACACATTATTTTTATAGACTCATGCTCAACTCAGATGTGAACACTGAGAGAAAGCGAGCTCAGGTTGAGTTTGATTATTTCCAGCGGACAATGAGCTTTTATACGCAAGAAGCAAAACGAAATTTGGCACTTTTAAAGGTACATTTCTTTTTATCATTTTTCATTCATTTTATCAATTTCAGGCCGAGAAGGATGCGGAAAGTGATCAACTTCTCGTCAAAATCCCGGAAATTCCATGTCCATTCAGTGAGTTGACCCACACAAAAATGGAAGAAGCTCGGGAACAAAAGTATAAAGAGAAGAATCCAGAATGTGGCATTTGTTTTGATCCTCTGCACAACGGCTCGGAATTGTGGGCATGTGGAAAATGCACATTCAAGTGCCATTATGAGGTTAGTTGTGGATCATTCGTATGATACACCTAATCCTATTATTTCAGGGGTGGAAAAAACATGAAAAGAAAAACTCGGCAACATGTCCACAGTGCCGGGATGATAAGAATTTTCCAGAACTGTCAACAAACCGTCGTTAGTGCTTCATTGTCGGCTCACTCAAATTTCTAAGCAGATTCTTATTTGAAATGTGTTCATCTTAATTTAAAACTGCTCGATTTTATAATGTTTTTTTTTCAAAAGATTTTTTGACTAATAAAGTTGTTAGGTTTTCAACTCATACCAAAATCATAGTGTAACTGATAATACATTGTTTTTTATCAGTTACTGTGAAAATTCATTTCTTGCCGCCACTACCTAATTCAACCACTGTTAAACATACGATAAGATATAAATTATGAGAAGTGAATAAAATGAAGATGAAAATAGAACAAAATGAAGCACGGTTGTTTCGACTTAATTCCTAGACAACGGAATAGAGTAATATTTTTGCTGAAACACAAAAAAACGCCTTCTGACGAAACATATGATCGTAAATTGTATGAAACAAGAAAATACCAACAAAAATGAATGAGTGAGGGAACGTAAGAAGAAAATGAATCGAACTAAGTACACGTAGTAAAATCAAAAAAGAGAAAAGATCTTTTAACGCATATATTTGAAAAAAACGGCATATGTTCATACTCTACCTCATGGCAATTAGAGATTGTTATGTATGATAAGGATGATAACATTTGGTTCAAAGGAGAGAATGCTCAAAATACTAATTTTATGATTGATGTTTTTTCTCTATTTTTCCTTAAAGCTCTCCTTCCCATTGAATTGTTTCCATATAGCAAAAAATCATATTCAAATTCACAACAATAATTCTTAGTAATAGAACCCTTCTCTCGCCAATGATAAAGTGCACAACCAAAGCAACAACAAATTGACCTCCATTATATTAACCACTATTTCTTCACCCTCACGCTAATCTCAATTCTCTGCACTCTCTTTCTCTCTCATCGATAGGGCCTTTTGGTCCTCTGTCAATCTTTTATACCATTTTATTCTCGTTCATCACATTATTTCTTTTGTCGTAAGGCACACGATTTCTCCTATTTATTTCCCTTACTGAGAACATTGTCTTTCACTTATAAATTGTCTTCACTTCTTTCTTATCTTTACAAAAAAGACAAAACACAATTTTCTCTCGTATTGCCGCCGTTGCATCTCGTGGCCTAAGATTTCAATTTGTTCGGCCACTGCTAACTGTTACCTATTTTTGCGTTGCCATACCACATTTTAGTTTATTTTGGATCAAATCCTTCTTAAATTGTAACAATAATGGTGAATTATCGACGTTTGCTCTATTCTTAACCATATTTATTGTATTTTAACTCATCAAAAAGCGTTCCTCATCAAATGGAAGACACTTATTACATAGAAAGGATGATAATGCATGTGAATAAATCGGGTAGAAGGCAATATAATGTCCTGACGACAGAACATGCGTATTCATAACATTTTGTATCTCTCTAGAACACCTGTCGGTGGCTCAGTGCGTTGTTGCGCAAGAACCGCGATCGATATTCGTATCCCTTTCATTTGACGTAACGCGTCATCAGTTAATACCTGTATTCCAGAAACCCTGTCTTTTTTGCTACCATATTCTCTCAGTACTATAAATATATAGTACTATAATTTCTTGATTCCGTTCAACGTTTGTTCCTATTTTTGAAAGAGTGGTCACTTTTCGTTTAAAAAAAGTCAATTTTCAGTATACAATGCATCGAAATCGCAATAAACCGGGAATGCAAAAAACAACCGGAGCAGTTCAAAGCAAAAGTACTTGTCAGGTAGGTTTCCAATAAAAATTCAGCAATTAATGCCGAACTTTCAGTCAGGAAAACCAGAACTTCCAGTTCTAAAGCTCTTCTGTCTCAGCAGCGAGGAAAACGAAAGCCAAAAAGAAAAATTGGATAAATGTTTTGTTTTCTGTGAAGATCTTGGTCAATGCATCACCATGACTCAGAAAATGGAGAAAAACAGTAAAAAGGAGACATGGGAACCAATGTTGCCAAGAGATACGGACAAATTGTTCAATTATATCTCCTTCAAGGATGCGGAAATGGCACTCCAGCATTACACAAATTCTAATATAAGAATAGAAATCTTCGAAGCAGCTAAGTTTGAGAACAACTCTTGGTCATCAGTGCGATCACCAACCAACGTCAGCTGCAAACCGGCGCACATTGTCGTCCGGGATTTGTTCAACATCCTTTTCTGGCGGGTGAAGGTTTTTCAATTTATTCAAGACAAATATATTCACACGATAGGAGAATATGTCGGCGAGTTTATTGATAAGTTTGTGGATGCTCGAGGGATGTATTGCATCAAATCCGAAGAAATGGAGGAATTTTATCGTCGTGGATTGGTATTTTTCGATAGATTAGAAGACGAGGAAGTTGAGGTTTGTTTTAATAATATTTCTTGTAAAGTTAGATTATTTTCAGAGCACATTGGTTTCATCAAATGGAAGTGGAGAAGCTCCCTCATTTGAGGATTGGAGGCGTTTTTTAATGTTGTTCATCAAACTGAAAACGTTGAAATACTACGAGACTACTGTCGATGAAGTAATGGAAAAAAGATCTTCAATTGAAATGCTACAACCGGACAGTGTGGCATATGTGGCATTTATAAGAGAGTACCCTCGATTATGTATTTTGTTACACTCACAAAAATGCGTGTGATACTGTTGGAGAGTGTGCATTACGGTTTTTACCTGGTTTGGATGATGAGACCAAATTTTGTAGGTTTTGTGCAGCTATGACAAAGATTATAGTTTTGATTCAGGCGATGAAACAGAAGAAGAGTTTGAGCAAAGGACCAAATCAAGACCAGAAGCAACAATCGAGAAACAGTGTAGTAGCTCAACGAGTGTTGAATCAGTGGATAACAAGAAAAAGTCAAAGAAGAAGAAAACATAGGCTCCAGAAACTGTCACTGATAGCTCAAAATTAGACGAGTCTACCCGCCGTGTTGAGTTGAATGAAAAGGATACCAAAGTTTCCACTTCTGCCGTTGAAAAACAAAAGCAATATGATGAGACTGATTCTAAGAAAACAAAAGGTATGACATCTATAGTAACTTTCACATATCTTATCATTCAGGTGTCACTGTAGCAAATCAAACAGGCACACCATTATATGTTTTGACAGATCAGGAAAAGAAGAAGAATTTAGAGCTTGCTGATAGCAGTAAGGAAATAGAGAGGTTGCAAAAATTGGTGGCTGAAAAAAATATCCAGATGAGAGAGCTGATACTGGAATCAGAGTAAGCCAACTTGAATATGACAAAACTTTATGAAATTTTTTAAAGGAAGAAAGAGAAGAAGTGTGCCAAAGAAATTATTGATATGCAGAAAAAATTGGAACACCAACAGAAGAATTATCTGAAAGCGGAGAAAAATGAGGAAAAAAAGATGGAAAAGAAGTTATCTGATGTGCAAAAGCAACTTGAAAAGAAGGATAAGAGTATTGAGCACAATAAGCAACAAGCGGACAAAAACTGGAGAGAACTGAAGAAAGCGACACAGGAAGTTGCTGATATGCGGAAGAAATTGGAGGAAAAGGATAGGATCATCAAGGAAACTAGAGAACAAGCGGAGATGAAGAATATTCATTTTCCGAAGTTATAAACAATTCGTCGTTAATTTTATTGTTGGTATATTTTGGTGCTAGATCTTCAATTTGGGTGGAACTGCTTTATTTTTGTTGTGTTTTGTTAAAGGCTCTTCCGAATAAAAATATTAATGTCTTCAATTTTTGATAATTGTAAACTTTCGATTTAACAAGTATAAAAACTTGGGCCAAAACCAATCAACACTGGTTGTCGAAGCTTCTGAATAAGGTTCGGTTTATTTTTGCCAAATCAAGTTTTTCAGGAGAAGATAGTCAACTGATACTGAGCGCATAGAGTAACTGATAACACACCGTCTTTTATCAATTATTGTGATAATTTATTTCTCACCGCAGTCTACTTTTGTTAAGCATTTTGTAGGGAATAAACTATGAGAAGTATATAAAATGAAATGAATATAAAAATTGAAGATAAAGCTCTGTTGTTTCGACTCGAATTAAAGACAACTTGGAATAGTCTCATCAATAGATGAAGCCATTTGCTGAAACATAAAAAGGACAAAAATGAACGCTTTCAGACTGAAATACATCCGCAATATATAAAGCTAGAAGATAGCTAGAAAATTGAACCAGTAAGAACGCGAGAAAGAAAAATAATAATAGTGATAAAAAATCGAGATGTTACATACACGTGGTACTATGAAGAAGGAGTAAAGGTGATTTAACACATATGTATAAAAAACGGCAGATGTTCATTCTGTACCTCATGAGAATTAGAGATTATTATGTAAGATAAGGATAGTAATATCCAAATATAAAATGTTGTTCAACTAATTGTTCTGATCCCATATTTACAATCCAATGTTTTCCAATGTTTTTCCTTGCAACTTGTTCAGGTTTCTTCTTTCTTTTGATACCCAAAATGCCAATTTACGCACATACCTCCAAAACAATAGGCGTTAGTAATAGAGCCCTTTCTTCGCCAATTACATAGTGCACAATCCAAGCAACAACATATTGACCTCCATTATATTAAACACTATTTCTTCATCCTCAATCTCAATTCTCTGCACTCTCTTTCTCTCTCACCTATAAGGACTGCTGGTCCTCTTGCAATCTATTGATCTTTCATTTTTTTTCCTCACATTATTTCTTTTGTCGTAATGCACAATGTTCCTCTCATTCATTTGTCTTACTAACCGTTTCACTTGCAAATTATCATCTTTTTTCCTTATCTTTCACAAAAAACGAAAAAAAACATTTTTCTCTCGTATGACCGCCGTTGCATCTCGTGGCCGAACATTTTCAATTTGTTCGGCCACGAATGCTTACTTTTACTTATTTTTGCGCTGCCATTCTATATTTTCTGGCCATTCTTGATCAAATCGTTCAAAAATTGTAACAAAATCTGTGAATTTGAAAGATTTCATCTATTTTTTAATAGTGTTTTTTGTTTTTTAAGCAATTGAAAAAGTTTCAGCATAAAATGGAAGAGAACAACCAGTCGAAAAAGAAAGACGCAACTTGCACAACAAGGACGCGGATACCTTCGTATGAATTGATTCCAACTCAATATGATCATATTAAGAAAATAGTAGAAATAACAAAAGTAAGATTTTAAATAATTTCAGTAGGTTACTCTAGATTTTTTCAGACTGGAAAAACATTTAGCGGCTCTATGCTAATGTTTGGTATCAATAAACGACCCGGCAACTTCTTCTTTGAACACGAATTCATCTTTTGTGAAGAGTTTGATACGACTATGGCTCTATTTCATAAGTATAGAGGGAATGATTGGAAGCCAATATTTGGAAAAGATACTTATGTATTTTTTGATTATGTCAGTTGCAAAGAAGCAGATTCACTTGCTAAACACCATACTCACACCTTATTCAGTAATCAAGTTAAGTCTATGGATGTTGATGAAGCTGCATTGTACTCCTATGAGCCCATTAGGCACAATAATGGAACCTTGTGCAAACCGGCATGGCTTGTGCTTCGTGATTTGTTCAATTTTTTGTTCATTTCAACCCAAATTATGAGAAGAATCAACGACAAAGATATACCGCTCATCAAACTGTACGTTAACAAGTTTGTGGAGAAATTTGTGCGTGTTGATCGTGGAAAATATTGTATCAGTGAGTCCGAAACTGCCAATTTCTTCGAATATGGAAAAAAACTTTTTGCTGATGTGATAAGCAAGGAATCCGAGGTTTGTTTGAACAATATCATTTAAAAAATAATGTTTGTTTCCAGTATGAATATCATTATCTATTTGACTTCCGAAAAATGTTGCCGGCTGAAAATTCCAGAAAATTGATATTATCGAGTGTCAAGCCTGGGATTTTGAAATATCATAGGGAAATGATTGATGAAAGTGAGCAGCACAACTTCATAATTTCGCCACAGTATCCTATCAATGACTTTGCATACGTGCCATTTGTGAGGGAATATGATGCATTGTGCTTATTGACACATAATCAAGACGCATGTGCCACTGTTGGAAGGTGTGCGTTGCGATTCATCGAGAACTCAAAATACGCAGAGAGTGACTTTTGTAAGCTTGACAGTTTCCTCACAGATATAATCATAGTTATTTAGGTGATGCAAAACCGATTGAAGAAAACAAAGCTGTTAAGGACAAAGAAATCGACTTGATATCGCAGCCATCAACTGATGGGAATTCAGATGGGTCAAGTTAGTTGGATCGAATATCCAGATATATAATTGAAATTTAGGTCTGAAACAGCAGCCGTCTGATGCTGGAACAGCAGCCGAATTGGTTGAGGCTAGTGAAGAAAAGTTAAAGAAGAAGAAGACAACGGCTCCGGAAACTGAAAGTTCGAAAATCGCCAAGCCATCCCAAAACATTGACTCAAATGAAGAGGAAGTCGAAATTTCAACTTCTGCTTGCGAACCGGAACTAATTCGTGCTACTGAACATGCGCTGGTCCCAAAGAAAGCACATGGTATGTAGTTTATTGTCAATTAAAAAAAAACATCTTATCATTCAGATGTCCACTTAGCTACAGAAGCCGGTACACAGAAAAAAATTAAATACAAAAACTTGCAACAAATGGAAGACATTGGGCACATAGAATGGAAGATGATACATGTAAATAAATCGGATCTAAGAGAATTTGATGGCTTGAGAAATGAACTGATGAAAAAAGCAATGGAAAAAGTAAGGTTTCAAATAGTTTCAGCAAGATACTCAATAATTTCCCAGATTATGCTAGAATTCGATGGCGTTGGCGGATTTGGTTTCCGTAAAAATGAAGACCACTCCAGCTTGGCACTAGACGTCCTATTCTGTGAAGAAGTTGGTTTGTATATTGCTGCTGTTCAGAGATGGTACGGAATAAACAATGGGAAGCCAACATTTGGAAAAGATACCGATGTATTTTTCAATTATGTTAGTTTCAAAGAAGCCCATTCACTTTTTGGCAAATATGCCTATGGGAACGCCTACTCTAGTTTGAAGTATATACCTGAAGTTGAAGTTGCATTGTACTCCTATGAACCCATTATGCACAATAGCGGAACCTTGTGCAAGCCGGCATATCTTGTGCTCCGTGACTTGTTCAATTTTCTGTTCATTTCTACAAAAGTGTTGCAAAACATCAATGACCAGCATATACCGCTTATCAAAAAATTTGTTAACGAATTTGTGGAGAAGTTTGTCCGCCTTGATCGCGGCAAGTATTGCATCAGTGACTCCGAAACTGCCGATTTTTTCGAGTATGGAAAACAACTTTTTGCTGATGTAGTGAGCAAGGAATCCGAGGTTTGTCTGAACAATATCATTTGAAAGATAATGTTTGTTTCCAGAATGGATATCAATACCTAGTTGACTTCCGAACAGTGCTACCGGCTGAAATTTCTAGAAAGTATATATTGGCGAGTGTCAAACCTGGCATCTTGAAATATCAGAGGCAAATGATCGATGAAAGTGAAAAGAACAATTTCATAATTTCGCCATGGTACCCCATAAATGACTTCGCATTCGTGCCATTTGTGAGGGAATGTGAGGCATTGTGCCTATTTACGCATAGCCAAGAGGCATGTGCCACTGTTGGAAGGTGCGCATTGCGATTCATCGAGAACTCGAAATACACAGAGAATGACTTTTGTAAGTTTGATTCTTTTTGGAAAATTAACGATAGTGGTTCAGGTGGTCCAAAAAACACTGAAGAAAACCAAACTGTTAAGGAAAAAGAAATCGTCTCGATATCGGAACCAACAACTAACGACGATTCAGATTCGCCAAGTTAGTTAAATCAAATATCCATATATAATTGAAATTCAGGTGAACCAACAAATGACCGGTGCAGCTCAGATGGCTCTACGAGTGTCGAATCGGTTGAGGCTAGCAAGGAAAAGTCAAAGAAGAGGAAGGCAACAGCTCTTGAAACTGGAAGTTCAAAAATCGCCAAGCCTTCCCAAAGTGTTGCCTCAAATGAGGAGGAAGTCGAAATGACAATTGTTGATATTGAAAAGGAGCCGATTCAAGCTACTGAAAGTGCTGTTGTTCAAAGGAAGACACAAGGTATGTTTTATTGTCAAATGTTCCATATATCTTATCATTAAGAGGTAACCATATCAGCACAGGCCGGTACATCCATGTCGGAGATCAGAAGAAAGGATAAGATAGATACACAGCTGGAATCTCCAAAACTTGAGTTAGAGTAGGTTCATTTTTATATTCCACTTATGTTCATTCGTATTTTCAGGAAAATGGAGAAAAACTTGACCCAACAACTATCAAAAATGCAGAACACTCTGGACGAGCTTCTGTTTAGCCAGAAACAAACGAATGAAAAGATGAAAGAGCAAGAAGATAAAACAAACGAGTGGAAGTTGAAGTATGAAGAGGAAGTCCGAAGAAAAATGGCGAGTACTTCCACAACACCTCATACGGTTCCAAAAGAAACTGTTGAATATTATCAGAGAAGAATAGAAGAAGGCACGGATTTGATAATAGCAGCAAGAAATGAACTAGAAGAGTAAGTGATAAAAGTTTTTGTTATCAACGTAGGTACAATTACAGATTCCGAAACAATACCGATGTTCGTAGTGATATAAGAAGAGCCGAAACTGAATTTGAAGATTGTGAAAGAGTAGTGCTGTTGAATATCAGAAGAGCTCAAAGGAATGTGGATACATTGGAGGTATTCATAGTTTTTTTTATCTCTTCATAATATTTTGCTTTTAGGAAGACGAAGACGCGGGAAATGATCAATTCCTCAAAGTCGAGAAGTTTCCTCTTCCATTCAGTGCGCAGACTTATTTCAAAATGGGAGCAGCTAAAAAAATGAGACTGGCTATGAGGGATGCCAATCCCGAGAGTAACTAGATCTTTTGCCAAATATGGTTTCCGAATAATTTACGTTTCGTGGTTTCTTATTATCAGATTGTTGTTTCCTACTCTACCTATTGTTTTGGTTCCTATCCTTATTCAAAATTTTGTTGTTTTTATTTTTAGCTGACTCTTTTTCACTCGTTTCTATACGATTCCTGTGATTTTGATAAATTTCTGATATTAGCCATGCAATAACTGTGAACTATCTCGAAGATTATCCATTTGACGTGACCACCATTTTTTCGCTTTTGATTAATTTGGTTATTCAATGAATTTGATAGCTTTTGATATCTTCCTATCTCAGTTTGTTAGCCCAAGTACTTCTTATCACCATACCCACTCAAAACCTTCGTATGTTGCAAACGCGCTCTACTGACACACTCGCGAGACCCCTTTTCCCCTCCTTTCCCCCAAACCCTCCACACTCATTATCTTACATTTTTCTCATTTTATAATTGCACAATAACACTTGTAATAATCTGTAATTTGCTTAATTCCCACTGCCATCACATTTTCTTATTTTTTCTATCAATTTCTCTGATTTTCTGATCAAAAACGGGTAAATAGGAGAATGTTTTGGGGGAGATATGGCGAGTGTGTGACATAAAATTGTGTATAGGTTGGCCTCGGAGGTTGGCAATATCGATTTTTGAAGATTGCCTCTGGCGTTTTTCCCCCTCAAAACAGTTAGGCAGTGGACTATTCTCTCCATATTCTCTCTTTTCTTCCCGTCTTGATTACTTTTCATATAACGTACCGTTTTTCGTCTAAAATATATATGATTTTGATAATTTTTTACTGATGAATTTTTTTTAGAATCGTGGAAATGGAGCATGAGGAAGAATGCCACGACGACGAAAACAAGAGGTGCAGGAGGAGCACATCAAACGAATGATCAACGACTTGAAGAGCACAGTGTCGAGCATTCTGGTAAGTGATTTTATGACCATAAAATGATTGTATTGATGGTTATTTTCAGGGGCTTCGAGTGAGCAAGAATGGCACGACGACAAAAACAAGAGGTGCAGAAGGAGCAAGTCAAACGAATGATCAACGACTTGAAGAGCACAGTGTCGAGCATTCTGGTAAGTGATTTTCTGACCATAAAATGATTGTAATGATGAATGTTTTTAGGGGGCTCGAGAGAACGACGCAATGTGAGCGCGAGGTACTGGATGATCAAAGCACAAGGATGGTCAACATTCTGGAAATCTTTGGTGAGTATTTTGATAAATATCAAATGATTGTATCGATGAATATTTTCAGCTTAAGAGCAGCGAGAAAGAGAAAGACGAGATGTGAGCGCGAGGTGTTGGAGGACCAGAACGAGCGCGAAGTGTTGGAGGATCAGAACGAGCGCGAAGTGTTGGAGGATCAGAACGAGCGCGAAGTTTTGGAGGACCAGGGGCAAAGAATGGTCAACACTCTGGAAGATTCTCAAGATGCCGACTCGCGAGGGAAATTTTTGGTGAGTATTTTGATAACCATCAAATGATTGTATTTATGAATATTTTCAGCTTAATGGCAGCGAGGAAGAGAAAGACGAAATGTGAGCGCGAGGTACTGGAGGACAAGAGCGAGAAGAGAGTGCTGTAAGTGGTTTTGATAACCATCGAAAAATTGTATTGATAAATATTTTCAGATGGAGCCATTCAAAGGAGGAAGTGAGAGGTGATGGAGGATCAAAGCACAAGGATGGTAAAAGATGTTCATAGAAACGCTCAACATTTTGAGCGAGACAAAAAGAATTTTGGATGTGTCAGTATTTTGATAACCATAAAATGATTTTATTGATAAATATTTTCAGATGCAAGCATCGAGACAAAAAAAAACAAGACAAGAACAAGAAGTGGCGGAGGAACAAGGAAACATCATGATCAACAATGAGAATAGAACGCAAGAAGTGGTTGTCCGAGTGGAAACTTTGGTGAGTGATATCAATCACTATTGAATGATTGAACTGATGAATATTTTCAGATGAACTTATCGAGGATGTTTTAAAGGAGGAAGCAAGAGGGACTAGAGGAGCAAGGAAACAGGATGGTCAGGATCATGATTGGACCCAAAAGGTGGTCGTCCAAGTGGAAAAAAAAGGTGAGTGGTATCGACAACTATTGAATTATTGTACTGATGAATATTTTCAGATGAAGCGATCAAGGAAAGGAAGTGTTGAAGAAGCAGATCGGGAGCATGTCGAAGAAATAGGAGGCGCGGGAGGAGCACAACAAACAGAATAGAAGGTGCAGAAGGAGCAAATCGAAGAAATAGGACGGCAGGAGCACAACTGACATAATAGGAGATGCAGAAGGAGCAGATCGAAAAAATAAGATATGCAGGAAGAACATATCGAAGAAATAGGACGGCAGGAACACCACCGACACAATAGGAAGTGCAGTAGGAGCAAATCGAATAGTTTTGTAAGGTGCGCTGGAGAAGCAAGGAAACAGGGTGGTCAAAGATTATGATTGGACGCAAGAGGTGGTCCTAAAAATGGCCATAGTAGGTGAGTGATATCGATAACTATTGAATGATTGTATTGATGAATATTTTCAGATGAAGCAATCAAGAAAGTTTTGGAAAAGGAAGCACGATGCGCTGGAGAAACAAGGGAACAGGATCATCAACACTCGGGAAGATGCAAGACACACCGACTCGCGATGGGAATGGAGCGCGAGGTGCTGGAAGATCAGAGAAGAAGGATGATCGATATCCTGGAAAATGCGAAAGATGTCGACTCGCAATGGAGATGGAGCGCGAGGTGCTGGAAGATCAGAGAAGAAGGATGGCCGATAATCTGGAAGATGCAAGAGATGTCGACTCGCAATGGAAAAGTGGCGCGAGGTGCTGGAGGATCAAGGCACAAGGATGGTCAAGCAAAAGCAAATAGATGGCCGTCAATCTTAATTGGCAGAAAGAAATGGTCGCCCGAGTGTACAAATTTGGTTATAATTAGATTTTTTAAAACTTCGAATTTAGATTATTCATTATGTATTTTTTAGTTGAGTATTTTTGAATAAAAAGCTAATAATATTTAAGTTTTTGTTTATCTTGTAAGGATGCAAGAAAAGTGCAACTGCTTTGTCTATTTCATAATTTCGAACCGTTGAATTGATGAACCGGGCACAAATGAAGTATAACAAGATAATGAGTGCTCAGAGGCTGAAAGAATTGCTGTCTGTGAGAAAATGCTCTTGAACAATATCGATGAAATTTTATTCGAAGATTTTGAAAAGAAAAACACATAAAACTAGAATTAAGATCCTTACAACCACCAATGATTACATCACAAATATCCATATCAATAAAAATATAAAACAATTATTTTGGCCTAGGAAACTCATTATCATTCACCACTCGTTCCGACAACCTGGACAAGATCGACTGTCTTTGGCATATTTTTGGAAGCACTCAGCGTTGTCGTGGCATACAAAGACACATTGCTCGCAGTTCCAGAGTTTTGATCCATCATATGTTTTTCCATAGCAAAAAATACATTCTGGTTGTGCATCGTCCATTTTCTCTAACATCGTCTTACTAAATGGATAAATGAACTTTGACTGTATATGCAAAAGATCATCAATATTGCCAGCCTGCAAAAAAATATGGTACAAAGTAGTGATTTGAAAGTATACCTGCAAATTTGACAGATTTTGTATGGCTCTTCTGATTGTCACTTCTGTTGTTTTCTCAAAATCATCGAATTCGAGTTGAGCTCTCTCCTTATCAGGATCACTATTGGACAAACTTCGGAAGCTGTAAACGTAATGATAATGATAACACAAACTTTAATCACTCACTTCAATAGCTCCTTTTTCACGTTTTCTATCAAATCCGTTCCTTCACTGATAATATTCGAATAGTAATCACATTTAGCTTGCACATCTTCTGCTGTTGACGTGCTTTGTACATTTTCTGCGATTTCGTATTTTGTCTTCCATTCCTTGGCACTGTCCTCCGCTTCCTTCAGATCCTTTCTCAACTTGGTATTGTCTCTCCTCTGATTTCTCTCCTGTGCTCTGAAATCAAAACTTTGCTGAAATCAACAGAAAAATGGCTTACACTAATGCGGATTGCCGTGCCTCAGCTTCCAGTTTTTCGTTTTCCAGTCGAGCAATCGTTTCTTTCAATTTAGAAATTTCATCATTTTTGTTTCTCCCATCTTTCTGCAACCCTTGGATTTGATATTGAATGACCCGATCAAGTTCTTGCGGCATTTTGACTTGAACACCAATTGATACACCTGAAAAGTGACATTAGTGGTGAAAAAAACCAATATTTGTTACCAGAAAGTGTTGGTTCTTCATTCAACGTCTGCATATCTGCTTCAGTTGTTTTCCTCAACTTATTTTTCGAGTTCGGAATCCCGCATTTCTCTACTCGTGTCACTTGCAGTTCACTCATTTTCTTCTCAAAGTTTTCAATCGATTCAGGATTTGTACATCCACCTGAAATTTTAACTGAATGACAATATTTCAACCTAAAACTCACATTTTACTGGCAAGTCGTATCCTAACTCTTCATCAATATAGTCAAGAGGGCAGAATGCCAAGTTTCCCTCATGATTGCACATTCCTTGATTATGGTATGCAATAGCGAGCTCCGGGTATTCAAAAAGTAATGTTCGGATAGCAACAATAGCAACCAAGTTGTCCGTATCTTTCTTCGATAACTTCCGAGAACTAATAGATGATAACATTGCAGCAAAACTTGGGAAAAAGTGTTTGTCAACTGCAGAACTTTTCTTGTTGGCGGTTGTTGGCTTCATTCCCTGAAAATAGATATAGATTTGAAGTAACCAACCCTACCTACCTCAATCATTTTCTTAGTTTTCTCCAGCAGCATCATCGCCTGCCCATAATCCATACAGAAGGTGACTCGAATCTCTGGCTTGAAGTACTTCATGAGCTCATCAACAAAAGCAGTGAGTGTGTCGATGTTTTTGGCACTGATAATTTCAATAACTTTCGATTCTTTGAAACTATTCAGTATCTTCTCAAGCATGGTAGCAGCTTTGACGACCGGGGTATGTTTTGGTGAGAGAATTGGAACTATGGCATTTGCTGTCTTGAGTCGGATTTCATCGAATTCAACGATCTTTAAACCAGTATTTTCAAGCTTCGATTTGTTGACATAGTTGAAGGTTTCGACCTCATCTTCTCCACTGTTGTCATCTTGTAGAAGATCTAAACATCTCATCATTATCATTGATACAGAAATTGATAGCATACCAATATCAGTTATCAGATCATCATGCAGACGATTCGCAACATCAATTCCTAATTGAGCTTCTTCAACAAACACCACTGTTCCATTTTCCAGTGACCGAATTGGTGGAACATGCGTCATGGTTGTTCCATCATATCTTCTAGTGATACCGTCTTTATCACAATAAGACAGCGCATCCACTATTCTTTTCACCCGATAAATTTTGTACAGAACTGTTTTCGTCAACCTAGTTTTGTCAGCGCACTTCTAGAAAACCAACTAGTTTTTGAAAAAAAAAAACAAGCTCTTACCTCAAATTTCTCACTTAAAACTTTCTCAAATTGGGTAGCTGCTTCTTTTTCTTCTCCGTCAAACACAATATCCGTCAATTGAGTCACAATATCCTTATCACTGCTTATCTTCTTCAGTTGATCCTCAACAAACTGCATGGCTTGAGGACGTCGATCCTCGCTCAACTTCTCTTTCATCTTCTTGATCAACTTCTCCATGTAATAATGTGGGCGTTGGATGGCGACGATTTCAGTTGCACCAATTTTCTCTGCTATTTTATCTAACTGATACTCTACCAATAGCTTAGATACTTCATCGGCTTCTCCGTCATAAAATTCATCAATGATGGGCAAACTTTTGATGAAGTTCTGTTTCATATCTGATACTTCTTGAATTCTATTGCAAATTCCAACTGTGTTTGGATTTTGAAAATCCAGACATTTCCCAATATTGAACAAAATTGCACTTCCATCAATTACACGAAGAGACTTGATGTCTTCCATTACATCATCCAACTTCGGAATAACTGTAATCAAACAATCATTGTAATTGATATGACTACAACTAACCATTCAAAACGTTTTTCATTATCGCCATTACTTCTTCCCAATTGAGCCACTTATCTGTTAGATTGCGATGTTTCCTACTGCTAACTCTCTGATAATTCTCCTTATCCAGTATAATCTTCAAACATCCCATTATAGTTGTTCGGTTGTAGAACACAATGTCAGCTTTTGGAGATCGTACTCTGCAATAAAACAGTTATCAATGTTTAAATAAAATATTTACCTCTTAGTTTTGAGTCGCTTCTCATTCAATTTGACACTGACACTTGCTGTTCTACTTGAAGAAGTACTAGCCTCACTTGCAACCTCATTCTGGCTTGGATCTTCAACCGTGGTTGGAGAATCAGTATTTGTGAGATTGGAAACCGGAGCAGTGGATTCCAGTGTTTCCGTTATCACATCGTCCTTATTTGTTTCTATTTGTGATGCCTCCAAATTTACAGTTGCCGTTTCAAGTTCAGTTTTCTCAATTGAATCTGGTTTTTGGGCTTGATTGGCATTGAGACTCTCCACTCTCTTTTCATCATCCTTGACTTGCCGAGTACTAATATTCAAAAACCCTCTGCTCCACCCTTTCGAAGCTGGAACGGCTGCTTTCAGAGTTATGCTGAAACAAGATGATAATTTTAGTTTCCGATGAACTATATACTTTTCAGATGTGATCACCTCCCGTTGGACGCTTGTTTCTCTACTTCTTGAACTGCTGGTGTCAGTTGAGGACACTATTTGACTTGGACCAACCAATGAATCGGTTTCTAGTTTTTGTTTTTTCTCGGCTTCATCTGTTTTTTGAACCTCGACTGCTGGACTTGTTTCAGTTTCCTCGGCTTGCCGAGTAGCATTATTCATGAAACTTTTCCTCATTCCGTTTATCCTAGGAGCAACTGCTTCAAACGTATTCAAAACGGCTCGGCTCCATGTCAAACTGCAATCCCCAAATTCTTGATCATATTGCTTTTGAACATGCATCAGGTGACGCAGACTCGGGTATTGCAAAACAAAACTTTGCCAAATACAAAGGGAAACTTGAGAAAACCAATTCTTCTTATGATCATACTTGTCATCAGACATGCGGTCTGCCACGCTTTCAATCATCATTTCGTATGTTTGAAGAAGACCTGGCTTCACGCTTGTTTTTAATGTTTTGAATCCTCTTCTGATATCATTCATGTCATCAAAATCCACAGAAGGGATTTCGAACGGCTGAAATTATTCAGGTTTCTTTGTTTCACTTGACATCAAACAACTCACTTTGCTTTTCGCATCCATTTTGTCTGCAAAAAATTGTCTACCTGTCTCCAAGAATTCGTCAAATGGTTCACAAGGAATACAGACGCTTTCCTCGCCAGTCAACTTGAAGTGACTTATGAATTTCTCCACAAAAGTTCCAATAGCATTTTTGCAGTCATCACGAATTGAACCGAAGATGTTGAGTTCAAAGTTGAGAAAGTAGAACAGCTCCCGTAGCATAATATGTGCTGGTTTACAGAGTGTGTTCAACGGCGAGACGAATGGTGTGCAACTGTTATATCCGTAGAAAATTGATTTTGTCTCCCATTCTTTCACACATTCGCCGAAACTTTTCTCCAGATCGAGTTTTGCGTCTTCCAATTTCATATAAGCAAACGTTCTTTTATCTTTCTGATGGTTCCAGTAGTGCAAGTTCTTGTATACTATTCCATGTTTCTTCGACAAAATCATTCGAACCAATTCCATGTCGTCGTTGAAAACAACCGGTTGAAGAAGAGTATTGGGCGTGCCATCATCATTTATAGAATCGATTCGATGAGTCAGAAGATGTGGTTCCGGAAGTTCAGATACCTAGAATTTTTAGTGTTTTGACAGGTAAGCTGATGTAGGCGTACCGGTAATTCAGCATAATAAGCAGGCGGCATCATCGGGTACTTCTTTTTGAGACAATCTACAAAACTTCTTACAAGCTCCAAATCAGTCAAGATACTTTTGATGGCTTCTCGGCAGTCATCAGTTTCCTAAAAACTTCTGTTTCAATATTGCCAAAATATAATGTGTTACCATAACAAATGTTGTCAGATCATTTTCAATCGATTTCTTTTGAGGATGATTGTACTGCTCGAAAATAAAATCCATCAATCTTCGAAGCATCTTTTCTACTGGCTCATCCTTCTTTTTGTTCTTCCAAAATTGTTTGATTTTGTTGCTTGGCTGAAAATATGAGGTTTGAATCTATGAATCTATGAATCTATGAATCTATGAATCTATGAATCTATGAATCTATGAATCTATGAATCTATGAATCTATGAATCTATGAATCTATGAATCTATGAATCTATGAATCTATGAATCTATGAATCTATGAATCTATGAATCTATGAATCTATGAATCTATGAATCTATGAATCTATGAATCTATGAATTTATGAATCTATGAATCTATGAATCTATGAATCTATGAATCTATGAATCTATGAATCTATGAATCTATGAATCTATGAATCTATGACTTACATTTTTTGACTGGAGCTCTTCGCATTCTGAGGCCATTCGAATGTAGGTTCCCGGATTCTCAATGACATCCTCATCCAACATAAGATGGTTTCTTGTGATGAAAGCCATTTTCTCCATTTCAAAAGTGATCAATCGTTCAGATACGACAGCCTGCAAATATTTCTAGAAAATAATACAATTTCTTGTTTTATTTACCTTGAACTTCATCTT
This sequence comes from Caenorhabditis uteleia, assembly GCA_963573275.1. Classification (NCBI taxonomy): domain Eukaryota; kingdom Metazoa; phylum Nematoda; class Chromadorea; order Rhabditida; family Rhabditidae; genus Caenorhabditis; species Caenorhabditis uteleia. The sequence goes on from OY752138.1 coordinate 18,571,154, forward strand.
GTCAGCCAACATACGACTCAAGATGAAGGGGAAGTTTGGAATGGACTTCGGTGAGTCCATGCACTCCACACCAAGTTGACAAAATGGTGTTATGGCATCAGTCAAGTGGAAAACTCCCGTCAAATTAGACAGCATCTGACTAATTATGCCGATCATATAACTTTGATCACCAACTGCAAAACCATGATAAGGACAAAAGCTCAAAACGAAATGACTCACAAATTCGTTGATCTTCGACAGTAAAACAGTGGTTTACACAGCAAGCAATCAACATTTCGAACTCTATTACTGTGAAGAACTTGGATTCCTTTGCCAATTTGGATTTGAAATCCTCCGGAAGATTGTCAAAAGCTTTTTTTGACATATTCATTTTCAAAGCAGCGAAGTAATAACTGCCGAAAAATTTGAATTCTACTGGGGAACTGAAAGGAACTATTTTTTCTCGAAAATGATGATTTCAATACCTGTCTTCAGGGTCAACTTGGGAACTTTCGATTTTTGGCCCAAGTGGCTTTTCCTCGATTTCCTGGCGGGTTGACGGCTTCACTTCTCCTTCAGATGACGATCCTCGGCTCGAACTTGTCTTGTTGAAGAACCCTCTCTTCATGCCACTCAAAAAACCATCTTCATTTCCTTCTCCGCTCATGTTGACGTTGTTTTGCACAAAATTGTAGTCGTATCTGTAATTTGAGACATTTTAATATGGAAAATCATGGGAAAAACGGGGAGAAAAGCTTAGGAAACGAAAAAATAGGCAAAAAACATTAATTTCCGCTTCAAAAAATGTGTGTGGCCTAGGAAAAACACCCTCAGCCACTCATATAATCACTAGAGCAAGAGAAAAACGACGCAGAGACAATGAGAGTGATATTGATATGGAAATGAAGCATAAAAATGATGACAAAACGTTGTGTGGGGAGAAAAGTGGTTCGTTGCGTAAAGGAAGAATGGCTAACATAGTGCGAGGAGACAAAATAGAGAATGAGAGGGGAAATGGATAGAAAAGGTCGGACTAGATTAGAGGGCGAACACCTGTCTTTTCTGGATGGGGGGAGGGCGGTAAAGAGCAGATGTGAGGCACATTTGGACATTCGTAGTCTGATGGTGTATCGATTATTACGTCACTAGGATTATGAAGTACCCATATGAACAAAATGTGTCAAGCTGTAAAGCCAAAAAAACGGTCAATAAGGGCGGCCACCACAAGAATTACACATCTGTCGCACTCGTTTTTTTCGTAACGCAACGTTTCACACAATTTGTATGAATCATAGCCCGAAAAGTTTGGAATAGCTGCAAAGAGATTGATAGAAAGTGGAAAAAACAATATCAAGCAGACAAAGGAAATTATTTACTTGATAAAAAAGATATGACATATCAAGTGAAAATGATATAGAACTGCAAAGAGAAATGCGTATTTTATGTACTCAAAATTGCGATTGGATAAAAAATAGTAAAAGATATATAATTATTTGGAAGCAGAAATGAAAATAATTATATCACGCTTCGAAAAGTTCATTTTCAATTTTCACAGTATTTTCATTTTCAAAAATATTCATTTCTGATAATGAAAATGAAATAAAAAAGATGAAATGAATATTCCGTGAGATTTGCGTGGAGATAAAAATGGGTATATAAGGGACGGAAAATTCATTTCTGATCAGTTCTACTTTTAGTCTCTCATAAATACTATACAATAATCGACATGGCTCCATGGGCAAAGGTACTTGAAAAGATCGAAAAGGAGAAGCAAGAGGATAAGGAGTGTAAGTTCTTCATTAGAAAAGCTATTAATGAACATACAATTTTTTCAGTGGAATGGCTTACTGGAATGGAGGCACTCATCTGCCTGGTTAGCTTCCTCATTCTCTTCTATGCATCTGGGATTTCAGGAAGACTTGGATAAATATACCCATCTTATTTGATATTCATTTATAGATAAATATGATAAACTCAAACTGCTTTTTATTGTTTTCAAAATTTCAGAGTCCGCCAAAATAAACAACAAAAACTCGGATAAAAACAACGCATTGATAATTTAAGACTTGTGATAAAAACAAATAATATTCAAAACGCCTATTGAACTTAGTTCATACTCAATACATAAAACAATACGTATCACAAAGTTACCAAAATAAATCAAAAAGAATTTCTAATCATAACCAAGATGAATTATTTCAAATATGGAAAGTCACGCTCTAACAATATATGCCGTCGACATTGTGGGCAGTTTGAGTTTATTTTAAACCATTTTTTAGCACACTGAAATGATAACTGATTAGTTGTGATAAGGATTATGAATAACTAACCTCGTAATGACTTTCAAAAGTGCAGTAAATGCAGTTGAACAAATTCGCTCCAGCTTCTAGATTATCCCAGCATATGTGACATTCCGGTGTTTTATCTTTCTTTTTCGCTTCTTCTGCATTTTTTCTGCGGCTTTCATTTTTGAGTCAGTCAGTTGGCTGAATGGTTCAGGGAATAACCAGTGCATTTCGAGAAGATCGTCAGTTCCAGCTTTCAAGGCATCGAAATTTCTTTCAGCTCTTTTGAGTAGGTACTCCATTCCCATTTCGAAATTCTCAAATTCCTTCTCAGCCCTTCTTCTATCATCATCCACATCTGATTCGCTCAAGAACCTGTTAGCCCAGTTATAATAAAGCCTCCCATTTTTATCACTCACTTCAATAGTCTGCTTTTCGCCGAATCAAACGATCCTTTTCCGAATTGAATATGATCCCTATATTCCTCAGCTGTATGTGTTGCTTTCACAGCTCTTGCTGTTGACGTACTCGGCATATTTCTCCCGACCTCCTGTTCATATTTCAATTTCTGATCCTCCGCCAATCTCTTTTGCTGCTTGGCACTATCATTGGCTTCCTTCAAATCATTTTTCAACTTGGAAATGATTCTTTCCAGATTATGTACTTCTTCTCTGAAATCATCCTAGATTCGAGAACTCGAAAAATTGCTTACGCTGATTTAAGTTTCTCTGTAGCAGCTTCCTTTTTCTCATTTTCCAATCGAGTGATGTTTTTCTTCTGTTCCGAAGTTTTAGAATTTAATCTTCTCACTTCGTTTTCCAAAAATTTGTTTCTCTTCAGAAGAGTCGCATTGAGCTTGAGTAGTTCATCTTGTTGAATGGTATCGGGTGAGCCTAAATGATAACATTTTAGAGGAAAAACAAGCGATTGTTACCAGAAGTTGTTGGTTCTTCTTTCGATTCCAACTTCTCCATATTGTCTTCTACTTCCTTCTTCGGCTCATTTTTCGAATCTGGAACCACACGCTTTTCCAATCGTGTGACTTGCATCTCAGTCATTTTCTTTCCAAAGCTGGCAATCAAGTTCGGCTTTGTGATGTTACCTGAAATTCAAACAAAATGAAAATTGCAAGCCTTTTTGAAGACCTACAATTCCGGGGCAACTCATAGCCAGTATCATCTCCAAGATAGTCGATAGGACAGTATGGCAAGTTTCCTTCATGATTGCACATTCCTTGATTATGATATGCTATCGCCACTTCCGGATATTCATATAGAAAGCATCGGATAGCAACAATATTCATCAAATCTTCGGTGTTGTTCTTTGATTGCTTCTCAGAACTCAGTGTAGCCAATAGCACTCCGAAGCTTTTGAACAAGCTTTTCACCGCAGAACCTTTCTTTTTAGGCATTGTAGGCTTCATGCTCTGAAAGTCAAAGTTGTTTTTGAAATGAAAAAAAACTAACTACCTCGAGCATCTTTCTAGTCTTCTCGAGCAATTTTATTGCTTCTCCATAACCCATACAAAAAGTGGATTGAATTTCTGGCTTGAAATACATCATTAGTTCATCAACAAAAACATTGAATATGTCGATGTTTTTGGCATTGATGTTTTCAACAACCTTTGACTCTTTGAAATTGTCCAGGATCTTCTGAAGCACGGTAGAAGCTTTGACGACCATGGTGTGTTTCGGTGAGAGAATTGGAACTATGGCATTTGTTTTCTTGAGACGGATTTGATCAAATTCAACGATCTTCAAACCAGTATTTTCAAGCTTCGATCTATGGACATAGTTAAAGGTTTCAACTTTGTCTCCTTCACTATTGTCATCTTGTAGTAAATCTGAACGTTTCACAATCATCAATCACAACAAAAATTGATACCATACCAATATCATGAATCAATTCATCATCATGCAGACGATTTGCAACATCAATTCCAAGTTGAACTTCTTCAACGAACACAACTGATCCATTTTCCAGTGAGCGAATCGGAGGGACATGTGTCAAAGTTTTTTCATCATACCGTTCAGTAATACCATAAGTATCACAATCACACAATGTCTTCACTATTCTTCTAGCCCGGTTCATCTTGTACAACATTCTTTTAATTAATATGGTTTCATTCTTGCAGTTCTGGAAGGTAATTACAATTTTTTTCAAATAATATGCAAAATCTTACCTTGAATTGCTCTTTCACCAAGCCTTCAAATCGCCCAGCCGCCTCGTCATCATTTCCAGCAAACACAATTTTTGCCAATTGGCTCGCAATCTCCTCATCATTGTTGATTTTCTTCATTTGTTTTTCAACAAACTTTCGAGCCTTTGAGCATCTATCCTTGTGCAACTCAGTCTTTATCTTCATCATCCAATTTTCTATGTCCCATTTTGGGCATTTGTAAGCGATAACTTCAGCTTTTCCGATTTCAGATGCTAACTTATCAAGTTGATATTCCACCAGAAACTTCGAGATGTCGTCAATTTTATTGCGATAGAAATGATGCATAATCGGAAAGCTTCTGATCCAATTTTGCTTTAACTCTGATAGTTCTCTGATTTCATTTGATATTTTGGTAGATTTTGTAGTTTGGAAATCGAGACATTTGCCATTTTTGAACAAAATGGCACTTCCAGGCATATCACGAAGCAACTTGATATCTTCAAGCACTGTATCGATATTGGAAATAACTGTAATCAAACTATCAGTATAATTGATAAAACTATAACTAACGCGTTTTAACTTTTTCCAAGATTTCGGTTATATCTTTAAATTCCACCCAATCATTTCTCTCCGGCCATTTGAAAGTCGTCCATTTGATAACCTTCTGGTAGATGCTATCATCCAGAATCATTTTCAAGCAAGTTGTGAGGGTGTTGAAGTCGTAGAGGACAATGTCCATTGTCGGAGTTGGTGATACTCTGAAACAAACAGTTATGATTTAAAATAGCTAATATGATTCTACATTTACCTTTTAGCCTTCCGTTGCTTCACATCCGGCTTCACACTTGCCTCCCTACTCGAAGTAGTGCTGGCGTCAGTTGAGGTCTCCAGGTCACTGAAATTATGACCATTTTTTTGTGACTTGAAAATGATTTACCTTGCTAATTTCGGTGAAGCCATTTCCGAATGTACACTTGATTCTCTACTGGATGCATTGCCGGAATCGGTTGCGGTCACATCTCGTCTTGAAGTTGTGGGAGTGGGCTTCCATGACTTGTTTTTCTTCTTACGTTTCTTCAAAGCACTCGAATTCTTGCTTTTCTTTACCATCTTTGGAGCTGATTTCATCTCAAATCGCACTTCCATTTCAATTTCCGGATTCTTTCCAATGTTATGGATTTCATTCGGACTATATTCATACGCGCCAAGGATTTCTTCACGATGATTTTTTATATCTTTCACATATTCATCTTCCAATGGTAGATCTGAATCTGGTACTGTCAAGTCATGATTTTTTGATTCGGTTTACCACATCTTTGTGTTGGTCCGTTAGGAAATAAGTCTACCGTACAGAAGCTCGTACGTTTCTTCGCCGACATCACACCACAACATTTCTGCCTGTGAATGAATTTGGCTGCCTACAAATCATCAAATAAGACTTGATATAAACAAATGTCAAACCTTTGGAAATTCTGCCAAAAAAGCAATCCATTTTGCAAGATCAGGTTCGATTGAGTTGTCAATGTACCCACAGTACGGGAAAAGCTGGTTGTATCCTGATACATTATCCTAAAAAAACATAAAGTATTGATACTTAAATTGATAATCCTTACCACTGCCGGATTTCTCAGGAACTCATTCTTCATTTCCTTCCATTCCTCAAGCATCCCAACGTATTCAAAAAAATCTATAGTGAAATGATTTTCCTAAAAAACTTTGATAATTTACATCAAATGCTGTCACTTACGTTTGTTGCTAATTCGAACCTTATCACGCATTGGTCAATATAATTGCGGACTGTGTCCAATTGACAATCTTCCAATGAATTGATGGTTTCATATTCATCAATAAACAATTCCGCCCATGTGAAGAATGCCAATGTTGTTGGCACACGCAGTTCAAAATCAGCTGTTGATATTGGCAGTATAACTTTGTTTGCGAATTGCACAATAAGAGTCTCGTCTGGCTGTAAGTTGCATAATAGAAAAAATATTTAGAAAATTTATAACCTCTGCTAATTCTGAAGAGAAACAATCATCATTGTACTGTTCTACGGTCATCAGTTCCCTTGAATCAGGCATTTCATGTGAAAGACCTGAAACGATCAAATTTGAATAATTTGGAATAAAGTATAAAACATACACTTTGAATCAACTGCATTTCTGGAATACTGCAAAACACTTTTGGAAAACAATACTGTTTCAAACCAGTAGGATACGTACGATGGTACGGTCTCGGAATATTTCTGAGTTTGATGTTTGATTATTTTTGAAGTAGCAATGATTTACCAATTTCTCGCTGCATTTTGGCCTGACGTTGAAGGGTTTGTAAGACGATAATTCTTTGAAGAACTCTCTCGCAATTTGCTTGAACCTCAGCATTCCTTGAATTTGATCAAGTGATAGTCTTCCATCCTGCAACAATGTTAAAACTCAATTGACCACTTTTGGTTTTACCTTCTCATTTGCTTTCAAAATATGTCTGTATTCAGGTATCATATAATAACTTTTGGCGTCGAACAAACGAATTTCAATATCTTCCGATTCCTCATCAACATTTGGAATTGTATAGTCTTTGGTCTGAACTTATAAATATATCTAGAAAGACACAATTCTACCTACTCGAGTGAGAGCTATTTGATAAATCGAAGGTATTGAATCTTCTACATCTTTCATGTCAAACTCAACATATGAGTTGATAGCTAAATTCTTAGCTAGCTTGTCAGCTTCAAAAAGTGCCACATAGAAAGCACATTGTGGGGTTTCTGGATTGATATTTTTGTAGAGGCTGAACAAATCGTAAGCAAATACATGCAGCCACGTTTGATTAGGATTGAATGCAGTTGTTCCTCCTCCTTTTTTCTTACTAGAGTTTAGAATACTGTTGATGGTGCCATCTAGACCAATAATTTGAGGGAATGAGTGATGAACTCGAAGTTGATGTATTTCGTTCATGAGGCGACGGAACTTCCAATTACTTCTTGTACCGTCGTCACTCAATTCGATGAAAACTGAAATTCCAATTTTAAAATGTAAAAATCCAGAAGATATACCGCCGGTTTCCCAAATCATATTTTTCAGCTCATCAGAGCTAATAACAGTGTCAATGTTTCTTACATCGTCAAAAAATTTTGATGACAAACGCGCATAATCCTGAAACTTCATGTTAATAATGTAACAATAGTTTGTTGGAACCTACCTTATCTGTAGTGACTAATTTGATAGTTTTCATAATCATAGCACAGCTCCATTTCAGATTTGTTCCCAAATCTGAACCCATTGTGAACTGAAATTTTTTTTAAACGTTCGTTGCAGTCGAAAAAGGAAATTTGGCTGTGGAATTGAATAGAATGGCGAGGTAACGATATAGTAAGGATGAAAAATGGTAAGAGAAGTAATATGGTGCATTATGACAAAAAAGAGGAAGTAGGGAAAGTGATCGGGATGGTAGGAAGACCAGCTGTTTCTGTGAATGAGAAAGGAAAAGGAGTAGAGTAGGAGTGATGTTCATTAGGTCATTTGTATTATGGAAAAATGGTGTATAATACACACACTATTGATATAAAACGAGCAGATGCCTTCACAGTTCCTAGTAAGCGAACACCCAGTAAAGAATCGGAAAGAGCGATGGATACATAGACAAAAAATAAGACATCACATACGCATTCAAATACAGGAGGCAACCTCCTCACAAAATTTTTTGGATGAGAGAAGAAAAGGGTGTAGATTGTATTGGTATATTTTAAAAAGATGATGTCATGTGTACAATTTGAGTAAATGGACACCAAAAACTTTTGGAAAGGGCGGTGGGAACACAATTAATGCCGGTGCCAATTCAATAAGCCAAGTTTCTTCTTATATTAACCTTCGTATAATTGATAAAGATTGGACCCAAAAATCCCTCAAACAGTTGTCATCTTTGTTTCCGTTGTTTTCATTACACAATTCTTGAGGGAAAAAAGGTGGAAGGAATAATCAATCGCTGGTTCAAAAAACTTGTGATAAAAACATCGATCCAAGAAAATATCTAGTATAAGGATTATTAAGATGCATTACGACAAAAGAGAAGGAAATGCCGAGAAGAAGCCCTTAAAGTCGACGGACACCACAATTGTTAAAGAGGGCGATGGAGAAACAGACGCACGAAAAATGAGGCAGAACGCACTGCCGGGTACACACATACACAAAATAACGACCACCATAGAACACATGTGTAGGAAACAGCCGCTTTCATACATCTGGCGAAAAAGACGTTTCACGATCATACACTCGATAATGTTTTTTGGCACTTTTTGGAAAACATATAATAGGTAAAATGCGGAAGGAATGATGAATTCACCCTTTTTCTCATTATTCTAAGAAAAAGTTTTCGTATAATTTTCAGATTTGTTGGGTAGAAGTGGTGTATCGGACACAAAAAATTGGTATGGTGCAGTATGATGTACAAAAAAAAGGACGAGAAGGTGATGGAGATGGGGGACACATTGTGAGGGCGCGAAATGATATGGATAAGAGAGGATGAGGTTTAGAGCAATAGTGTCTATCAGAAGATGTGTGGATTGTATTGACACAAGAGCAAAGTGCGATTATATAGACGCATAGCGCCAAGTCAAACCTACACCAAAAACTATCGCGGAGGGCAGTGGGTGGGGACACATACACACACGAAGTGGCACTACATACGGGCACCGGCCCCCACACACACATATAGGAGACATCTACTCACATACATATCGGGCGAATAAGACGCTACACAATCATACACTCGTGGAACATTTTTCTGGGCGGTGTTTCGAAAAACGATATTTCACATGATTTGAATAAATCGATTCCAAAAAAAGATAAAATAGATGATAAGAAAGAAATATATACGAGTCAGAAAAACATCCGAAAAGCCAAAAGAATGAAAATTTGGGTTGTTGAATACATATGGTGGTTAAACTTAATGAGAAACTGACAATGAAGTAAGATTTATCAGGTTATCCTATGAGAGCGGTTTTTGGTGCACTATGAACAAGTAGAGGAAAAGGCAGAAAATCGATTGTGATGGTGGACAGACTAATAAGGCGCCACAAGATTTTTTATGGATGAGAGATGAAGAGGGTGTAGAGCAGCATTGCCATCCATTAGGTCACGTGTACTATGGAGAGGTTTTTGATAGTATGAGATACAATGAAGAAAACAACGGAACCTTGTTTTGCCATTATAGATTGGGTTTTAAGGTATTCAAATTTTCAAAACTGGACAATGGAACAGTGGTATTTGTTGCTGAGATCCATTTTGGAATTAATGTCGCGAACCGAGTTCAGAGTGATGAATTGATAACTGATATCGGTATGCTACATAATTTTGTTACGATAACTATGAGAAATTTAGGTTTACTAGAAGATGACAATAGTGAAGGAGACATAGTTGAAACCTTTAAAAGAGAACTGGTTGTTACTGTTGCATCTGAAAATACTTAACGGAAACAGTACATACTGAGACATTTCATTCAACAACTTTAAAAAGATGGATATAAAAAGCAACATCGCAAATAAATATATCACAAAAAAAAACCGTATCAATGAAGATTCAAAACAGTTATTGAGAAAGTGGAACATCTTTTTTATCTACAATTACTTTGTTACACTGTGGACAATGTGGTTTTGTAGTTTCGGCCCAGTTTTTGAAGCACTGAAAATAGAACTGATAAGTTTTGATAAGGATATTGAACAACGAACCCTATCATGCAGTGGATATTTACAAAACTGGCAACAGAACAACTCTGTTCCATCGTATAAATCTGTGCAGCATATGATACATTCCTGTTTTGTCGCTGCTATTATTGATAATATGTTTTTACTAAACGGCTCCGGAAATTCTGACTGAATCGGCGCGAGATCATCTATTTCGGTATTCTCATTAGTCTGAAAATAAGAATTGTTCAATATACTGATCTGAGGTTATACCTGTAGCAGCTCCAGATTTCGGGAAGCTCGACTTATCATCAGTTGTGATATCGTCTCAAACTCTTCGAATTCAAGTTTGGCTCTCTTTTTTTCGGTTGGTCCATTTGACAAAGTAAGAAAACTTCAAACAAAATAATCATGATGACACAATATTTTAATCACTCACTTCAACAGCTTTTCTTTTGTTTTTCCTACCAAATCCTTCCCTTTGCTGATGATACTCGACTGCTTTGTCATCGATTCGGTTTTCCAAAAGTCCAAACCCCGTTTTCTCCTGATCATCTTCACCACCTCATCTGCAAGTGGAAGACCTGAAAATCTTTATTATCAATTCATAAAATTGAATTCCACTTACAGCATCTTTCATTATCTTCTGTTAAGTAATGTGCATAGAACACCAAATGTAATGCACAGAAACTTGAGCCAGAGCTTTGGGAGATGAAAGAGCAAGTTTTTAACTTGTGCATGATGACAGCGGCCTGAAAACCAGCTCATAACAATTGTTATACTGTTTAGCCAAACCTTGGGAAACTCTGCCAGAAAACATAACCATTTTCCCAAAACATGTTCCTTAACTTGTTGATGTGCCGAATCCTTGAATAATTTAGCACTGAATCGTTGATTTGCCGGAACTTTCTCAACCTAAAACTTGATTTCATAAATTTTCTCGTCAGTGATCCTTACGTCTGCCGGATTGTTCAACAACTCTTTTTTCATTTTCTTCCACTCCTCAGTCATTCCAATATACTTCGCATAACTAATCGTTTTCTGAAAAACTTTCATATGTTTCATCAATTGTTATCACTAACCTTTGATGTATCAAACTTATCTAAAAATTTGTTGATATAAATACGAACAGCATTCAGCTTATCATTCCTTATCAAATCGAGAGTGCTATAGTTATCGGTAATACAACTTGCCCAAACGTAAAATGCTTTGCTTGTTGAGACAAGCAGTTCGAAGTTTGGAGATAGAATTGGAAGCATTGGCTCGTTGACCGCAGTTGGCTGTAATTTGTAAACTATATACGCCATATGGAGCCACCTACATCAAATTTTCCAGCATATTCAGCGTTTTGAAACAAGCCCGAGTGTGGTAGACTAATATTGGTGTATTTCTAAAGTTTGATATTCAATAAATTGTGTAAAACATGTGTCTTACGATATGCTGATTGTTCTCCGAATCCCTATTGAACGGGCTGACAGCAGACAAATGTTCGAAAAATCTGCGGCAATAGTGTTTGAACATCAATATCGGTATGGGGTTTCGATTTTTTGAAATCTGTAATGTTTTCAACATTGTATTAAAATTGATTCAAGCACTCAAATCGTGGTTTCATTGTATGCTCATGAAAGAACTTCTAAACACATTGAAATCGGTATACTCTTTTAATGACTCATGAGGTTTCAGCTAGAAAACTCGATTTGTATGAGACCAGTAATTTAAAAGATCTTAAAAAGCTTACTTTCAAATCTTCACGCTCAGTGTGTTGATACTCCGGTATCAAATAAAAATTTGTTCCATCAAACAAATACTCTTCAACCTGTTTTGGATCCTTGAGTACCGGGATCTCCGGTATGTTCTTCTGAAATTATGTAACAATTCAGAAACTATAAGTTCACTCACGCAAAATTCACTGTCGCTAAACTTTCTCACTGCCCGAATCACATCCTTTTTATTTATAGAGATGTGCAGATGGTTCTTGACCTTTTTTGCCATTTTGTCAGCTTCGAAAATTGCTACATATTTGGCAGAACTTGGAAAAGCCCATGACTGTTTTTGACTAAGAGTTTGTTTCTCGTTGAAATAATGAATCGCAATATCATAAAGCCAAGTTCGATTGGCGGCGAATATTTGTGTACGATTCTTGAGAATTCTTTCAACTTCCGGATAAAACCCGTTGTTAGTGCCACATAGACCAATGATCGAAGGAAATGTTGGTTCCATTCGCAACACCGCCATCTTCTTCAAACATTCGTCAACTTGGCTCTTTGTCGGTGTAGTGTCTGGTGTCACTGTAACAAAAAAGTATATGAATAAACCATATGAAAAAATCGTACCCGATTCAAAATATTCTCGAACGAGCTTAGCCAGTTCCTTGTGTTCTATAACAATGTGTTGTTTTCCAATGGTCTCAAAAAATGTTGTCGGGAGGCATCGATACACCTAAACTTCAAGTTAATAGCTTCAAAATATATAAGATCATCACCTCTTCATCCACTAGTTTCATACTTCGAACAATCATTTCTTGGCTCCATTTGTATCTTTCCATCAAATCATCTTCTGAGTATGTTTTTGAATCCTCTGAATCTGTTGCTTCATCCTCCGAGTCGGTTTCCTCATCTTCTTGGTCAGTTACTTCATACTCCTGGTATGTCTCTTCATCCTCCTGGTCCGTTTCCTCATCTTCTTGATCCGTCTCTTCATCTTCTTGGCATGTGTCTTCATCTTCTTGGTCCGTTTCTGTGTCTTCTTGGTCTGTTTCTACATCCTCTGAATCTGTTCCTACATTCTCTTGATCTATTTGCTGTTCGTCATCCATATCGTTCTGAAAATAATTTTTCTAAATGATAGATACCGGAAAAAATAACGAATAAAAGTTTTCACAATCATAAATTTGTTGTCAAGGCGAAAATATAAATCTTTGGACTGAACACTTTGACGAGAACAAACGAACCACTGAAACGAGAGAGACGCAGACATAACAAAAACTATTTGGTATGAAAATAATGCAAAACAGTGAGGGTATGAGAGTCAAAATTTATTGATAAGAATATAATTCTCAAACTGATAAAGAAGCACAACTTTTTTCGGAACAGTTGCTGCTTTTGTATCCGTTTTTTCTCATCACACATTATTCGAACAGATAGAAATGAAAGCAAAAATGAACGATTTGTCAAAATGGTGTAATAGAGAAAACCTATTGTTAATGTTTAGATGAAACAAAACGAGAGAAGTGGTATAAGATATAATATGGTGCATTACGACCAAAATAAAAAAAAGGAAGGGAAAGGAAAGGTGGGACGGGTAGTGGATAGGCCAGCTGTTGCTTTGGATGAGAGAGAAAGAGGTTTAGAGCAATAAAGGATATCCAGTGGGTCACTTGTACTTTGGAATAGATTTCAAAATTGTATTTTCACATGAACATACATAGAACAAGTATATGACCGAAAACTCTAAGGCATGCCGACGAACTATCGGAAAGGGCAACGGAAACACACACAAAAATGAGCGCCAATACAGACCACACACGTAGATATGATTTTTCTTTCAAATTTCTAAGGAGAAGTTTTCGAAATTTTTTGAATGGTATTTGATTTTTTGGAGAAAGTTGTCAAACTGACAAGAAGAAGTAATATGTGAATTAGATGAAAAAAAAGAAAAGAAAAGAATGCTGCTGGTATGGTGGATATATCGGGAATGCGCGACATTATATGGGTGAGAGAGGATGAGGGTGTAGAGCAACAGTGTCTAATTGGAGAGGTATGTTACATAACAAGTGTGTATAAAACGATTAGATGACCGCATAGCCCCAAGTCAAACCGCACCAAAAACTGCCGGGAAGGGGATGAACACGCGCACACGGGCATATGAATGGCGTCCACACTCACAAGAAGGGCGACCCAACAGAACGCGAATGTAGGCGGCAGCCACATCTCGTGTAATGCATTTTTGGATAGTGTGATGTATATGACCAAAAACCCTAAGGGATGCCGACGAACTGTTGGAAAGTGCAACGGAAACATACACTCAAAATGGGGGCCAATAGAGCAACACATGTAGACGCTTCACAGTTACGCAATCGTGGAATAGTGTTTTGGGCCGTGTTTTGAAACGATACATTTCACATGTTTTGAATCAATGGTATGATTTATCGTATGGGGGAAACATGTAGGAAGTAGCCACATCTTGTAGAATAGTTTTTTGGACACTGTTTGAAAACAATATGTTCATTTCACATGAAGAAATCGAATGCAATAGGTGACAGGAACACAATACATATGCAGCGACCTGAAACAAAAAAGGCACGAAAAAAGATAAATCTTCACATTTTTCCATGAGTATTTGATTGTTGTGTTTTATGCGATGGTATGTTTTCTATATGTGCTATGCGTGGTGCCCCTTTTATCAATTATTTGTTTGACGCTTTTGGCGCTCGCTGAATCTGAGGCCCTCCACTCGCTTTTTATATGAATTAGCATATGACAACACAATTATACCTCTCCGAAAAGATTAGTACGAGGCAGCCCGTCTCTTTGAGCAGTCGTCCTAGCAACACTCACATTCATTAGTTTCTCTACCTCCCTAGAGTACACATCTATCAGGATACTGCTGCTCAAATCCTCTCTCCCCTCTAGTCTATAAAACAAGGCGGCCCGTTGTTTTGAGCCATATCAGTGTGCTCATTTTCCCCCTTTTTTGTCGTATTTCTCTCGATTTATAGCAGCTGAAGTCGCATTTAGTCTCTATCTCGTATTTTCATCGCATTATTTAGTTTTCCAATATATAAATGCCCTTTTTTGGCCGGTACTACCTTTCTCGACGTTTTTTATCAGTTTTTTCTTATCAGTATGTTTTAAGGCAACCGAATTTATTAGGTAATATGGACGAGGTTACGAAAAAGTTCGAGGTAAAGAAACCAAAGTTTGAGGCAAAAAGAGCTCATGCGAATTTCCAGGCATTGAATATGTCGGAGCAGACCGACACGGAAGCAATGATTGAATTTGTAGTCAACACATTCTCGGTGAAAAGCTACAGAGCAATATTCTTGTCACTGATCAATGGGACGGAATCGATGAAAGATATTGAACGACTTGCAGAAGTGGCTAATCGACGCACTTTTCTTTACGAGCTTCCGGAATTTGGTATCTGTTATCACAATCGACGAATGTGTTGTCATATTGAAGAAGCGGCATACTGTCCTCTTGATTATTTTGGCGATGATGTGCATATCGAGTATGAAGTCCCAGATAAATGTGAGTCATGCCAGCTGAGAACAGTATATTCAAAATATTGTAGGTGGAGTCACAAATTCTCATGTAATTGCAAAGTATAATGAAATAATGGCCGAGTTGAAGATCCCCAGAGTGATAGAATGTACATTAAAGAACAATATGAAACAAAAAGTTGGAAATGAGGTCGATATATCGAAATATATGCAATATCTGAATAAACCAGATGGTCAGGCTTCTAGTAAGTAAATTGAACGTCTGATATACCATAAGTGTCACAATTCAGCTCCATTTACATCTCCTCAAACGTACCTTCCTCAAACATCGGACGAATTTTATTGGAAAATTGTACAAGACGTGTGTAAGAAACGGGACATGAATAAATCGAATTTTCAGGCTCCTCGTAAGTTGGACGTCTGGTCTATTATAAATATCAAATTTCAGCTTTATTCGCAACATTGGATGC
The DNA here is from genome assembly GCA_963573275.1 of Caenorhabditis uteleia. Taxonomy (NCBI): domain Eukaryota; kingdom Metazoa; phylum Nematoda; class Chromadorea; order Rhabditida; family Rhabditidae; genus Caenorhabditis; species Caenorhabditis uteleia. The sequence continues at coordinate 18,586,947 of OY752138.1, forward strand.
AAACACTCAAAAAATTCTCCGAGACGAAACTAAGAAAGCGATGCAGCTTTACTTCGAACAAGAGATGGCCGGATTGGAAACATACCAATGCGCATTACTGTAAGTCATTTTTCAAGCATTTTCCACTAAGTTCCGCTTTGTGCATGCTTTCTATTACTCGACGATTGATACACATTAACAATTGTCGGTTCTCATTTTACCAGAAATCATCGACTTTTTGAATTCAGAAATAGCACTTTCATTTCTATCAGTGTTTGTAAAAGTGTTTTTTGAATTTATTGCCCATCAGTTGATGCAAGTTCTTCTCCAAAAAAGTTTTGAACATTTGGAATACATTTCATTTTGTATGTCTATAATCAAAAACTTGCATTTATTCGCTTATTACTTGAAAACACACGAGAAATAGGTTTGAAAAACAATTACATTGTCATCGAGTATACTGTGCTGTCGTCAAGACTGATGTTGTTGTGGTTGGCACTTTCACATTGTTGATCCATTCTTTGACACTTTCCCATCAATTGTTTGGTCTTCAGCTGGGTAGTTGCTCCCTTTTACGCATCTAGTTTTCCAATCAAAACTATCGCTCTATTGTATCCATTTGAAACATCCGGTGGAACATCTGAAAGATAGAACAATTGGCTCAGAATGTTTGGGAAAGATTGTTACCTTTACAATACATCTTCATGAGGATGTTTCTATTTCTCCAATTATTTCATTTCGTCAGCTCAATCTTCACTTGTTTCTTGTGTTGTTGTGAAGATCCGGTTTCCTATATCCAACCACAGTATCCAGTTGACTTCCGCTAGTTGGTGCCAGACTTCATGGTTCCATTTCGAAAATCGAAGTTGGAGAGCCGATTGATATTGCAGATTGCCCTGGTCGTCTCGAACTTCATTTCGTTTTCAACATCAATTAAAATAGGTGCACCATCATCTGTCGATATTCCATTGTGAGAAAATTGACCTTGAATGAGCAAGTCCTTGCTCCACCAAGTTTGCCTTCAAATGAGCAAGTCCTTTCTTCACTAAATTTGGCCTCAAATCCGTTTGAGTCCAGTTCGTCAAGCAATATGGCTGTGCACAAGCAGTTTGGCATTCTGGATGATCAACGTAGTCCCAGCTTTGTTGTTCCATTGTCAGCTTTCCTATTGTTGCCCAGACTTTTTAGTTGCGCCCCAAATTCATGTTGTTCCGTGTTCACCATCTGCGTGAGTTGAGCACTTTGACCACCGTTTTTGATTCGAAGACTCCAGCTCGACTTCAGTTGGGTTCCATTGGTCCGTTGTTGAGCTTCGTTTACTATCATCAACTGGCGTTGATTTTTTCCTTTGTTCGACGGTCCATTGCGAAAAAAAGCGTTCTCCAGTATTGCTTCATCTACTGTAAAATAGAGGTATTACATTTCATACCACGATTTTTATCACTAACCGAGAATGTAGCTGCATTTTGTTGAGTCAATTCTGTTGTTTGCGCCGTTGCAGCTGCGCCGTTGCCAGCGGTCTGCCTGAAAAAAACAAGGTGACTATACAACAAGAATCATGAGTAGTATGGAGCAGTCACAATTTTGATGTCAACAAAAAAAACATACCTCTTGGGGCCACCTTAAACAGTGTTGATTCCAGGGCATCTTCAACAGCGTGTTCCATGGCATCTTCCACATTTTAAAAAAGCGTTCTCCAGTATTGCTTTATCTACTGTAAAATAGAGTTATTACATATCATAACACGATTTTATCCCTAACCGAGAATGAAGCTGCATTTTGTTGAGCCATTGCAGTTGAGCCATTGTGGGCGGTTGGCCTGAAATTAAGCAACTGTATAACAAGAATCATGAGTATTATGCATCAATCATGATTTCAATTAAAAAAAAGAGTAACATACCTCATTGGGCCACCTTAAACAGTGTTGATTCCGTGATCTTCCAAAGCGTGTTCCATGGCATCTTCCACATTTTTTTCCTGTAAAATAGAGTTATTACATTTCATAACACGATTTTTATCACTAACCGAAAATGTAGCTGCATTTTGTTGAGCCACTGCTGTTGTTTGAGCCATTGTAGCTGCGCCATTGCAAGCGGTTGGCCTGAAAAGAAGGTGGCTATATAACAAGAATCATGAGTATTCTACACCAATCACGGTTTTACTTTCAAAAAAAAACATACCTCTTTGGGCCACCTTACACAGTGTTGATTCCATTTCCTCTTCCAAAGCGTGTTCCATGGCATCTTCCATTATTTTTTCATCTCCTGTAAAATAGTTACTGCATTTCATCACACAACTTTTATCACTAACCGAGAATGTAGCTGCATTTTGTTGAGGAGCATCTCATTTAATTAAAAAAAACTTCTTTTTTTTTCTTCTCTTCCTTGTTGCAATATTCATCTTGCTCATTTAGTTCTTCGCAACCAATCAATGACGTCTCTATCTAAAAGTATTCGTGATTAGAAATGTTTGATATCAAAATCGCAATATGATTCGACGAGAAAAGAAGAAATTCACGAAAAGTTAGCAAAACGGGAGGCGAATTTATGAAGAAAATGGTTCGATTGAGGGGTCAAATCCCCAGAGGCAATGTTCAAAAATCGATATTGGACCTACTATACACAATGTTATGTCACACACTCTCTTTTGGAATGTCGATACACAATACGTGGGGCACGCTAGTTAGCCATCTACAGCTTTTTTAATGAGAAAAAAAAAGAGAAATTGGTACGAAAAACATCAAAATAGAATAGATTAAAACAATGAACAAATGATACGATATTTCTGATGTTATTTTATATAGAGGAAATAGGAAAAATACGTTAGGAAATGCAAACGAATGGTGTGGTGGGTGTGAAGAAGATGAGAAGGAATACCGCGCGATTGTCACAACAGAGCGCGTTTGAAACGTATGTACGTTTAGAATGGACGTACTCGGGTTTACGAATTGGAGTAGAAAGAAAGCAAAAACATATTTGGCATACTTCTGAACTAGGTTAATAACTGATAACGAACTAGGTTAATAACTGATAACGAACTAGGTTAATAACTGATAACGAACTAGGTTAATAACTGATAATGTCAACGTCATTTTACCGAGCCGTAGAATGACTCCTATCGTTAAGTTCCCCATCCTCAGATGTTTTCCAACTTTTAAATCTCATCGAAGTTGTTACTTTATCAATTTTTACAGACTGCCAAATGTATCGCTCAAAACGTCGCATGGATCTAATAATATCCACAATCCAACTGCTTCAACGGAAATGAACAATGGTTTCTCAATGATGGGCGAGTTGACTGAATATGGTAGGATATCAGTTGGTATTTTGATAATTATGATACTTTTAGGTAACGAGCTTGATAAATTTTATGGTCACGCTGTGCGATGCAATGTTCTCCCGACATCATCTCCTCGCCCAGTCATGCCCGAGCATACTCCAATACCAGTTGATAGTGTATTCAAGGCAGTAAATGGTGTTATTGAAGAAAGTCGTTCCAAGAGAAGAAACCGCCCGTCTATACTTGTTGACTTCCTTTTGGAATACTTCAAACCGGAGATGAAATGCGCCTATTTTATCAAAAATAGCGTTGCAAAGGAGATAGTGCATACTGCAAGGAAGATGTTAGAGGTAGGTGCATCTGGTAGTCTTTGAAAAAATGTGTCCATTTCCAGAAAGTAATTCCCGAAGAGATCGACTGGGAAAGGGAAGTTGATAGGACGACGACAACGTATGAAGCAATGGTCGGATCGATGACAACTAATGAGACACAACTCATTCGAATAATGGAAATTGCTGAGTGGCGCGCAATATTGCATGAGTTTCCAGCTCTTGCGATCTTCTATCACAACCAGCAAATGTGTTGTAGTACTGGACCCCTGGCATACTGCCCTCTGGATTATCTGGATGATAATGTGAAAGTGGAGTATGAGCTTCCTAAAAAATGTTAGTTTTTCTGACTTTTAAACTATATGATTGAATTGTTTCAGGTGGTTTCACAAGTTCTGCTTCGATTAAGGAATTCAGAAGGAGAATGAAGATTAGTAGTTTGCATAACTGTCCTGTTACGAGAAACCAATTGGAACGAGAAATCGGAAAATTGGACAAGAAGGATTCAAGCGTTCAGGTTACATTGGACACACCAGCTGAGAAGAAACTTCAAGATAAAGCTGATTATTTGTATGACCGTCTTGCTGACTTGAAAACAAAAATTGTCGAACTCGAAGAGTCGCAGTCTACATCTGAGTAAGTTATTTTCAAGCAATTTTCATCTAATTTGTACTTTCAGAGATACAATTGCCCAATTGCGCAAACAACTCGAGGAGCTTCAAATATCACACAAAAAAGAATTGAATCAGGAAAAAGAAAATTACAAGGGAAACAAGAAGTTATTGGAGGAACTAACCAGAACCCATGAGACATTGGAGAAGGACGTGATTGAGAAGAATAAGAAATGGGAAAAAACGGTGAAGGGACATAAAGAAGCGGTAGAAAGGTTTAATAGGCAAAAGAAAGATGACGAGGACAACGCCAAAAAACAGAAGGATTTATTCGAGAAAACGATGAAGGATCAAAAGGAACTAGCTGAGAATCAAATGAAGAAGCAAAAGGAGTTGTTATCTTTGGCTAATTCGCAGAAAAAAGAAAAGGAGACTTACGCAAGCCGACAGAAGAAGCTGGCCGACGAGCAAAAGGAACTGGCCGAGAAGGAAGTCAAAAAGCGAGAGGAATTGGAGGAAAAACTCGAACGACAGAAAAAAGCATACGAGGAAAACGCCATCCGACAGAAGAAACTAGCCGAAAAAGCGTTGAAGGATCAAAAAGAGATGGCGGAGAGGGAAAGCAAGAAGCAGAAAGAGATCAACGATAAAGCCCTCGAACACCAAATACAATTGGTTGAAGAATGGAAGGAACGATGTGAAAAAGCAATGGATAAGGATGTGCCAAGTACATCAGCAGCAGGAGATATCAGATCGAGATATTCAGTTAACGATTATGTGACGTATATTAATGAGGGAGGTGTTCGAATACAAACTGCCCAGCAAAAGTTAGCTGAGTGAGTGATACAAGTTTTGGAGCTATGAGTATCATTGTTCTTACAGATTCTTAGCCAATACCAATGTCACCAGGGATAGGAAAATGGCACAAACTGAATATGACAATTTTGAGATGACTATGCAATTCTACCTTAGTAAAGCTCAACGAAACTATAAAGTTTTGACGGTAATAATTAGTATCACTTTTTTCCTTGAGAGTTTCTTTTCAGAATAATAAAGAAGCTGAAAACTATGAGCTCATCAATATGGAGTTCGTTGAACCTAAAGTGTTTAGTGAACTGATATACGCGAAAATGGAAGCTGCTCGAGAAATCGACGAAGAAATCGAGGATGAAAACATAATTGGAAATGAAGAAGAAAATGAAATTGGAGATGAAAATTGTTATATTTGTTATGAAAAACTGGAAGGGATCAGGCTGTACCAATGTCCTCACTGCTACAAACTGGTTCATCGTCACGTGAGTCTTTTTATATTCGTATCACAACTAATCGGTTATCATTTCAGTGTATTGGAAACTGGGAAGAAATAGAAGCTACATGTCCATGCTGTAGGGGGTCAGTATTGTTCGAAGAGGATTATCCATATCTTGGAAGATAATTGTTGTCTAGATATTTCTAGAAATAATTTGTCTTTTTTCTTATGATTCCAAAAACACGTTCTTTAATGCTTTAAATAAATTATTTTCCAAATACTGTTTGTATTTCGCCAGTGTTATGCCTGCAAGTAGATGTACCATTTTTTGAATAGACTCAAAACACTACAATCGAGCATATTTTCAGATCAATATAAAACTTATATTTGTTTATTTTGCAAACAGCAAACGAAATCAGAAAAAATTGGCATAAATTGAATCAAAGTTGCCCCAATCGACCCCAAAAACTTCTTCAAGTTCATCCTGTCGTTTTGCTCCAGATGGCTGGTGATCCGGTTTTTGGGTCGATGACGCCATTCATCGCCTTCATTAAGACACCCATTTTTTGGACTTCTAGCACATTCACATTTTCAACTCCACGATGGCCTTTTCTGCAAATACATAAAGTTATGATCATTCAATAGTTATTGAAATCACTTACTGAACATTTCTAGACATCTTCTGCTCATTTTTTGCCATAAAAAATCCACTTCCTTGAGTTTCTTGTCCAACACTTCTCGCTCACACATTGTGATCTTTTTCTGCAAGCATTCATCGTCATAATTAACTGATGGATAGCTCAATTACTTACCTAACTCTTCAATTTGACGCATCTTTTTGGCTTGTTCCTCCAGTGCATAAATGGCTTCGTTAGTCTTCAATTTTTCAAAAGTCCGATTGCCGCTGAATGGACTTGGCAGTTGTTGAATGTCCTGTTGATCCGAATCTGCCAACTAGTTGACTCGAAGTTGGAAAAAATGTTTATTTGCAATTTGGTCATCTCGTTGATTGTCGACTTTTGATCTCGTTGTTCCTCCATAGCCAGTAGCCACTCGTTCTCCAATTGTATGATGGCATCCGTTGAAGATTGGCTTTCTGGCGTTGTTCTTCCATGTCCTCCAAAAAATCGTTCTCCAATTGTTCGATCGTTGCCGTTGCTCGTCGGCTTTCTCCTTTGATCGGTCCACCATATCCACCATCGACTCGTTCTCTAATTGTTCGATCGTGTCCGTTGATCGTCGGTTTTCCCCCTTGTCGGTCCACCATATCCACCATCAACTTGTTCTCTAATTGTTCGATCGCTGTCGTTGATCTTCGGCTTATTATTTGATCGGTCCACCATATCCACCATCCACTTGTTCTCTAATTGTTCGATCGCTGTCGTTGATCTTCGGCTTATTATTTCATCACCGTGCATATCCACCACCAGCTCGTTGTCCAATTCTTCGATCGCTTCCGTTGATAGTCGGCTTCCTGACGCTGCTCCTTGAACTTGCACGGCGCCACCTCCAAATTGCTCATTTCACCGACCATTCGCCCATCAAAATCCACGGTGCCTCCATATGATGGCATCCGTTGAAGATTGCCTTTCTGGCTGCCATTGTTCCTCCAAAGCCACCAGCTACTCGTTCTCCAATTGTATGATGGCATCCGTTGGTTTTTGGCTGGCGTTGATGCTCCGTAGCCACTAGCCACTCGTTTACCATATCTTCGATCGTTGCCGTTGCTCGTCGGCTTTCCCCCTTGTCGGTCCACCATATCCATCATCAACTCGTCCAATTCTTCGATCGCTTCCTTTGATAATCCGATTGTTGTGCCAGCTTTGTTGCTGCATTCTCATTGTTGCTTCTGATAATGCTGCACGTCTATTGTTGCTCCTCCAAGTCCATGTGATTCCCTGCTTGTCTTTCATCCAGCTCTTCGAGCAACACGGCGATGTACAAGCACATCGATGTTATGGGTGGTCGACGTAGTCCCAGTTTTGTTGTTGCATTGTCATCTTTTCTACTGATGTTGCGCAGTCTCTGCAGTTGCCCTTAAAATCCATGTGATTCCGTGTTCATCTTCTCTAAAATAGAGTTATTACATTTCATAACACAATTTTTATCACTAACCGAGAATGTAGCTGCAGTTTGTTGAGGCACTGCTGATGTTTGAGCCATTGCAGGCGGTCGATCTGAAAAAAATAACTGTATAACAAGAATCATGAATATTACGCGTCAATCATGATTTCAACTTTAAAAAAATGAAAAACATACCTCTTTGGGCCATCTTAAAACGTGTTGATTCCAGGGCATCTTCATCGGCGTGTTCCATGGCATCTTGCACATTTTTTTCCTGTAAAATAGAGTTAATACATTTGATAACACGATTTTGATCACTAACCGAGAATGTAGCTGCAGTTTGTTGAGCCACTGCTGTTGTTTGAGCCATTGTAGCTGCGCCATTGTAAGCGGTTGGCCTGAAAAAAGGTAACTATATAACAAGAATCATGAGTAGTATGGACCAGTCGCAATTTTAATTTCAACAAAAAAACATACCTCTTTGGGCCACCTTAAACAGTGTTGATTTCATATGATCTTCCAAAGCGTGTTCCATGGCATCTTCCACATTTTTTTCATCACCTGTGAAATAGAGATTACATTTCATAACACGATTTTCATCACTAACCGAGAATGCAGCAGCAGTTTGTTGAGGAGCACCTCATTTAATTTTTTTTTAAATCTTCTTTTTTTCTTCCTTCCCTTGTTGCAATATCCATTTGGCTGACGGCGGCCATCGCTCTTCGCATCTACTCGATGACGGTAACATCTGAAAGTTTTCATGATTAGGAATGTTTGATAACAAAATCACAATATGGTTCGACGAGAAAAGAAGAGATTCACAAAAAGATAGAAAACGATAGGAAAATGTACAACGGAGGGGTCACATCCCCAAAGGCAAAACTCAAAAATCGATATTGGACCTACTATACACAATGTTACGTCACACACTCACTATATCTCGCCCAATATATTGGTTCATAATGACTGGGTTCACCTTATTTTGTCATTTACCGCTTTTTTATCAGAAAAAAAATGGAAATTGATACGAAAAATATCAAAATGGGGTAGCAGAAAGCAATGAACAAATGACATGATATTTTTGGTGTTATTTTGTATAGAGGAAAGACGCCTTAGGAAATGCGAGCGATTGGTGTGGTGGGTGAAAAGAAGGGGTGAAGGAATCCCGCGCGATTGTCACAACATAGCGCGTTCTCTGCATATGTGCGTTTCGAATAGAAATGGGTATGGGAAATACTTGGCATTACAAATTGGAGTAGAAAAAAAGCAAAACCACAGTTGGCATACTTCTGAAATGAAAACTAGGTTAATAGCAGATAATTTCATCGTCATTCTACCGAACCATACTTTTTTGTATCATCAATATCTCACTGTGCATTCATTCCTTTTTATTTGTCAACTTTCGGAATCAGTTCCCTCATTTTCATTTTCTTCCTGCAGCTGGGTTAGTGCGTGGCAGTCCCTATAATTACGTGGTAGCGCGCATCGCGCAATAACCTACTCTGGTGCTCTAATCCTTCTCTCTCTCTCTCGTTTGTATAACCAAATGGTCCCATCGCATTTAGTCATACCAACCGACACCTGTCCTGTCATATTGCACCATACACAGCTTTCATTCTACCTTTTCTCATTGCGTCAGTTTTCCAACTATATATCTCCAACCCAAAGGTTCTTGACCATTGTTTTAGTTGTTCTTTATCTGGTTTCGAGATCAGTATACTGAAGAGTGCAATTTGTTTTTTCCAGTGCTAATTATTGTCTTTTTTCTCATCATTTCTACACCTGACATTTTAACCACATGCTCTATCTGTGTCATGATTTCTTGTCTTATCGTTAAATTCCCTATCCTCAGACTTTTTTCAATCATTAGATCTCTTTAATGATGTTACTTTATCATTTTCTACAGACTGTCAAATTTATCGCTCAAAATGTCGCATGCATCTGAAAATATCCACAATCCAACTGCTCCAGCGGAAATTGAGGAGGATTTTTCACAGATGAGCGAATCGACCAATGTTCTCCCGACACCATCTCTTCGACCAGTTATGCCCGAGAATATTCCAATACAAGTTGATCGTATATTCAAGAAAGTAATTGATGTTATTGAAGAAAGATGGCTCGATAGTCGATGCTGCCCGGCTATGTTAGTTGACTATCTTTCAAAGTACTTCAAGCCGGAGATAAAATGCGCATATTTTATCAAATATAGCGTTGCAAAGGAGATAATGCAAACGACAAGGGAGATGTTAAAGGTAGGTGCATCCGAAGTCTTAGAAAAAATATGCCATTTTTCAGATCGCGGGACCCTTAAAAATCGACTGGGAAACCGAAATGGCCATCAATAAAAGGGTGAATGAGAAGGGGACGAAAACCTGTGACGCAATGTTCTCATCAATGCTCGAATCTAAAGGTGAACCAGCAGAGGGAGACGAAATCACGCAAATGTTTAAAACTGCTGAATGGCGCGCATTGTTGTTCGATTTTCCAGCTCTTGCAGTTTTCTTCCACAACCAACAAATGTGTTGTAACGCTGGGGCTTTTCCATACTGCCCACTTGATTATCTAGATGATGATGTAGAAGTGGTGTTTGAGCTTCCTAAGAAATGTAAGCTTTTCTGATTTTCAAACTATATGATTACATTGTTTCAGGTGGTTTCGCAAGTTCATCTTTGATTAAGGTTTTCAGAGAATATTTGGGACCTAATAGATTGCATTACTGTTCTGTTTGCGACTTGAAAAACGAATGGAAACAAAAACCAGTCGCGATCAAGAAATCGGACAAGAAGGATTCAAGCGTTCAGGTCACAATAGAGGCATCAGCACAGCAAATATATCGAGATGAAATTAATAACTTGGCTGCCAAGCTTATTGACTCCGATACAAAAATTGTTAGACTTGAAAAGTTGCAGTCTACATCTGAGTAAGTTATTTTCAGATAATTTTCATCGAAGTTATATTTTCCAGAGATACGATTGCTCAATTGCGCAAACAACTCGAGGAACTTAAAATGTCACACGAGAAAGAGTTGATCCTGGAAAGAGAAAAGAGCAAGGAAAACAAGAAGTTGTTGGAAGAAATGACCAAGGAGCAGGAGAAGTTGGAGAAAACCGTGATTGAGAAGAATAAGAAATTGGAGGAAACTGGAAAAAGACATAAAGATGCAGTTGAAATGTTCAATAGACAGAAGAAAGAAAATGAGGAAAACGCCAAGAAAGAGAAGAATTCAGCCGAGAAAATGATGAAGGAACAAAAATTACTGGCTGAGAAAGAACTCAAAAAACAAAAGGAGTTGGTGGCTTTGGCTAGATCGCAGAAAAAAGAAGCCGACACATACGCAAGCCGACAGAAGAAGTTAGCGGAGGAACAGAAGGAAATGGCTGAGAAGGAAGTCAAGAAGCAAAAGGAATTGGAGGAAAAACTCGAGCGACAGAAAAAAGCATACGAGGAAAACGCCATCCGACAGAAGAAACTAGCCGAAAAAGCGTTGAAGGATCAGAGAGAGATGGCGGAGAGGGAAATCAAGAAACAGAAGGAGTACGCTGATAAAGTCGTCAAACATCAGAGGGACTTGGCTAAACAATGGAAAGACCAATTAGAGGCACTAATGGATAAGAATGCGGCGAGTACTTCAACAGCTGGAGATGTCAGATCGAGATATTCAATTAACGATTATGTGACATATATTAATGAGGGAGTTGATCTGATAAAAACTGCCAAACAAGAGCTAGCTGAGTAAGTGATATAGTTTTTAGAGCTTTCAAAGTCAATCTGCTTACAGGTTTCTAGCTATCACTAATGTTGTCAGTGATATGAAGATGGCTCAAACTGAGTATGACGGTTTTGAGCTGACTATTCAAATGTACCTAGGTAAAGCTCAACGAAACTATGAAGTTTTGAAGGTAAGAAATAGCATCACTTATTTCTTTGAAAGTTTATTTTCAGAATAATAGAGATGCTGAAAACTATGAGCTCTTAGATATGGAGTTGGTTGAACCTAAAGTTTTTAGTAAACTATTATACGCAAAAATGGAAGCTGCTCGAGGAATGGAAGAAGAAACGGAGGTCCCGGATTGTTACATTTGTGATGTCGAACTGACTGGCAGAAGGCCGTACAAATGTTGGTCCTGCAAACAGATGGCTTGTTATAATGTTAGTTATTGAATATTTTTGAGAAAACTAATCCATTATCATTTCAGTGTATCGAAAGATGGGCCAAAACCAGAATGTTGTGCCCCATGTGTAACCGCTCCCTTAGGCTCGACGATTTTCCACCTCCATAATAGGTTTTTATTTTGCCAGAAATGATCGGCTTAATGTTTTTTTAAAAGTATTTTGCCAGTTTACTTTGTTGATGCAAACTCTGTTCTGAGAATTTTCTATATTTAAACGAATTTGTGTCTAGGTATTTCTAAAAATCATTTATCTTTTTTCTCTCAATTCTGAATTCAGGTTTTTTAATACTTTGAATAAAACTTCTTTTAAATACCGTCTGAATTGTAGCTGGGATACTGTAGCCCCAACCACAAGTATAATATCTTACAACTTTCTGAATTCTGATTTCGGAATCCAACAATATAAAAAGTTCGAAACAATGGTTACAACAACTGTGTCGATGAAGCCCCAAATATCACCCATTGTCAAAGTAGTTTGGCTGAATAGCAAACTTGTAAGTCAGCTAATTTAAATATCCTAAAAGTTTTAATGTCTTCAGCACACGAGAAAGTTACAAGCCATGCTTGTCTGTTGATATCATCACTATGGAAACCCGATTATGTTGGTATCTCATAATTGATACGATATCAAATAAGCCACGGTAAGTATTGAATCTTCTATCTTAGGATCACCTGATATGAATTTTCATTGGTTTGTTTCATTCTTCTTTTTTTTCATTTGTTTTGGCGGACTCTGAAATTTCAAGAACAAAAAAAAACAGTTTAGATTTATAATTGTTTATTGATAAGAAGATATCATATGGGTTAAGTTATCCAAGTCTTCCTGTGATTCCATATGCATAGTAAAGAATGAGGAAGCTAACCAGGCAGATAAGGACTTCCAAACCAGTCAGCCATTCCACTGAAAATATTGTATGTTCATTGACAGTTTTTCTAATGAAGAACTCACACTCCTTATCCTCTCTCTTCTCCTTCTCGATCTTCTCAATAACCTTTGCCCATGGAGCCATGTCGATTGTTGTTCAGTTTTTATGCGAGACTAAAAGTCGAACTGATCAGAAATGATTTTTCCGGGCCTTATATACCCATTTTTTATCTACACGTCGATCTCACGGAATATTCATTTCATCTTTTTTATTTCATTTTCATAATCAGAAATGAATATTATGTGAAAATTGAAAATGAACTTTTGATGCGTGATGTATTTATTCGAATTCATTTCTGAATTGATGTGTTTTTATGAGTTTTATCATTCATTGGAGATACTCATTGTGTTAGTGAACACTTGAGAATCTATGGAACATGTAGTGTTAGCATTGTAACATTACTGTAGTCGACTTTTTCATCATTTCGTTTGCTTTTCTACTTCCTATTGATTTCTCTCAAAAACTATCTCATTATTTTTTTTGGCTGAATCATTCAAATCATGTGAAATATTGTATTGCGCAACAGGGTTTAAGAAATTATACCACGAGTGTCCCCAATCCAACATCTGTGGGCCTGTATGTTATGCCTCCACTCTCTTCCTCTCTTATCCATAAAATCTTGTGGCGCCTTCCTCCCAATCATTCCATCATACCACTTGCTTTCCTGTTTTTTTTTAAAATTTTTTTCATCAATGCACCTTTTTCCATTTTTGCCCAAAAAGTCCTGAAAAATGATTTCAGGAGACATTCTGGTAGATCTTTTATCCCATCCTAAATTCCCTACAGAAAAATCTACATTACTTTGGTGGTTTGAATGTCTCTCGTATATTTCTCTCATCACCACTTTCATATTTTTTCTCAAAATCGATTTATACAAACCATGCAAAATATAGTATTTGAAAACACGGCCTAAAAAGTATTCCACGAGTGTATGATTGTGGATCGTCTTGTTCGCCAGATATTTCGGTGAATGACTTCTTCCTATGTGTGTGTGTGTATGTGGGGCCTTACTTTCTGTGTATATGTGTCCTCATCACTCTTCCCGACACTTTTTTGGCGTTCGCTGATCGTTTAGTATTCATTTGTTTATGTGACAATTTATTGGTATGTATATCATCCAACACACCTCCTAATAGACACTGTTGCTCTAAACCTCATCCTCTCTCATCCATAAAATCTCACGCCCTCCGGATATATTCACCAGCTCAATCGCGTTTCTTTCTTTTTTCTTTTTTTGATCATTATGCACCGTATAATTAATTTGTGTCGGCTGTCCAACTTTCCCTCAAAAAATCAAATGACCATTCAAAAAATTTCGAATATTTCCCCTCAGAAAATTGAAAGAAAAATCTCGTACATTTTCCCCATACGCTAAATTACACAAAAATGCATTTCAAACCACGGCCCAATAAAAATTCCCGAGTGTAGGATTGTGGAGCGTTTTTTCCCCAAATATGAAAGCGAGAAACTGCTTTCTACATGTGTGGTCTTTAAGGGAACCTGATAGAAGATGTGCACTCCAAAAAGATATAGAAAATAATGAATGTGAGTGTTGCTAGGGCGACTGCACAAGGAGAGGGTCTGCCGCGCACTTACTACTTTGGAGAGGTATGAGTGTGTTGTTTTATGCTAATTCATATACAAAGCTAGTAGACGGCCTCAGATTAAGCGTGCGCCAAAAGTGCCAAACAAATCGATGATAAAGGAGGCACCACACAGCCCACACGTTTAGGAAACATACCCTCTACATTCATTTACTCATCTTCATTCATATAATGTCGCGCCCTCTTTATATATCCATCATCTCAATCGCGTTCTTCTCGTTTTTTAATCATTATGCACCATATCATTTCTTCATGTCAGTTTTCCAATTTCCCCCCAAAAAATCAGATATGCATTCAAAAAAATTTCGAAAACTTCCCCTCAGAAAATTGAAAGAAAAATCACATATATCTATTCTTTTTCCGCATACGATATATTATACGATCGATTCAAATCATGGGAGAAATGCATTTCAAAAGAAGGCCAAAAAGATTTCCAGAGGTTGTTGAGAGCGTTTTTCCCCACATTTGAAAGCGAGAAACTGTTTTCTACATGTGTGGTCTGTCAGTGCACCCATCTCGTGTGATTGTTTCCGCCGCCCTTTTCAACAGTTCGTCGGCATGACTTGGAGGTGTCGGTCATAACACTATCCAAAAAACCATTCCACAAAATGTGCCTGCCGCTTACATTCGCGTTCTGTTGGGTCGCCCTTTTTGTGAGTGTGGTCGCCATTCATATGCTTGTGTGCACCTGTCCATCCCTCTTCCCAGCTGTTTTTGGTGCGGCTTGACTTAGAGCTATGCGGCTATCTAATCGTTTAATAGTCTCTTGTTTATGTGACCTACCCAATCATATTCATAACATCCGACACCCCTTCTAATAGACACTGTTGCTTTACACCCTCATCCTCTCTCATCCATATAATGTCGCGCCCTCTCGATATATCCACCATACCAGCAGCCTTCTTCTTTTTTTGTTCATCTAATGCGCCATATCATTTCTTTGTGTCCTCTTGCCAAATTTCCCATTAAGAATTAGATAACCGTTCGAACATTTTCCAATCGAGGAACTGCAAATATCACACGAGAAAGTGTTAAACCAGGAAAAGGGAAAAAGCAGGAAAAATCAGAAGAAGTTGGAAGCAATGGCCAGAGAGAAGGAAAACTTAGAGAGGACCGTGAGTGAAAAAAACAAGAGGAAATTGGAGGAGAAGGATCCAAGCGTTCAGGCTACATTCGACTCATCAGCTTATAAAAAAGTTCAAGATGAAGCTGATTATATGCATGACGCGCTTCTTGACTTCAAAATGATAATTGACAAACTCGAAGAGTTGCAGTCTACATCTGAGTAAGTCATTTTCAAACAATTTTCATCTAATTTGTACTTTCAGGGATACGATTGCTCAATGGCGCAAACAACTCGAGGAACTGCAAATATCACACGAGAAAGAACTGAATCAAGAAAGAGCCGTGAGTGAAAAAAACAAGAGGAAATCGGACAAGAAGGATCCAAGCGTTCAGGTTACATTCGACTCATCAGCTTATAAAAAACTTCGAGATGAAGCTGATTGTTTGCATGACATGCTTGTTGACTCCAAAATAAAAATTTTCGGACTCAAAAAGTTGCAGTCTGAATCTAAGTATGTTATTTTCAAGCATTTTTCATCTATTTTGTACTTTCAGAGATACGATTGATCTTGTGTGGAAACTAGTCGAGGAACTGCAAAAATCACACGAGAAAGAATGGAATCAAGAAAGAGAAAAGAGCAGGAAGGACAAGATGATGTTGGAGGAAGTAACCAGAGAGAAGGAAAAATTGGAGAAGACCGTGAGTGAAAAAACAAGAGGAAATTGGAAAAGATGGATCCAAGCGTTCAGGTTACATTCGACTCAACAGCTTATAAAAAAGTTCAAGATGAAGCTGATTATATGCATGACACGCTTGTTGACTTCAAAATGATAATTGACAAACTCGAAGAGTTGCAGTCTACATCTACGTAAGTTATTTTCAAGCAATTTTCATCTAATTTGTACTTTCAGGGATACGATTGCTCAATGGCGCCAACAACTCGAAGAACTGCAAATGTCACACGAGAAAGAACGGAATCAAGAAAAAGAAAAAAGCAGGAAGGACAAGATAATGTTGCAGGAAGTAACCAGAGAGCAGGAAAAATTGGAGAAGGCCGTAAGTGAAAAAAACATGTGGAAATTAGACAATAAGGATCCAAGCGTTCAGGTTACATTCGACTCATCAGCTTATAAAAAACTTCAAGATGAAGCTGATTGTTTGCATGACATGCTTGTTGACTCCAAAACAAAAATTTTCGGACTCAAAGAGTTGCAGTCTGAATCTAAGTATGTTATTTTCAAGCATTTTTCATCTATTTTGTACTTTCAGAGATACGGTTGATCTTATGCGGAAACTACTCGAGGAACTGCAAAAATCACACGAGAAAGAATGGAATCAAGAAAGGGAAAAGCTCACCATGGCTCATCCAAATGGACAATCTGAAAGCGGCTCTAGCTCAGAAGGATCGGCTTTGGCTCGATTTGCGATTACTAGATGCGGTGGTCCAACAAAATTGAAGGCCATTCCAAGAGAAGTCCTACAAGAAATCTTGAAGCTGTGGAAAGATAAAAACATGATCCGAATTGTTGGAGACGTTGGCATCGTCGCCGAATTTGTCGCAGATGTTCTCAAAGTGATTCCGCTGGAATCGACAAGAAATTGTTATGTTGGCTATGAGAAATCGATCGAACTGTTGGAGAGGACCAGTCGTAAACTCGATGTAAGCGCTATCAATTATTATTCGAAAAAATGTTGTTCTTTCTAGCTTCTCTGCGAAAACCCAACGTTCGATTCAACATTGGCTAGCACAACTTTTAAAAGTTATGGAGCAATGTTGTACTCATTGCTGCAAACTGCAAGTCATAGAATACAGTCGAAGGACGACATGGCGAAAACAATCGAAGCTGCGGAACATCGAACTATTTTGCATGAGTTCCCGCAATTGGCGAAGATCTACCATTGTTTGAAAATGTGTAGTCATGATGACGATTTTTCATACTGCCCACTCGATTTTTATGTTGCAAACTCATCCAAATGTGAGTTTTTGTTTATATTTTCATAATCATTGAGAGTTTCAGGCAATGTTACACATCCAGATTTGCTCAAGATATTCATGGAAACGATGAAACCGATTGCATCCGATCCTGAAGGGAAATGTTTGTGCTCGATAGGAAATCAACCGTCGTCTTCTGGTACTTGAAAAATTTAGATTTCCTTATCATATCAGTTATCATTTAGGAACATCGACATCAACCCAAACCGATGGAAAACTCCCAGTCGATCCGGCAATTCAGAAACTACTAGATAGATTAGAGGATCATATTAATGTGAGGAAGTCCGAAAGTGATCGACAACAAAACGAGATCGAGCGACTGGAAAAAGTGAAGAAAATGGAGGAAAAGAAAATGGAGGAAAAAGTCAAGGAGCACAAGAAAGCAGTGGATGATATGCTCAAGGAGATTGCGAATTTGGAGAAAAATCTTGAAGAGCAGAAAAGAAATTTTGATAACACAATTGAGGAAATAAAGAAGGATGCTGAAGACCTTCTCAAAAGCCAAGAAGCGGAGGCAGCGAAATTGTTGGAAGAACAAGAACAAACTTGGAGATTAGAAGTTGAAAAGCAAACAAGTTTGGCTGAGGAGTACAAGGAGAAGTTGGAAAAGGCGCTGAAGGATGTTCCAAGCACTTCTACTGCAGGCGAAAATAGCTTGAAACGTTCAAGATCAGATTTGAACGATCATATCAGAAGTTGCCGGAAAAAGATCGAGAAAGGCAGGCATGAATTACTCGAGTAAGTGATGAAAAGTAGTGTTATCAATATCTCTATGCTTACAGATTCATGAAAGAGAGTGACAATGAAAGTTATAAGAAGAAGGCTCGAATTGAGTTTGATAATTTTGAAATGAGGACGGAAATTTCGATCAAACAAGCTCAACGGAACATCGATACGTTGACGGTATATAGTCTTGTCAATTTAGTTTGTAATCTTTTGTTTTAGCTCAATCAAAATGCTGGCAGCCATGAGCTTTTTAACATTCAACCCGACTTTGGACGTCCATTTACTGAAGAGACGTACGCAAAGATGAACCCATGTAATTGGTGCTGGGTAGAATTTGTTCCATCAGATGAGGTGTATGTATGTGGTTCATACAAGTGCCATCGATATGTAAGTGTCTTATTGTTATCAACACAATAAACCAATTTTTTAGCATGTCACTGAATGGGAACAAATGAACCCGACTTGCCATGTATGCCGAGGGCCTCTGCATCACAAGTAATCCTAACGTCAAAATTATTTACAGTAACAACTTTTGTAATTGACTTCGGTGGTTTTTTATATGGGTTTTGTTTTTCATGTAGAAAAATCACTGCCGGCGTTTTTGTAATTTTCTATTTCCATTTTTTCTAATTTCAAAGTACAATAAATTCATATTGAATAGTATGAAAGAACAAACAATAATCATTTGTGATAACATGATCCTTTTCGTAGTATCATTTTGATGTTGGTACTGCACATGTGTGGCCTTTCAGCTTACTTGACAGTTCGTGGAAACGCCATCTCTATTCTTCACAGAAAAAGTTGATCAACCTGAAAGAATTGATATTGACCCATTGATTTCTTAGCAACTATTTCCTTTTTTATAAGAAACATGCAAATCACGTAAAATACCGTTTTGCGCAACAGTGCTCAAGAAAGTATACGGCAAGTGTATGATTGTGAAGCGTCTTGTTCGCCAGATATGTACATATGTGTGTCCCCAACATCTGTGGGCCTGTATGTGCTGCCGCCACCCTCTTTCTCTCTTATCCATAAATCTTGTGGCGCCCTCTTCCCAATCATTCCATCATACCAATCGCTCTTCTGTCTTTTTATTTTTTTTCATCAATGCACCTTTTTCCATTTTTGCCCAAAAAGTTCTGAAAAATGATTTCAGGGGATATTCTGGTAGATATTTTATCCCATTCTAAGTTCCCTACAGAAAAATCTACATTCATTTGGTGGTTTGAATGCCTCTCGTATATTTTTTTCTCTTATCATCACTTTCATATTTTTTCTCAAAATCGATTCATCCAAAACATGTGAAATATAGTATTTCAAAACACGACCTAAACAGTATTCCACGAGTGTATGATTGTGGAGTGTCTTGTTCGCCAGATATGTCTGTGAATGGCTGCCTCCTATGTGTGTGTATGTGGAGCCTTACTTTATGTGTATATGTCTCCTCATCGCCGGCAGTTTTTTGGGGTTCGCTGATCGCTTAGTATTCATTTGTTTATGTGACAATTTATTGGTATGTATATCATCCGACACCTCTCCTATTAGACACTGTTGCTCTAAACCTCATTGAATATATTTCATTAATATAATCTCGCGCCCTCCCAATATATCCACCATTCCAATCGCGTTCCTCTCTTTTTTTCTTTTCATCATTATGCACCATATCATTTCTTTGTGTCGGCTTTCCAACTTTCCTCCAAAAAATCGGATAACCATTCAAAAAATTTCCAAAACTTCCCCTCAGAAAATTGAATGCAAAATCACATATATTCATTCTTATTTCCCCATACGATAAATTATACGATCCAACAAATATTTCCCGAGTTTAAGATTGTGGAGCATCTTGTTCCCCGGATATGTATGTGAGTGACTCTTTTCTACGTGTGCGGTACTTTTTGGTGCCCTTTTTGTGTGTATGTTTCCGTTCCCCTTTTGAACAGTTCGTCGGCATGGCTTAGAGGTTTCGGTCATATACATAACACTATCCAAAAAACCATTCCAAAAGATGTGGCTGCCGCCTACATTCGCGTTCTGTTGAGTCGCCATTCATATGCCTGTGTGCACCTGTCCACCCCCCCCCCCCCCTCCCGGCAGATTTTGGTGCGGTTTGACTTGGAGTCTATTCGTTTTATACGCACTTGTTTATGTGACCTGTCCAATCATATGTATAACATCCGTCACCCTTTTTAATAGACACTGTTGCTCTACATCCTCATCGTCTCTCATCCACATAATGTCGCGCCCTCCCGATATATCCACCATACCAGCAGCCTTCCTTTTTTCTTTTCATCTAATGCACCAGATTACTTCTTCTTGTCAGCTTGACAGTTTTGAATCAAATATCCATTCAAAAAATTTCGAAAACTTCTCGTTAGAAATTTGAAAGAAAAAGGGGTTTGGCGCCCATTTGTGTGTGTGTGTGTTTCTGTTGCCCTTTCCGATAGTTCGTCGGCATGCCTTAGAGTTTTTGGTCATATACTTGTTCTATGTTCATGTGAC
Organism: Caenorhabditis uteleia; assembly: GCA_963573275.1. NCBI lineage: Eukaryota > Metazoa > Nematoda > Chromadorea > Rhabditida > Rhabditidae > Caenorhabditis > Caenorhabditis uteleia. The sequence goes on from OY752138.1 coordinate 18,607,444, forward strand.
AAATAATATTCGAAACCTCTCCAAAGTGCAAGCGACCCACTGGCTAGCACTGTTGCTCTAAACCTCTTTTTCTTTCTCTATCTTATAAAATCTTGTGGCGCCCTCCCAATCTGTCCACCATTCGAATTGGCCATCTGTCCGTTTTTCTTGTTGTTCATAATGCGCCATTATACTTTTTATACTAGTTTTACCTCAGGTTTAGCTTCTAAAACCTCCCCCTAGACTTTTTTTCATCATAAATTTTGAGTCCCCCAATATTTCGATTCCGATTTTTAGAAACCTATGTATGTATAGAAAAACAAAGACAAAAGTAACACGTGTCCCTCAAAATTTTTATAAGGAACATAAAATCTGCTTTATTTGTGAATTTTCCCATCGCATTCACTCTATATGTCATCATTCTTTCTCACATTATATGTATATCCATAAAAATTAGCGCTTGTTGTTTCTGCCTCTCATATTTCTATCGTAGTATCTAGATTCCCAACCATATCATTTTTTGCATACTTCATCTTATCAGATCAAATCCAACCAACCGAATTCATTGCACAACATGGCTCACGGATCGAAAAAAGGTCACAAGAAGTCGTCGAAGTCCCGATCACCAAATGGACAAGATGGAGAATTGAACTCGGATGGAGCTTCGTCTTCCTCACGGGGTGATGATTTTTTAAAAATCTTTTCATTAATTATGTTTTTATTTAGTTCAAACTGTTCAAACCGATGAACCGACCGAGTTCAATTTCGAGGCTCAAAGGAAGTTGCTGCATCTGGAATTCAGCACCAGTGCTAAGGATACCACAATTTCCAAGATGGATAATGCTATGAAAGAACTGAAACAAGAGCAAATTCGGAAAGAGGTGGAAAAGGAGGTGGAATTGAAGGCGGCAAAAAAATTGTTGAAAAATGAAAAAGACTTGCGCGAAAAACTGGAGAAGCTAGTGAAAGAGCTCAGAATGCAGCTATTGGTGTCCGAACAGAAAGTTGAGAAGCAGAATGAACAAATACATCAGACTTTTATTGCAAATTTGTAAGCTATTTTTCAAGCAATTCCACCTATGTTATAATTTCAGGTTGGAACGGGTAAACAAGATTCCTGAAAATGAGGAATCCCAGATGCTCACCACTTCGGCTCGATTTGCGATTACTAGATGCGCTGGTCCAATAACATCATCGGCCATGCCAAGAGAAGTACTAGAAGAAATCTTAAAATTATGGAAAGATAAGGATATGATCCGAATCGTTGGAGACGTTGGCACCGCCGCCGAACTTGTCGCTGATGTTCTTAAAGTGATCACGCTGGAATCGACAAGAAATTGTTTTGTTAACTATAAGATGTCAATTGAATTATTGGAGAGGACCAGTCGTCGCCTTGAGGTAAGCGCTATCAGTTATTATTTAAAGAAATCTATGTTTTTTCTAGCTTCTCTATGAAAACCCAACGTTCGATTCAAAAATGGCTAGCACAACTTTTAAAAGTTATGGAGCTATGCTGCGTTCATTGATGCAAACCTCAGGTCAGGAAAAGCAGTCGGATGACGACATTGTGAAAGCAATTGAAGCTGTGGAACTTCGAACCATTTTGTATGAGTTCCCACCATTGGCGAAGGTTTATCATTATTTGAAAATGTGTAGACATGATGGCAATCTGGCATATTGTCCACTTGATTTTTATGTTGCAAACTCAGCCAAGTGTGAGTTTTTGTTCTTATTATCATAATCATTGATAGTTTCAGGCAATGTTACAAATCCAGATTTGCTCAAGATATTCATGGAAACGATGAGAAGAAATGCTGCCGATTCTGAAGAGAAATGTTTGTGCTCGATAGGAAATCAACAGTCGTCTTCAGGTACCTAAAAAATTTAGATTTTCTTATCATATCAGTTATCATTTAGGAACATCGACATCAACTCAAACCGATGGAACAATCCCAGTCGATCCGGCAGTTCAGAAACGCATAGAAGAATTGGAGAATCAATTGAAACGCAAGGATTCTCAAATTTTGCGACAAAAACATGAGATCGAGCGACTGGAAAAAGTTGAGAAGAACGCCAATGCACAAATTTCTTCCACAAAGTCATCTGCAGAGTAAGAAACTTTATGATTTTCTGAAGTTAAACTATTATTTTAGGAGAGCTGAGAGGATCCTGAAGAAGAAAATTGACGAGCTCCAGGAAAAAGTCAATGAGAATCGGACAACAATGAAGAAGAAGTTGGAGGAAAAAGCTAAAGAGCAAAAGAAGGTCGTTGATGATTTGCGCAAGGAGATGGCAAAATTGGAGGAGAAGCTCGAAGAGCAGCGAAAAAGTTTGGAGAACAAGATCAAGGAGGTGAAGAAGGAAGGAGAAGAATGTCTGAAACAACAGGAGAAGCGGGCAGCGAGATTGTTGGAAGAACAAGAAGAATGGTGGAAAAGTGAAGTTCAAAAGCAAATGAACTTGGTTGAGGAGTACAAGCAGAAGTTGGAAGAAGCTAAGAAGGATATGCCAAGCTCTTCCACTGTTTACGAGGAATGTGATGTATGCAAAAAAGTGTATGGTCCATCGCACGAGTTTTATCGATGTGGTACATTCAACTGCTGTAAACAGGTAAGTATCTTAACGTTATCAGCAAAATCAATCAGTTCTTCTAGTGTATCAATGAATGGCTACAAAGAAACCCAACAAGCCCAAAGTGTCCGCATTGTCGCAAGGATATCACTTACCTTCTAAAAAAATAACTATCACTAACATATTTTGTAACTGACTTCGGTGTTATTTTTTATGGGTTTTGTATTTCATATTGAAAAATCACTGCCGGTGTTTTTGTAATTTTCTATTTTCATTTTTTTCTATTTTCGAAAAACAATAAATTCATATTGAATAGTATGAATGAACAAACAATAATCATTTGTGATCCAATGGTCCTTCTCGTTGTATTTTTTTGATGTTGGTACTACCATGCATCATCACTTGTGTGGCCTTTCAGTTTACTTGCTAGTTCAGTGGAAACGTCATCTCGAATTTTTACAGCAAAAGTTGATCGACCTGAAAGAATTGTTATTGAAAAAGTTAAAACTATATTAAAAATAGACTTACCTAGATCCGTCCTCAACATGTTTCTCTATGTCAGCGGGCAACTTCTAAAGTCAAATCTACGTTGGAATTGTCGTTGTTCTTTATTTCCCACTTCTTCTTGGCTGTTTCCTCTTTGTTCTTCACATTATTCAAAATTGATCGACGTTTGTTATGGATTGGGACCAACACTTATTGCCACGTTCCAACGTTTATCATTATTACCAGGTTCGATCTGGAAATCAACATGTTTTTCTAACAAAACTTCAAATGTCAACTTACCAAGCAACCCATCAAACATTATGACATGATCCGTATCATGTTTGTGTTCACCCTAGATTTCTTCTTTCTCATCAACCCATGTTTTTCTTCAAGCTTGCATTACTCACAGAAACCATCATGCTGCATTGAGATCTACAAAAAATCATGTTTTGAATCTATATAAAAATATACTCACTGATTTCCAGATTTGTAATGATTTATTGATGCTCATTAAACGCGTCGTGGTGCTTTATCTGATCAGGCCAGCTGGTACAAAAGTTGATTTTGTTCGACTCCACTTCCATTCATTCAGTTTGTCATCGTTTCCAGGAATCAGGGGTCACAGGCTCCCACACTTTGACCTTCGGTCAAGTTTCTTCGTTTCACTACATCTTGCTCACGTTTGAGCTTCTCACGACAAGTGCAGATCAGAATAATGCTGTCCATTCATGCATTCAATTATAATTCTTATCACAACTGCCTGACCTGAAAATTAAACATCTAGTCCACAAAATTCTCAAAATACAACTCACCAATGTCCTTCTCCAAGCGGCACAATGAATCGTCCATAATGATGCAATACTTGTTGTTTGATCTGTAAGAAATTATTTGGATGACTTAAGAGAAACTGTATTTGTAATAAGCGCAGGAAAAATGAAATTGGAGTGGAAGAAAATATGCGAAAAATTGAAGGTCTGAAGTTAGACGACTGTGTGCTCGAAAAACTACAAAAACTCGGAAAGAAATACGTTGGGTTATGCTTTCATTACGTTAATGAGGAAGAAGAAAAATAAGTTTGCAGTAGAGCGTGTTTGCAGCATTGCTTCAACCAAAAAGGACCATCAGTGTATGATTCAACGAAAGAATCGATAGGGCCACGACGAGAGAGTGTGTATAATACGGAGAGTTAAATGCACTGCTGGTGTCTTCGAGAACATATTGACTCACCATTCGAACGTATTTTCTACAGAATTGTTTTTAGTATTCAGTTTTGCAATGGCTCGTTGGACGACAACCCATCCATTTCCATTGGAACTTAACGGAAGACCTATTCCTATGAGTGAAGTCTTCAGACATACCATAGCACATAACAACCTTATTTGGACTGGGTGTTTTTCGGATGATTTTCACTATGATAATTTACTTTACAAATTCAATCCAGGTGAGGACACATTTTCACCAATTCTGAGAAAACCTTAAAATTTCAGGAACCGGTGAATTTGAGAAATTTTATTTCAATACTCCTGGGGAATATACGATCGACAAAATGGTCGGCTGCGAAAATATATTATATATTTTCACTAAGGTGTTTGCACGTGGAACGGCACACAATTATAAAATCTATCAGTTCAACATTCAAACAAGTATCACTACCGAGTTTTTGGATTTTCGTTGTGGAAGAATACTTGGCAATCCTCAAGCTAGAAATGGATTGATTTATGTTCTGGAAGACAACGAAAGGAAAAAATCACTTCTGGCTATCGATACATCAAGCAAAACTATCAAACACACAGAATTGGTATGATGTTTTTCTCAGTTTGGAAAAAAAACTTTGGAACAAATCCTCGTAGAGTGGATTAAATCATGCAGTAACTTTTTTTTTAGATTTCTTTTTTTTTCCAAAAAGTTTGATACATTAAAACGCATATTCCTAGCGCTATCATTGACAAAAATGACGGGATTTATTGTTGATTGTGGATATTGTTGATAGATTTTTATGAAATATCATTATTTTCAGAATCTCAAACTCAACAACCGTTACTTTACTTCACATTATATATACTTATTGGTGAAAGATGAGCAATTGTACTTGTTCAACGATAGATACTATGATCGCTTTGTATCACTGATTGATGAAAACAATCAGGTTCACATATTGAGTAGAACCAACCGCGAAGACAGAAGTCTTGTGCTTTGTAATGGTAAGTGGAAAAGATAATTCAAACCATTAAAAATTTTTCTTGAGGGATCGATGAAAGTATAGTGTTCCCTCCTTCCGAAGGAACGCCACAGGATGAATGGCGTCTGGAAACCTATGACTTTGAGAAACGGGCTTGGCGTGAAAGCCAGGCAAACGGACGATGGGAATTTCCTATTCTATTTCCTACTCAACCGATTCTAGCTGTCAAAATCGAGAATACAATTTTCGCTCATGTTCGAGCTCGTTCCGAAGATGGAAGATGTAGATGGGTTATAGCTGCACTAGAATTGGAGCCGACACTCACTGATATTTGCCTCCTCAATATGGCGAAAGAAGTATCGGAGGAGAATAGCAAGGAAAATGTGCTAAATCGTGTGCCGATTGGCTTGAGGTGAGTATATTAGACGGTTTTTTTGAATATCATTTATGATTTTTTTTAGAAGTCGGCTAGCAAATTTGATAGATTATCGTGATTGGACGCCAGGCCCATTGATCGATGAATCTAATCCAGATGACGACTTTGAATTGGAATCAGATACAGACTCTGATACAGAATTAAATACGGAATCAGATACAGAATCAGATGCAGAATCAAATATGGAAGCAGATACAGAATCAGATACAGAATTAGATACCGAATCAAATATGGAATTAGATACAGAATCAGATACTGAATCAGATAGTGAATCAGATACAGAAGATGAGATGGCCATGAACTAATTTTCTCAACTTAATGCATTTTGATGAATTTTATCTGCTTTATATACGAATGTTTTATCGTTATTTCCTTTTATTATATCATTTCTCTAATTCATAATCTCATATTTTTCCCAAAATTTCCATGAAAATTGAATAATCGCCGTCTTTTTTTTTGTATTTTTTGAGCAATAAATTCATATTGAATAACAAAACTTGACAAACGAACATAATTTGTTATCCTATGATCCTTGTCGAAGCTTTTCTTTGATGTTGCCGCAAATCTCAAATGATGTGAGCTTCCAGTTTTCTCAACAGTAAAGTTGAAACGCCATTTTGACTTTTACAGCAAAAATTGATGGATCTGAAAAATTGATATTTCTATATTGAGAGTATTGCAAAATGGATTAACCTATTTTTATCATTATGATCTTTTTTGTTTTCATTAGAAGCTTCCGATTTTCAACTTTTTTTTTCTGTCATTATTTCCCATACTGTTGATTGCATCGTTCATGACTGTTCTTCATTCAACCGCGACACGTATTGTTTTGCAATGTTCTTCCTGATCCTATACCGCCAACTTTTGATCTAAAATTAGCATGTTTTTCGAACAAATTTAAAAATTTGAAAATTAACTTACTGTGCTCCACACCCATCAGATGCTCACCGGAACGTATCGGATTCTAATCGCGTGGTCTATCATACTTTTGGGCATATCAACTGCAAATTCTTATCTATTATTCGATGAATCAAATCTACTACACACCATTTTTACAATTACTGCGAAATTCCATTCCATCAAAAATATTTACGAGGCTTGTCTTTGACTCCACTGTTGAGTTCATTTCATTTAAATCCATATTTTTCTTCATGGTTGCATTGATCACAGAAACCATCAAACAGAGTTATGAATGATCTTGCTTGAGATTGCTTCAAACATTGAAATGGTTTGCTCGTGTTCATCCCGACATATATCGGAAGTCTGAAACGAAAACATTGTTTTATACTTTCCGAGAACAATTTCGTACCTTTATTGTCCACTTCCCCTGAACTGATCTTTGCCAGTTTTGTTGCCTTGTTTTGATTCTTCACAATTTATTTCCCACAGATTTTCACATGTTGATCCATGGCCATGTTTCTTCGACTCACGGCATCTTGTTCACACTTTTCCAAAAGTTTCACGTTAGCTCCAGATGAGAAAACAGTGGTCATTCCATTTCAAGGCATTCAATTTTTGCTAATTTTCACCAACGATTGACCTGAAATATAAAATTCTAGTTCACAAATTTCTCAAAATACAACTCACCAATGTCCTTCTCCGAGCGGTACAAAGAATCATCCATGATTGTGCCTTACTTGTTGTTTGATCTGTAAGAAATTATTTGAATGACTTAAGGAAATCTGTGTTTGTATTAAAGACACGAAAAATAAAATTGGAGTAGCAGAAAATATGCGAAAATTTGAATGCATGACGTTTGACGACTGTGCGCTCGAAAAAACTCTAAAAACTACAAAAACTAGGAAGAAAATAGGTAGGATTAGGCGTTCATTACGTTAATGAGGAAGAGGAAAATGGAGTAAGCAATAGAGCGTGTTTGCAACATTAGATGCCCCACATCAACGAGAGAGTGTGTGTGCGACGGAGAGCTCAACGCATTGCTGGTGTCGTCGCAATCCTTTCGTCATTCGAACGTATTTCTCACAAATTTGTCATCACTATTGTATTCTGCAATGTCGCTTTGGACCACCATTAACCCAGTATCATTGAGATCTGATGGGAATCCTATTCCCATGGATGAATTCTTTGTAGATACTATAGCCCATAACAACTTTATTTGGACTCTGTCCTCTTCGGATAACTTGCTTCATGATGGTATACTGCACAAATTCAATCCAGGGAAGGACATACTTGTAGCAATTCCAAAGCAAGCAACCAAAATTTCAGGAAGCGCGGAATTCAAGAAAATTTACTTCTTCACACATGATGGCTATATGGTACAGAAAATTGTCGGCTGGGAGAATAACTTGTACATTTTCACTAAGAAATATGAAACTGAACCGCCATACAGCTTTCAAATACTCCAGTTCAATATCGAAACAAGTATCTTCACAGAATTTACGAGTTTTTGGTGCGGATATATGGTTGGACAATTACAAGCAAATAAAGGATCAATTTATATTTTGGAAGAGGGGCAAGAGAAACTTATTTTGCTGACAATTGAAATATCGAGCAAAATCATCAAACGCACTGAATTGGTAGGTATTTTTTGTGTTTCAGAGAACTTTAGAATGAGATCGCGTCCAAATTTTGAAGTATGATGCAATCGCGATCAATTGACAAAAAAATTTGGTTTTAAAATTCGGCGCGATTTCATTCTGAAGTTTTTCGGAGCTGTTGATAGATTTCTATAAAATAACAGTGTTCTTCAGAACTTCGGATACGACAAAGTATACTTACTTACACATCGCTTAGTAGTGAAAGATGAGCAGTTGTATTTGTTTTACCATGCATTCGATGAGCGCTTTGTATCACTGATTGACGAGAACAACCAGGTTCGCGAATTGAGTCGAATTACCTGTCGCAGCGAACCGTATTTGCCATTGAGATATTGTAAGTAACAATAACATTTCAAACTTTTTTAAAATCTTGGTTTAAGGGTTTGATGATAGTATTGTGCTTACTTCTCCAGAAGATCGCTTGGCTCTCAACGATGAAAGGACACCGGATGGATGGATTGTGGACACGTATGACTTTGAAAAACATGCATGGCGTAGAAGCAAAGCGAATGGAAAATGGGAACTTCCTTATAGGTTTCAACCGATATCGGCTGTGAAAATTGGAAAGACAATTTTCGCACATGTTCGAGCTCGCTCAGACAATGAAGCTAGATGGGTGTTAGCTGTGCTAGAACTTGAGCCAACACTCACCGATATTTGCCTCCTAAATCTGGCAACGGAGGTTTCGGAGGAGAGCAGCAAGGAAGAAGTAGTGAACTCCGTGCCAATCGGCTTGAGGTGAGCTTATTCATTCTTAGACTTTTTTAATGATACTTTTTAGAAGTCGGTTAGCAAATTTGATAGATTATCGGGACTGGAAGGCATGCCCATTTAACGGTGATGAGGAAAATCACTTCGAATCAGAATTAGAATCAGATACAGAAGGAGAAGAAGAAGAAGAAAAGGAAGAAGAAGTGGTCTTTAAACAATTTTTAAATTTATTCAGCAATTAAATTCGATCTACCTTATGTACGGGTGTTTTATTGATATCTTTTTTTATCACATCATTTTTGATTCATAATTTGATCAAGCATGACTCAGATCCTGCCTAGCTTCCAACTGCGTTGTTCTCAATACACTTTGAACACATTTTTTCTTCAAGCCGAATTGTGATCTACAATAAATCATGATTTACTTCACTTTTACTCTTTTAAGAAAGATACTCACTGAGTTTCAGATTTAGGTCAGTTTTAACGGCACGTCAGTGTCTTTTCTGATGTTGCCAGCCAGCCCAAAAATTTGTTTTGCTGATTGTTTGAATCAACCACCATTGTTTCCAGGAATCATGTTTTGATCTGAAATTCATCATATTTTATATGGTCACAATCAAGATCTGAACTTACGGAATCTAATATTTGATCCATTATGCAACAAAATTATCTCGGGATAGCACCAACAATTGGTGTTGATTCAAATATTCCTAGACGAATCTAGGGTGCCAACTGCTGCAATATTACAACTATTATAAAAGTTAACCAAAACCATTCCTTACCTTGAAGGGCAACATCCTAAAACATTTTCGAACGGCAGAGAGAGTCATTTAGCTGTTTTGTATCTTCTTTTCATTTGAATTACGTGCAAGCAATTAATCTGAAGATTATATTTTAAAACAGAAATTTTTTAATACATTTATCTCACCAATGTACAGTATCTCGTAGAATTTGTTTGTTCGAGCTCAAAATACCTTCAGATATCTCACATTTTCAAAAGTTCATTTCACCAAACTTCAGCTCGTTGCGTGACTTGTTCATGACGGTGCAGATGAATTTGTATAGTTCTGTTCTGTACACAAATTTTGAAGTTGTCTTCAAAGTAAAATTTTAGTAATAATATAAAGAAAAAAGAACATGAAAACAAAGAAACACTGAAAAAGATGATCGAACGAATTTTGAAGACGGTAAACTCTTAATATCTATGGAAAACTGTAAAAACTAGGGAAAAAGTAGGTAAGAAGATGCGTTTAAAAAGTTAATGAGAAAGAGGAAAACTGAGTTTGCAACAGAGCGTGTTTGCACCATTGGTGCAACCGAACAGGACCATCAGTTTATGATTCAACAACAAAATCGATAGGCCCACTTCGACGAGAGAGTGTGTGTGATACGGAGAGTTTGACGCGTTGCTGGTGTCGTTGGCGGGAACACATTTCCCCGCCATTCAAAAGTATTTTCCACAATCTTGTCATCAGTCTTCTGCAATGGCGCTATTCACCACCACTCACCCACTACCATTGGATTACCGTGGGAATCCTCTTGAAATGGATACACGGTTTGAACATACTATATTCCACAACAAATTCATTTGGACTGTGGGTCAAGCGGACGATTGTGACTATGATGGTCTATTGTACCAATTCAATCCAGGTGAGGAAACATTCTCAACGATTCTCAAATAAACTCAAAATTTCAGGAAACGGAGAATTCAATAAATTTTATTTCAATACACCTGAGGATTATTGGTCCGAAAAAATGGTCGGCTGCGGCAATATGCTGTACATTTTCACAAGGCATTCTGCACCTTGGGTACCTGGAACGCTAATCAACTTCAAAATCCTACAGTTCAACATTGAAACAAGTGCAACCACTGAGTTTATGGCATTTCAATGTAAAGAAATGATTGGGAATCCACAAGCAAGCCAATGATCGATTTATCTTTTGGAAGACGTGCAGTGGAAATATGGTCTTGTGACAATTGACATAGCGAGCAAAACTATCAGCCGCACTGAATTGGTATGCATTTTTTAAGCTATAAAAACTGGAAAACCCGCTTTAAACTTAAAAGTATGATGCAAGCGCAATCAATTGCAAAAAAATTGACTTTTTGGCGGTTTCTTAGAACTATTAAAAGATTTCTTTGAAATAACAGTGCTTTCAGAACATAAACGGAGAACATATTTTTTCTATACACTTATTGGTGAAAGGTGAACAGATGTATTTGTTCTACAATAGAAAAAATAGAAACCGCGACCGCGTTGTATCAGAGATTGACGAGAACCACATGATGAAAGAATTGAGTCGAATCAACTGCAACAGCAATCCGTATCTACCCTATAATTATTGTGAGCGACAATAGTAGTTGAAACTATTTGATAATCTATGTTGCAGGGATCGATGATAGTCAAGTGCTCGAGTCTCCAGAACCTGACATTTCTGTTCACAATAGAAGGATACCGGATGTATAGCGTCTGGAAATCTATGATTTTGATAACGATACTTGGCGTGAAACCAAAACAAATCGAAGATGGGCGTTTCAAGATGAACATTTAGTTGTGAAAATTGACAATACAATTTTTGCACATGTTCGAGTTTTCACAGAAAATGGAGCTAGATGGGCGATTGCTAGGCTGGAATTGGAGCCGACACTCACCGATATTTGCCTTCAAAATCTGGCAAAGGAGGTTTCGGAGGATAACAGCAAGGAAGAAGTAGTTAGTCGCGTGCCGCTTGGCTTGAGGTGAGCTTATTTATTTGTAGACTTTTTTACATGATGTTTTTCAGAAGTCGTTTGGGAAATTTGATCGATTGTCGAGACTGGACTGCATGCCCATATGACTATGAGGAGGAATATTCCTTCATAGAATCAGATTCCGAAGAAGAAGAAGAAGAAGAAGAAGAAGAAGAAGAAGAAGAAGAAGAAGAAGAAGAAGAAGAAGAAGAAGAAGAAGAAGAAGAAGAAGAAGAAGAAGAAGAAGCTGGAGCAGAAATGGAATTGAATTGATTCTCTAAATTAATGCATTTTGATGATTCTCATGAACAAGTATTTTATTGGTATTTTCTTTCATTATATCATTTTTCTTATTGATAATCTTTTTTCATTCTCAAATCTTCTACAGTATACATGTGTGAAGAAGTTTGATCTTCTGTTTGAACCATTTTTTACTGAATCTCTGATATCACGTTGTTTTTAAAAAGTTTAGCTGAAATTTCCAATAAACCAATGAACCGGGGTACACTCTCGTTTCGTCTGTCAATGAAGAAAAGGAAAAGGGGGGGGGGGTTGTGAAAGGAGCAAGTGTAAAACTTTGTCATGCTCAAATTATATCACCTGCCAATTATTCATCCACGCTCTTAATCTCTGCCTTCAACAACGAGATAGTGTGTTTATGACAGAGAGCCGTCGGCATAGCAATGGCGTCGGTGTATTGATTCGCCATTCAATTGGGCTATCCACAGCCTTGTCATCAACATTTCATTTTGATATGGCTCTTTGGACGGTCTCTCATCCGGTGCCCTTGCAATCCAATGGAGATCCTATTCTCCTAGATGATTTTTTCGCACACTCCGTAGTCAATAACAACACAATTTGGACTCTGTCTAATTCCGACAATCGTAACTATTATTGTGGTTTACTGAACCAATTTAATCCAGGTTGGGACACATTTTCAGCGATTCCGAAGCAACTCACGAAAATTTAAGAAAACTCGGAATTCAAAAAAATTTACCTCAGAGGAAATGGTGACGGCTATTCGCCCAAAAAATTGATAAGTTGTGGAAAAATGTTGTACATTTTGAGTTCGACTGGTGAACCCGGACGGGTGAACCACTATAAAATACGTCACTACAACACCGAAACAAACATCTCCAGAGAAGTTTATGGTTTCATTGGAAGGGTAATCGGGCAACAAGCGAAAGAAGGTTTTATTTATCTTTTGATGAAGAATGGAAGAGCATATGAACTTCGGACAGTCGACATATCGAGAGGAACCGTTAAATGCACTGATTTGGTATGAATTTTTTATGTTTTAATAAGCTAAGAGACTGCGTGTCAATGCGCCAGTTTCTTACAACTGTTATTAGATGTTCATGAAACAACAGTGCTTTCAGAGTTTTGCACAGGAAGACAATATTCCGTCATTTGAACCGACTCATTTATTAATGAAAAATGAAAAGTTGTATGTGTTCGGCAATAGAGGCAATTTCCGCATCGTATCACTGATTGACGAGTACTACCAGGTACACGAATTGAGTAGAATAAACTGCGATACCACATCTGATGGATACTGTAAGTGACAATAGTAGTTCCAACTATTTCAAGTTCTATGTTTGAGGGACTGATGAAACTCTAGTGACCCCTTCTCCAAGATATCGCCCTGGTCGTAACAATAGTGGGATACCGGATAAATGGCGAGTGGAAACCTATGACTTTGAGAAACATACTTGGCGTCGAAGCAGGATGAATGGAAGATGGGAATACATTTATCAAGACCGTGTTCCTGTTGCAAAAATCGGCAACAAAATTTTCGCACATGTTCGAGTTCTTTCAAGAAAAGGATTTAGATGGGTGATAGCTGAGCTAGACTTAAAGCCGACGATAATTGATATGTTGCTTACCGTTAGAGCGGAGAAAGTTTCGAAAGAGAGTGACAAGAGAATTATGCTGAATTCAGTGCCAACCAGCTTGAGGTGAGCATGTTAATAGATATTTAACATGGCTCTTTTCAGAAAGCGATTGGAAAACTTTATCGATTATCACGATTGGTAGAATCCGTTGTAATTGAATCAGAATCAAATACAGAAGAAGCATGAGATTTGGCCTAATTTTTCACTCAAGCTATTTTGATGACTTCTATCTACTTGCGAAAGTCTTTTATTATGTAATCTAAAATTTTGAAAAATGCGATTTTAGTGGCTTCTGATCATTTGTTTTCTTTCACAACTTCAAAAATCATTATTCAATTATTGTCCTTTTTGTTTAAATTTTTCAATAAACCAATTGATTTGAAATAGAGTGGTTATATGCTGACTATCAACACTTTCCTATATTTCTATGTCAAATGATCACGTTTACAACATTGCCATATCCAAATTACGTCACCTGCTAATGTTTAATCCGCGCTCTAAATCTCTAGTTTCAACGGCGAGACAGTGTGTGTATGACGGAGAGCCGTTGGCATAGCGATGGCGTCGACGTATTGATTCTTCATTTGAAAGGGATTTTCACAACCTTATCATCAACATTTCATTCTCATATGGCGCTTTGGACTATCACTCATCCGCTACTAAAAAAACCCGATGGAACTCTTATTATCATGGAAGACATGTTCAGGCATTCTATAGTCCATAACAACACTATTTGGACTCTGTCTGATTCGGACGATACTAACTACAAAGGTGCATTGCACCAGTTCAACCCAGGTGAGGACAAACTTTCAGCAATTCTAAAGCGATCCCTCAAACCTTCAGGAAACTTGGAATCCAAAACATTTTATTTCAATATAGATGATAACTATTCAATCAACAAATTGTTCACATGTGGGAATATTTTGTACATTTTCTGTTCGGATTTTGAACATAATTTTATAGCGAACTGCTATAAAATTTATAAGTACAACACTGAAACAAGCAACACAACCGAAGTTTTTGGTTTTGCGCATTTTGTGCGCGGAAGAGTAATCGCGCCACAGGCCAAAGAAGGCTTTATTTATTTTTTGGTGGAGTTGGATAGAACGACATATGGACTTCTGACATACGACATATCGACAGAAACCCTCCACCGCAATGAATTGGTATGAATGTTTTATGTTTCGAGAAGCTTCGAAAGTAAACCGCGTTTGCTGAAACATTGTTGAAATCTGTTATGAATTCATGAAACAAAACTGCTTCCAGAACTTCGCACATGAAGACAATATTCCTTTATTTCAACCGACTCATTTACTAATGAAAAATGAGAAGTTGTATTTGTTCGGCAATAGAGGCGATTCTCGCATCGTGTCACTAATCGATGAGAACTACCAGATGCATGAATTGAGTAGTATTATCTGCGACAACACATCTGATGGTTATTGTAAGTGACAATAATATCTGCAATCATATCAAGTTCTATGTTTCAGGGACTGATGAAACTCTAGTGATCCCTCCTCCAAGATATCGCCCTGCTCTTAACAATGAAAGGATACCGGATGGATGGCGAGTGGAAACTTATGACTTTGAAAAACATACTTGGCGTCGAAGCAGGATGAATGGAAGATGGCAATACTCTTATCAAGAACGTGTTCCAGTTGCAAAAATCGGCAAAACCATTTTTGCACATGTTCGAGTTCTTTCAACCAAAGGATTTAGATGGGTGATAGCTGAACTAGATATGGAGCCGACACTAACTGACATGTCCCTTTCTGCTATAGCAAAGGAAGTTTCGGATGAGGATGACAAGAAAAATATGCTTAATTTGGTGCCAAGCGGCTTGAGGTGAGGATGTTAATAGACTTTTATCATGGGGGTTTTTCAGGCAACGTTTGGAAAATTTTATGGAGTATTGCGAATGGAACATTCCGTATTTTCCGATGTAATTGAGACGGAATCAAGTGCAGTGGCAGCACGTGATTTGGTCGACATTTTCATTAAAATTATTGTGATGACTTCTTTTTGGTTTACCTGCAAATTTTTTATCGATACTTTCTTTTTTTATGTAGTCTGCATTATTGAAACATATATTTTTATGACTTCTGATTTTTCATTTTATTTCACATTTTCAAAAATCATCCTTCAATTATTATCCTTTTTGTTTAAATTTTTCAATAAACCAATTGATTTGACATAATGTGGTTCTATGCCGACTATCAACATCGGTATTTTTCTGTATTTTTCTGTATTTTTCAGAAGTCGGTTGAAAAATGTATGGAACATTGTGCAAGTATAGTCATATCTATATCTTTCATGTACGAACTAAATCTGAGTCCACAAGAACAAACTTCATAAACTTTCAAAACAACACATACTGAAAGGAAATGGCCTTGAGGTGATGCTTTCTTAAGTTTATCCGTGGTCCTGACTTTTTTCTCTGCACCTTCTTGCTCCCAAATTTCCTGTTCTGGTTTGCATCGTTCTAATTTCGTGATGCAGCTATTTCATGAAAGTCTGCCTGTTTTGATATATTCCTCTGCTCAATTTTCATTCACTTCTCCAACTTCCCAGTGTAGAAAGATTGATGACAGTGAGCTCAACAAGCGTAAAGTGATAAGATATTGGAAACAATATTTCATCCACTCTTTAAATCTGTGACCTTAACAACAAGAGAGCGGGAAAAGACGGAGAGCCGAAACATTGGAGCATTGCAGGTGTTGTTGTAAGCTTATCTACTTGCCATTTGAACGGATTTCAACAACATTTTCATCAGTATAGTCAAATGGCGGTTTGGACCAACACTCACATATTGCCGTTGGGCACCAGAGGAATTCCCATTGGTATCTTTGACGAGTTCACGAACATGGTGGTTTTTAACAACTATATTTGGTTTGTTAGTTGTAGGGATAAGGAAATGCTTCAGTTCAATCCAGGTAAGGTTACAACTTCAGTAATTCCAAATCCCAATCTTCAGGAAACTATGAAATCAAAAAGTTCAACATCGGAATACTTAATCGTTATCACGACGAAACCTACCTGACAAAAAGTGGGAATATGCTGTATATTCTCGGTTATGATGGTATAACTGAATATCCAGTTACTTATAAAACCTATCAATTCAACCCTGAAACGGGCGAGACCACCGATTTTTTCGATTTTCCTTGTTACAAAATGAATGGACCGCCACAAGAGAGAAACGGCTTGATTTATGCTTTGGACGAGCGGGATGAAAAATACTCACTTTTGAAAATCGATTTGGCGACGAAAACCATCGAACGCACCGAATTGGTATGTATCAGTAAAACGAAACTTCTGAACAAAACAATATTCAGAATCTCAAAGAATGCGACAATATAATTCTCCCGATTCGACGAGTTCATTTATTAATGAAACATGGAAAACTGTATTTGTTCGACAACAGAGGCAATATTAGGGTTGTGTACTTGATTGATGACAACAACCAGTTGCACCAATTGAGTAGTGCAAACTTCGAAAACACAACTGAGTTCTTGGAAATAACTTGTAAGTAGAAGCTTATATCATGCATTCACTAGGCTGGAAGTGCTCGTTATCAAAAAAAAACCAACTATCACGTCATTGTCAACAGTAAATTGACTTTCGAAAGTTATCTAGAGCGTATTTTCAGCTTAGTGAACACATAATATCCATTTATTTTATTATCTACGTTTAGGGATTGACGATAGTCTGGTGTTCCATCCTGTTGACCCTCGTTCAACAGATTGGCTTGTAGAAACCTATGATTTCGAAAAACATACATGGCGTAGAAGCAAGACAATTGGAAGATTTCAACATGTTTCAGTGGACGACCAGATTGCAGCTGTGAAAATCGGAGATACCATTGTCGCGCTGGTTCTAGCTGTTTTGGACGACATTTACAGACCTAGATGGATGATATCTTTATTGGAATTGAAGCCGACATTAACAGACATTTGTCTTCTCAATATGGCGAAGGAAGTTTCGGAAGAGAATAGCAAGGAAAATATGTTGAAGTGTGTGCCAATTGGCTTAACGTGAGCATATTAGAAGGCTTTTTTCATAGCGTTTTTCAGAAAACGGTTGGAAAATTTGATTGATCATCGCGATTGGAAACCAGTTCCTTTGACTCGAGATTCATCATGGTTTACTATTTATCATTCACTTAATGAATCTTGGTAGTATCCACCAATTTTACGTATAAATTTATAGGTGTTGTTATTCTAGATTTTTCTTTATTTTTTGTGTAGTACCAGCTATAAAACAAACATTTCAATATTAATTGTTTTGTTATAACCAGAAAATGAGCTAACTGAAATTAGAGCATCTATTCAAAAGAACAAATTTTCTCCATATTTCTTCATTCGATCATTCCAAAAATGGTTGGGCATCATATCAATCTGCCTATTCTCCTCCTCACCATTTTCGCTGTCCACCATGACTTCTCCGCTTCCATCGATGTAAATGTGCTTGTCCAACTCCACTGTCCGACGTCAACCAATTGGTGTCACTCGTCGTATCTCTACAAATATAATGATGTGAATGCTATCACCATTGCCAGATCGTATAAATTGGATTGTAGATCTACTGTTAACCATGCGGAGATACTCAACGGAGCAATGGAAATCAATGATGATCGAGACGTATGTTATATGCTAACTCCACCCAAAAATGAATCATATTTTGTAGTGGAGGACTCAAGTCTTTATCGAAATTAAACACAACTGCACAACTAGAGGTCAACAAACTGTCATTCATCGGCAAGTGACTGGGCTTTAAGTTAATGATCACAGGTAGCCAGAGCAATCCATTTGTTCCTGAGATTTCGGTTTTCAGAGCTCACACCAACTACAAACTGACATTGGACGGACATTTTGTTCAATAAACCTCTGCATCAAATATTTTGTGTATCGTTCTCTTTGAGTTCAATAGGAAGCAAATCAGCTCGACAGAAATTTTCCAAGTTTCTGTAGTTTTTACATCAACAATATGAGTCATTGAAGTTGATTTATCTTTAATCTTGAGATGAGCACTTTAGTAGGCTATGTGTAGTACCAGCTATTCAAACTCATCTGTTTATTGTTCAGAAAATAAAATTTAAAAATCATTCAAATAATTTTAAAAAATACATGTTAGAAGATATTATCGTTGTTGATTTCGCCATTCTCCTTTAAGCAGGACAGTCGATGATGTTGATATGTAGCCACTGAAATCAAAAGTTTTAGAAAAGTTGCAAACTGATCGCATACCTTATATAATTTGATGAAGTAGTATATTCCTATTAACGTTTGTTTCAGTAGATTTGTGGATCTGATTGTTGTTTCCATCTGCAAATACAGAAATATGCATAAACCCTCCACTTGACTTATCGGTATACAGAAGCACTAAAACTGTTGAAAGACTCATTAATGATACTATGTTTCAAATGTCACTATCTCTGTCACGATAAATGATAAGAAAAACCCTCACCTGTAGCCATGTTTCCTTGGCGAATTCCTCCTCCAACTGCTCCTACTGCAATTGAGCTCAAAACGCATGCAGATTGCGTTTGTTGTTGTGCCATCCCTCCACTTTGTTGTTCGCTGCTGAAAATACAGAAATAAGCATGAAACTCCTATTTGGCTTATTAGTCTACTGTAACACAAAAATATTACGAAGACCTATTACTATGTTTCAACTATCACTATCATTGATAAATGATTAAAAAACCCTCACCTTTTGCTAGGTTTTTTAGAACCAACTCTGTCTTGAACTTTTAAGACTCGAGCAATTGAAGCTCCATTGCAGCCATCCACGTTCTTCTTGTCACCCATTGCACCAATTTGACATTTTTCTTGTCACTCATTGCACCCACTTGACATTCTTCTTGTCACTCATTGTAGCCATCCACGTCTTTCATGGCATCCATTAAATTCCTTCATGTTTTGTTTGCCCTCAATCGAACTCTTCCTACGTTCTTCTTGTCATCCATTGTCTCCATCCTACGACGTCTTGGCATCATCAATTGCATCCATTTTTTTGTTCTTGTTCTTCATCATTGCATCATTGATTATTGACCATGAACAAGGGTTGTCGTCCAGGAGCACGTTGACATGATATTCCGCTGAATGCTCTTCTGATTTTGGATGTTGTTATATGTCGCGATGGCTGTGCCTTTTTCGATCGCTTTGCGCTTCATTGCATCCATCCTATGAATTCCTTGCATCCATTGTCTCCATCCTTGTTTTTCTTGGCGTCCATTGCATAATCAAATCATTGATGATATCATTTTTCCGAAAAATGCTCGATCATTTGTGGCTGACTCCGCATTGGCCATCGGAAGTGTCCAGTCGATACATCTGCTCTTCGAAAACTTGCTCTTCAGCGTCAATCTATTCTTGATTCAATCTGAAAAATATAATTCATATTATAGATATCAGTGTTGTTATCGCTTACCGAAAAATGCTCGATGATTTGTATTTGCCGTTTGTTGAGACATCTTTTGTGAGCGATTGACTCGAGTGAAGTCTATGTTGGGGGTCGTTGTCTGAAAAATATCATTTAAACTATGAATATCAGTGTTGTTATCACTTACCAAAAACATCTTCAAGCATTTGTATTTCCCGTTTGTTGAGACATATTTTGTGATGCTCGATCATTGGTGGGGTGACTCCGCATTGGCCATCGGAAGTGTCCAGCTGACACATCTGCTCTTCGAAAACTTGCTCTTCAGCGTCAATCTATTCTTTAATCTATCTGAAAAATACAATTCGTATTATAGATATCAGTGTTGTTATCACTTACCGAAAAATGCTCGATGATTTGTATTTGCCGTTTGCTGAGGCATTATTTGTGATGCGAATAATAGGAAAGAAAACGCGGAAACGTCGCGCGAATGACTCAAGTGGGGTGTACGTTGGGGGTGTATGACCTGTGGAGGAGGCAATGCTTAGCTGGTAGGGTGGTGGGAGGGATGGTTTTTTGTTGTGATGGTGGGTGGATGTGTGAAATTTGACACATTTACCAATAATCCACTAAAATCGATATGAAAAAACTTATTATAGAGTTTTTTCTTGATATTATTGTTAACTTTCAGACAAGTACCGCAAATATAGCCCACAAAAATGGCTCAACGAAGACATATGGTCAAATTTGGTGAGTGATAACTATCAGAAGATCATATGGAAGTGTATTTTTAGAACCTGATTGAAGATTTCTTAGAGGAAACACCTTGAGCAATGCGGTTCGATCAATTGTTGACGTTATCTAAATGTATGTTTTATTGATATCACTGAAAGTTAAATTGTGTAGTGATAGGATTTGATGATGATGAAAAAAAGATACATTTCCAAATTATTGCATCCCCTCTCTCCTCATGTGTCGTTTTGTTATTGTTATAAAAACATAAACTAATTATTGAAACGTTAGCCATCACGACATATCTGTCATCATTCACACATTTTTCGACATAAAATGCCTCCCCATTAGTACATCTCACAATTCGTCTCCCTTTCAATTTGATGAAATATATCGTTAAGTCTGGATTAAGTAAATCTCATGTCATAAAGCTAATGGTTGGTTGTACTCTCAAATTTGTTCTTCTACAACAAATTTACTAGCTACATTTTTTCGTATCTTTATTCTTTCATGAATTCATGGTTTCTTCTCTTTGTTCTCCCAATGTTTCATATATTTCTATATATTGTGCCAAATATGATGGAATTACCAACTAGATTCAGCTACCCAACATCAAATCTACAAAAAATCATGGCTGAAACTGATGAAAAGTATATCAAATTTGTGTTGATTCATGCTCTCAACAACTTGGTATGACAAAATGATATCTAAAAACTATCAAACTTTTTGAAGGAAACTGGAGATTCCAGCTGGCAATCGGCTAAAATGTTCATAGCTGGCTTAGCATTTGGCTTGATTTTGGCAAAAATCGGGGGTCCAGTTGGTCTCGTCATTGCTCTAGCAACTGGATTGCACATCTTTGCCGGAGAGTTTCGAGTATGTCTAATTTGTGCTAAAGTTCTCATGTTACTATTTTAGTCGGTGTATGCTGCACTTGAAATGTACTCTTCTACCGATGGGGGAGTTCTTGCTCAAATGGTAAGGCGCTTGCTTGATTATATCTTAATTTGCTCTGAATTTCAGATATCTGATCTAGTTGGCAGTCGTAACCATCGTCATTTTGTCGAGTGGTTCAAAGATCTTGATAACCAGCAAAAGTTGAAGAATTTGTTGATCGGATATAGCAGGGAAGAATATGGTCGTCGAGGGGACAACTATTTTTATTATTTATTCTGATCTTCATTCATTTTTATGATCAATAAATGATTATCCTTTGTACTCTCCCCATCCAACACACAGATGACAAAAAAAATGGAGGCATTTGCCAGCAGATGTTACCCACCTCCTCCCACACAGAAAAAGAAGAGATAAAAAAGCAGTGATCATCAACGGGAGGGAAACAAACAACGGCTGGAAAATACACACACAAAAAAATACGCATCCCACATTACAACAAACTTTCCTGAGGCACCTCTCAACCCGATGAACTCTTTTGTCGCGTGATTTCTAACCATCAAAAAAATGTGTCTTCTTCAACCCCGGCTGGCGTTGAATTGTGCCATATATCCTTTCTTTTTTTTCTTTTCAACCTTTTTGTTTATCGGAGATTTATATTAGACAAGTTTCAGCAGTTATGTCGTATGCAAGTTATCTACCAAGCTCCTATCAGGATGTAAGCTATATCAAGAGAAATTTTTGAATATGTTGAGGTTTTTCAGACAAAAATCTGCATTAATGGTGTGGAATTAATGAATCGACATGAGATTTCATCAACTCAAGATAAGGAACTTCAACGATTTATTGATAACAATAGTCACTTGCTGGAATGGAAGGATCGGGAGCCGATAGGTTTAGAGTATCAAAATATTGGTATCATTAATATTGTATTTTAGTAAAACCACCTGTTCGTAGAACTCCAGTCAACCACTATGATGGTATGAGAAAGAGCTTGAGCCGTGGACCATCACCATTTGAGGGTCAGTACAATTCTATGGATCGTTTATCTACAGTAAGCCTACATAATTTTTTGTCAAAGTTCCAAGTGTTCCAGCGCTCTGACAAGAAAGTGGAAGAGTTCCCACCAATAAACCCAAACGACCTCCCAATTTGCCCAAACATCAACAATCACAACTATACCAATGAATTCCCTGGCTTGGAATACCTCTCGGACAACCACTTCATCGAGGACCTCATCAAAGCCGGTCAAGTCTCGATCGGCTCAACTGGGCTCATCTCGCAGCCGGGCTCGCGTGTCGGCTCCGCAATGAGTGCCCCTTATTCACAAATGCATTCGAATAACTCAACTCTTACTCGCCAATCTAACACCTTGCCTCCTCATCACAACGCAAATAGCAACGCATCAAACTATTACACCCAATCCGAGCACTCGACAACATCATATAACCCGAGTTACTCAACAACCAATTATTATGGTGATAACAGCCAATATGGCAATCAATACGGCAGCTTGAGCAATGTTGGAAGCCAATACGGTACTTTGAAGGGTGGCATGAAAACGAACTCTACGTTGCCACCAACTAGCCCATACAGTAGCTTGAAACGGTTAGTCATCGTTTTTTAACCTAGTACTCGCTTTCTCCCCCACATAAGTTTCTTTAACAAGAAAAAACCAGTCTCCTATATTTGTCAAGGTTTATTTACAGGAAAGGCGTGAGTTGGCTCGACCAAGAAAGAGCAAGATCATTGTCACCTGGTTTGCACCAATCCCAATATTCAACCCGTCATGTGCATCATTACAATAGACCAGCATCTACAATTCATACTAGCACATATACCACCACTTATTAACTTCTCTGATATATATTTTTTGTGTAGATTTTCAATTTTTTTTGTATAGTATCTCTTTTCGCATATAAACTCGTTATTTTTGATGATACATCTTTCAAAATTTTAAACTTTCCCTATTGCAAAACAGATGTGCTGCCACCAACGCCATGAGGAAGATTTAATGAGATTTTTTTCATAAACGCCCAACCCGCCTACTCGTGATCGAGAAACGCGATAAATAACAAGTTTAACATTCCACAAATAGCGAATGACACAGTTTTTCGCCATTTCATAGTCATTTTTTCCAGCCGTTAGGATTTTTCGCTAGGCAGTTGCCTATCCGTCGATCTTGTTCCTCCTCTGCCCGCCTCGTTATCTATTTTGAAGTGATAGAAATAGAGACGAGTAGGTTGTGTGATCGTCTGGAGCTCCCCTCCCGAAATGAAATGGGGCAAAAAGACGAGAGGGGAGGTGAAGATGTTGGGTGTGTGTGCCATATGTTATCGACTGATATCTCTCAAACTCTCGATCGTTTTCCTTCTCACTTCTTTTCTGCCATTTTGATATTTGAATTCTCTCTCGTCGTCACTTTTGATCCAATTTTTTTCGACAAACGTTGTTTTTTGAGTTTCAGATCGAGTGGAGAAATGTCGCAATATGGTAGTGCTGCGAATTTGAGCAGCTTCCGCGAAAGAACTGGAAGTCCGTCGTATGCGTCATTGGGAAAACATCGCGTAAGTTTTTTTCAAAATTTTTAGGTTTAGGTTTAGCAGTTTTTAGTTGAATCTTTATTTTGACATTGTCCGGGAAAAGCCCCATAAAAATCTATGGCACGAAAATTTCCACAAAATATGAAAAGTGTATCAGTATTTTTCGACCCACACCAATTTCATATTCTCTTTCACAAACCCAAATATACCCAAAACTTCTGTAAATCTCAAAAACATATCGATCACGTAAAAATATCGGTCTCTCTCTCGCCGTCGAAAACGAATTGTTGATGCGTAGGCGCAAAACAAAAGCCTTCTGCTAACTCCTATCTCTTTGGCATCACTTGGTTGTTGTAATGTTGGAAACAGATACAAAGCAAAAACAAGAGAGATAAGGGGTGGTTGAAGAATTCAACGTGAGCTTGTGGAGGGAGGGATCAATAGTCAATTTCATGACGTTTTTGTTGTTATGTATTCGAAAACATATGTAAAAAGGGAACGTTTTTTGCAGGACGACTACAATCGTTTCGAGACCGCTCGTCATGCGGCCAACACCAAATCGAGAGGCAGCATGGAACGCGAAGAAAGCCGTTTCAGCGGTTTTGGTGATCGACCGGGAAGTGGTGTAGAATTGTCGGGATTCAATTGGAATGGTGGTGAAATTATCACCACTGAGTCGCAATTGCCAAAGTCGATCAAGCCAAGAACAATGTTCTACTCTCCAATTGGTAATGGAACCGTTGCTGCTGATGGTTATGAGCTCAAGAGGTTTGCACTTCAAATTAGGATAATTTTCTGAAAATAATATTTTAGAAAGCCAGTCGACTTGACACCAAAAGTTACTGTACTCCAGCTTCAACATATCGAGCGTGGAAACAAGGGACATGGTGGTGTCAACATTATTGAGAAGAATTGGAGCACTGGAGGATGTAAGATTTTTCATTCCTTCCAAAATATCATGAAATTTCAGCGGCTGCACCAAGTGAGGCCGGTTTCGGAAGTGAATACGGTCCAGGAAGTGGTAGAAACTCTCGCGCTGCTGCTTTCAGCCCAGAGCCTCTTCCAAAACCAGCGCCGGCCAATTTGGGAAATGGAAGAGCTGCTGCGCCACCACCAGCTGCTTACACGCCAAAACCGGGTAAGTTTACTTAAATGTTGGTGCTTTTTGTAGAAAAGTATCAGATAGGAGAGTCTCGTTACATTTTGATCCACCCGAATTCCTTTATAGTGTGACTTTTCCGTTTTTATAACAATTTCTCTCCTACCCTTTCCAACCCCATTTCAGACAACTTCCCACCACGTCCAAACAGTGGACTCGGACATGGCGATGGCGGACCACCATTCGGCGGATCACAATCCAATCTTGGACCACGAGATGGGCGCAACAGTGGTAAAGTTGATTTTATGTATACCCTATGTTAACCAGATTTGTCCAGTATCTTTCAGTATATTGTAGAACTTTTCAAGTGCTACAATTACTTGTTAAAAGTTCTGTTTTAACCAAATACTTTGCAGTTGCCTCATCAGTTTTCTCCGATCCATCATACCGTCTTGACACCAAGACCGGATACCTGATCACCAATCCACGTGAGTTGATCCATCAATTCGCCACCATGACACCAGTGGCAACAATTGACGAAAGTGTTAATAATACACCAGCCACCACAACCGTTCAAAAACATAGTTTCTACAAGAGAACTGAGGAAACAACTGAGTATGGACAATCTTAGGTTATGGAGTTTTATAGTTGGATTTTTAGGGAACAATATGCACCACATGCACCATACAAGGCACACCATCCAGTTCCATCACCAAACAAATTTGTTCGCCAACTTCGTGATGATAGTGAGCTTGATTTCCCATGATCTGAAGATAATGTGTATTTCAGCCATGACCCATTCTCAAAGAGAAGCCAACACCCATATCGACCCAGTCAACCAAAGAGATCCACATTATCAACAAAGAGTACAGGAGATTCGAACCAAAACACAATATTCTAGGTATTACCCGCTTTGAGGTTTAGGTTTAACAAAATATTTTCAGAGGAAGTGATGATATTGACCAATTGACACAACAACTTGTTAATGGATTGCACACTGGAAAGTCAAAATGGAACTAAATTGTATTGTGAACATTTTTTTTTCAAAAACAAAACCCAAAAAATATCACTATTTTTGAGCAATAATCAACCTTTTTCTATAAAAACTACGCCTTTTTGAATTCCAATTCGATGTCATCAATATTTTTCTCTACTATCAGTACTACATTTTATAAGTCTTCTTTCATTTTTTTTATATAATATAATAAAATGCACATATTAATTACAATTTCGACTTCTTTGCCTTCTCCAAAGCGGTTTGAAGCTTTTGCAAGAGCATCACGTTTCCTTTGACCTTCAGCTTTCCGCTCATGAATGCCTAAGAAGTATTATGTAAGATTAGGTGTTGGCTTCTATTATCACCTTTTGAGCATTCAATTTTCCGGCTGCAATATCAACAAAATCGTTATCAGCAACAGTGACAGTGGCGTTGGCTTTTTCGCCGTTTTTGATGTCACCCAAGTAAACGGATGGGGTCGCACTTTTGAAGTCGAGGGCTAAAAAGAACGCCGTTGGAGTTTTCACAAAATATGAAACTTACTAAATTTGCCAAGCTCATTCTTTCCATCAGTGATAACATAGAGAACAATCGACTTGATAGCCTTGACAGCGCTTGGATCAGCTTTCACACCATCAGCCATTTCTTGGAACAAGGCGCTACTCTTGATGTTTGATGGGAATCCACCAGTGGCGGAGGAACCTCCGGTCGATCCTGATGACTCATTAGATGAGGAGTTCTATAACTTCATATATACTAATAACTATAGAAAGTACATTATACCTCCTCCAAAAGACCAATCAATCTTCCGGTTTGCTCCGACATCGTTCCAATGAACTCAGCTCCAGCCATGTTAGTCAATTGACTCCAGTTCTTTGCCACATCATCAGCTGATGCTTGTGGGATGAACTTTCCCTTCGATTTATAGTATTGAAGTGTTCCATACCATCCTGCTCCGGCTTCAAAAACTTTTCCAGACTCTGCGAAGGAGTCATGCACCATGTATGTCACTAATGGTGTGACATAATCTGGCTTCAAAGCCTCAACAAGGTTTTGTGGCATAATAGTCTCAGTGAGTCTTGATCCAGCAGTTGGGATCAAAGTGTTTGCCAAAATGTTGTATTTTGCACCTTCTTGAGCGAGACCGTTTGCAAAACCGATAAGAGCACTCTTTGCAGCTGAATAGTTGACTTGACCGAAGTTTCCGTGAACACCAGAGTTGGAGGAAGTGACAACTACACGTCCATACTTTTGATCTCTCATGTATGGCCAGGCAGCTTTGGTGACCGAATAGGCTCCCTTGACGTGCACTTTGAAGATCAAATCTGAAATGAACCGTGTTAACGGATCCCTAGACAATGGCATACCCCAGTCAAGATCAGTCATCTTCACAAAAGAAACATCACGAAGAATACCAGCATTATTAATGACAATATCGATTCTTCCGAAATTGTCAATAGCAGTCTTGACAATCTTCTCTCCAAATTCTACACTATCATAGTTAGCCACAGCTTGTCCACCAGCTGCCTTGATTTCCTGGACAACCTTATCCGCCATGGAGGAGGAGGCAGATGTTCCGTGGCGATCACCACCAAGGTCATTTACTAAATAATCAAAGGTTGGTAGTTATCTTCTGTGAAATTTGCTTACCAACAACTTTGCATCCTCTCTTGGCCAGTTCAACAGCATAAGTCTTACCCAAGCCACCACCGGCACCAGTAACAATAGCAACTTTGCCGTCAAAACGAAGCGACATTTTCTGTAAGATGTAAATAAGTGATGTTTTGACGAGAAAAGAAAGTGGAGAGGAGAAGAATGATAAGAAATAATGGGGCGCAATGGATTGATTATAAAGACGGCCACAGTGTGGTCTGATGAGAAGAACCGTTGCGTATATTGCGTATGATAAAGGTACACTCGAGTCAATTGTGTATGTTTGGTAGGTTTGTGAACAATGTTTTTGGAGCCAAAAAAAGTTGTACCCGAAATTATCATGCCACTTGTATAACTGTCTTGATATGTATATTATACTTTGGAATTATATTTTTTTAGTATTTATTCTCAAGAAAAAAGTGAACGTGCGTAAAAAGCCTGTTAGAAAATAAGAAACACGATACATCAGTAGATTCGATGTTTTTTCTGGGGGGCCTGATAAAAAAGAACAAAGCAAAATGTAAAATACGAGACACAAAAAACCGTAACTAAAAAACAATTGAAAGAAGACTGGCTCGAATGGCTCGGACAAAAATGGAAAAAAAAACTTGAAGCCCTGTACAAAATTATACAATTTAACAGTGGGATTATACAAATATCTAACAAAAATGTACAAAAAAACATGGAATATTATTTTCCAACACCTCCAGGCACATCATCCGCTCCCCATTTGCGTCTCTCATCTTGATATGCGTCTGGTCGGAGTTGATTGCGAAGCCCGCCGAGTAATTGGTAGGTGACTTGGGTGGCCATAACAACTGGTCCCAAGAATGTTGGAACCGCATAGCGGAACGCACTTCGGACGACTGAGTTTCCTGAGGCACGATCCTCCTGAGCGGCGAGTTCCAAGTCGTCCTTTGTTTGTTGGTAACCCTGCAAAATTTTTGTTATGGAACTCTCAGTACATGAGAAAAACTTACATCATGAAGAATACCATAAACCAATTGTAAACTATGACGAATATCAGTTGGATTCATTCCATGATTACGATTATATCGTCTGACGCGTGTTCGACTATTCGGATCTTCCGGTCGAATCTCTCTCATCGTCATTTCAGCCAAACTTTGCACCAAACCAGTGACAGTTTGTGCCATGCCAACGATACCAGCAGCGGATGAGACGCTAAAGGATCCGACACCCTTTTGGATTCCCTTCACAACGTGTCCATCCTCTTTTCGGAATTCTTCGACTGGCATCCAGAAGAGATCAACAATTCCCTTTCCGATTTGTACAAATGGACTGATTGGCCCGTAACTGGCGATGACACTTGGCATATTGGTAAGCAAGTCGGATGTCCATTCGTGGATTGCAAGCTGAAATAAGGAAGGTTATACAATGAACATTGATAGTGGTGACTTACATTATAGCACTTGCCAGCTCCTAGTAACCCATTACGATTCTTGATTTCACGCAATGTAATCGGCATTTTGTTAAGTTGTCCAAACGCCATGAGCAACCCAACAATGGCACCAGATTTTTCAACACTAATCTTCCGCTTCCCTTGATAATCAACATATATATTGACCGATGGCGAGAACACGAATTCTCTGAAAATCAAAATTTAGAATATATTCAAAACAAAAGTATAACTCACTTGAAGAAAGTATCCCGTCTAGTATTCTGCTCATCTTCCTTCTCAAACACTGGATTCATATCATCATCATCAACATCATTATTTTTCTGCTCATCGGCAACGGTTGAGCCGGAATCACTGTCATCCAAACCGTCGAGGAAGTTTCCATGATCCTCATCATCATCCTCGTCAACACTTGTATCAACCAGATTGTTAACCGTCATTGGTCGAATCGATCCAGTCATTGTTGATCTACTCAAAATATCATCAACTTGACGGCAAGCACGTGGTGGTGGAATCGGTGCTGGCTCGTACTCCGGCATGATGAGAGGTTTGAGTCCTTGTGGGACTGATGTACTCGGTTTGGAGTGCGACTTTTTCGGCGCATCTGATGTCCATTCATTCCCCAAATTGAACATATCATCGTCATCCGCATCAGATTCACTGTCCGCTTTCCGATGATGGTAGAAACTGCTGGTCATTGCCATTGCTGCTAGTGGATCGTTCTTCTTTGTGTCAACTTCTGCATATTCCTCATCCGACAACGAATCCTCGCTTTCGCTTTTCTCGTATGATGGTCTTGGTGAGGAGAACATTGCACCAATTGAAACAGCCGAAGCGGTTAGTGGAGCATCAATGATTGGTCGTTTTACTGGTGAAGAATGCTTGTTCTTGGAGATTGAGTCGAGGTAGGATAAGTCGCCTGGAAAAAATATTGTTATGAAAAATTATATAAAGGACTCTTACCTAGTGGAGATGTTGGAATAACTGGAGATGGTTTCAACGGCTCCATATTCAATGATGGTTGTTGAAGTGATGGATACATTCGAGATGGTCCATCCACTGATGATGTTGCAGATTTGGAAGCGTGGGATATTGGTGCTGGCACTTCAATGACTGGATGTTGGTTGAGACCACCGATTTGCACTGGAAAATTATACTTTGATAGGGAATCGACGTAATAAAACTCACTAGTTTTCGGGAAGTTTATCGATTTGAAAGTCTCCTCGAAGAAGTCCGACAAGAATTCGAGTGTATCCTGATCAACATTGATCTTGATTGGAAGCATCGAGACTCGCATTTTGCCTTCCTTCAAGTGATTCTCCGACATGCGAACACTCAAAATCGGCGCACCGGATCGACGTGGCTTCTCAGTGCAAGCAAATTGGTACAACATTTCTTGGATATCACTGGCTTTCACTTTGTCCTTGATAACAATATCACCAATCGAGAAGATGCTTGCAACCATCAATGGAGCTGATTTATCGAACACTTGCTTCACATACGATAGTTTGTTGCATTCGAGTACGACACTGGCTGAATGATCGCGATGTTTTCCACCAACCGACTTCGGGTCAATCTTCTGCTCGGGTCCTCGACCATTCTTATACTCTTCCGTGCTGTACGTTCTTGGCTGCGATGAAATGTCGGATAGATCATTTCCAGCATAGAGATGAAGGCGAACCGACAAATCTTTGAGATGATAGCGTAGAACTGGCAGTGGGAAGCAAGCTGGGAGAGTTGGTAACCCATCGTTTCGACTTTCCTCTTGAACCGGGAAAGAGTTGAATTGAAGGTCGAAAATCTCGGTCTCGTCATCTTCACCTTCATCATTCAAATATCGAACACGTGGCTCACCAGCCTTGTTGGTGATACCAGATCCATATACATTATCATCGACCAAACAGAATCCTTCATCTGACCCAAGTGT
The DNA here is from genome assembly GCA_963573275.1 of Caenorhabditis uteleia. NCBI lineage: Eukaryota > Metazoa > Nematoda > Chromadorea > Rhabditida > Rhabditidae > Caenorhabditis > Caenorhabditis uteleia. Next base: position 18,638,629 of record OY752138.1, read on the forward strand.
GGTGTTACCCGAGTCGAAACTTTCATCAAAATCGTTGTTCGGCTTCCAATATTGACTTGGCTTGATAAGATTCTTCGATTTGATAACCTTCGGCTTATAGTTGGTTCTAAACTCCTCCACTGCATCCTCGCCCATCGCAATTCCCATACTCTCCGAATTCTTATCCTCTCGAATCGCATCTTGAATCATCGCCCTCATTTGTTCATCAACATTCTGTGGTAAGGCATCACCAACAGATAGTTTTTGCACATGCTTCAATGATGATGCTTCACTCCAACACGACTCGCCAGCTGTACTCTTCCCATCATCAATAGTTGATTGAGTCTCATCGGTCTCCTTTGGTGGCTCTTCAACAATCTTTGGATGCAACTTCTCTGAAGTGCTCAAGTCAACTGCAACTTGTGCCAAAGTGGATAATGAATCGGCGCACACCCATGCTTGAATGAGATCGTTCTTGCACTTGATCTCAAATGCTGGAGTTCGTCGGGAGTTTGGCTCGATTTCTGGACCAACTGTCAGATTTATCTGGAACTTAAATAGGTTTAGAAGAAAATAAATTGTCAAACTTACATCAACTTGAATCAATCCAATATCAAGAACTTGAACAAAAGCTTTCTTCGGTTTTGTCGTACATTGATCTTCAAATCGTACCAAATCCTTCTCAGCATTGCTCATATAAACCGCACATTTCTCAAAAATGCACAATGTCTTAGAAATGTTCATGTCCGTCATAATAGTGCTGCTCAAATTGCACTGCCCAAAAACTGCTTTCAACTTGATGCGACTATCCGGCACAACCCAACTATGATCGTAGCTGAGGATTGCATTGTCTAACTGAACGTGGAGATCGGTCTGAAACTTCTGGAGAATGAACAGACCAAAAATAAAATAAATACTTACCGAAACTTGTGGAAGCTCATATCCTGGAATGGCATAATCTTTCAAAGTAAATAGCTCAACCAATTGAACAGCCCACATTTGTCCCGAGTCAGTTGATGGTCTTGCTTGAAGCATCGAATTCCTAATAGCAATCGCTAACAACACATCCTTGACATTGATCTCCGGTCGGAATTGCATGTGAAGAGCAACAGCAAACGCGTCTTCTGTGGAGTTCTTTCCAAATTCATTATCCTTTCCAACATGCTCCAATTGGCTCTTATCCTTCATCCACCTTCCAAAGTCCTTCATCTCAATTTTCCTCGATATCGATCCATCGATCTTGTTTGAGCTTCCAATGCCAGCTTTTGATGATGTGAAGTGGAAGTAGGTGTGATTCATATCACCATGATATCCAGCTGTTGTTCCAAGATGTACATTCTCCAAATCTAATCCTATTTGTCCAGTTCCGACGATTTCCGTCTTCTGCAATAATTTTCATAGAATTTGATACTTTCAGTATCTAAAATTACCTCTCGAACAGCAGTATTACAAAGAATGGTACATTTCTGAACATTCAAAGAAGCAACAAACGCATGTGGTACACTTCTATCAAATTCATCGATCGACGAGCAACTATTTCGCACAGTTGGTGACTCATCCTCTGCGTCAGATTCGTCAGATTCTACAATAATATTTTGCAATCATTTCGTAACTGACCAATGCTTACCATAACGTCTTGGTGTAGAACATTCTTGAAAATGGTCAATCGGATTGATTTTGTAATAGTCATCTTTTGGACGAAGGCTTGGCGCAGCTGGTTGGAACAATGCGAGATCATTGACAAGTCGATTGTAGAGAACTTCAAGGTAAGCCTGCTCCGGAATATGAAGGCGTAGAATTGGCACATCTATTATAGCACTAATTGCACCGAATTCATGGCAACTACGTTGGAAACTAAGGATCTCTTCTCTGGTGCCGGCTTGGATAATCTGCAAATATAAGAAGGTAATTTCGCAAAACTTTAAATTTTCCTACCTCTGCATTATCCTTATCATCAGTTGCAAAAGATCGAGGAGTCTTGGAGAATGGCCCTTCCTTCTTTGGATTTGAGCGGAACAATTCATGCGACGATTTGGTCATCATTTCCTCAGGTAAGCCATTTGTTGATGATCTAACTGCGCTTGACGATCTCTTGATATCTGGTGTAAGTCCAACGACAATCTTGACTTTCTTATCGATTCCCGCCTTTTGACCGAACAAGAATGTTTGTTGCTCTTGTGGAATATGCAGCTGATCACCGCAGAAATCCGCAGAGATTTCATTGCACATAATTTGATAAACAGTCGAATTGTTGACTGTTGGAGTGGTTAGTTGAACATCTTTGAAGTTGATCTTGATGTATTCATCATGAACATGCCGTTGAGCGAATGGAATACGAGAACCGTTTGGATCACGAAGATCGGCTTTTGGGATTCGCAAGTTGATACACCAATCACCGCATTTCAACGTGAATAGAACTTTTCCTTTCTTCTCTGGTGTGGCAATTGGGTAGATATCATCGCGCAATTGTGGAAGTGATCGGCTGCAAGAAATAGGTTTAGAGAAGTTGGAAAAGCTTGGAAAACTCACTTTTCAAGCGACATTCTTTTTTCAAAGAACGGGGTAGTCACAATCAAATCCGAAATACGATCAACAATCGACAAGTCCAATTCCGAGGTGCATGACTCCATCAAAAGCTCAACATTCGAGTCTCCTTCCTTGTCAGCCGATGTAGAGTAGATCAACTTCATACTCGTATCATATTGTCCGTTTTCCGCACAGAAATCGAGGATTGGAAGTCTGATCGGTCCAGAATGCCCTGGTGCACTTTCACTCGACAAATACTCCAACACATCGCATTGTGCGAAGAGAAGCTTCAAATAGACCGACTCATTGCCTTTGAATTTCTTCGAAGTAAGGTTTCCAGTGATTGACGAGCTAACAATCCGCAGGTGATCTTTTGGGTATAATTTGTCGCCTTCATCACGAATGATTTCCAAATTATGCTTGGTTGTGAAAGCATAATGCTCCACGGCAGCGAAAAACTTCTTCGATTCCGCTCTCAAATGACTGAGTGCTACTTCATGATCACCATGTTCTTGAACATAGTTCACCGACATATAGTCACAATGTGGAATGTACCATAACAATGTGCCAAGTGACAGTTTAAAGCTATGCTCTTCTTTTACCGCTTCCGCTTCTGGTGCTGAAAGTATGCCGTTTAATTTCCAAGTTTTCAAAAGTTCAACCTACCTTCAACCGACTTTCTACTCTTCGGCTCTTCCAAATTAATGCTATCAAACTCCTTGAACTCCTCCTCTTGCTGCCAATTACCCCTTCCTCTTTCCATAATATTTCCAGTAATTTTCTTTGCATTCGCTTCCTCCATATTCTTCACAATCGCCTCATAATCCTCCTGATCCATTGGTTTCGAGTCACTTTCTGGTTCGGATTGTACCGGCGCGAAGGCATCACCAAAGAACGATTTCAAAATGTGCAATTGTGACGGGCAAGTGAATGCTCGGAAGGATTTCATGATCAATTCCGTTTCGATGCGACTTTCCTCCACGCAAGCGTCTTGCACATCTCTGCCGGAGTTCTTGACACGAATAATGAGAACGATTTCATCATCGAACTCAATGACTTTGATTGGATCAGAAAATAGGTTCAATTGCGAGCTGCTTGGACGATGTGAATCCAGGATGCATGGACGGAACGAATCCAAATCGTCTTGACCTTCTTTCTCAGTTGTCACTGGAACTATTTGAATTTGCACCTAACACTAGAAATATAACACTTACATTTATCATAGCAAGATTGATATGCACTCATGCTGCTAACCGTCGAGCTAAACATTTCCATCGACTGATCTGGTGATGGCACTTGCATTGCAGCCTTCTCCCGCCTGATATGCATACTAGTGATAAGAACACTATTCGATTCTGGTGCTGTTGTCAAATCGGTTAACTTGGTGAACACATCCGTGTAGATTTTTACTCCTTGAAATGTGAACGACTTGTTGAAGCTTGAATTGAGACCCATCGCGGCTGCAGCAGCACCGGCGGTTTGACTAGTCATCGATGCTGTCTCCTTTCCATCAAGATCACACCTGCGCATCTGCTCATCCATAAACCAGGCTTTCTCGATTTGAATCTCAGCCGACGTGCACATTCCCGTTTGCTCTTTTGAGTCCATTTCAAAGCGGATTGTGATGTTGTGAAACTCGATAAAAAATCTTGAACTCATCTTGTCGATAATCTGTAAGAACTGGCAACTTGGTTAAATATAAATGCCCAAAAAAACTTACGGATGCAAATGTATTCACATGCTCTGGATTTGCTTGACCAGTTGGATCGATAGCCTCTCTGACAAACTCCTCAGTATTGCCTAAGCCATTCATGAAGCTATCCATCATCGACACCATTGTGTCCGGATCGGTGAACAAAATTCTGCAGTTTGTCGTGACAAATGTCAATTGCAAATTATCCACGACCATCTTCGTTCTCTCATGCATTATAGTGGTCCATGGAATATCAACTGATACTTTGCCAACAAATCCATCGGTCAGACGTAATGGTGCGTTGTTTGTTGTTAAAAACTCATTCACAAACTGTAAAAGTTGCAAGTTCAAAATTTTCGAAGCCTAAAAACTCACAGTGCAATTTAACGACAGCTGTGAAATCTCTGAATGTCCATTCGTCAAGCCAAACGCAATCTGATCGTATGACAATGGTGTTTCTATCAATTGTCCCAAATACCGGTTGACCATCACCTTTACCATTAATGATTTAAAGGTGTCCATGATGAACCCTGCAAAAAGTTGTATATTTTATGGTGAAAATTAACGATCAAAAATGAAAACGCTCTTATCACTAATAATCAATATGGTAATGATTCGAAAAAATTGGCGATTCAACTTCCTTTTTTGTGTCTCTAAATGTCACATGATTCTCACAATATGTGTATTGGATATTCGCGACGTAGAGACATAAAAGAAGAAGCGGTGAACAATACATATTTGAAGGTTACAGGTGAAAAGAGAAAAAAGGAGGATGGATGGGGTATATCTCATGACTACCAAAGAGTGCACGAGCAAGAAAATGGGGCAAACGCGCCCCAACGACCCGATGATTTTGGAGCACACACTAGGAATCCGGGGGAGCCGAGAGAGAGAAAGAGACAGAGGAAAATGCTTTTGGGACGAAAACAGCTGATGCGGCAAGCTTTCTCTCGACATCACACACCTCGAAGGATGAAAGGGGTCGAACAGTTGGCTTGGTTGGTATCTTAAGAGGTAGGGTCACTTTCATTTTATGCACTTTTGGAATATATATTAACTATGCCAAGCCATTGCACTATCGATTTTACGCCATCTGGTAAAAACGCAAAGTGAAAATAGTAAAAGTACGCGCGTAGTATGGAGGAAAAAAGAGACACAATCCGGTTCTGTTGCGACCGATGTATGAGAGAGAAGAGAGGGTGAAGAATTTTCACCACCCCAACCCTTTGTAAATCTTTGATGATGTGTAAATGGATAATACTAGATAGTAATTTAGATTAGATCCAGATACATTTATAGACATATCGGAATCTAGATGGGCAGGTGGCTCATACTGACACTTATACCTAATTATCTTGTCACATGCACCAACAGATGTTCGCTAATTGTGTACATTGTACAAATCGATCGAATATGTATGACGTAACGGAAAACAAAAAGGTTTCGAAGAATTACCGATGTACCTTGTTATGAATAACAATAACTGTCATATGAAAACCCTTATCAACGACTTATTTCACGACGTGTTTTGTTTGAGCGGAAAAGTGTTGGAGGTAGAGAGGAGAGAGAAACGCAAATAGTTTTTTTCGAAAACTTTGAGTTAACTATACAGTGCTTTACAGGTATACTTTGTTGTCATTTGATACATTTTGGATTAAAACTACTATATAGCAAAAATCATATGATTTGTCAGACTCTCGTGACCTCGGGATAGTTTCTCAGGTTACTCAGGACACTTTTTTTGTTGTCAAAAACAACAACAAAAGAAGAGGTTGACCAAAAATATATATGGTGAGAAAAAACGAGCGATGGTTGGGGTGGTGTAGGAGAACAACACAAATAATAAAAATGGTCGATCAGGTCGAGAAGAAGGGGAATGAACGGGGCGAAAAAGGAAATAAAACGAAGGATAGTGGGGAATGGAGAGACAGGAATAGAGTGTATTGCTCTATACCGAGCCTCCCCCGGGCAAATGATGAGTGCGACGTGGATGGTCCCGTACATGAGGTGGCTAGAGAGAAGAGACGTAGACGACGATAACAGATGGTATATTTGGCCTACGGGGAAGGGCCCTTTGTAAGTGTGAGACTCTCTTTTTGGCAGGTCTGGTCCAAAACGTAGGCCTGATCGATCTATGTGATTGACGAAAGGTGTGTATTTGAGATCACATGTTGTTTGAAAAATTACACTGCATGAGGCGAGTGGACTTTGAAATTGAGGGAACGCTTCTCATTAGCAATGCAAGGGGAGCAGAAGAAATAACAAAAACTAGTTGTGCACGTGGTGTAAAAAAAAAACAACAGTATTTCGAGCTAATTTATTTCCGAAAAGGCACTGTCGAAATATGGTTTTGAAAAAAAATTGGGTAAATAAAGCAGGTTTTATTATCTATTTTTCATCGTTTGTTGCGTAAGACATCGGGTGGGATAAAATCGGGAGAGAGTATGGCCAAGACATTACAAGTCGGTGTGGCGGGCGACCATGTTCTGTAAATTGTATGAGATTATTTATTGCTTAGGTTTAATTTTTTACATTTTCAGACTGCATTTCTGAAGATTGGAATGACACATTTTTGGAGGAATTGTTCTTGTTTTGTTCTACCAGGATGCTCTTTGGAATTGGCAATCTACAAAATATTCATACAAAACTCAGAAAATTTTTTTTGATCTACCTCACAAAATCAGTATCAGCACACTCCTCAAAATCAGTCCTCGCCTCGTTCTTCTTTTTGTGCAAGAACGACATTTTGTGCTTCAACATTTCCATCGACGCATTTCGTCGCAATTCATTCTTCACCACTTTGTTTACATATTCCGGCTCATTGAGCTGAAGGCTTGACACCGATGTATCGGCAGATGTTGGGATTTTGGTGTAGACGCCGCCTGAGTCGACGCTTTCCATTGTTGAGTTGTTGCTGAAAAAAAATTGGGTCAAAGTTTTCAAAAACTATATATACCTTAGTCCAGGACTTGTATTATTGGCAAGACGAGTCGGATTGAAAAATCTATTAAAACGACATATGGTCTTGACCTGCGGTGCCGAGAAATTACAGCCAAATCTGATGAAGCTTCTGGAAAAAAACATGTTTTTCAGCAAAGTAACCCTAATATATTTACCGTAAATGTTCCACAAAAAGCAATGCATCTCCAGTTGCAAATTCAAATATTCCCATATTCTCCACACCAAATCCAACGCAGTGCTCTCCAGTTCCAACCCTAAATAATTCATTCTCATTTTGTGTTTTTTCTCAGGAATTGTTTTCCACTTACCAAATGAGCGACGAATAAGGGATGCAATGTGCTGTGTTTTGCCCATTTATTTGTAGACTATCGCCCAATACAAGCGAGAAAAATCCATCGGTTGTTTCTCGACCATGCATTTGCTTGAGTTTTAGCATTGGGTAGGTTTCAGCTGGAAAATTTCAAGGTTTGAAATAGAAATTTTCTAGAAAAAAAACTTACGAAACTCAAAGTAGTCATTCTCGACTGGTGAATCCAATGAAGTGCTTGGTGCAATTGTGACATACTGAAACTTATTGTAAGACTTTTTTGTTGATAAAAAGTACCTTTTTGGGGAAGCAAATAGTGCTGAGAACATCAACAACTCGAGAAAAGTCATCACTCGAAAGTTGCACAAAGTTTTCATCTTTGAATTGTATTTTCAAGTAGGTGGCGCCACCTAAAAGTTTTTTTTCTCAAAAATTTGATACATCTTGTCAATCACATACCTTCAGCTTTTGATGGTTTGAGTGCCACAACATCCTCCAGTATAATTGTTCTCGAGCAGTCTTGACTCTTTCGTTTTGCTTCCGATTGGTATAACTCAATGCGTGGCTTGCCCATTGAACTTTCTTCGAAGAATGCTGCCACCATGGACTTCCATTTCTACAATTTTTCAGTTTGCTTAGGTTTAGTTCCTACTTCCCTACCTTCCCAAGTATCTTATCCTGATAAATCTGAATCTCCGCAACGAACAACGGCTCCATTGCTTTTCGATACTTTTCGAATGCTGGTATGTATGATTGTATAACCTGATGAAATTGTTATGTAATTTTATGAGGCAAAAACATATTATCATAAAAAGGTGATGGGAGGTAGGAAAATTATTGGGAAATCGGAAGTTTCGATCACAAACAGAGTGGAATATGAGCTGTCAAAAATGAAGTGACGACATACCGGGGCCAGACATTATTACGTTGTGAGGGGCGCCAAACGAAACATTTTTCCAGGACCCCACCAACTGATAAACTTATTCAAATGTTTACATAGAAAATTTGTCCACTTGCCGGCCCCATTATTCATTTACGACATACCTGACAAACGATATGGAAAGAGCATAGGATTTTCGGGGTTAATGAGAGGTTCATAGTGGAGAATGAGAAACGATTTTTGAATCGAACACTAATAAAAATGGGTGTATTTACATTACACTTGGATTCCCACGGATTTTTGTGGCAAACAAGTGTTGCAAATTTTTTGCAGAAAGCTACATTTTCAGAGGGAGGTGATAAGAATGCATGGGAAAGTATTGTGTCGGAAGTGAAAGTTATATTTATAGGTGTGCAATATAATCCAGCACTTTGATGTCTTGAGAAATGGGAAACTATCTGAGAATTGGCTATTTCGAGTCGTATTTGTCGTTGGGTTCGAAAAAGAAGGGGCAATAATCGGTTTAATGGATGGAAAAAAAGAGTGGGGGTACCTAAACCTAAGGCCAGAAATCAATTTGTATCAATATAGGGTGAGGAAAGGACAGGAATGTAGCGATTTTAAGTGGTAAACATTTCGAGTAGACTATTTGTATAATTTTAGGAGAAAAGGGGGTTTTGCTATCACATGATGAGGAACATATGCAAAAGATGAAATAATGACCGCAGATTATCAGTTAGCGAGGCCGCCAACCTGTGCAAACAAAAACGGTTTATATGACACAAGTGATCTGATTTTCAAAGGATTAGATTGGAAACAGAGACAACATGATGTTTGTGCACCACCAAATTTCTATAAGGCGGCTAACCATCAAATGACATTTTGAGACACTGATAGAGCGCGATGCAACAAAACTACTACACAAATACAAGTGTCAGCGAATATAATACTCACCATCATTTGCCCCAAAAATGTATATTCTTTTGCTCAAGTGGGGTGGTTCTTTGATGTGGTGCCGGCCCCGTCCTATCAGAAAAAGCGAATGTTGCAGCTGTGAGCGGTGCCTAGTATATGGAGTGAATGCGTTTTGTTAGAGGCCACAACCATATTAATAGTATTAAATAATCTATACAAGACATACACACATAGAAAAATTTGTATATGAAAACGGTCGAAATAGTAATACTATACACCCGAATATGGGGTGGAATGAAAGGATTTAATCGGTTTTGAATGGTATAGCTTGCCTCAATGCATTCAATACAATATGTCAGTTTTGGTGGGGCTGACGACAAAAACATGGGGAGGGGAGATAGATAATTGACCGTGTGGTGGCCCCGATTGATACTGTTTTTGGGAAAGGGGACCGATGACATATGATTCATTTTTGTGGGTGAATCATTAGTTTTTTTTTGACAGCAACATACATAATAGCAGGGTATTGGGAATTGTTTGAATGAGAAGAAGGGACAACAGGTGGAAAAGAGGAGGTTGTAAATGATGGTAAAGTTGCGGGAAAATTTCGAGAACATTTCTAGTTCGGGAATCGACGTTTTACAAACTTGATTGGGTGGTCACACTTGAATTGTCTCTTTGGGAGGAGGCAAGGAGGTTAATAAATATGTGTATGTACCGGGCGGCTAGCTGGTCCACGCACACAGGACTTCCGCTGATTTATGGGTTTATTACTAGGTTGTATAAGGAAGGACAAATGAGGGCCCAGCAGCAGAACAGTGTGTATGTGTAGGCACTAAAATTGTAAACCAGAAGTCGGTTTTTTTGGAGGCGAAAAACAAAGTAATGGGGCAAGTGGGGGGTGGTCAAATGATAAGAAAAACCTATTGTTGGAAGAAAAAGACCAGTCGGCTGCCGACAAGCTGGCTTCAACAAAAAAACTTTCGCCTTCCACAATATTTTTTGTTGCTTATCAAATTGACACCTTCACTCATCAAGAAAATAAGATATATTGCGCAACTTTCGCAGCGGGATACCTGCGCGCTTTCCAAGGCAATATACAAATATATCATATGATGATTTAATAGCTTGGGAGAATACATATTTTTTGCTTCATGGGATTGATGGAATTTGAAGTAGGGTAAGACGATTTAGGGTTGATAATGGATGATGACAATGTGGGAAATCAGATATAAGTGATTGAATACTACTGACAAGAGATTGTTATCGAAATTTCGATGCGCCAAGACAAAAAAATTGAATTGCAGATCAAAATCTGCGATAAGGGTTTGATTAATGAATTCATTTTTTGACGGGCAAATGCAAAACGCAGATAATTAGCATACCAACAAAAAAATGAAACAAAAACAATGTTACTACGTGAAGTTGAAGAAGTGAAGAAGGTATGGCAAACAAAAAAGAAGCAAACGTAAATAGAAGTTATGAATCATCGCTGGTGGTGTGTAAAAGACAACGATATTTTTTGGTATGGAAGAAAAGACATAACGAATTGGAGAGCAATTGAAAAGCGGTATAGGTTTCATATGATGATGGATTGGCAAAATGGGAGCGCGCGGGTGTGGGGTGACGATCACCTGCTCCTCATCGCTTTTTAATGTATTCGCACCCTTTTGCCAATTTATTTCCATCCAATGGGGAATATATGGCCGAAATGAAATGCATCCGGCTTCTTCAATAAGAACCGCATGATAAAGCGAGAGATTTATGCTCGCTTGATCCCATACAAGGTCACAAATTGTGTGGATCCTTTTGTTGAAGTGGATTAGCGTATGGTTCATTTGGTCACATTTTACAAAAAGAGGGGAATAGAATAGATTGTGATGTCAGTACATATATAACCTTTATTCAAACAAAAGAATGGACCAATCAATGATATGTGGGAAAACTATCTCTCAAGGTCTTGTCTCTCGATATTTTTCACCTCTCTCCATTCTCATTTGGTGTGGTATAGGTAACGTTTAACAGAGTCGGTTCTACATGAGGAATATGAAAAAAAAAGGTTCGATTATGTACATTTTTGCCGGAATTATTCTTCTGCGGCAATTGTAAACAATGGCCTTTTCAGTGTTTATTTCTAATAGAACATCTCAAATTTCGATATGTATGAGGAGGAAAAACTATGGAACGAAAATTATATATATCGCAGCTGGCTAATGAAATTGTTGTGTTTGTGAAAGTGTTCATTCGAAACACATGTTCCGCGAGAGGGAAGGAATTTAAGCATGCATATACACACTCACAAAAAAAAGTTTTAGTGCATTTGAAAAACAACTCGACTGGAAAACACCCCCTTTTCACATTTTTCAATAGTCTGTAGTTTAAATGTTGGATAATTTTAGAACAGTGTTATCAGTAGAAAAGGAATATTTTATTACGGTGATCATGATGCAATGGCAATTGTACACTGACACTAGTAATGATAAGAGAGACACGTTTACTTGCTCTTGGATGTGGCGAAACCGACTCTCTTGTTTCCGTGATCGAAGACGGAGTAGAAGCGCCCGATGAAGACGTCTCCCAAAATCCAGAGTGGTCCGGCTGGGGCTGGGATGTCCATTCCCATGAATCCAGACAAGCAGGTCATTCCACCGTTTCCGTTTGGAAGTTGGAGAACGTAGTCCTTTCCTTGCAAGATGAAGTCTTGTCCACCAAGGGAGAATGTGATGTTTGGAAGGTTTGGAATGCGACTGCAGATGATTTCGTACTCTCCGTTCAAGATTGGGATTCCTCCGATCTTGTGTTGAATCTTCTTGATGACATCGGATGGTCCAGTGAGGAGGGAAGTTCCAGTATCAACAATTGAGTCCATTGGTCCGTTGGTGTAGAGTTCTCCAGCGACTGAGACTGAAGCAAGCTTGATTCTCCAGTAGTCCTCTGAAACGAGTGGCTCCCAGGCAATATCTCCGGTGTAGTGGGCTGGATCAGTGTCGCAAAGGGTGATTTCTCCACCGTTGGTAACATCGTTGGCGTCACGGCTAAGCCAGAAAGCGAAAAGTTGGTTCGGGCAGATGGCGGAGTTGGCGAAGATTTGGTCCATTGGTTGGGAGATCTTGTTGACCGAGATGGTGTCCCATCCCATACCGAAGATACCGTCGAATTTGGCGGCGACGAAGGTGATTCCTGGTTCGGAGGTGGCGCAGGCAAGTCCTTGGGTCTTATCGGTACAGTACTTGGAGTCATGGGCAAACTGAAAAACTAGCACATTATGGGAATCACATCATAAAGTTACTTACGCAAACAACATCGTTGTCAACGGTTCCTTTCATTGATCCAGTTCCGTATTGGATTTCGAATTTGGCTCCGGTGGCGGTACAGGTGGATGATTTCTTGCAGTCGAACTGAAATTATAGTTATAAAAACCTGAACCCGCAACCCTCTACTAACTTTGTTGTGCATTCTGCATGCAATATCTCCGAATGGGCAGTTGGCGCATGGAACCCACAAGTTGGATGATCCAGTATCGAACAAAACTTGGAAGTTTTGTGGTGGAGTTCCAATGGTGATTGGTCCGAAGTATTGAGAGTTGGAGTAATCAGAGAGTCCCTCGTTGAAGGCGTCCTTGTTTGGAATGTATCCAGGAACATACTTGGTCTTCAAGTGCTCTTGGATTGGACCGAACTTGTAGTTTTCGCGGGTATAGGAGCGCTTCTCAAGCTTTATTCTGAAATAATAGGTTTACCTCTATTTTAAGGCTGAAAATGTTACCTTTCAAGGGCAGCTGCACAGGCAACAAGGGCCAAAAGCAACAAAACTCGAGCGGTCATGACTGAGCCAACGAAGCGTTATCACTTAACATAATCAGCAACCACTCGCTCTTTTATACAATTCCACAAATTGATAATACGTCACAAAAAGTGGTGATAAATGAAGACTGAAAACGGAATCACAATTAATGAAGAGTCCACAAGAGCGTGTACTTTGCATAGACATGGAAAATATTACGATTAGAATAGAAACCGTATTTTACTTGTTTGATGACGTGCGATTCATTTTATGATCTTTTTTTGTTATACTTCACATCCGTGTTCATTTTTTATGACCTGTTGACTTGTTCACACAAGTTGTATAGAACTTTCCAGAGAAAAAAGCGGCCACTGATAAGAGTGATCATGTTAAGAGGATTAAAAATATTTGTGCAATATGAACTAATATGCTGATAATTTATGAAATGTTTAACTTTTAATCACTGGTTGGTACAGTAGGAGTACAAAGATTTGCGGCCTAATAAATCATGATCATATCAACACATCTCCACTTATCATGGCTTCAAAAGTAATTGTCAACAATTCGAGGCTCCCCCCAAGTGCTCCTATATCTTCATCCAAAATGCCATCGCCTCTGCCTGCCTCATTTCTCTCCAGACGTTGTAAAGAGAAATCAAGGAGTGTGTAACGGATCTCTCTTTCGTTCCATCCCTTCTGCCTCACATTATTCTTCACTTAGTTATGAAATTTCGAGCCCTCTTACTAGTACTATCAATTATCAATATTTCTGATAGTGCCGGCTTCCACGCACCAAATCAGGTGTCAGCAACAAAAGGCAAATTCTTCGTGCATACACTACATTCTGCCAACTTTTTTCCTACTCATGGTTTGCTTTTTTGTGGTTTCTGATAACTACAACATTTTGCAACTTCAGCGAAAGTAAAATGGGAAGCCACATTGAGTAATAAACCAGCGCTGCCCAACTGGTTACGTCTCATGGAGTCGCGGCACCCGGAAATTGCTTATCTCATTGGTTAGTCAATAATCAACTTGTGATCTTTATCATTTAATTTTCTAGGCACACCTGTGACAAATGTACAACAAGTCACCATACATGTGATTGCAAAACGATTGGATAATTTTGATATACAACAAAGGGTATTGGTTATCAATTTGGTGGAGGATTGTTAGTAAAAAACCTATCATAGTAATATAAAATATCGTTCCTTTTAGATAAGTTCACGGGAAATACACAACAAGTGCTAGATATACCATTGAATGGAATTGATGTGGAGGATTTTATTTCAAATCGAGATAGGAAGATTAGTGGGTTTTTTGTTTTGATGAATCATAGTTTTTGATTTTCAGCCGCACTTGAAAGTTCACTTCGTGGCGCATTTCGTGGTAAAAATGTGAACCCATATATTGCTGATGTCCGCAATCGGTACCTTATTCCTCATGGAAAAGAGCATATTTTCAAGAATAGTGTGGGGTATGTAAATTTTTGTATAATATATGGATTATGAAGTTCAATTGCAGAACAGTAGTCTCAATCGGAACTCAAAACAAGTTCTATCCCGGTACTGTTTCAATGGTCAGGAATCTACAAACAACACCCGACTTTTGTTCGAGACCCTCCGCTGTTGCGATGAATAAGTTTTTCGCGCCAACGTTTAGTATAGATTGGTGTAATGTCAACTTGGTGAGGCGAAGGATGTAATGTATATTGTTGGGGTTAATTATAGAGGAATGTGACATCGATGGATGATGATGTGACAGAAGCACCGAGTAGTGTTGTAAATGTGGGAAAGGCTGAAAAGAAGGGGAAGGTATGGTTGGTTGGCATGCAACTTTTTATGAAAATTCAACTTGTAGAAAGCTAAGGAGGATAAACCAGACCTCCCACCTCCTGCCAACTATGCAAAGGATGGATTTGGCTTCCTGACAACTATTGTAATTGCGCCCGCAATTGGTGTCATCCTAGTTGCTTTTCTTTTCGCCCTAACTTGCATTTTCTTCGGAACACGTGAAGGACAACATTGGAGGGACTATAAAACATCAGCGTATGTATGCCTCATAAATTGTACCATTTTTACGTTATAGAGAAACAATGGAGGAATTTGTGAATGTGAAGGAAAGTCAGAAGCATTTGAGGGAGCTGTCGGTTCAGCGACAATTGCTTAGTATGACTAATGACTCGCAGTCTTCTGCGCCAACTGGAATCCATTCGTTCCTACAACCTCGTAGTAGAGCGCCAAGTAGTATTGCAAGATTTAGCAAGAGTGCCAGTCGGTTGAATGATCGAGGTACCTATTTAGGTTTAGGTTTATCCTGTACTATTATTTTTCAGAAGAGACACTAGAAATCCATCCCTCTGTGGATCATATTCCAGTTGGAAAGCAGACAGTTGCCGAGGCAGCCAAACAATGTGGAAGTTCGTTGCATTTGTACCGGAACCCGCTGGACACTGAGAGTGATGAGGAGGACACGGAAAGCGAGAAGGATGAGCAATAGATTTATAATATCTTTTTAATAATCGAAAATTGGGAGATTTGTAAACTTTGCGGTGCACGATGTAGTACTGCAGGCTGTTGTTGCACCTTCAAACTCATAAAACATTATAAGATTATCGCCTTTTTTGAGAAACTCGGATGGGATGAATAGTGTTTGCTGTAAAAAATGTCATAATTAATATCAAGACAGCTGTAAAACACCTGTGGCCCAACTGTCGACCAATATCGCCCAATATTATACTGATTAATTGTCACAACTCCCTTTCCCCAACCACGTGTGTCGAGGAATGTGTCGACAGGTGCGTCGTGTTTTATGTACAAATTACCAATGAACACAGATGGTTGGAGTGTTGCAGCTTCACTTGGGGGGTTTACTTTGAATTCTTCTAGTTTTGAAGATACCAAGTCTCGAATCTTATCATAGTTCTTCACCAAACTAATCTCATAGGTCTCAATTGGAACTTGACAACTATACCATTCTTCAAGTGTCGCATTATTAATATACACATCTCCTTGAAGTCCCTTCAACATTTTTTCGGATACTATACATTCCAAAAAGTAAGCCTCACTCTAGAAATGACTGGATAGAAGTTGTGCGCCCGCCCGGAAATTTCAACTACTATCTCCAATGTATTGATATTGTCTAGACATCCACTAAGGTACATTGTATTGTTGTGGATGTGTGCGAATTGTTTATACAAGGCTCCCTGGAAAAAAATACAATTTTGTGTACACTTTTTTGGGTAGACTTTACCACAAAGTTTCTGTTGAGGAAAATATAGGCGTCGTCGGCGAAATTTGGAATAGAAAGTGTACCGCAATCCATGAATGTCTAAAACTTTGTAAAAACTTTTTTACCAAAATATTCTTCCCAACCGTATTATAATACACATATCCATATCCATGTCGTATAAACTCCGCAGTTCTTGGTGTTTCAACACTCTGCCAACACTCGGGAATTGTGCCAATTATGAAATCAGATATGGTGCCAAATACACCTAGATTAACATCTGGATAGGCGGTACGTCTAAAAGATTAGATGCCAATTATACTAACAAGACGCATTTACGGAAGATTTGAAGGTACCGCAATTGGTGGAAACTGCCAACCGGGGATGTTAACAATCCAATTACGAATGGCTAGGAAGAGCATTGTAGTATCTCCAGCTTCAGCAATAGGGGCGAAGGAATCAAAGGATGTTGTGATGGGATACGGGTCGTTTCTACCATTCCAATAACCGAAGTTTGTTCCACCGTGAGCTAGGTGGAAACTGAAACTAGCGTTTAACGAGTAGGCCACTAAAAGTGTATATAATTTTGATTATAGCTATAGTTATAGTTACTTTTCGCAGTATTTATGATTTCATCAATCGAATAATTATCGGTCACATTATTTCCCCACATTTTATTTGGGCCGATGATAAATTGGGAAGCTACTAGTGGAGAACCCTTCTTCGCAAAAGCTTGTTGTAATGCAAAATAGTTCTTCACTTGTTGTAGATCATTTTCCGGAGCCAGCTCGATTGTTGGTAGGCTGTTGATCAAGACACCACATCTCATGAATTGGACCACAGGTGGGTCAGCTAAAAAAGTATATCTATAACAGTTTTCCAAGTTGCTTCACTTGTGAACAACACCACATCATCTCCTAAATGCTGTTGTGCCAAAGTGGCCAGTGTCGCCAAATACTGTTGATCACAAATACCCAATTGCCCATAAAGATGCTCAATTTGCACCATAATAATTGGCCCATTATTCTTTCGCATAAGTGGGTACAATTTGGTGAGCAGGTGTTTCCACCATTGTGTCACTTCGGCAATAAAACTGTAAAAGATTAGATTTTCATCGCAACAATTAAAAGAAAACGCACACTGGGTCACTCGAACGGTATTTTGTTAGATTTGGTCGCCTGATTAGCCACCACGGTAGGCCGCCATTATCCCATCCCGCCGAGATGTAAGGGCCTGATTAAATACGATGTGACATGTTAATTGTGGCATAAATATGTATATACCGATTCTCATGATCACATACAATCCATTTGTGGCCGCTGTCTCGATGAACTTGACTAGATCCAAATCTCCGGAAAAAACGGGGGTCCTAAATTTAGCTTCAGATATTTTCTTCTGATAATTGATATGTCTTACTCATCCTCATCAAATTGATGTAAATTCCACGGCACGGGTACCGTAATCGCGTTGAGACCCATCGCCCGAACTCTTTTCAACCGATCATCCCACTTCTTGTGAGGGATTCGGAAATAGTGGATCTCACCGGCCAAGTATCTGAACGGATCTCCATCGAGCAAAAATTGACTATTTGTGTAGTCGATTTTGAACGATGGGGAGGAGTCTTTTCTGAAATTTGCAGTTTTTGTGAGATTGCATCAACTTTATTCAAACCCATCGACTTGAAAAATACACAAAACTAAAAGAGAAGCAAATATTAAATTCATGGTCAATTCAAGAACAATAAAAGTTTCATATCAGTAAAAAAAAGTATGTTATCATCAATCAGAGCCAAATTGCTTGTGAGACGGGGAGGAAAGTGATCATACTAAAAATAGATCAAAGGTTGATAATTGATCTTAGAATATATGGGCGAAAATATAGAAAATTGACATGAAACCATATCGGAGGGTATAATTCAAAATATAGGTAATTATTGCTACTGTTATGATGGAGAATAGTATCATTTTGCAGATGAAGAATTTGAGACGCTCCTCGCGGAATAGTCCATTTTTCGCATCTTGCTCATACTTTTCAATCATCTGAATGTATCAATGATAATTGATAATAGAATCATATCATACCTCGGGCATCGGACTTGGCGATGGCTCATAACCAATCTCACACCGAGCCTTGTCGATCGAAAATGTGTTATCAACCAATAACAAATCAACTTCCAAACGGGTGAAGTATGGGTCTTTGTTGAAAACTCTAGCAAAGACTTCACAACAATATGCCAAAGCTCGGAAAACGTATGGAGGGAGAGTCAAATAGATTTCGAAGAGCCCTAACACTGAATTTAGTGGGGCCCAGAAGGAAAAAGCACCAACTGGTTGTCCATCCATTATGTTGTAGATCTAAAAAAGTTTTCTGCCGAAATTAAGTTATAAATTATTGTACCTGTCCATGTTTACACTGTGCGATTCTCAACCTGGCCTCCGACTTGACCAAGCCTTGCACACAATTATCAACTGAAGATAGTTGGATTTGTGCCTCGATTCCATTTGGTCTACAATCTGCCACCCACCAGCCGGATTTCATAAAGTCCTATATTCAAGATATGATTTCCATAGAAATTTTCAAAACTTACTACTACACGTTGTGTCAGGCGTTTTTCACCAGGCCCGTAAATGCCACTGAAACGAAGTACCGCGGTTTTGATCTCGTCGCATGACGCATTGCATACTATACTTTCAGCATGAGATTTGGATTCACAATAGTAGTTGTAGTACTTAAAATTATCTTAAACTCCAATATCGAAACTCAAAGTAGCAAACCTTTGAAGGACGCGGCTGATCTTCACCGGCTTTCACCAATGGGTTCCCAGTAAAAATCGTGCCAATCGACGAGGAGTATACAAACCGTTTCACCCCTTTTTGTCGACTCCATGATAACAAATTACTGGTTCCTACCGCATTGATATCCATGCATGCTTTTCTATCAGTCTGGAAACAAAACTGAATAAATAGTGTTGTATTTTTGGCCTACCGCATATTGTCCAGTCATTCCAACTGCAGCAAGATGGAATACTGAGTCGATATCAATCAAAGCTTCATTCATCAAGTCAGCGTCGGTGAATGAGCCCTGAACACTATCACTCGGGATAATTGAAAACAAAATTTTACAAACCTTGATAAAAGTAACATAATCCTTTCTCAATAGTTCAACCGAAGGATCAATCAAATCCACCAAAACAATTCTCAAGTGATCCGGCAATATCTTCTCAATAGTTTGCTCAATTCGTTGCATATATATTCTCTTCCGGATTCGTTCACCAGGAAATTGAGCATTTTTTTCAGTTGCATTTGTAGCATCCACAATACTAACAGCTTCTCCTCGAATATCATAGCTCACATTTTCCACAATTTTAGTGACCAGCTTGTCAGCCAAGTGGCCACTTCCGCCAGTTATCAGAATAGATAACCCATTTTTCTTGACTAATTTCGCTGAAATATTCAACCGGAAATAGTTGAAGCTAAACCTAAACTTAAAAAATACCTTGATCTACAGCCTCAGCGAGATGATAGAGCTTCTTGCTCAGATTGCTTTTCACTTTGGAAGAAAACTTTCGAAAGCTCATTTTTTCGCGAACAAAAGTGACTGTTGTATAGTTGTTATGTGGAAGGAAAATATTTTATTTGGTAGACAAGGAATAAAATGTACAGTGAGTATATACATGAAAAACAAAAAATGGAAGAAAAAAGTGATGGATGGTATCATCATCTACCGTTGAAATATCGCTCCCCTCTCGGAAGAATCGGTCGACCAAAGTTTGTATTATATCCAGCATTCCGATTGAAACCAAAACCACCTGGTCGATTACCGTAACCTTGGCGGTTACCGTACCCATATCCACCGTATCTATTCCCAGGGTTTGGATTTCTCGTCGCTTCCGGCTCAACACCAACACTACCCTTGATCTGGTTATCATCCACATTATTCCCCGGTCCACCAAAATTGTTGTTGGGACCACCGAAATTGTTGTTATTGTAGCTATTTGGCGGCATAGGTCCATATCCACCATTCTGGTTGTTATACCCATTTGGAAATCCTCCATTCCCTGGAAAAACATAACATGCGTCACGTGTTATGGAATGGGCAGCTGAAGAATAAAACATATTCCGTTTTTTTGCATAGGGAGAGAATAACAGAAGCTTTTGGAAAATCAAATTTCAAGGGAAAGAATATTGAAATAACAATCAAAAAAAAGGCGAACCATTTGGCCAGCCATTATTCTGCGAATTGGTATCATTTGTTTGCTCCACCGCCGTGCCAACACTTCCTTTTATGCTATCATCTGGTGGTGGCCCTCGTGGTCCATATCCTACAATCTGACCATAAACCTAATCCTAACCCAACCTTACCATTAGGCCCGTTCCAATTTTCTTGCGGAAAATTTCCATTATTCCACATCCCATTTCCATAATTATTGCGTCTTACTCTAGTGTTTGTGTCTTTCGTCTCAAAAACAGCTGCAAAAAAATGATACATGTCAAAAATAGGCATACACCAACTTACAACTGATCACTGCTCCGTGAGCGATAGTGATAAGAGTGATAAAAAATATGAACTTCATAATTCTAAAAAATTATTTTTTGTGGCTGAATGGCTATGAAGCTAAGCCTATTTATCCCACAAATTTGCAATTCAAACACAATTTTGCTCCACACATTTGGTGCATTATTTCACTTATACTTGTTTGCCATTATTATAAATATTCAAGTTATTTTTATGCCCCATCCAAAATCATATGATTGGTTTGTTCCTCAAATATTTACACTCCTTCCCTCTCCTTGATTATCATAAATTTCGAAATCCGTGTGTGTTTTTTTTTGTGTCGAAAACAAACGGAAGGCAACACATGTGTCATTATGAGTAAAAATGTGAGAAGATCATTTGTTGTTGTTTTGCAATTTGTTTGACAAAAAGACACATCAAAAACACATTCGAGTTTCTTATGTTAAACCTCTGAATTCTCACAGACACAAAACATACTGTTATATGAATAATAATCATTTATGAGTCAGATAAAAAAGAAGAAAAAAAAGTAATTTCCAGATGAACGCCTCTGAAAGTTCCGCCTGATTAGTGTTATCAAACTTCTACTATACAAAAAAAAGACGCCGCCTCAAAACAAAACTGATCTCAAATGCATATTGTATTTCAAAGCCTTTTCCTCCATAGTTTGCATAACGGATGAATGGTGCATGTGAAAAGGGAAGCGATATTTTTGTATAGATATCCATTCTCACATCGTCATAACTATTCCTAAGCCGTTCTAACTTATCAAGTTTCATATATATTTTATTTCAATGATTTTTTTTCTGTGGCTTTCGCCTTTTCCCAAAAGAAATCTTTCCCTATCCGTTTCTTTCGTTAAATTCTATTCTTTCCAGCATCCTGAAGGAAGTTTATCTCAAGAACAATTTCATTCCCCCCTCCTCACTTTTTTTTCGAAGACGAAAAGTTTTTGTCTCGTTCCAATATGGAAATTCTTGTGGGCCCATTCCAATTTAAGTCGTTTTTTTTAATCTTCACATCCGGCGAGGCCTCCCATCAAACTTTTTTTGCTGTCAAGGCGTCCCCGCCATTCGCCAAAATTCAATTTTAATCAAGTCTTCGAATGGCAATTCTATCCGTTTTTTCTTTCGAAGAAGAAAAAAGGGCATATAAAATACCAAAGTTCATTTTCCCAAGAATTTTTCGTTCGCTTTTATTTCGGAACATCAAATTGTTATCGGCTCACCAAAAAAAGGACCATAAATATATAGTTTAGTGACGAAAGCACCCCTAAACAACTGATTTATTCATAGTAACACAATGTTTTTGTTGACGATTCAGATTCCCACAAAATCGTCACTTGATACAAGTCCAAAATACAAGCGGTAGCTAGCCTTCGCACAACTTTCAAAATTGAACTAGTGAACCTTAAGCCACTTGCTTACCAATTCAATTTGCCCTCTATTTATAGGGCACCCTTCTTCAATAGATAACAACATTCTTTTGAAATGCACCTATTCCATGTCTCAACTACTCTCTAATTTGTGACGTGTCAATCTAATGTGCAAAAATCTAGTTTCCTGTTGTTTGAACCTCTTTTTTGTGCTGACATTTAGTCTATTTTCGGTTGGCGCATAATAAGCACGATTAGTTTTTTTTTCTTCTTGCTCCAAAAAAAAATGACGACGCAAAGTGATGAATCACTTGATCCTTGTTGTCTAGTTCGCCTCACTCGACGCAAAAAATATTTTGACATACACGCTGATCTATAAAGAAAAGCGATGCTCTTCATTTTCCACGCGACAGCCCCATAGGTCCGGTCCGCTGCTGTCCACCACAAAGACATTCCCTGGCACCTCCCCCAGTCGCAACGGTGTTTCCCCTATCAATCTGGGTCCCTATTGTCGACCGACCACTCTAATTGTATCATCATTGATCAACCTCTCTTTCTTCCGGTGCATTCGGGAGCAACCTGACTCCCAAAAAGTTCTATTACACTTTTTGAAATTGTATCGCAAAATGCCGCCATTACGCAAAAGGTAAGTCGATTTGTATAAGAATTTGAGGAAGTTTTTTCTCATCCTAGTCTTTCGGTAATTGACCTAAAAACACGACTCGCCAAATCAAGCTTATAGTAGTAAAGTTGCCTCTTCTCCTTAGCCAATTTTACGTTTTTTTCCACAAAAAATATCAAATTTTTGTGCAAAACCACTTGGCTTCTTTTCAAAATTAGTCTTCCTCCTTCATTCCATTGTTTTGTTCCCCCTTAGGTTTCAAATTTCCCCAACTTTTCTTTGAAATTTTTTTCGGGAGACCTTATAATTAACGCTTTCATTCTATTCCTTCTTTTTTTCTTCATTGGCTCACGGAGCACTTTAATCAAGACCATCTGAAAGATTACCTTTTTTTGCTTGCTGACGTCGTGCGAATAATAAAAAGAAGCGAGAGACGAAAAAAATAGCATTATTCAATGAACGAATTTCCTAGGGTGCGTTATGAATAAAATCATCACCTTTTTGTTATTCACCCAACCATTTAGTGCATATTGTTATTATTCCGAAAATCGATTTCCCCGAAAATTTTCTTCGGATACAAAATTTTCGCACATTCTCTAATCACATTGTTGTTTTTTCCTTTCTCTCTCTCTCTCTTTCCACATAATTTTATTCAACTTCTGATCTTCCTCTCTTGTTATTTTTTCCGGGGGCCCCCTTCCATTTCTTCCCAGTTTTTTTGCCATGAACATGCATTTGCTTCAGGGCATCTTATAAATTATTGACAAAGCAGAGGTCGAAGCCAAAAATGTTTCCCATTTTATTGCAATTAGATTTATATTTCTAGTGTGTATTTTATTTATAGCACGTGTCTGACATGTGCAAAATCAGATTTTGACCCTACGTATGTAGTTGCTTGCAACAATGTAGTGCGCACAAAATACAAAAAATACATGAATGATTTATAAAAGTGATACATTTATAAATGACCATGGACCTCTGGTTCGTTGTGTGTATGTTTTGTTTATTCCAAAATCCAAATATTTGTTATTATGAGCCCTTGCACCAACTGGTGATCCTTGAATTTCCAAGTCACAAAACATACGTTCTCATTTCCTAGATGTTCTCCCCCCAATAATTTATTGGCCCTCTTCAACTTCCCCCCACAACACATGTTAGACAAAATCATCTTACAAATTGTATCGTGATTGCCGGATGACAAAACGTTTTGCAAAAGAAGTAGAGAATTCCGTTTGAATATTTCATAAGATTAAGTATATAGTTTTGCGGGGAAAGAAAGGTCAAAACCATAAAAGTGTAATTTCGATGAAGTGCTCTCTTCTATCTGGGTGGGCCCTTGGAAGATTTCGAAGAAGTTCACTTTCCATTTTTTCCATCCTGGAAAAGAATGAATGAATAAAATTAGTAGGTATTAAGGCGGTTGTTGTTCAGTATACCATTTTTCCGAACCTAATCTCCCCCCTCTCCTCCAGTTCATGGAATTGAGACAAAATACGTTTTCTTCTGTCTCTTATAAACATTGTGCCTGGAAAAAAACGACAGCAAAAAAAACGGAAATAAGAAGAGAAAAGAACGAAGGCATCGGAATCCTATTCCCATTCAAGTCAACCATATCTCTATTCTCATTTATTGGGAGCCCAACCCCCTTCCTATTCATTCACTTATTCATCGAAAGAAGAGATACATTTTTTCTGGTCAACAACTATATCCATCCGAGGCAGTTTCGACCTAATCCGGCTGCCGCCCATCTTTGACACTTTTTCATTACCCGCGCGAGGAGCACGTAATTTGTGACAAGAACCCCTTATTCATTTCCTTGTTTCGACTTTTCTAAAGAATGCGTCGACATTATTCGTATCACGATCGACCGGCATCATATGCGCAATGGTCTAAAAATAGACGACTGTTGTTGTGCAAAATGCTTCCCAAGTGAGTTTTATATGCAGTTGACCAATGGTCAGACTCCAACAAAATGGGTTCAAGTTGTTGTATCATTCAATTTGGGGTGTGTGCATCCTTGTTTATTCAAATGCTTATTACCGTATCCCAACCCATACTTGTTGATTTTACGCTCAAAGACCATGAATAGCTTGTCATCTAGTCGTCACATCCGCCCAAGCCGGCTTTTCCAGTCAAAAAGCGGGTCCCTATCTGCCATTTTTAGAAGTTTTTCACCCCAATAATAAAAACATTCGCACGCTGAATTGGGCAAGATTGTAGGAAGATTAAAGCGTCCCAATGAATCAAACAACTTTTCCCCTAGATTAACCTTTTGTTATTTTTTCTTATTCAGATGTTTTCACATGTTCCCAATTTTTCATCCCAACCATATTGCCTCGCATTAATATTACATTACAATTGACTGATTTATGAGCATATCTAACGTCTCTACCCCACACTCTAACATAATTCCAATGCTAGCTAAGAACAAGGAAGTTCCTGTGATGCAATGTATCAAACCTGCATTAAATAGGTTGGAATTAGTTGGTCGACTTCCATCACTTTTTTCTTTCCCCACTGGAATTCCCTGATCATAGACCCCCATTTTTTTATATTCATGCTTTTTTGTTTGACAAAAAAAAACGAAATGGTGATGTCAAAAAGTGAGATGAGCATTTTTTTTCGCCTGGCGTTCCGTTTTTGTGGTCAACATTCGTAAATTTTGCAAAAAAAGAAAAAAATGGCGACGACCGGCCACTCTGGAATTTCTGAGAGGCAGCACTTCATCCATTTTAAACAACATTTTATTGACAATAGTAGTAGTCGTCGGAAATAGACATATATTGCTTGTCCCCTTTATCACTGATAACATATCAACTTTCCAGATCAATGACCTTATCGGTGCCCGATTGTGCCGAAGTGAACCGCATCAGAATGTCCAACAATCACCGAAAAATGAGTCTTGGAAACGCTCCACTGATCGCGAATGGTCGACCAAGTCCACCACCAAGAAGGACCAGTCTCGCAGGTCAGTAAAGTGTATATATGTATCTTCCAGTATGTGTTGTTAATATATGAGAATTCAATTACTAGTCTCCAATCTTTTGTCTAATCCAATTATCCATCCCTTCCCCTTCTTCATACATCCAAATTTTTTGGGTTTGGGGTTTGACATATAGCTGCAAAAAATGGACATTAACATTTGAAAACACATTGAGCTGAAAGCTTTTTTCACATTACAGTACCCCTAAAA
Source organism: Caenorhabditis uteleia (assembly GCA_963573275.1). NCBI lineage: Eukaryota > Metazoa > Nematoda > Chromadorea > Rhabditida > Rhabditidae > Caenorhabditis > Caenorhabditis uteleia. The sequence continues at coordinate 18,664,602 of OY752138.1, forward strand.
GGGGCTAATGGATCAAAACCCATTGAGCTTTAATGGGAATGCTACAGTAAGACAACGATTTATCATGATGATGTGATGGGGTGTGGATGGGACTTCACGCCCCATTCTCATTAGATTACCCTCTCACTTTTTTGGTGGTGGTAGTATTCCTTTCCTTCCCCAACTTTCTTACTTCTATTATTCCTAATGAAGACCTAAAAATGGAAAACGATAGAGAAAGAAATCGAGGAATGTGGTACCGGCTGCGACGTAAGTATTTGTGGACTCTTTTTGCAGAAAGTGTATAGTTTCCATGAACTTCACTTTGATTAAAGTTTTCCTTCGGACACTTCATGAAAAATCCCCAAATTTTTGGTGTTGCATATGAAAACGCCTCTCTCTCTCTTATTGCCCTCAGGGCTGGAGGGGGCTTCTATTCTTTTCCCGAGTCCACTCTACTCATTTTCTGGTTCGAATCCTTCCTCTCCTCCCTATAATTTTGTTTTGTTTGGCCATCAGGCTCGATTTCCATTTTTTTTTGGTTCAAACCAGCTCCATTGTCATTCTCTCGGTTATCCTATTTTGCTAATTCAGATGTAATTCAACACTCGATGTATATACAGCCCATTAGAGATGAATCACTGCCCCATTTTTCAATTTCCTTCTCGTTTTTTTTAACCTCTTCCAAGAACTCGCCCATTTTTTGCCTTTCTGTTGATGTTCTCTCCATAAATTACCTGTTTTTCGATCTACCGAAAAATTTCAAAAACAAAAGGAGCTATGACATCACATACCGAGTCCTACAAACGTTCACAGTATCCCATATTTCATTCCTAATGACTTCCTTTTCTATACACCTAGAGATGCATTCATACATTTTTGATGTCCTCCCATAAAACAACTTTCATCCATACATTTTCACGACACGACGACTCGAAAAAATTGGGGGGAATGGAAGGCCATAATTATTGGCCCTAAGATCGGCATCTCATTTTTTTGTTGCAGAAAGCATCCGCACGCTGGCGTTCACCGCACGAAGAAACTCGTCTCCGTTGTATCGGAAATCCACCAAGAAACTCAAAAAGAGTCGATTGGTTGGTAAGAATGGTATTTGTAATGTTTACAATACCAATGTACCAAAGAAGGATCGTCAATATTTGAGGTACGTTTTGGTCACTTTCTGATAGAGTCTATTGATAAATGGCAACTAAACCAAACAAAAGTTTCCATTTCTTTGAAATTCTGAGTGTAGATACAGTAGTTGTATTGTTCCCCCTAAACCTAATTTTTCCCATCGTCCCATTTTCAGAGACATTTTCACCACTCTCATTGATGTGAAATGGCGATGGATGTTGCTATTGTTTGCCTCGGCCTTTGTTCTCAGGTAAATATTCCAGAAGTTTCAGCAGTTAGGTTTACCAATATTTCCTTCAGTTGGAGTGTCTTTGGAACCACTTATTATGTCATTGCCCTCGCTCATGGTGACTTTTCCGCGCACAAATCACCCAATCATACCGCCTGTATCGAGAATCTTGACTCCTTCTATTCCTCGTTCCTATTCGCTGTTGAAACGCACCACACCATCGGATATGGTCATCGGTAGCCCCAATAAATGGCATGTGACGTTCAAACATTAAAATCACTTTAGATACATTACTACTGAATGTTTGAGTGCCGGCTTGATTGTTTGTCTTCAAGCCGTTTGTGCCCTTTTGTTACAATCGTTCATGGTTGGAATTGTGTTTGCGAAAATGGCGAGGCCTAAGAAGCGAGCGGAGACGATTATTTTCAGGTTTGCAGAAAAGTAGGGCTTTGTTGGAACTTAGGTTTACAGTGACAAGGCTGTCATCTGCCTTAGAGATGGTCAATTATGTTTCCTATGTCGTGTTGGTGATATGCGTAATACCCATTTAGTTGAAGCCCATGTCCGTCTTCAATTCATTTCCGATCGTGAAACCAATGAGGGAGAGGTGAATTTCAAAGTAGTTGCACCTACTTAGAGCAACATACTTTTCAGATTGAGCCACTTCATCAATTTGAAATGAAGGTTGGACCCACGATTTCTGATGATGATCGCTTATTCCTGGTAAGTTCAAAGGAAAAGGATTAGGGAAAAGAAGCGGGAAATTGAGTTAATCTGGCACGGGGAGTTCGAAAGCATTGCGGAAAAAAAGATTCACAATCTAGGGGGGAAATTGGCCCCGCCATAGACACTAAAAACACATTTGTTCATTGGTGTTCTCTGAATAAGATAGGAAATTGTCTAGATGATGAGGGGTTGGACAGAAAAAACAATAAATATGAGGAATCTTATAGGTTTGGCCCACAACTTTATGCCACGTCATCGACTCGCGCAGTCCACTTTACAATTACACTCAACAATCATTGTTGTCGGCACAATTTGAAATTATCGTACTATTGGAGGGAATCGTCGAGTCGACTGGAATGACGGCGCAAGCTAAGACATCCTACCTACCATCGGAAATTCTTTGGGGACACCGATTCCGGAAATTGGTAACGTATACTCGTGGAAATGGATCCTATCAAATTGACTACGACTTGTTCAATAGCACTTATCCAGTTCGTACCCCAGCCAATTCGCCGTGTGACTTTTATGCATCTAAGCCAAATGTAAATAGATGGAATTTGAACCTTGATATCACTATAATCCACATTTTCAGCTCAAGGATTACTACAGCCATGACAGTATGGAACATAAGCTCGACGACAACCGCTCCTCCGACTCGACTCCCCTGCCATCGCCCTCTCCATTCAGCTACCCAACTACTCCCATGAACTGCTTCCAATCGTCATCCAACTCTCCAGTTTTCTCCTCGACAACACATTCTCGTTTCAATACCGAGGTATAGTCATAGCACCTGGTACAAACAAAACAACACCTGAGTAACCATATTTTGGGTTGCCATTGTCATGAAAGACTGAAGTCCACTTACATTGGTTACGGTAGAAATTCGTCATAGGGGAAATATTTTTTAATAATAACAAAAAACCATATAGCTTTGGTGTATAAATAGAAAAAAGATGATGTAATATTACAGTCGGTGACTTGTGAAGCTGGTATGCTCTGCCCGCCGACAATTGTCGTACAGTGCCCCTCAACATGCGCATCACCAAATCATTTGCGACGGGGACGGAATCAAATGGATAAGAGTCGTACGAGGTTAGGGAGGGTTATCAGCAATCTGACGTATTAGTCTTAGAGAGCAATTAGTAGTGGGAAGAGAGGGACTCTGTTTGAATATGATAGACCGGTTTTGCAAGGCATAAACAGTGGGAACCATGATTCGAAAGGAGTACCCAATCATAATACAATATTTCAGCAGTTCGTGTGATTTGACTCGTCCAAGTACCGCACTATCGGATTTAGAGGAAGAATGCTCAGATAGTGGATCACCCACCAAATGCACTTCCCCACCAACTCCAATTCATATTGAAATCGTCAGCGAGACATGAAATCACGCCTAATTTTCCGTAGATATCAAAACCTTCATAGTGCAAAAACAAGCTCTTACATGTATACTTATTTATTCAAATTTTCTTGGTATCACAAGTCATGCTTTTGTATCTCACTCATTTTTTTCTCAAGCCAACTTTTTTTCCTTCAACCCGAACGTTAGAGCGCATTTTCATCATTTTATACACATAAACCTCCCATCATATGTTTCATACTTCATAGAATATTACCTCGGGAGTTCAAGTAGTTTTTTTCCTTCACATTCCCATGTTACCCTGCTTACTGTTTCTTTTCTGGTCTCGCTTTCCATAAAAATGTCTCCAAAACCCAAAAAATCGCGCTATTTGCTTCTAAATGCTTCATTTCCCTTGTCTGTATTGTCTTTTGAGAATAAAGTTATCATAAAAAATATCATTTTTTTCATTTTCACATCACTTTTTGCGGGGGCGATTATCATACAATAACATCTTCCAACACAGCTTTTTTAATAAAACGATGGGAAAGTGTAATAACGGGCTCCAATCTCCACCCTGATTGTGCAGACAGTCTAAGCTCCGCCCCCATCGAGCCGTCTTCTCCCCCATCGTCTTCAGTATTGTCAAACCATTCGGTTACAAGCTGCCGTCCCCCCTTCTCCTCTCCTTCTTCAATATTGTTGAGCGCGCAAAAAAAGCGTTGCAATAGTAGCTCTCGCTGTTCACCACGTGCTGATTTATCGTGTGTTCTTGTGGCACCTACGGCAGATGTTGCTGGTTTCAAACTTTTGAAATTGCCCAAAAAATCAGCTTGCATTGTTTCTTTTCATGACAAAACAACACTTTCGGCGTTCTTCCAAAAGAATTTTCCAATAATTTTGTGTCTTGTCATTGATAAACTCCACACTTTTCTAACTATGCACTTTCTTTTCTTCAAAAATTCAGATTATGACATCCTGTCAAACAAAAAAAAATTTTTTTTGATAAGAACTTCGCGTTGTTTCCGCCGATGACGTGTAAGTCGGCGGAAAGCAATGTAGAAACAATATGTGTCAGCTGACCCGCATTTTTCTGAAAAATTCTGTTGCAAATGAGCTACAGTATTGACACATAAATCATCTTTGATAACACTCTTTACTTATGAATGGTTGTGGGTCATTTGTTTGTCCCTCTTCTCCCGGTCAATGACTAATTCAGAAAATGATTCTTACACATTTGTGCATTGTTGCCTCTCCCAAATTGCCATCACAGCCCAGAAACAACTAGACATCGTTTAGTAGTAACCATGGCGTGTCATTTCCGATCCCCCTTTCTCTACGCGCCGTTCCTTAGCTACCATATGGGTGGTCTGTTTTTCCTCACTTCTTGTTTTTCAGTGTTGGTAACTCGTTGGCTCCAACATGGATAATCCCGTTGAGGAAGTGCCCATGGTGGCATTCACCATTGGTAACGATTCAAGTCCTTCATATCATATGAAGAACATTATATCACCTTTTGATGATATTCCGGAAGAAACACCTTTGCTGATGCAACCTGTCGAAGCTCCACAACGTCAGTTTGAACAATTTGAGATCCTCAGATAAGTTTGTTTTCAGAAGCTACAAGGGATTGGAGTGATAGCGCTGAGGATACGGCTACCGATCAAAATACGAAGCAGTTCGCTGCTAACTTGTATGAGATCAAACATGATGGCACTTGGGACAAGGTGTCTCGTCATATCCATTATGAGGAAACTTGTGAAGGGTATGATCACCACCTGGGAAAGCCTCATGTCTCGTGCTTGATGATGGAGTCGTACAACGATCTGAAGACAATTGCCAGCAAGGCAGTCATTGTTCGCGACTTGATCTATGACAGTTTTGATGAATTCACTGAAGAAGTTGGTGAAAAAGTTGTGGATCCGGAAATTCCTACTTTGGGAGTTACAGTGAAGCGGATGATTACCCAACATAAAACGTATGCATAGCTTGTGATTGATACTTTGAAACCTAATCTATTTCAGAAAATTCGAGGAGTTGCAAAAGCACAATCGTAGTTTGTCGAGCAAGTCACTCAATCCAGCTGTTTCTGCGGATCCTTGTCAGTTGAACTCAAAGATCTACGGTAATAAATATGTATATTTTCAGCGCCACGAAAACTGCAAAACATGATGTCAGTACCTGCCGATATGAGTGCCCTCGAGCATCAACAACATCAGGAGCGCCATCACCATCATCACCGTAATATGGTAAAGGGACTCACCTCTGCTATATCACAGCGCTTCCCAACGATTTTAACGTAAGTTTAAAGCTTATTTTTCATAAAATAACTACAAGAATCAATTCTAGTACTCATGTATTGCATAATGAGGAAACTGAGGGAAAGAAGGAAGAAATCGTCCTATTCGATGAGTCCTCAATGGTTCTAGTTGGACAAATTGAAGGAATGGACCTCTGCCGATTGGTCATGTTGAGATTCTTTGAGGCATCTGTTATCACACCTGTAAGCTGCTGTTTTAGAGTTACAGTATGCTAAACCTATGTTCCAGCTATTCGGCGATGCCAAGGTCAAGCACATGTTCTTCATCATTGGCCCAGCTGTTCCCAACATGCGATACATTGATATTGGTCGAGCATTGGCTACAATCATCTCGGTCCCGGTGAGTACTAGTCTGGCAAACCTAAATCTAGTTTGTCTGTCTGCCCCAAAAAAGTACATCAATCCATCATAAACAATAATAATGTGTGAATCTACACTTTTCCATTCTGTTTTGTATCGGGTTGTATTGTTCTTATGTAAAGTGTTTTCTAATCACAAATGATTCGCCAAAAAAACAAAGGTCATTGATATCTTTAAAGATTGCAAGACACAGAACAATTGTGTTATTTGATTTTAATATGGGCGACTATATCATTCATATTGACCTAATCCTATATACTACCTATTTCAGCACTTCAGCAGTGCCTTGGATTCCTTGAAAACCAGTGCACGCTTGATCCGCACTATTGACAGGTAATTCCCCAAATTATATAAGAAATTATGATAAATAGATATGATATCTGTCAGCTATATTCCAGTTTATAAACACGTGTAAAGTTCATAGATTAATTATGCCAATACTTGTCCATCTAGGCATGGTCAAGGATGTTTCGCTTTTTATTATCATAATACTAACTATTTTCCTCATTTTTTTGGTGTACTTTTACATTAAAACGAACAAAAATCATAGACATATGATCATCAATCAAAAAACCGTCTAATCAGCTAACTGATCCATTTTTGAAAGTGTTTTGCATCCCTAAAGATCGTTTCGCCCGACGTCATTGATAATCTATGTCCAATTTTCTTGGTGTCGAGAATTAGTTTTGAAATCCATACATGAATTTCATACCATTTTCTTATCTTACAGATTCCTTGAAGAAACCGTTGTTGTCGCTCCTGGCCTCATCGACTCGAAACATCTGATTCCTGGTGAATCCATTCGAAAAATGGCGAATTTGCGAGCTCAAAAAGCGGAACAACGCGCTGAAAGAGGTAGGGGATAAATATCGAACGCAAAATCATAGTTCAAACGAATATGACATCAACCATTGTTGTATTAGTTACGTTCATGGTTGGCCGATTCAAATATTGTAGTTGAGTAGTTATTATTGTTTTTTTTCGTTGATACTTTCATGGGTGAATCCGATCCTTTATTCTATCAAAAATATATAAAAGTTTTCAGAGCATGCCACTGCTCGAGATGCTGAGGAGCAAATGGAAGCGAAGAAAGAACCAAAAACCAAGCCACCAAGGGAGAAGTGGGGCTTGTTCAGTGGTCTGATGGACGATATCAATAACCGATCGAAATACTACAAGTAAGTTTTTCACTGCTACTTTATTCAAAATTTATTTTTTTCAGAAGTGACTGGACCGACTTCTTGAATTCTCAATGCTGCGCCTCAGTTGGTTTCATGGCACTTGGCACATTGGTCCCAACTGTCACATTTGGAGCCCTGCTCGGCAGCTATACCGACAATGCAATGGGAGCATATGAGACACTTATCTCCCAAGGAATGTCTGGCATTGTTTGGTCATTCCTTGGTGGCCAACCGCTGATGATTCTAAGTGCAACTGGACCATTCTTGGTCTTTGAAGTTGCGTTGTATGAGGTGATATCTAAAATCTTTCAATTCTAACCCGATACTTCCAGCTTTGTGATATCAACATCATGCCATTTTTCAAAATCCGTTTCTGGACAGGTACTTTCGTTCTAATCTACACCACTATCACAGTTGCATTCAATGGCTGTAGATTGCTCCGATTTGTCACCCGATTTACCGAGGACATATTCTCGGCTCTCATTTCCCTCATCTTCTTCACCGAAGCTTGGAAATATTTCACACATGTTAGCTGAAACTTTTGATTACAAAAAAAATTTGAAAACTTTAGGAATGGGACATGAACCCAGCCAAAGGCGCGGAGTACTATATCAACGAGTTCACCACCTGCCAAAATAATACCAATGCAATTGAGTCTGGAACATTGGAATGTGTCTTCAGCAACCCGAACAGCTACTTGTTGTCAATCATGAATACCGTTGGAGTTTTTAGCTTGGCAATGGTTTTCACCAAAATTCGAGGCTCAAGATGGTTTGGTAGAAGGGTATGTCTCAAAAACATTATGCAACTTTTTCAAAAAAAAATTTTCAGTTCCGCACCATCTGCGGTGATTTTGGAGTATTTTTCTCATTGGTTATTGTCACGGCTCTTACTGCTTATCTCTTCCCACACGTTATCCTTCAAGTAACCTTTTATCCTAACTTCAAAGTTTTGAAGCAAGTTTTTCAGACCCTGGACATCCCAAACACAATCGACTTCACCCAAAGAGTTACACGAGGACACTATATTCTAATCGACCCCCGAACCACTGATCTACGAGTTTATGGTGTTGCTGCAATTGCCGGAGCACTTGTCTTCATACTGATGTTTGTCGAAACTGGAATAACTGAGCACATCTTGTGTCGTAAGGAACGCAAAATGAAGAAGGGTGGTGCTGTTCATTATGATCTTCTACTTATGGGTAACTTTTCTTTTTGAAATTCTGAAAATCTAAATATATGAATATTTCAGCAATAATTATTTTTGTCGAATCGGCATTTGGTCTACCATGGATGTGTGCAGCTGCTGTTCAATCAATGGCTCATGCTGGATCATTGACTGTTTTTGAGAAGAAGGCGCCTGGAGAGAAGCCAAGTACGCCTTCATTTGATATAAATTTTGATATCAAGAATATTTTTAGAACCAGTCCGCGTTTTGGAGCAACGTGGTACCAATCTCTGCCTCTCGATTATCAACATCATCATGTCTTATTCCGGTGGATACATTCATGTCTCAACAGCCAGTTTGATGGGAGTATTCTTCTATTTGGGTGTCAGAAATCTTCAAGGAAACCAGCTCCTTCAACGCTTGTTGAATCTTCTCCGATCCCCGAAGCATCGTGGAACAGCAGCCTGGTTAGATGAGGTACGTTTTTTTGCCCCTAAGGTTGTTAGAATTACAATTTCAAAACGACACAAAAAATCCCTGAATAGTGGCGTTCCCGGCGGTCGTTTCGATTTAATTGTTTCCTTTGTTGTTTCGGTATCAATTTCGAATGACTCGTAAACCCCCCTTCTTTCCTTTGATTCATTGGGAAGGAAAAAAGAAGGCCATAAACAGGTTTCCTAGTACCAATTGTCTATTCTGCGCATGCCATCATCATCATGATCTTTTTTCGAGTTTTAAAAATATATATGTATATAGCGAAAGATGAATAGTATGTGAGAGAGATGTATTCACCCCGCGGGATAGTCTGTCGTATACAATTCAATCGGTTTTTCCCTCCACCACCATCTTCCACGCGACAACAAACCGATTGTTTGATCATTCCCTCACTAAAAGGAAACGAAAGGACTGTCCCGTTTTGTCGATCATTTCCACCATCTCAACAGCGCCTACTATTTTCGTCCCTCCATTCTGATCATTCTCTGTAGTTGTGTGTGTTTGCGGTCGTCCGCACCCACACGTGCGACGAATCGAAACGCCAAGCCACATGTGCGTTTCACATGGAACCAAACCCCATTTGTTTAGAAGCAATGCAAAACTGGTAGTACGAAAACAATGCAAAAAAACAATTGACTTCAGCAGTTTTTTATATATTTAGTAGTATACTTTGTTTTCACCGCGTTAAATCTGTTGTTTGCAAGAATAGTGAGACCAAAAAAAAGAAGGAAACAATTAAGATACGTGACACCTTAAAGAATACCCATAGATCTTCCGATGGTGTGATTCGAGGCGGAAACCATCCGTTACGTACTTTCTCAATTCTGATTGTATTATCGACGTCACTTCCGAAGCTACTTGATTGGGGAACCACCCCTCGATTCAATGAATCGTATCATTTCTAGATTGTAAACATGTGGAAAGAGATAGAACCCCCCTCTATGATGTGTACGAATATTTCGAAAATTTATGCTCCCCTCCCGTCTCACTATACAAAAACAACATCATTGTTTACGACTTTGTGCCCGGCTTGACCAGTATATACGGATTCCGCCTATCATTCGGCATGGGAAATTAAATTGTTGTCTCTCTTTCGTGTCTAAACCGCAGGAAGTCTGATGCAATAAAAAAAACGATTGTTGTTATTTTTTGCGCCTTCAACTTGCTTGCCCCCCCCCCTCTCAAGGGAAGACATGGTATAGTGAGAGGGCGGAAAAGAGAAATGTAATGTTGTCTGTTGTTATCAATTGGATGACAATATGTGTCTTCAAAAACGCACGTGCCTGGAATAGACCCAGCAAAAGAAAAAGAAAAGAGAGAAGTTTATCAAGTGGGATTCCTTGTCTCTCCCCATTTTTTTTGCATCATTGTTTTTAGAGTCACGTTGTCGTTCGGCGGGTTTTTTAGCGATACGCGGTCATTAACTTCGTCGACAAAACTTGCGAAATTCTCCCCCTCTCCCTCCTCTTCCGATATTAAAAGCGTTGATCAAGTAGTGTGTTGGCGGGACAAAGTCTACTTATGACGTTGAGCGACTGATTTTTGTACACAGTTCGACTGTGATATTGAACAACACAATAGAAAAGGGCGACAAAAATTGAAACAAAAAAAGATGGGTAGATGACAAAAACGTGATTGTTACGTTTCTTTACAAATGATCAAAATTCATCAAGATAGGGAATTATGAGGAAGGGAAATGGGAGACTATTGTTGTTGAGATATTACGGTAGACACGTGAATATGACATGAAGGGTGAATAATTCAAATTTTTCAGCTTTCAACATGCCGGATCAACATCTTCACCTTTATTCAATTTATATTCCTTGGCGGAATTTTCTACCTGAAAATGATCAAAGGTACATTACCTTGAAAACCTAAAATTCCTCCATACAAAAGTTTTCAGGTGCCTCCCTCCTTTTCCCCCTGGTTCTGATTTTCTTTGTGTTCTTCCGTCAAGCCGTCATCCCTTGCTTCTACAGCAAAACCGAACTCGACGCGGTATGTTTTGAGTGAATATCACTCCCCCCACTAAGTCCCTCTCCTCTATATTTATCTTTGTATTGACATTATCGGGGCCAAATGTGCGCCGTTTGGTCTGTTAGTGAGTCACTATTGAGAAAAAAAACTTGCTTTTGTCACTTTCATACCAACCCCATTTTATGAGTCAGATCGGAACTGAAAATGAGTTGAAAGAAACGTGCGGAATTCGAAAAATTGTTGGGAAAAATGTAATTAATTTCCAGATTGACGGCGATGGTGATGACGAAACAGAAGTTGATCCGGAAGAAAGATGGGATGAATGTTACAATGTTCGCATACCTGTCTAATTGCTTTACCACCTTGTAGTTTTAGAAACTGTCTTCTTTCTGTTCTTTTTTTCAAAATTTCCGGTTCAAATACGTTTCATAATGTCCCCCACTTTCCAAAAAACAAACATTTCTCCATTTTCATGTCGGCTGAAATCATTTATTTTCAAATGATTCATTCAACAACAACATATATATTTGCAATATTTTTCCTGTAGCGAATTCCCTAATAAATGTTCTCCAAAATGTTGTGTTTGTCAAAAAAAACGGTTCTTGTTGGTACAGGTGCAGCCAGTTTTACGATGACCCAGTTGAACTTCAAACTTCTATTATTTTCCCGAAAAAACTGCTGTCTACGATGGATACAGTTTGCAAACAAGTAGCACTTTTGGCTTTCCCTTTCCCTCAAAAACGTCAGTGTTTGATTTTGTTGTCATGCATTCGTCGTCGTTTTTTATCATTGGGGATGTCCAATGAAAGGAGAGAAGAACGCACGTGGATTGGGTACAACTTGATTTTTTTTGTTTTTCAACGTTTTATCTTTAAAATGTATTCGGTGGAGAACAAAAAGTCATCAAAACAAACATCTTAAATTTGTAAAGTCAGATGATTTTCTTAAGGTAACGTCATTTGAACCAAGTCCTGAAAAAAATGCGAGAAAAGCGTTCAAAATGCATATCAAACAAGTGCATGTCTATTTTAAGACATTGTGTTTTGCTCTTTATTTGCCTCAACAAAAATGTCGTCCGATTTTTTGATATCTCTCTTTCTCCTTTCTCCCAATTTCCCATCAACCATTCTGATCGTTTTCTAAGATCAAGAGAACATAAATATTAAATGGCAGTAGAAGATAGATCCCTCCGAAATGTTTCTTTTGGGACACAAATGGAGCAAAAAAAAGATGCGAGAAAGATAGACCGCATCATCTATCTTTTTGTGCGCGTCCCGTCCCCGTCTCCATACTTTTTTAGTTTCCTTGTTTAGGGATTTTCGATCGTCTCAATAGAGAAAGTGACCGAGGTGCATTTTTATTGTGAGTGTGTTAAAGACGATGGACACAAGAGACGCTTCGCCCCCTTACCCACTCACAATGATGCAATCGGAGCACATTGATCTTCAAAGAACTCATTTTCCCGCGGCCGCAAGAGATTCTTTTATAAAAAAAAAGAGCGGGGACCCCGTTCTCAGAATGTTTCTTGGTTTTGACTTTGGTTGCAAGACACACACAAAGACAGGAAGGAAGCGACGTCGTGCCTGGCTTCTAGGGGCTCAAGAGTGAATGTGAAAATAGGAAAGATGAGCTTTTCCATTGGTTTGGTGTCTAACGCCGTCGTCTTCGATCTTTTGATCAAGTGGATTCCTTGTTGGGAAAATACATTTTTGGCAATAACCATGCGTTAGAGTGCAAGCAACCCTTATCAGTCAAGTACAAACTTTATCATAGGTCAAATGGGGTTTTTCTGCAGATTGCCATATGGAGGACCTTGATAACACATTGACATTTAATGATCGCCTCGACTGATATCAACCTCCTCGCCCTATCTTTTTGATCGGGTTAGAAATTGGGGGAATACCCCCTCATTTCTCTCCGTTCAAGAGAATGGAACAGTGGGGAGCGAATCAAACGATTAGTCTGCAAACTTTGGAACAATAAAAAACAGACAAGTGGATTGTCTCTCTCCACTTTTTCCCGATAAATTCCCTATTTTGCAAAACGCTTTTTTTGTGTTGTTCGTGGGAGGATAAAACCACTGGATTTCCCCTCGAACAAGTTCTCGCCTTTTTTTTGTGTCCCAACAACTTTGAAAAGTTGGGATGGAAAGAACCAGAAGGCCCCCGTCGAGAGCTGTTCATCTTTGACCTACTGAGAGCAATGCGCGCCTCGACCTTTCTCTTTGCGAATAGCAAATGTTACGAGTTTTTTTTCCTTACTCAACTTCATTGTTCCACCAACAATGGACGGCTACATTATACCCCATGTTCCAATTGATGTGTCAATTTTATTTCAGAAAGTTCAAGTACATGAGATCCGATCGCTTGGTACGATAACAAAAGAGAAAAAGAAGTGATAGGAAAACGAGGTCTTTATTTACAACATACGTGCACGATATATACACGCACGCCGTCTCATCACTTCTCTTCCGATCGGCGCACGTGGCCGACACGTGTCGTTTCCCCCATCGATGAAAAATCGGTTTGATCTGATCAATGAAAAATTTGCCAAATTATTGCAATTTGAACTGGATTCTCTTTGGCGGCTTGATTTGGAAGACACATGTGAATATAATATGATTTATTAAAGTTTGATTCTTATGAAAATGCAATAATTATAATAAAGAACGAATGAGTGAATTGAGAGTTTGTTGTGGTGGGCAAATGAGACAAAGAGATGACACGCAGTAAAGGTAAGTTGTTTTGTGGTACACAAAATATTGTTTCAAGGCTTACAAAAAAAGTTGAAAAAAATAGAAAACAATGAGAACTACATAACAAAAAAACGTAATATCCAAAATAGATCAGACTCGGAGATTGATAGGCAAGTAATGTGACACGTCGAACGATGGGTATGTGGTATGGAAAAACTCTAAAACTTGTTTTGGATAAAATTGTGGACGTGGATAAGTGATTGGGAGAGCTGAGATGAGGCCATCGGCGATTGGATCAATCAGATGTTTTGGAGAGGAAGAGTTGGATGGCTTGTTGGATGGTGAGTACTCGAAGAAGTATGGTGAATCTCTTGATGTTGATGCAACAGTCGACATTGATGAAAATGATGCTTGAGATTCTGGTCGAGATACAACTGATGAGTTGGATGAGTTGGATGTAGCTTGAGCGACTTCTTCATCGGCTTGCAATTGAGCAAGCTCAGCTAGAAGAGCAGCGTTCTCTTCCTCCTTTTGCTTGCGTTCTTTCAGCAATGCTTCGCGAGTTTCGGCGAGCTCCTGCAAATGAAATAGTTGTTGGAATGACTAATAAGGAAGATATTCAGTACACATTTTGCATCACTAATGGTCACAAGGTGAGACAGTCATAAGACAGTGATTGCATGGTATGCACGTGGACACCCAAAAAACTTACCAAAATATGATCCCTTGCTCTGGTAAGAAGTGCCAAGGTGGTGTTTCTGGCGACATCGGTTAGTGATGGTACGAGGGATTTCAGTTGCTCGAGGCATCCGCGCAAGTTGGCTCGTCGGGTTTTCTCAAGCTCGTTATGGGCAGCTCTAGAAATGATGGTATTGATGATCGGATCAGGATATGGTATAGTATATACCTGCTATGTTTAGAAGACTTTCTAGAGTTGGGAGAACTACAGTAGGGATGATTGGCTGATCGGGTGATACCACCTATCGTCTTCTTTTCCTGCTTCATCTTCCCAGCGAATAATGCTCGAAGTTCAGCATCTGAAAATGATATGTTGATACAGATGGATTGACAAATGGATAATGTACCATTACTCATTTGTAGTTCAAAAACAGATTGAGTTGTCGATTCCAAATTGGATTTGGTTAAAGCGCCAATGTCCAAAAGTTTGGCGGCTTGTAGAAGTGTTCCAAGGTTGATTTGAGACTCCATTTTTGGTGATATTGGAAAAAAGTCAGATCCGCAAAAAAAAAATTGGTGATGCTTTCTGATGGGCCGACTTTTGTCCAGACTGAGGCACAGAAGAAGTAGAAAGGAGGAGGAGTAAAGGCAAACCCGAGGGAGGGGCCCTGGGAGAGACGATATGCAGGGCGGGCGGCCTAGGGCGGGCACTAACACACACACGCCACTCTCTCATACACACATGTACACACATACACACACACGACATCAGAGAACGAACCAGGAAAGCACCGAAGAGGCAACAGACGGCTAGAGGTCGTATGATGCTGAATGCACGTGCGCACAGCGTGAACACTACCACCGCCGACCGAATCGAGGCTTCGGGGGAAGCCACCACGCACGCAAATAACACAATACAGTCCATTCCGTCAATAACGCATAGTTTTCCCCCTCGCCTCGATGACGAATCTGTTCTTTTGGATATCTGGCAATACGATCCATCTCCGATTTTTGTAGATCGAACGATCCGAATCGGAGTTTTTGTTGGAGAAACACCTGAATCACGTGGATATTTGGGAAACAACGGGGAAGACGATGAACATTGTTTGGTAGTCTTGTGACCAAGATGGACTGGTTGCAACCTACGACAATAATTGACATTTCCGAATTGTCACGTGCAGGTGATCCCATACACTTGCAATTAGGAAAAAAACTGAGTGGTGATCGACAAATAGTATGTTTTGTCGTACACATACTGGAAATATCAACATCACAAGGTAGAGCCATGATCACTGTAACAATGAACCCCAACCCGAAACAATAAACAGCCGATCAGGCGCGATCTTTCCAGATCTCTGTCGACAATAGAAAGTATGGGGAATTCCCAACCATTCGGCTGTTATTATTATCAATGTGATTCATATGATAAGAAAAACCCTGTCTTTTCTCTGACGCTTTTTGCATCGCTTCACGTGTAGAAGAGCCATTTGACTGCCAACCAGTCAAATATTGAAATTTGATATGACACGCAAGAATATCGAGCATTGTTCACCCAATATTGGTTGCAAACTGACTTATTAGAAGATATTGTGAAATGATTTTTTGTTTGCAACAGGAGAAAGGGATTGACGACACAAATATCATGTTGCATCCACCAAGGATATTCCAGTGTTTTCCCCATCTTATCTTGCTTGCCGAATCTTCTTCACGTGAAACGAATGATGATATAATGACAGAAGACTATGTACCCAATGCCAAACGATTTTGAGACACCACGTGTTGTTAGGATCGCCCATCCACGAGCAAAATAAAATGGGTATGACACAGGTCGATTGAGTAAACTTGTCAAGAATTGGTAGTGCGACACACCGAATTACAATGATCATGCGATTTTGTTGATTTCAAAGTAACCACTTTTTTGCATTGGACCAAAAGAATTTTCCCCATGGAACATCTTGCTACTCAACATTTTTTCCCAAAATTGTGACGCTATTAGTTTTCCCAAATATGATGGGTTCGACGAAGCTAACTATGTGGTGGTACGTGCAAACTTTCAAAGTTTTTCATTGGCACGCAACTTGCACATTCGGTTTTTTTTGCTCGCGCTCCTGCGCGTTAATCGAAAAAAATGACTTTGGGATAAGAACTGAAACACAAAAAACGTGAGCATCTGCAAAATTGCTTCATCATTCCCTGTTTTATTATTGATGTGGCCTACACTTCCTGCTCTTGGGTGGCCAATGGACACTTTTTCCCAAAAAAAAAATCTGCTACCCCTAGCTAAAATGAACCGAAAAGAAAAGCGGAGCGAAAAGCTTCCTCCTCCCTCTTCCTCCAAGTTATTTTCGAACGGAACGGCTTGGCCGTTGGCACAAACATAACGTTGAGTTGTTTGGTAGGTGTTTGTGCCGGCCGTTCTCCTTCGTTTTTTTTCCTGCCTGCCCAATAGTAAAGGCGAATATTTATATACATGGGGAGAAGAAGGAAATATATCTATACACATTATTTGTCCAGAGAGTCATTGCACAAAAAGCGATTGGACTACAAAAAAAAGTTGATCTTCTGACCAATTGAGTTAAGTCGGAATTCATAGAATGTGTCACGTCAACTATGAATAATTGCTGTTCTTGCAAAGTATCACTTAAGCAAGGTTTTCAAATTGGTTTCTCAGAATCATGTTTTTTGATCATAGACGGAAAAAATCTCGTCTCGAAATTCAATTTTCCCTTATCGTCCTCCTCCCACACTTTAATTGAAGACCGAGGCGGGCTCCGCCGGAAGAAGACGTGAGCATTCGGAAGTAACACCAAACAAAAGGAGCAACAACTGATGTGGCAACATGGCTAATTTTCCCAGCAAATGGGGGGCAAGACCAGAATACAAAAACGTCGGGGAAATTCCTTGACAGTTGTAAAAACGTCAAAAAGTGCATGTTCACATGGCATGAATTCGCTGATAAGAAGCTGATTGTTCTACGATTCTATGTCATGGCATATATAGTTTGAAAATTTTATGATGATGCGTTTTTGTGTTCTATGAAGTTTCATGCATTTTTTTCCTTCCAAATGAGATGTATGAGAGAGAATAGTTGTTCTTTCCAGTTCAACAGGAAAGTGATCTATCATTCAATTTCCAAACAACCATCCAAAAAAAAGGGCCAGCCAGATTGTTGATTTCACGTGAAGAACAACTTGAACAAAAAATAATTCCATTCCAAAAGTCGTCGGTTGGTGATTCTAATCTCGTGACATGGACCGACTAATTTGAAAAACATAATTGCGCATAAACAAATTTTGGGGGCCTGATAACTCTTCATGTGATGGTACTGTAACACGCACCAAAAACTGATCTACCATTGATCGCGCTGATTTCTGATAAAACCCGGGAAAATACCCCGATAACAAAAGGTATTCGTTTTTTTTTCATAGACAATATCAAACAGTTTGTCGGCGACACCTTCGAAAAACCTCGTGACATATTGTCCGAAAAACCGACAATTAATTTTTTTTGGGGGTGATGACACTATGATAGAGTGCTTCCCGATTAATGAGAAGAGTGAAGTTGTTGAACCAAAAGTCATGCATTTTACGTGACTATCTATTTTTTGGCGAACCACGGTTCTTCTTTTCTGCAAAATATGGATCACAAGACGACTAAACCATTTTCAGCTAGACAACACCACATTTTCAGAAGCACCTGACTGTCTGAAAATTTATCAACACTTTGCAAAGATGTTCAATAATATAAACAACCGGGTACAAAGTATACAGACAAAAAACACGCCTGCAAAAAAACATTTTGAAGAAAAATGATGAATTTCAAAACTTTGATCGTTTTTTTATCACACTGTTGTTTCCATTTGTGACAACTGAGATTTCCTAAAATACGACATCACTTGGTACATGGTGTACCGCGCCGATGTATAACGTTTTTCGAATCGACACGTGCGTTTGGTATTTTCGCACTTCTCAGTGTCTCCAATCAACATCCACTCTATGATTTCGTTAGACTTTGTCCTATGCCGATATTGTCATTGAACACACGTGCAACACATGCATCCTGCTGTCCCACTTGTTGGGCCGCCAAGTGTCATCAACTCTCTCTAATATGTCTCTCTGTATACGACGCAAAAACGAGACAATCAAATTGTCGTCGTTTTGCAGGAGCGACCGAAAATGGGAATTGATTGATAGTGATGAGGCGAAAACACAAATTGAATATTTGGCACATATTCTTCCCTCACAATACGAAAAGGTTGTTGTTTATTTGTTTGTGACTTTGCGCCCGGAATCATTGAAGCATGGAAAGGCATTGCCTACTACTTGAGGAATTGACGACAACAACAAAAAACAAGGCGACGCCAACGTTGTTGCCTCCCACCCAAGGTTGGCGTATTGTTGAGAAAAGGAAGAATATTATGACGATGGTCTAGCCGACTTGTTTTTTGCCAACAACAATTTTGACTTGCGAATTGTTGCAAAAGGGGTCAAATAATTCGAACACTTTTAAGACGGGAACCATCAATTTTTGGTTTGTTTGTCTAGACCAAAGTTAATCAACTTTTCCGCTTGAATGCAGTGGTTTTCCATCAGCAACATTTTCCGAGAAACTGGGGGGATTATAAAGCAACAACTTCATTTTTCAATGATCATCGCTTTATTATTATTATTACTACATAAGTACTGTTTTTGGATTATTCGAAAAGTGCGGAATATAAATAACATTCACTTTGGTATTTCAAAGATGAATATACTTGTATACAGCCATCATTCATCATTTGGAGAGGGGGGTTTCCCAAAAGAGATATCTTACCTTATCTTTTTTTCCCTATTACACAACATGTTCCTTATCATTTGGTATTATCATTATCAACGAAAAATGGGGGTTTCCCAGTATGGCAGAGCAGACACAAGGTTTTCAACGAAATGTACGGAAAAGGTTTGCAGAATAATGATGGTACATGATGATTTCGATGAAATATGTTCAAGAACTTTGACCAGTTGGAATGTCTGGCTATACGTGTAATTATGAATTATTCACATGGTGGAACATTTCTTTTGCTGATGATGTAATCGTGTGGACTTTTGGATGGCAAAAAACAACTAGTTGTTTTTTGGAGTTCGTGATCTTTTGAAAAAGAAGGCTTGTTGAAGAGTATGAATAATCAAATTTGAACAAATCAGAAGTACATTTCAACTCAGACACTCGAAAGTTGCGGACGGTTTTTTGAACTTTTTGAACAAAGAGAGACTTGCACTTTATGTGAGGAAAAAATCAAAACTGTTCAAAAACACAATGAAGCTCCAAATATTGAGAAAATATATATTATTGCAATAAATTATTCATAGATTGTAGAAGGGTACATAAAAAAGTCAAATAAAGGGTACATAAAAAGTCGGATAATGAGAAAAATAAATATTCCATTAAAATATACTATTCTGAATACACCAACTCATATATTATCAATAAATAACAATCTTTTGAACTCCTCATCAAACTTGATGCCATTCATATCGCATATCAAGATTTCTTCTCGCAATTTTGTGTCAGCTTTCTGGAAAAAATCAAAACTTCGAAACTCAATATGAGTATCATACCTCAACTAATTGAATAGCTTCAGTAATAGCCAATATCCTAGTTTCATCATATTTCTTGTTCAATTGATATCCTCTCAACTCTCGTAGTATGATTTTTCTCATATTTTCGCACAGATTCACACATTGGTCACTCAGATTTGAATATGCTGAATGTAATAAATTATTTATTAGAAAAAATAATCAAAAGTATCACCTGGATCAAACATAATTAATAGAAAGATTGCTAGATATTCAGTATTGTCGATTTTCAGCTGTCTAAAGGGTTGAATGAATTTGTGATAGTAATAGCTCCAGAATGGATCGAATATTCTGAAATATGGTGATGATAATTTTGATAATCATTGATATCTTATCACCTGATAGTCTTCTCATCATTATCACTAGCACCATAAAAAGTCACAATCTCTTGATTAGTCTTGTCACTTCCAGACATATACTGCCAAGGCGCCTTCTCCATTATCTCATATACTCGATGTAGAAGCATACCTTTTGGCACAAAGTTGTCTTTTAAAGCTTTCTGAAAATCCACAAAATATTGATCATTCTTATCAAAGTCTACTTTATCATTTGGAGCTAAGGTGCGAAACTCAGATACGCTCTGTTTTATGAATCTCAGCGTCAAGTTGGCATCCCATTTCGCAACACTTGTTATGGAAAGGATATCTATAGAAGTGATAGTGGAAAATAGTTTCCATCTTTCTGTTCCAAATGCACCCCAGTTTTTTGCACATTGTTCTAGTTTTTCAGTGTTCCGAAGAGCTAGTGGTAGCTCGATCTGCATATCTATCACTTGCTTTTGGAAATGGAAATCCCGTTGAGCTTGAATTTCTAAAACAAATACTTTCAAATTTTAGATAGTTTCAGATTGACCTACTCGATTTTTCCATGCCAATCTCCAAACACTTCTCCAATCTACATTTTCGACATGGATGCGAATTATCTAATATTATACATATTATATATTACTATTGATTATAAACTTTTTCTTCTATCACATGTGCATTTAACATTGATTTTTTTTGAGTGATGACATCTTCTGAAAAACGCTGCGCACGCCCTAATAAAAGGGTTTTTTCACCTGCCTGAAAACAGCAAAACCTACTGGCAACATATCGCGCCGAAATGAAGCTTAACGTCGGAAAAACCACAGATTTGGCAACTCATTTGGAATATTTGTTCATTAGGTTAAGAATAATAAGGAAAAAATGGCGAGTGATAACTTTTTAGTAATCAGAGTTTCGTCATATTGCAGGTGAAATAAATATACTCATATGTACTTTTATTATAAAAAGTTAGGAAAAAGTACGTAGATATAGATGTTAGTAATTAGTCATGTGAATCATGTGACTTGTGATCTTATGGATTGTGATGATATTTGAGCAAAATAGAAACGAAAATAGGTGGTGTAAGGAACATTTATCACTAAAAAAACAAAGACGTAAGCGTTCAGGTAGAGTGGTTGGAAATATGCATAGACTATGGTACAGATACTGAAATGCATGACAGGTTCAACATTATCAACAAATATTTAAATTGGTTATCATCTTGAGCTTGACAATAAATTTAGATGAATTACTTCATATTACTTCGCACTTCCAATGCTCTTATGCGTTATGTGGATACATTTTTATTGTTTTTGTTGCATTTAATTGGGATGAGAGGATTATGAAAAATTGTATTGTTTTGTAACTCAGAAGTGTCTCTCTATGGCAATTATCACAACGTTGAACCTTTAGCGACCTCTCACCATTTGCCATTGGTTAAATCCAGTTGATTGAATCGGATAGGATAGACAGGAAACTCAGTACTTCGAGCTCAGGGTTGTTTCAGGAGATGTCGAATGCATTTAAGTTTTGTTTTGAATTTTGGAAGTGCAATCCTTCCAACTAAGTTTTCAGTAAGTGTTGTATCCTTTTTAAAAATATACAATGATTATTTATTGGATGAACTGAGGATTGTTTATCCTAATGGATGAACTGCTTCCCAGCAAAAGAAATACTTGCAGTATCCACCCCAGCGAGTGTCACAGTCGGAGTACGACCAACAAGGATGAGTCATTTTATACACTATTTCTCCATGAGCAACAAGGCAGAAAATGGCGATCTGAATGAAGATTTGGATCAAGAAATAGATGGGGGATCTTACAAGGAGAATAGTTTGGAGGGCAGTCCCCATGACGAGAATGATGATTCTTGTCGTTTTGGGGGGTCTTTTATACTATCCTGCACAAGAAAAAATATCCCATTTCATATTTTTCTTTGTTATGGTTTTCGATTTCGAAATATATTTTTCTGAATATCAATGATCAGGATCAACCTCAATTTCGTATAATACACGTAATGGGAAAATACCGGAAGGAGCTCTTTGGAAATCTGTAATTAAGACTTGACAGAGTGTTTGGGAACACTGTTTTCGCCTAAATGCACACAGTTCAACACATTAGACATCGCTACGAAGACTATATGGACTTGTGAAAACTTTTGACTCTGATTGGTTTTGAATGAAAGCGATTTCAGATCCTCAGCGAGCATCGTTTTTCTGGACCGGGCTGATGAACAAATCTTGAATCGAAATAGTTCATGCAATGACACTCATGTAAGGAACCAAAAGGTTGAGAAGGATGATGAAATGTGCAAAGTTTGACACCAACTACCTGGGCAGGTGTGCTGATGCTTATCAGTATTTAAACCTGTCCGAATCTGTCTAACGGAAGTGCAATGAGAAGGGAAAACCATGTGTATCAAATTTTAACACTATGAAGTCAAGTTTCCAACCTTCCCATGGGCAAAACTGATGGCTATCAGTATTGGAGCATCCATTTGAGGCCACACCTGCTCATCGTCTTATGGACACGCTTTCTTGTCACTCAGATGGTCCGTAGTTTACTGATTACCCCGATCCGTTCATTTTTCTGTGGTCCATTTTTAAAAATCGTTTTCGATTCATACTCAAATACTTTTCCCAATGTTTGACAAATACCCTAAGTGTTTATACTTAATATTCAATAAATACTCCGACAATCTCTAAATCATTGCCTGATTGTCCTGGATCCTTTTCCGTATTTCTATCCTTCAACTTCTGTTCTTTTGCAAAATCCTCGATAACTATTGATCATTGATATTCAGAAAAATATATTTCGAAATCGAAAACCATAACAAAGAAAAATATGAAATGGGATATTTTTTTCTTGTGCAGGATAGTATAAAAGACCCCCCAAAACGACAAGAATTATCATTCTCGTCATGGGGACTGCCCTCCAAACTATTCTCCTTGTAAGATCCTGCACCTATGTATTTCCTGATCCAACCATTCGTTCAGATCGCAATGTTCTGCGTCTTTGCTCATGCAGTAGAGTTTTGTCTCAAGAACGACGACTGTCCCTCTCTTTACTACTGCGACTTCTTCATGTGCGAATATGGTGGACCCTGATAGTCCAATAAATGATAATGGCATATTTGTTAAAAGCACTTTCTGAAAACCTAACTGGAAGGATTGCACTTCCAAACACTGTCACAAAGTTCGAATACAGTTTGCATCAACTGGTCCAAACTTGAAATTGAAGTGCTGCGTTTCTTTTTTAGCTGATCCGGTTCAATCAACTAATTTACTGACTACAAATGGTGCGAGGATTTTTCAAGTTCATACACTCGGTGAATACTGCCCTTTTTGATCTTCAAAATAATCACTGCATCAAAGTTGTCGAAAATGGAAACCACAAAGGAACCTTTGAGCTGAAACCCATATAAAAAAAGATCAAAATATGTGGATGAGATCCTTCCAACCAAATAATTGGTTTTTTCAAGTGTTGTCATTCCCATCAGTAAGACTATATGGAGTTGTTGGAAATATTGTTTGTTTGTATAGACTATGGTACACATACTGAAACGCATGACAGGTTCAACAAGATCAACAAATATTTAAATTGGTTATCATCTTGAGCTTGACAATAAATTTAGATGAATTACTTCATATTACTTCAAACTTCCGATGATCTTATGCAGTACAGTACCAATGCTTTTGTTGCATTTGAATGGGATGAGAGGATTGTGAAAAATTGTATTGTTTTGTAACTCAAAGGTGTCTCTTTATGACAATTATTACGAAATTCATGAACCTGAAGGACCCTACACCATTTGCACTCGGTAAACCAGTTGATTGAACCGGATAGGCTGAGAAGGAAAAACAGTACTTCGAGATCTGGGTTGTTTCAGGAGATGTCGAATGCATTTAAATTTTGTTTTGAAGTTTGGAAGTGCAATCCTTCCAACTAAGTTTTCAGTAAGTGTTATATCCTTTTAAAAAATATGCAATGATTATTTATTGGATGAACTGAGGATTTTTTATCCGACTGGCTGAACGATTGTTGCTTCCCAGCAAAAGAAATACTTGCAGTATGCATCCGTGTAAGTTTTACAGTCGCGGCTCGACCAACAATACTGGGCAGTAATTTTATACTCTATTTCCCCATAAGCAACGGCACAGTACATGGCGATCTGAACGAAGATTTGGATCAGGAAATAGGTGCAGAATCTTACAAGGAGAATAATTTGGAGGGCAGTCTCCATGTCGAGAATGATGATTCCTGTCGTTTTGAGGGGTCTTTTATACTATCCTGCACAAGAAAAAAATATCCCATTTCATATTTTTCTTTGTTATGGTTTTCGATATCAAATTATATTTTTCTCAAGATCAATGATCATGATCAACCTCAATTTTGTATAATACACGTATTGGGAAAAACAGAGAGGACTTTTTGAAAATCCGTAATTAAGAATTCGGGGAATTTTTAAATACTTACAATTTCACAAAAGCACACAGTCAAACAAAGTACACGTGGATTCTATGAAATTGTAAAATCCTACGATTTTGATTGGTTTTGAATGAACGGGAATATTAAACTTCAGATAATTGGATCGATATCAAATCCTCAGATGTTATCGTTTTTTCACAAATGCACAATAGACATCGCTACGTAAACTATATGAACTTGTGAAATTTGGATGATTGGGTCAATTTCAAATCCTCAGAAATCATCGTTTTTCTGAACCAGGTTGATGAAGAAATATTGAATCGAAATAATTTATGCAATTGAACTCATGTAAGGAACAAAGGGGTTGAGAATGACCATGAAATGTGCCAAGTGAAACACCAGCTACCTGAGCAGGTGTGCTGATGGTTATCAGTATGTAAACCTGTCAGAATATGCTCAGCCGGAGTGTGATGGGGAAGGATAACCATTTGAATCCATTTTTAACACTACGTTGTCAAATGTCATCCCATGGGTAAAAATGATGGTTATCAGTATGAGAGCATCCATATGAGGTCAGACCTGCTCATCGTCTTATGGACACGCCTTCTTGTCACTCAGATGGTCAGTAGTTTACTGATTACTCCAATCCATTCGTTTTGATTTTAAACCACAATTATATTTTGATATCTTCTGATTTGTACTAAAATAGTTTTCAAAACGTTTGACAAACATCCCAACAAAGTGTTTATATACAAAGTCAAATAAATACTCCGAATATCTCTAAATCATCGCCTGAGTGTACTTGACATACTGATAACCATCAAATTTGCCTCTGGGATCTGTTCAAAAATTTACACCAAAATGGTGTCCAAAATTGGTTCTCATGATTCTCTTTTTTTCGATCAATCAGCACACCTTCTCTTGTATTGTAACTGTTAGTTTCAGATTTTCAGAGAGTATATTCCTTCATATTTTTTCTGGATTACGTGTGTGATCATGATCATTGATGTTGAGAAAAAATATATTCAAAACCAAAAATCAAATATCAAAACAAAGAAAAATATATTTCGAAATCGAGAATCATAACAAAGAAAAATATAAAATGGGATACTTTTTCCTGTAGAAGAGTATAAAAGACCCCCTCAAAACGACAAGAATCATCATTCTCGACATGGGAACAATCCTTCAAACTATTCTCCTTGTAAGATCCCTATTCCATATTTCCTGATCCAAATATTCGTTCAGATTGCGATGTTATTCGCCGTGGTTCAGGCACAATTCTGCATCTTCGATGGGCAGTGTCAATGCTACGAGTACTGCCACTGGTTGTTGAGCTGTCAACGTAAGGAGGGAGCCGAGGTTATTCCTTGCCCACCACGAGAGTACCACGAGACAATCTAATAAAAACATTTTGCATTTTTGTTGAATCTCACAACATTTGCTGAAAATCCAATATTTGAGTTGGAAGATTTGCATACAAAATTATGATACACCATTGAATACATTGTGTATTGGCTTGGGATAATCCGAATAATTTTAGTATTCGATACGTGCACTTACTTCCTCCAAAAACAATGAAGAATTGATGTCTTGATTCTACATGTTAGATCCCCCAAATATTCCCTGATCTGATCCCAACTTTCGTTCAGATTGATATGCTCTTCGCCGTTGTTCAGGCAAAATTCCAATTTCCAATGTTTCGACACAGAAGACTTTTCTGTCTTACAACTTTGTACAATGAATATTTAGAGTAATGTAAAGTACTATGTCCACATTTATTGTCAAAATTTGTGCTGAAAGTCAAATGAAATCCACCAAGATATGAATATGAGACTCTTCCAACTGGATGCTTGATTATTATCAAGTGTTGTCATTCCCATACGACTATGTACCCTTATAGTATGGTCCATTGTATTTTATGTTTGGATATGATCTTCTCTGCATCACTGTTTTTGGAGGAAGTAAGTGCACGTATCGAATACTAAAATTATTCGGATTATCCCAAGCCAATACACAATGTATTCAATGGTGTATCATAATTTTGTATGCAAATCTTCCAACTCAAATATTGGATTTTCAGCAAATGTTGTGAGATTCAACAAAAATGCAAAATGTTTTTATTAGATTGTCTCGTGGTACTCTCGTGGTGGGCAAGGAATAACCTCGGCTCCCTCCTTGCGTGTACAGCTCAACAACCAGTGGCAGTACTCGTAGCATTGACACTGCCCATCAAAGATGCAGAATTGTGCCTGAACCACGGCGAATAACATCGCAATCTGAACGAATATTTGGATCAGGAAATATGGAATAGGGATCTTACAAGGAGAATAGTTTGAAGGATAGTTCCCATGTCGAGAATGATGATTCTTGTCGTTTTGAGGGAGTCTTTTATACTCTTCTACAGGAAAAAGTATCCCATTTTATATTTTTCTTTGTTATGATTCTCGATTTCGAAATTTATATTGTTCTTTGTTTTGATATTCGATTTTTGGTTTTGAATATATCTTTCTCAACATCAAAGATCATGATCATATCCACACGTAATCCAGAAAAAATATGAAGGAATATACTCTCTGAAAATCTGAAACTAACAGTCACAATACAAGAGAAGGTGTGCCGATCGATTGCAAAAAAGGGGGACGATGTGAACCCATTTTTGACACCATGGTGTAAAACTTCGAACAGATCCGAGAGGCAAATTTGATGGTTATCAGTATGGGAAAATCCAGGTGGGGTGGACCCATCCTGAGAACACACCCCTTTTTGATTAACACCCTTTATCATTTGCATTATTTGGTACATACCAACACGTTGATTTAGCTCATACATTTTTTCTTTTTTTTCTCTCAACTTACTTGTTTAATTTGTTCTGAATTCTGTTTCGGTTATCTATATTTTAAAATCCCTTCTCTGTCCTCAGTTCAGAAGATTTCCAACAATTCAGCTGAGGATGATATGACAGCGAAATCACAAATTTGTAACTAAGATATAAAGAGTATTGTAATTTTCTTTTTGAAGTTTGTGCTGAAAGTCATATGAGATCAGGAACTCTACCAAGATATGGATATGAGACCCTTCCAACTGAATACTTGATTTTCATTATGTGTTGTCATTCCCATAATTGAGACTATGTATCACTGAAGTATTATCCAATGTAATTTTTGTTTGGATATGAGCAACTTCTAACTGAATACTCGGGTATTGTTGTGATACCGTGTATATCGACTATATGTGGTTTTAGTATTATCCAATATAATTTCCAACAAGTATGAGAATCTTATTTATTCTGAGGGACCAAGAAAAAAATTAAAGTTTATCAAAAGCCGCAGTATTGACTAGAGGAGATACAGATTGTCGGAGCAACGGCAAAATGCATGTTGATCTGAACGTGGGTTTGGATCAAGAATTATCTGGGGGATCTTACAAAGAGAATAGTATAAATGAACCAGTTGATTGAACCGGGTAGGCTAGAAATGAAACACAGTACTTCAAGCTCAGGATTGTTTCAGGAGATGTCGAATGCATTTATAATTTTATTTCGAAGTTTGGAAGTGCAATCCATCCAGCTATGTTTTCAGTAAATGTTATGACATTTGAAAATATGCAATAATAATTTATTGGATGAACTGGGGTCTTTATTATCCGGGTTTTTGGACCACTCTTGGTCCCCAACACATGAAGTACTTGCAGTAGAAAGGATATCCCGACGGAGTACAGTCGGAGTCCGACCAACATGACTCGCCAGTCCATTTAAATTCTATTTCTGCATAAGCAACGACGCAGACCATTGCGATCTGAACGAATGGTTGGATCAGGAAATATTTGGTGGATCTTACGAGGAGAATAGTTTGGGTGATAGTACCCATGTCGAGAATGATGATTCTTGTCGTTTTGGGGGGTCTTTTATACTATCCTGCACAAGAAAAAAGTATCACAATTTATATTTTTCTTTGTTTGTTATGATTCTCGATTTCGAAATTTATATTTTTCTTTGTTTTGATATTCGATTTTTGGTTTTGAATATATTTTTCTTAACATCAATGATCATGATCATATTCACACATGATCCAGAAAGGATTTGAAGGAATATACTCTCTGAAAATCTGAAACTAACAGTTACAATACAAGAGAAGGTGTGCTGATCGATTGAAAAAAGGGGGACGATGTGAACCCATTTTTGACATCCATGGCGTAAAATTTCGAATAGATCCCAGAGGCAAATTTGATGGTTATCAGTATGTGAACAGCCATGTGGGGTCATAACATCCGGAAAACGCGCCTCTTTTCGATTAACGTCCCTTATCATTTGCATTATTTGGTACACCCCAACACGCTAATCTAGCTCAAACATTTTTCTTTTTTCTCAATCTACTCGTCCAATCCTCGTTTTATCTCAAATCAGGCTATTACACCTGATTATTACTTATGTTATACCTTTATATCTTGTTTTCCCGTCTCGTAAATCACGTTTCAACATGCTAATTATGTTATTTTTTTCAGAATATACTCACTTATTATTTTCACGAGCAAGATGTGTAGCCCAATTGCCTCCGGAATCTCCTACATTTCCTCCATGACAGATATTGACTGTAGCTTCTTGGTGAGTTCAAAAAGTCAATTCTTAGTACCTTCCTATGGAATGTGACGATTTGAAAGTTTCATTTATTATTTTCAGGATATCGATGATCTTAGTGATTGTATCTACGCATTCTCCAAGCTGTCCCTCAATGATCTTCCCAAGAAGACCCAACAAAATGAAATCGATTTCAACGGAGAGGGATCCATGCCAGTGAAGGTAAGTAGCTTAATTTTTTATAATCATAGTTTCTTTTTTTCAGATTTATGCTGGACGAAGCAGATACGAGTGCAAGCCCCTTACCTCAAAATCACCAAGAGGAGCATTTGGTGCAGTTCTCTTTGGCTACAATAATGACACAATGGAAGAAGTTGCGGTGAAATTGATTGCCAAGCAAGCTGGTCATCATCATTTTATTATGTCAGAGGTAGGATATTTCTTATTGACAAAAATTCCATTCATAATGTTTCAGTTAGAAGTATTAAGAGCACTTCAACAGACAACGTCGCCATACATTATGCGATTCTTTGATGGTTTCGTAGTGCCTTCGCACATGGTTTTTGTCACGGAGAAGCTGGAAATTACCGTTTACGATGCTATTAGATCAAATATTCTTCCATTGGGTTTGAATACATCAAGAATGATTACTAGTCAAGTAAGATGTTCTTTTTTTTGGCTTCGTAACACGTGTTTTCAGATGTTAAGCGCTTTGGAGGAATTAGAGTCACTTAATATTGCTCATTGTGATATTAAGCTTGATAACGTGATGATCTCCACATTCGAACCGTTCGTTGTGAAATTGATCGACTTCGGTCAAGCAATTATTATCAACGACATGAGGAAGCCTACTCATAAAGTCCAGACATCGCGTGTCAGGTTTGTTGTCTGGAAAATATACAAATATTAATTATAATTGTTTCAGAGCCCCCGAAGTTGTGTTCCGGTCGAACTGGTCTATTTCGATCGACATGTGGTCACTGGGATGTATGTCGTTCCAATGCACAACTGGCAACAACTTGTTCACGGCCACCGATGAGAATCATCTTATTCAAGAAATCTATGAATTGATTGGTGCGCCAACGGATCTATCCACGACAACAAACACATTCAAGGAGTATTTCGCATGGAGTGATGACAAGAATGCGTATATACCAATCGATGCAACCATTCAAACCGAACACACCAGACCTCTCTCAAAATTGGAATATATGATAAACGATGAAGCTCATATCACTCATCAGTACATCGATTTCTTGAGACGTGTTCTTACCTGGGACCCATCAATAAGAATCACACCAAGCGATGCCCTTTTATTACCATTTTTTTCGACAACTCAACTCTAAATTATTCAACTCTAAATTATTCATTTCATGTACCTAAATTTTAACTACCCTAATTTATTTCATTAGTTCCTAGCTTAGACTTTCATGTGTTCATAACTTTATCCCATTTATTTTATGTACAGTATCTTTTTTTTTCATATCAACAACTCAATAAATACTATATTTATATACTTCTTGTATTGAACTGGATCCTTTGTCGTACTTAGTGGATTTCCATGGATACATAGTCACATTCAAATGATGTTCAATTGCACTACACCATGCAATTGAAATTGTCTCAGCAATTTTGCAGGCAATCCTTCCAACTCAAATACTGGATTTTTAACAAGTGTTGTAAGTTTCAACAAGTATGCAAATGGAGTTTATTAGATTATGAATCCTTAACATCTGTTTCGTTGGGCGTCATATCTACAGATGTGGAGCCAATCGCAGTAATGGTTACAGCCGCAATCCCAATCGATGAAACATACTTTCCGTGCCTGAGCGAAGGCCAAAACCATGGCGATCTGAACAAGAGATTGAATCAGGAAATAGTTGGGGGATCTTACAAGGAGAATAATTTGGAGGGCAGTCCCCATGTCGAGAATGATGATTCTTGTCGTTTTGGGGGGTCTTTTATACTATCCCTCCACAAGAAAAAGTATCCCATTTCATATTTTTCTTTGTTATGGTTTTCAATTTTGAAATATATTTTTCTTTGTTTTGATATTCGATTTTTGGTTTTGAATATATTTTTTTCTTAACATCAATGATCATGATCATATCCACACGTAATCGAGAAAACATGAAGAAACTCTCTGAAAATCTCGAGCAAAAATTCACAGTATAAAGGAGAGAGGCAGGTGTGTTGATCGATCGAAAAAGGAAGACCATGTGAACCAATTTTTAACACCATGGTGTAAAACTTCGAACCGATCCCAAAGGCAAATTTGATGGTTATCAGTATGTGAACAGTCATGTGGGGGACACCTGAGAACGCGCCTCTTTTTCGTTGATATTCCGAATTTTTTTGCATTTCCAATATACACCAGCCCACTAATTTAGCTTATACACTTTTTTCTTTTCCTCTCAACTTATTTGTCCGAACTTTTTCGCGATGTCATACCTTCAAATCTTGTTTTTTGGATTCGTAGACCTTGTTTCGACATATTAATTATGTTATTTTGTTCAGAATTTTGCACTTACAAGCCTCAAGATCATGATGTGCAGTCCAATTGTATCCGGAATCTTATTTCTATCGCCCATGTCAGATATTTAATGTAGTTTTTGATAAGTTAAAAAATCAATTTATTCCGCTATTTTTCAAACAAAAAGGCGACATTTCATCTATTAATTTTTGAATACGGATGATATGAGTGATTGTATCTACGCATTTTCCAAGCTGAATCACAGCAATTTGTCCGAGAATATCCGGCAAAATATGATTGATTTCAATGATCAAGGGCCATTCAGAACAATGCATACATTCTGATTAACGGAACCTTCCAAAACAAACAAATCCAAACTTTATCAAACTTGGGTATCTGATCAACGATAAATTGCTTATCACTAATCAATACATTGATTTTTGGAGACGTGTTTTTACTTATCACCCATCTGTTCAAATTACCACAACAAACTCTTTTCGTTTAGCAGTTTTCTCGACTCCTGATGTATGGATTATCAATTTGTACAGGATTATCCATACTGCTGAATGTCTTTCATTCGTTTTTCATCATAGATTTTCTAGTTGATCCTATTTATTTTGTGAATAAGTTGATCCTATTTATTTTATGTACAGTATCTTTTGTTTTTATATCAAAAACCCAATGAATACTGTTTATATACTTTTTGTATTGTACCGGATCCTTTGCCGTACTTGGTGGATTTACATGACGATACGATGACGTAGTAAGGCACTACACAACGCAATCGAAATTGTATTTCCAATTTTGCAGGCAATCCTTCCAACTTAAATATTGGATTTTCAACTGTAAGTTTCAAAAAATATGCGAATGAAGTTTATTAGATTGTGAATCATTAACATCTCTTGATTTGCGGGTGATCTTTACAGATGCCCCCTCGAAACTCAGAGACCCGATCGCAGTATTGTTGGCAGCCGCAATCCCAATTTCTGAAACATGGCCATTGGGCCTGAGCAACAACCAAAACCATGGCGATCTGAACGAAGAATTGGATCAGGAAATATGGGATGGGGATCTTACGAAGAGAATAATTTGGAGAATAGTCCCCATGTCGAGAATGATGATTCCTGTCGTTTTGGGGGTCTTTTATACTATCCTGCACAAGAAAAAATATTCCATTATATTTTTCTTTATTTTTCGATTTTCGATATCAAATTATTTTTTTCTCAACATCAATGATCATGGTTATCGATACACGTGGAACCGATTCATCTATTCACCATTACGCCATTTCATCACACCATTTGTGAGTGATTAGAAATGTTGAGAAAAAATGAAATATTTGTAATGCGAAAAATATTCGAAACTTTCTCTGAAATCAACCAGATAGAGCAAATCTACTTGTACAAAAAAATTGTGCCAGTACAACAAAAAATGCGGAAATGATTTATTCTAGTTTTGCAGAAGAAGTGTTGATTACTAATTCTATTTGTTATTCCATTCATTTACTGCCAAACCATCCTTCCCTTCAGTCCTATTTTTTCAATCATAAACGCTACTTCTTCCATTCTATGTTGTTTGTTTATTCCATAAAATCACCCTTTTCCTCATCTGTTTATCGCAGACCCTCTCCTATTTCCTATAAATTAACGACACCTGCCTCCTCCCTCAACCTCATATAAAATCTTTCGCACGTGCTAATCTCTGGACTCTCCTACTCCCTCTCTTTTTCTTTGCGGTTGGAATAGTCCTAAATGGTCGGTTCCTGACGGCTGGTGACCTGCCACTCGCTCTATTTCCTCCCTTTTCCTCCCTTTTTGTTATCTATGCTCTTATAACAATGTTTATTATATATTTAGTGAAATGTTTTTGAATAAGGTGGATGCCATTTCTAATGGTTCGTCACACCAACAATCAGTAAATCTTTCTCATTCTCTAAGAAAATTGCAATTCTCATAAATTGGCTTTTTTGAAATCCTCAAAATTGAAAAGAATTCATATTATTCGAGATTCTCATCATTTCAGTGCATATTATCAGCTTTTTGAGCCGAAATAAGCAAAACAATACTTTTTGGCACATTGCCAAAAGGAAATTAGGTTGTTGTGTTGTTCTCATTGCGTGTTTTTTTGCCGCCGACACATGCCGGCGTATGTGCCTCTAACCGCTGTGTGTGTAGTGTGGCAGTCTTGTGCTACGAGGCCTGGCTTCCCCTTTTTGTGTGTTGTATAATCTGGATAGTTCAAACCTATGGACCATCTGCTCGCCAAGCGGTCACATGTTTTGTCTCCTCTCCAAAAAATTTTAGACGAAAAGTGTGTTGTTTTGCACAAAACATTTCAAACCGAATACTCTACGTCTCTTTATTTCGTGTGTTGTTGACAGTGAAAAGTACATTCTATTCAAATATCCCTTTCTTTTATCGCAAACTTGACAAATTTTCTTTGTTCAAGGTCGTATAATTTACGCATACGAGCCATTATTTCAACCATTTTCCTCTTCCCTCTTCATTTTCTTCTTTTTTCCTGTTGTTTCTACTGCTACTCGCCTTTTATATCAATCTATCTTATCTATAGATTGGCATAAAATATTTTCCTATGATGTATAATATATTTTTCAGGCGATGCCGCCGAGACGAAAAACGCATGGACGAAGAACGCGTTGGTCGCATATAAAAAAGCATTCGAAGCCACAAAGCTCTGCCAAGACCGCTAAAGAACTCGCTGAAAAACGCGCTGCACAACGCGCTGCTGCCAAGATCGCAAAGCTTGAAGTTGATATCAACCATAAAATGGATGAATGGGTATGAAAAACATTTGTTTATTGTCAATTCAACAGTCTGTGAAATGCGTTTTGATCGCAACATGTAAAAAATAAGACCATTTGTGACATGAAATTTGAACGATAACTGAAATTTGAGCAGAAAAGAGTGTCTGATCGTTATCGCAGCTTTATTTAGTACTACAGTCGGCATATTACGCTAAATTAAAAATCTTATAACCATAAATAACAGCAAAATTTTAGTTGAAATGCCAACCTTGGCCTAACATTCATGACACGAAAGGCCTAAATTGCTCAACCCAGCGGTTCTTCGATACGCTACACAACAAAATTGTGCCTGTTCTTTTCATAATGTTTCTTTTTTGCAGGCTAAAGAGTTGAGCAAAGAATACAAGATCAATGCCATCATAAATTGTTTACATTGTGATTATATTCATGAAGCTGACAATGAAACTGGTTGTAAAACAAAATATGAAAACAAGATGATGCAGCGACCGCAATCGGAAGAAGTTTGGAAAGATGCCGTAACAAAAAGGGCTGAAAATTGGCGAGCGCAGGTATGTAATGATTAGAAAATTTCAAAAAAAATAGAGTGCTTAAATTTCTTCACATGATTCATCAGTTCTTTCTTGGCAACATTTCATTTTTCAGATTCTTGGCAAAAAACTCTACGAAGTCGCCTCTGCCCTAGCAGCGGAGAAATACAAAATCAAGATGCCTAAGAGATACGAACGCCTTGGTATGTCTACAGGTGGAGGAAGGCTACCATCATCCCCCTAAAGAAAGTGATCTCATGAATTTTTGTTGGTTAGAAAGCTTTACTGTTATGTAAAAAATTTGAAAATTTGTCATAAGTTACCCCCCCCCCCCGTTTTCTGAGATATTTTGAATTGTATTAACCTATGATCAACATTTACACAATAAAATATGTCATCAAGCTCACAAGTCAACCTAGATTTTCGTACAAACCATCACGCAAAGGACTTCACAACGTTTTCGAACAGCTTATTACACTAAATACTGTCAAAAAATTAGTCATCTCCACCGAGCAGTTGACCCTTCCTTCTGTTTTCCTCCACACTCACTCTTCCTCTCCTCAGCAATATGCGTGGCTCGTCCACCGACGGGCACCACACAGCAAAAAAGCGTCTGGTCAGTGTGGATTTTGTTGTAAAGTGCATCAACGACGACAGTTGCAACACCCCACAAACTATTTATATGCCCCGTTCTTTTTTTATTGATTGATTCTTCTTTGTTACAGGCTTTGTTTTAGCTGATAAAAACGGTTTTTGAAGGAAAACATGGGTGATAAAAATGAAGAATCGAAGGACAAACCGAAGGAGGAGGTAAAGAAGAAGGATGAGCCGAAGAAGAAGGAGCCAGTGAAAAAGGTAATTGTCAAATTATAAATTATTTGAAAACCAAATAAGAACATTCAGGATCTTTCCGTGATTTTACGTTCCCAGATAACTTGGCAAAAAGGCACAATTATCATGCTAGCAGGCAAGTTTTTCATTCCCTTTTAGATATATACTTTCAAAAAATATGTTTAGGAGCAGCAATTGCCGCCTTATTGTCGGTTCCCCTTCAATATCTTAACGACTCAGTGATGGTTAAACCTACGATGGAGAAGACATTCCCTGCCCATGTTCCGATTGAAGTTATAAATGTGAGTATACAAGTTATTTTAAAAGTTTCATCATTCTTCAAATTCCAGGGATTGCGACCAGTTCAAACAAGTGATAGTTTGTTGGATTTTGTCAACGTTTTTGAGAGTGATAAGCCGGCTATCAGGATTCAAGTTAGATTGGGCAATGAGGTAGTTGAACTTTGATGCACATTAACCTAAATAAATGTTCAGATCATCCCAATATCCAACCTCGATTGGTATCAAACCCAAGACACTGATGGCTATTTTGTTGGTACCGTTATTTATCAATGTAAATTCTATGTATATGGTTAGCTAACAAAACTTACATTTCAGTCAATCATTTGCGAGTTAGAGTGAGATATGTTACGGAAGGACAACGAACTTCAATTCTACTTGATGCTACTGGATTTGATGAACAAAAGGAGAAGATCAACCATGATGTTGTTGTCTATCAAAGTAGGTTTATTTAATGATTAGAAATATACACTAATAAGTTAAGATGGAGAAAAGAAAGTGTTTCACATGTCTCACGGCGCTGAGGCTGTGTTCAGCGTGCCAGCACTGGAGAATGAGTCAAATGAAGTTATTAATGAGATTAAGAAGATGCATGATGACTTGACCAGCCAATTGAGGACCACGTTCGACAATATCTACAAGTTGAAGGATCATGTAAGTCGCCATTGATGTTTTGAATATAAGTTTCTGTCTTTAGAACTTACCGGACTTCTACCAAGACATGGGTCGAGCTGCATTGGCATCAGTGTTGAGTGTTGTTCAATATTCAAATGATATCAAATTTTTTGGTGTGAACAATGGAAAATTCTCGGTGAAGCAACAATCTGCGTTCCTTCAATCTAGAATTGAAACGTTGGAAGCTCTCGATGCTCAAGTGTTTCCATTGATGGTTATAGCACCATTCGCCGCTCATGATGTTGCCAAGGTAGTTCATTTTTACACCAATATTCATGACAAAAATTTTATAGATTCTTCACACATGGACCAACACTGTCAATGAACTGCTCGAAATGGGAAACGTTGTGGAAAATGGGGAAATTATTTTGGATCAAATTCAACAACCACTCTTGTTCCAACTTGTCAAGCTTTTGGTGAAGGTAAACATCTTTTTCCAAATTAAAAAAATATATTGATGCTTTCAGTCGGAAAAATACCATCCACTGCTCAAAAAGTTGTTCCCCGTGCTTGAAATCATTGCCGATAAAACAATGAAAAACTCCCTTGGAGCTGATGGGTTGCAGAATGTTAAATGGCTCGGGAAATCAACCGGATTGTTTGGTAATCGAGAGAAAACTGATGAAGATGTAAGCTACATTGGAAAATATTTGTTAAACAAAATTGTTTTTTCCAGGCATCATCCATCGAACTGCTGTGCCTTTTGGAAGACATGAATCAAGTTATGTCGGTCGTTGCAAAGACTGTTGGGGAATCTGAGGCGAGTTATGAAGCCAAGGCATTGGAGTTACGAACTGCAAGAGCTTTATACTGGAATTCCGAGGAAAAATCGTATATGGATTTGAAAAAGGTACATTTACATTGGAAAACACTCAAATGGATATTCTTTTTCAGAAAAAGTTCACCAAAACTGGCGCTGCTTCCTACACTCCTCTGATTATCGGTCTTCTTGCTGACGATGAAAAACTCGAAGCGCTTCTCAACTCCCTGGAAGCCGATGAGGTAAAAACTTCAAAAATTTTCTTCATATATACACATTTGTTCAGAACTACCTAAAATTCGGAATCCAAGTCAATGAAGAAAGTGGTGCATCCCTCTCAACAAACTATTTACTCGCTGGAGCATTGAAAAAGTACTCAGAACAATCTGGAACAATGC
This sequence comes from Caenorhabditis uteleia, assembly GCA_963573275.1. Taxonomy (NCBI): domain Eukaryota; kingdom Metazoa; phylum Nematoda; class Chromadorea; order Rhabditida; family Rhabditidae; genus Caenorhabditis; species Caenorhabditis uteleia. Next base: position 18,702,550 of record OY752138.1, read on the forward strand.
AGAGCAAGTCACACGTGTTGTATTCGGTTTTGAAGAATAATATTATTGCCACCATGGCAAGATCCTACCGCTCCAGTTGGTACCTTCATGGCAAGTATGATCGTGAAGGAAAAGCTCTCGGCCCGAAAGGTTCACTCGATGGTGCTCTTATTCTTCCAATCATGGCTGAAATCTTCGTTTAATATCCGTATATTGTGCTATTTTCTCATTTATCAACTCATTTTATATATTTATGTTGTTTTTTGTTTCAAATAAATAAGTTTCTGTCTTGCAAACACGTTTTTCTCATTTGTAACCCTTCAAAAACATATTTCTCCATCGAAAAATCGAAAGAACAACTGATTCGCAATGGGGCGCATTTGCTTTTCCTGCCGCATTGACCTCTTTCTTTTTATTTGCCATTCGCCATGTCCATTCTTGTTTGTCCACCTTTTGCCATACCCTTACACATTTTGTACCAGTAAAAACAATATTTCCTTGCAGTAATGATTCCATCCATATTTACAACAACACAGGTGAAAAATGCAATTATATTTGGTCAATTGTTTACTTTATTCTCCGCATTTACATCAATCTACTTCCAAATCCATGGTGAGACGCGCCAATTAACAGAAAATCGATAATCGTATGGTTCTTTAGGTCTGTTCGGTGAACGAGGACTCGCACCAGTTGCCCCGATGCTAGAATGTGGTATGTTATTTTCGTTGGAAGATGAGAAACTGATTTTCATGGTTTTACCCACTCTCTTATCAGTTTTTGTCAAGAATTTTGACCAAAAAACCGAGGAAACCCCTAAATTTTCGGACAATGGTCCCTTGCGTATGTGTGTGCGTGAGTTTCCTCACATTCCCTCCTCCCCTCATCCTCCTTTGCATTTATCACGTATTGGCAAATACGCCTTGTGTTTTTTTTAAACCGATTCAAAGAACAGTTTTAAACCTCTTCCCGTCATCAATTTTTGAATTCTTATCAGCGAAAAACTGTTGTTTTTTCAGGCGAGGAAACCATCTTTGAGTGCCGCTTGCCATTACTCCAATTCCTCTCAAAAGTACTTCATCTATCGCCATCTGTATCACTCCAATTGGTCGCTTGTTGCGGCGCTGTTTTGTCGTTTATTGCCATTTTTATCGGCAAACTACGTAACATTGTTACTTTCGCCATTTTGTATGGGTTCTATGCAACGATTCAAGAGGTTGGTTCAATTTTTTATTTAGCTGAAAATATTTGAAATGTCCAGGCTGGCGGTGTGTTTATGTACTTCCAATGGGACTCACTCCTACTGGAATCCACCGCATACGTAGCCGTTTTGGCATGGTTCGGGGATGGTCCAGCAGACTCGGTTAGTCTAAAAATGTTTTTTCTAAACCTATCCATCTTATTTTCAGATCGCTCTATATGGAATCCTCTGCCTCTCCCTACGCCTCATGTTTTCCTCAGGCGTTGTGAAGCTTCAAAGTATGTGCCCAACATGGTGGGGCTTGACAGGTATGGTACCCAATTTTTTTCCACCATGACAATTCTAAATTCCAGCTCTCCATCATCATTTTGAGTCTCAACCATTGCCAACAATCATGGCCTGGTACGCTCACCAGCTTCCTCATTGGTTCAAACAATTCTCGGTGCTTGCCACTCACTTTATTGAAATCGTGCTTCCACCATTGTTCCTTATTCCAATCCGGGATCTGAGAGTTTTCCTCTTCCTAGCTCAGGTAAGCCAGATTTTTCATTTTTCTAGCCAAAATGCAAACTTTCAGGTATCTCTCATGCTCCTGATCAGTATAACCGGCAACTACACCTTCTTCAACCTCAACACCGTTGTCATCCTGTTCAGTTTACTGGACTGCCAAAGAAACATGAGATATGTGTCTTTGGCAATTATGGCGATGATTGGTTTTGTATTTGTAAATCCGAATGTTATTCTGGTCAACAAGACGGAAGATTCATGGAACTTCAAATTGAGTGAGTTATTTTATTGGTGTCGGTTTATTCAACTGATTTTCAGGACACAACAAGGATCAATTTGATCAATTCGTGCATACCTATTTGGAGTACACATTGAAGGGGATGATTGCCATGTTTGTGGTCACTGTGATTTCAACTATCTACAAGTAAGGCGCCAATTGTTTGAAAAATACTAGAAATCCATTTTCAGAATCATCTCCCAACAGAAGAAGATCCGCAACATCATCCATTTGGTCTTCGTAACTGCTTTGACACTTCCATTGTTCATTTATGGAACGGTAATTTTACTAGTCATCATTTTTAAAATATATCCTTGATTATTTACAGATTCCACTCATCCAACTCGATTCAAAGCTTTCCGCTCAAGTCAACCAAGTGCCAAGTGTAGTGAGCTACTATCGAACTGCTAGAGAATGGAGCTTGGCGAATTCTTACGGCTTGTTCAGAACGTAAGTGTCATTTTATAGCAAAAAAATGTTCAAACCTTTATTTTCAGAATGACTGGAGTGCAAGGAAGACCAGAGATCGTCATCGAAGGCGCCACCACATTGGAAGGACCATGGAAGGAGATTCACTTCTATGCTAAACCAGGAGATGTCAAGGCTGCACCGAAGTTTGTTGGTAAGTTCATCAATTTTTCTGCCAACATCAAGAAATACTTACAGTACCACACCAACCTCGTCTTGACTGGCAAATGTGGTTCGCTGCATTGGGAACATACCAACAAAACCCATTCTTCCTCTCTCTTGCCCATCATTTGATGGAGAATACTACCGAGGTGGTCAACTTGATTGAGGATTATCCATTTAAAAATCGCTCTGAGCCGATGAATTTTGTCAAGGCGACTCTCTACATGTACCATTTTACTAAAGAAGGAGACAAGTGAGTAGAATTTACTGAATTTATGAGGAAAAAACCTTGTTTTTCAGGTCATGGTGGACGAGAAACTATCAGGAGGACTACATGCCAGTGTTCAACAAGAAAAATGATGCTCTTGTAAAATACTTGACTGAGTCGAAGATTTTGATTACGAATCCAAAGAAGTACAGTAATGGTGACTTTGGAAAGAAGCTGAAGAAATGGTTCAACTATAGTACCCAAGGGCAGGACCAAACCACATTTGTTTGGAAGTTCCTTGTTGTTATGATTATTGGTATCGCTCGTTTTCTTGTATTCAACTGATCTTGTTATTTGTTATAACTTTAATATTTAATAATTTAATTTTTCATATCATTCTTATACTGCTCATAAAATTTTTGGTGCTATATCATATTTTTCTCTTGGTTCACTACTTGGTTTTGCAACCATGCAACTATCTTTGTTGAAGTCAAGTTTTTTTTGTCATATTAACCTTTTTTGATTCAGAAAATGGGCGAGGATAAGTCAAAGCGCATTGGAAGATGGTATTTTGGTGGAGTTGCTGGTGCAATGGCTGCTGTTTGTACTCATCCACTTGATTTATTGAAGGTATATTATTTTATTCTAAAAATATATTCCAAATCTGACTCCAGGTTCAACTTCAAACTCAACAGCAAGGAAAAATGACGATCGGTCAATTATCATTGAAAATCTACAAGAATGACGGATTCCTAGCGTTTTACAATGGTGTCTCTGCATCGATTCTACGACAATTGACATATTCGACAACTAGATTCGGAATCTATGAGACTGTCAAGAAGCAACTTCCACAAGATCAACCACTTCCATTCTATCAAAAGGCGTTGTTGGCTGGATTTGCTGGAGCTTGTGGTGGATTAGTTGGTACTCCTGGTGACTTGGTGAATGTTCGAATGCAAAACGACTCAAAGGTAACATTTTCAAATACGTATTAGGCTAAAACAAGAGATTTGCAGCTTCCATTGGCTGAGAGAAGAAACTACAAGCATGCATTGGATGGATTGGTGCGTATCACTCGAGAGGAAGGTTTCATGAAAATGTTCAATGGTGCCACAATGGCAACATCTCGTGCTATTCTCATGACAATTGGTCAATTATCCTTCTATGATCAAATCAAACAGACACTCATTTCTTCTGGTATTGCTCAAGATAACCTTCAAACTCACTTTGCCAGCTCAATCACCGCGGCAAGTGTGGCAACAGTGATGACTCAACCACTAGATGTGATGAAAACTCGAATGATGAATGCTGCGCCAGGCGAGTTCAAGGGCATCCTCGACTGCTTCATGTACACCGCGAAACTTGGTCCAATGGGATTCTTCAAGGGATTCGTACCGGCATGGGCTCGTCTCGCCCCACACACCGTCCTCACATTCATCTTTTTCGAACAGTTGAGAATGAGATTTGGTTATACTGATTCCAAGAAATGAACACGTTCCATATTCAATTGTAGTCACAATTATTAGTCATTGCTTTTCTAATCGCTATTTGGTTTCGTAATCCTGTTTTGTCACTTGCCATATGATTATTCTAAAACTGTAGTAAATAAATTTGGTTCGATTTTTAATCTCTCAAAAAAAATAAAACGAGTTGAAATACTCATAATTATCAATTGAGCATTACAAAAAACATTGCAATATAAGGAAGTGTACACTTCCTATCCCATGTTGTTTTCATGTTTCAAAACGGATGTTTGTACCGCCTATTTAATGATGCCGTTCTAGTTTCGCGGGGGCATTCGTTTTATGACACACTCCATTGTCATATTTTTATATAATATGTAAATCGATTACTCATTTTTTCTTCTTGTCAAAAGATCATAAAACGAACATCTGCGTCTCTCCGGCTTTCCAAGAAAGTAAACAGAGGGGACAAAAAAATATGAGAAAAATATTGACATGATTTCCATTCCTCCTTCCATTTCACTTTCTTTTGGAATATGAAATCAAACCCCCATCCTTATCATTCGTGTTTTCACCGACCCTATCAAGTTTATTTATATCATTGTTTTAGATTCCTCTCAAACATGAGTTCCCCGCCAAACTCGCCTGCCCAGGTAGGCAGCAATCAGTATATGATTGCGGCTCAACGTGTCAGGGATGATGATACTGCACCGTTGGAGGAGGAAGGAACTGTCGAGATTCCTGTTGATGAAGTGGTAAGTTCCCCACTTTTTTCCCTCTGATAACCCTAATTTTTCTTCAGGAAAAAATGTTCTCCTTCCGCAAACTCTGGGCCTTCACTGGTCCCGGATTCCTCATGAGTATTGCCTACCTCGATCCTGGAAATATCGAGTCGGACCTCCAATCCGGTGCAAAAGCCGCTTACAAGCTACTCTGGATCCTTCTATCCGCCCATATTATTGGAATGCTTCTTCAAAGAATGTCAGCCAGATTGGGTGTGGTTAGTGGCAAGCATATGGCTGAGGTAGTCCATCATTTTTCATATGTAGCTCTAAACCTATTTACAGGTAGCCTATCAGTTCTATCCCCGTGTTCCCCGTCTCATTCTGTGGCTCATGATCGAAATCGCAATTGTGTGTAGTGACATGCAAGAAGTTATCGGTACTGCCATCGCCATTTTTCTGTTGTCAAGAGGAGCGTAAGTTCTTTGATTCATATGACACATTTCATGAATAGAATACAATTCCAGAATTCCATTGTACATCGGTGTATTCATAACTATTTTCGACACCTTCACATTCTTGTTCATTGATCGGTATGGTGTTCGTAAACTTGAGTTTATTTTTGCGTTTCTTATCACTACTATGGCTGCATCGTTTGGTTATGAGGTACGTCGAAATACACAACTTTTACTATGAAATCCACTATTTTACAGTTCATGGTAGTAAAACCACCTCTTACCCAAGTCATATCCGGCATGTTTGTACCATGGTGTGCTGGATGTGGGAAGGAAGAGTTCCTACAAGCGATATCAGTCGTTGGAGCCGTCATTATGCCTCACAATCTATATTTGCATTCTGCATTAGTCAAGGTAAACCTAAAAAGGAAGAGCCTGACAAAATATTGTTTTTGCAGTCCAGAAAAGTTGATCGAACAAATCGTCATCGTGTGGCTGAAGCAAATAAGTACTTTACCCTCGAGTCGGCAATCGCCTTGTTTATCAGTTTCTTCATTAATCTGTTTGTTGTTGCCGTGTTTGCCCATGGCTTGTTTCAAAAGACTAATGCGGATGTGGTATGATCCTTTTTGCCCTACAAAATCTGACAATCTAGATTTTCAGCGTGCCATGTGTATCACCCAACACGACATCCCTGACAGCAGTATCTTCCCAAACAATACTGATCCAGTTGAAGTTGATATCTATAGGGTTTGTCCTTTTCATCTATCCTATCAACCCAATAATTCTAGGGTGGTATCTACCTTGGCTGCCAATTTGGTGCAGCCGCCATGTTTGTCTGGGGTATTGGTATTTTTGCTGCTGGCCAAAGTTCAACCATGACTGGAACATATACTGGTCAATTTGTGATGGAAGGATTTGTCAGAATCACCTGGCCGAAATGGAAGAGAGTTTTGATCACCCGAGCGATTGCTATCACTCCAACACTTATCCTCACTTTCTATTCTCAAGGAGTGCAGAATTTGACAGGTATATTTGGCTTCTCAACATTTTGTAGTATATAGAATTATAGGAATGAACGACTTCTTGAACTGTGTCCAAATGATCCAACTTCCATTCGCTTTAATCCCTATCATCACATTCACATCAAGCCGAAAGATTATGCATGACTTTAGAAGTTCAACGTATGAAATATACCACTAGTATTTCAAGATATCCAAGATTTCAGGCTCTTCCAAGTCTTTGCCCTCATCACATCCGCCTTGATATTGTCTATAAATGTATATTTCATCTATGATTACGTGGTATCACGTGTTGGAACCGAGTGGTATGTCTTTGTGATCCTCGGACCATTGACAATGCTATACGTCTCTTTTATTGTATACTTAGTAAGTTGTAACTATTTCAGATCTATTCAAAAACTCTTTTATTCCAGACAATCTACTGTCTCGTGTCATGTGAGCTCATCTCCGACACAGTGCAAATCCGCGGGTTCAGCTTCAACAAAAACTACGAGAATGATGCACCATGGTTGGTGAACAGTCCGTATTCTCATGACAACATTGGGTTCGAGCAATAATTCTTGCGTGTATAATATTTGATTAATCTAATCTATTCACTTTTACTGTTTTATCGGGGTTTTTCTCTTGTTTCGGTCATAGTTTCCAACTGAATTGATTGAAATAAATGAACTATTGGATGCGACAATGTTGACCAAGTGAGTTTTCCAAATATTGCACAAGAATGCAATTTGAACAAAAAGAATTCCATACAACTAGCTGCAAATATTTTGAATCTTCTCTCCTTGTACAGAATAGCAATGTTGGCTTTTTTCATCAATTTCGTGTTCGAATTTCAAGGTGATTTTGAAAGAATATACAATAATAGATTAATATTTTTATAGGTTTAAGTTTAAATATGATGTTTAAAAAATTACTCGTAAAATGAAACTTGAATTAGATAAAAAATGAACTAGAATACTATCTATAACTAATGCTACTACTATAAAAATTTAACTGTATTATTTACTACAGTTTTAGAATAATCATATGGCAAGTGACAAAACAGGATTACGAAACCAAATAGCGATTAGAAAAGCATGACTAATAATTGTGACTACAATTGAATATGGAATGTGTTCATTCCTTGGAATCAGTATAACCAAATCTCATTCTCAACTGTTCGGAGAAGATGAATGTAAAAACGGTGAAGGGGACAAAGAAATAAAGAAATGTGGGAAAGATGGGGGAGTAAATAAATGTGTTGAATTCCAACTAGGACATTCACAAAACTATGTCAATTTACAATTTTCGAAGCTGCTCAATGAAGCTCTTTGTGTTGAGCATACAATTGCTCGCCAAAATCACAGCCGGCCCACCATATCCTTGTGCCCGTCTTTGGTTGAATGTCCGTACACATGCTGCTTCCTCATAGGTTGCACCACCAATCACAAACACAATGATATTCTCGCGACGTTGATTGTCAGTGCCAATTGATGGAAAATTGTCGAGTTTTCCGCTGACTAGATTTTCAATCACTTTCTTCAGATATGGCTCGTGTTGAGTGTAGATATTCTCAACATCCTTCAATCCTTCGATGGACCTGGAAAAACTTTGCATTTGAATTTGAAAGTATAATGTTTTCACTCACGTATTAGTAATCTGCTTTGTTGTTGCTTCACCAAAAAGATCCGCTGAACGTCTGGAAGCTTCACTATAACGTAACAGTTTTTCAATGACTGATGTATCCTGAAAAGTTGATGAACTTCATAAAAATACTTCAATTTAACTTCATACCTGTCGTTTACCCAAATGGTTGAGCAGCTGGCTGTACGCAATATTGGCATTGTTTTCGAATCGTAGGCGGTAAAGCATAACAAGACGCATAGCGTTCTGAAATGTTTTTGAATTGGAATAGAAAAAAGAATATATATACATACCAATTCTGTAGTTCTCGGGTTGGCCAGCAACTCTTTGATACGTTGAAAGCAGCGAGCAGCATCGCCATCGGCTACAATCGACTGTTCGAGCTCGGAGATTTCCAGTAAATTTGTATCTTGCACAATTTTACTGAGCTCTTCCACTAAACTGACGTGTTTGGATACAGTACCTGCAAATTGAAATTGATCCTAAAACTATAAAAGTGAGAACATACCAGTCATTTTCTTGAACTGCGGATAATCTTCAACAAACTTCTTCATATCAGATATCGACTCGAGATTCTTATTAGTGTAGAATGTGTTGACTAGAGATTTGATATTTTGTCCGATTTCGCCAAAGTTTGAGATTATATTCTATAAAAATAAGATTCTTTTCAATAGATACACACAAAAATACCTCGGCAAAAAACTCATCTGTTCGTTCGTTTAGCTCGAAGCACTCGTTGTCCCAACTAACACGATTTTTGGTGAGTGACAACAATTCATGAACCATTGCTTCATATGTCCATTGATTCAGAAGAGGTGTGACTACATCAATTGATCTTTCGACGATAAGAATTGTTGTGTCCGAGTTAGTTTGTCTGAACATTCCTTTTTTGTTTCGTGCGATGAATTGATTCACTTCGTCCGCGAGCTTTTGGGCGTTTTGAGAGTTGCCTTGGTATCTGGAATTTCCAAATATTCAAATTTTAAAGCTTAAAATTATCATACCTAACAGATGGATTCTTACGAAGTTGAAGAAGAAGAGCAACAATGGAACATTTCATTCTTTCAAATGCTTCGGGTGTCACATTCCGATCCTTGCCATAAACCTGTGGCAGATTGACTGTGAGTAGATCTTTTCTCAAGAATACCTCCTTCTGAAACATTAATTCTCTTAGCATAATGAAGTAGAAACTAACCTCTTGTTTGGTTTCAAGCTTCTCGACATCCAACTTAATTCTCTTTACAATTTCTCTAATTTCGGCTGAGTCAGATTGGTTGTAACATTTGTTACGGATAACTAGCCTCTTCGGCGCCCTCTTATCGATGTTATCTGAAATTTATCATCATGAACTTGACATGTGTGAATAAAAACATACCACTAGACTCCGTTAGCCCGTCTCCCGAGGATATTGCTTTTTTCACAACTGATTCATCTGTTTTCTTCGCTTCTGATAGACAGAATTCCAATGATGATATAGTAAAATCTCTTGGCATCATCTGAAAAATTGAGAATGATACAATTGAGAAAAAGGATTGAAAATTAGAATAAAACGTATGAACGATTGTCATTTATTCGCGCAACCTTTCGTAGAGCGCAACGACACGCAGCAATAACGCGCGTCTTTCTTGTGTGGTTGGGATGGCATGTATCGAGATAATATGGTAAAATAACAAGGTTTACTTGAGTTTCGTGGATATATCAGCAATTTTGGAGCATATCTCGAACAAAACCAACAAAAATCGGATGCGAAACCTCGAAAAACAATTGAGAAACAAGTTCAGCTGACATATCTCTTGGAAAGCAAAAATTATTTATTTTTGAACGTCGAATGTGAAGAAAAATAAGAGATAACAAAAGGTTTCATCTATTCTTATGCGAATTTTCATAAAATTATCGACTTTTCATGATTTTTCTATAGGAATTGTAATGAAAAACTAACAAAAACCGGCAAAATAGTCGACATTTTGATGATAGAGCAAGAAAAAAGTCATACTGTTGCAAAATTATAAAATTTACACGAAAAAACTGTGCATTTTGACTCAAAAACGGAAAAAAGAGGTCATGTGGGAAAAATGTAGGGAGAGCGCGACGGAAATCGAGGGAGAAAGAGACGATAGGTACGTGCGTTTGACGTGAGGGTGACTGCGTACTAGACACCACATTCGACGACAACTGTTGGTTTTTATTGGCTATTACAAAATAAGAGTTTCTAAAGCTTCAAACATGGGAGAAATACTGTTCTGATTGATATTTTATCGATAGAAAGTCAAAAGTATGAGGAGTCTACCGGATTAACGTGAAAAATTGCAATTTTTAGTCAAAACCGATGAAAAGAACAAGAAAATTGCTATGGAAGTTGATATTCGGCTATTATAGAGTAAGATAAACGAGTGGGAGAGTCATAGATACACAAAAAATGCAGAATCTACACTAAAAACGATGATTTTTTACCTAAAAACGACAGAAATAAGCGACTTTGCTGGAAAGAGAGGCCAAATGAATGAGGGAAAACGTACTGTGGCATGATTGCGGTTATTTGTAGGTAAGAAATAACAAACTCTGAAGACTAAAATTCACTCATTTTCGGGTAAATACGAGTTTTTTCGGCTTCCGCTGCCTGTCGATGTCGCAGATAGCGTCAAAGTAGTGAAAAGTTTCATAAAAATTGATGTTCTATTGATGGAAGAATAGAAATTCATAGAATTACCAGAAAAAACGGTTAATTTGGCATCAAAACAAATGAAATGAATGAAAAACTGTGGGGCGAACCACCACATTATTGCCACCCTCCACCCCCTTTCCCCCCATCGTCCTCACCCTCATCATAGTGGGTGGTGGAGAAATAGTGTGCGACTGTGTGGAGGGTGCGAGACAGAGGTCGGACAATGGCTGTTAAAATATTATGCGGCATTTATTCGGGAAAAAAAACAATAGAAGTTATCCAGAAGCACACAAATTGCAACTATAAGAGGATCAGAAAACGGATGCATCAAAAACTGTTGTAACAACAAAACCATATTCCTCAATTTAGTCGTTACTTTTTCTACATTTCACAGCTGAGCTTGACTTGGGTTTTGGCACAAATTCTTCAATGCCTAGGCTCTACAATACACGTTTTGGTCCTCGAATCCTAAAACATGTATGTTTGAACAGGGATCATCTTGACTGAATTCAACTCATCGCGTTGGTGAAAATCAATCTCCTGAAATCTGATTCAAGTCTTCTGTTAATGTCTTCTTTTCGAGTGAAACATGTTCCCGCTGAAGTTGCAAGTTTCAGCATCCGAATTCCAGCAAGAATAACTTCAAGCGCATCACAACAACTGGAGAAAATAGAACATCCGCCTTCATTGAGCTTCATTAATCCTCTATCTCGTTTATAGTTCAAAGTTAACGTAGAAGATCAAGTGGGAAGTTATCACAAGCTGTGAATAAGAGTAAAGGCGCCAAAAGTTATCAAATAACGTGATGGAAACAAAGACTTGAATAGATTTGTAAATCTTTGAATGACTGAGAATAAAAATACTTGTGAGTTCGCTGTTTTGTTCCTAGTAGCAAACACCCAATATAAATTCAATTGCCGCGATATAAAAGAATAAGAGACAGTGTTCAACAATGATCAGATAAACAACTAACAACTCCACAGTATATCGAATACAAAGTTTAATGTCGGTTTGTAAGAAAAACAACATGTTTCGCGAATCCGATTGTTTCCAATTTACCCATCATCAACTCATTCTTGCCATTGAATTCGAAGAGACAAACGGAAAAGTGGCCAACTTTGCATCAGTTTTTGATATCGATGGAAATGTTATTTTGAACGACTCCCAACTCCATGTGCAAATACCTAGGTGTTGCATATGCCTCATCTTTCTTCATTGTGATAATTGTTATAACTTTCTGTGATATAATACAATTTGGGAAATAAATGTTTTATTTAGTTCAATCAAAAGTGAACTAAAACTAATTTAACAATAAGTACCCGTATGGTATTAATAAGTATACAACGCAACGGTTTGATTAGCATTTTTTAATTTCGGACATCACTTGATGCACATTGACAAGCTCACGGCATGCTGGATTACTTGCGAACACCTCGTGAGTCAATAGTTTGGTGAACTGTTGTATTGCATGTGTTTGCTGAAGATGATCTGAAAAAAACGCATGTTTTTGGGGAAAATGAAGTCAAGCTAACTTGAATAATGTGGGATCCAAGTCTCAAGTTTGTAAAGTACTTGATGACCTGTGTGTTGATGATGTCAATGGATGGACGCCACTTTTCGTTGAAACTTTTGACGACGTTTGGAATTCTCTCGTTGTGTCTTTCAAGAAGTTGGGTATGACCCTGACTCATCAATCCCTCACAATCGTGTATGAACTTGATCATATAGCCAATATGTGGATCGAGAATCACTTCCGCGAAATCATTGATACTCGCCTGTCGTCGATGATGCCAAGGATCAAGTCGTAGTCATTCATAAGGAAACATTCTTGACTGTTTCATGGAGGAGAAAAGTGAAGTGAGACCACTTTTAGAAGAATCAACGTGTCCGAGTAGATCATCTTTTGTGACGACGTCTTTCATCTGAAAATTCACATTTCATATTTTTTCGATAATAACAAAAAACTTACAGATAAACGGAACAATCTAGTCGCATATGGCTTTGACCAGGAGCTGGTGTTGGAAGATTTGGTAGTTGGACAATGGTTTGCGGAAACTTCCAATTTTGGTGAGCAACCGGAACATTTACGAACTGGCTCAATTCCTTTCTCACTTTCTGACGATTCTCCAGTTCTTGATGTATGTCATGGGATTGAAGTTGCAGATTCTTCATATCCTCTCCAATTGAGCCCAAATTATTTTGAAATCCGATCAATGTTCTTTCAAGACGCTGGAAAACACATTTTTATGAATATTATAAACTATTTATACCTCAAATACATTATCGCAAGCTATAATTTGATGATGAAGGGATGCAAGCTTCTCAGAGTTGTCTAAACACTAGTTCACAAGAAGATGAATGTGAGGACGGTGTGTGGGGCGAGACGAGCCCATGCCGGTACAAATCCCTTGAAGAATCCCATTGGACCAAGTTTCGCGGTGTACATGAAGCAGTCGAGGATGCCCTTGAACTCGCCTGGCGCAGCATTCATCATTCGAGTTTTCATCACATCTAGTGGTTGAGTCATCACTGTTGCCACACTTGCCGCGGTGATTGAGCTGGCAAAGTGAGTTTGAAGGTTATCTTGAGCAATACCAGAAGAAATGAGTGTCTGTTTGATTTGATCATAGAAGGATAATTGACCAATTGTCATGAGAATAGCACGACATGTTGCCATTGTGGCACAATTGAACATTTTCATAAAACCTTCCTCTCGAGTGATACGTACCAATCCATCCAATGCATGCTTGTAGTTTCTTCTCTCAGCTAATGGAAGCTGGAAATCTCTTGTTTTAGCCTGATACATATCTGAAATTGTTACCTTTGAGTCGTTTTGCATTCGAACATTCACCAAGTCACCAGGAGTACCAACTAATCCACCACAAGCTCCAGCAAATCCAGCCAACAATGCCTTTTGATAGAATGGAAGTGGTTGATCTTGTGGAAGTTGCTTCTTGACAGTCTCATAGATTCCGAATCTAGTTGTCGAATATGTCAATTGTCGTAGAATCGATGCAGAAACACCATTGTAAAACGCTAGGAATCCGTCATTTCAGTATATTCACAGAGATTATTCTGAAATTTAGTAAGTTCAAAACTTGTTATGATGGTCTTTTACGGTACCTTTTTTGGTTTTTCAATTATATAGATTTTTTTGGATTTTCATAGATTTTTTTCTTTTTTTTTTCTTTTTGTATTTTCTTTCCATGGTACAAACTTGGGATATGATGAGATTATTGATGAGATTTTTCTTGTTCGTCGAGAATCTTCTCCATCGTGCCGTAAACTTGTGCAAAGGCGGCATTCTCTCGGAACTCCTTGAAACGCTCGCATCCATGTAACTCATCAAATACGGCCATGCATTCCAGCAGAATTCGCTGAAAAAACAAACGTTTTTGGAAAAATAAATTTTTAGTTTACGCTGGCAATCCTTCCTGCTGTTCCGGTGTTCACGACAACGCTCACGATCTGTTGTGTGATCATGGCACTTTCCTTGTTCATCTCATCGCAAATGGCCGCGAACTTCGTAAAAAATTGTGTTATGGCGTCTGAAATATAAACTTTATTGAAATAGTTCATAAAGTGAACAAACCATCGAGCGCTTTCCTGTCTCCAGCAGTTGTCGAATTCTCGCAGTTTTTGAGGAACTCTTCGATTTCTCCCGTTTGACACTTGACAGCCTTCTCAACCATCTGATCTACATTTGCCTTTTGCAACTTGAGAACCGACGCGTGGATGCGATTGTTGTTGGACTCGCCGTCATCGATGATGCCCAGCACCATATCCGTATTGTTGATAATAAATGCAGCAGCACCCAGTTCGTTTCCTTGAATTGCAGACATTCTAGCTAAAAGCTGCTCCATTGAATCCTCGCTGTTCACCAGAATCGCCTGCATTTCATCATGAATCGGCTCCTGACTAGTTTTGGCGATTGTCAAATGTGAGCTGGTCAGTTCAGCATAACGGCGTATGATCTGAAATGTAACAGTTTCATGTTGTTCAAAACATAAATAAAACTTACAAAATGCGGCCGCCAGTCCATTCGTCCGTTTTGTTGGAAATGCGAAAGATCAACAGTCCGGATACTTTCATTATGAGCCGCCATGACTTGATCAAGTCTTGTGAACAGAATATCCTTCAGATTCTCCCAATATCCAGCAACATCTGGCACTTCTCGTTCTTTGATAATCGCATGAAATTTGGATGTGAGACAGATGCAGAGATGGAGACTGATCGCATCCCAATTCAACACAATTTGCTCTTCACAAGTTTTCAACACAACCGATGCGGCTCTAGCCATTGCTCGTGCATGGAACTCTGCTGCTTCAGCATTTGCAACCAGAAAGAAATCGCAGACAAACATGAACTCGTGGCTGTAGTGATCCACGAAAGCAAGTTGGAACGAGCGGAACAACGCTTCGAATTGATACTGAAACAATCAAAATTTTGATGGAACATACGAAGGAAGGAACTTACAGATTGTTGATTTTGAGTCATGTCGAAAGGGTCGATAAGTGCATGTGAGACCTGTTCATTCATAATCTCTTTTCGATCGGATACACACCAAAGATGTGGTTTTACTCTACTCTACAAAATAAATTTATAATGGATTTTCTCAAAGAAAACACATACATCTGTGATATTTCGAGAGCAGATGATTGTGAAAGTGTCATCAAGGACTTTTGGCGCAATCTCGTTAGGGACTAACGATCCGAGTAGATCATCTTTTGTGGCGACGTCTTTCATCTGGAAATACACAAACTTCATACTTTTCCAATGATAACAAAAAACTTACAGATAAGCGAAACAATCTAGCCGCATATGCTCTGAAATATGAGAAGAACATCTTGCTAGTGGCTTCGATGTACTCTTCTTGAACCTAAATATATTAGTTTGTTTTGGTGGAAATAGAAAAAACTCACTTCATTCGCCATAGCAGGTGCGTATCCTTTGAGGAATTTGAAGAGGTAGCGTACCTCGAGAAGTTTTGTCTGATTTTGTTGGTGGTGGTCCACTAGGCAAAATCCACCAATCTTGGTGAGAAACCAGTCACGGACTCTTTCTGCCGCCTGAAAATTCAATTTCTATTCCAAATACTTGAAAAAAAAACTCACCTTCGTCTTCAATCGTTCAACAGTCGGCCAAGTATCATTCATCGAAATAGCGTCACCATCACCACGAGTTGGAACCATGTTGATCAAGGCATGAAGAGCTTCACAAAATGATGTTTCATCAATTGCAGACTCCACTATTGGGTTGATCAACCGTTCTAATTCCTCCTTGTGTGTCTTGCTTCTTGTTACGACCATATTTAAAACTGAAAATGAAATTGATTATTGTTAAAAATCAAAAAGTATGGTAACAATAAAAAACGGTTTGTCACTCAATTTTTGAGCGCAATCAAAACAAACGTGAAAATGTGAAGGAATCATCTGTGAATGTGGTCCTATACTAACGCAAACTGTCGAAATCATCGATATTTTGTTGATAGAAAATGAGATTGGCTGTTTAGAAAAGTACACTTATAAGAAATTCATGAAAGTCACACTAAAACCGGAAAAATAATGAGTCAATAGCAGATGAGAGGACCATTTGAGGGAGAAAAACGATAAACGCACGCGCTATAGTGCAACGACACTCCGCAATTGCGCATGTTTTTTTGTGAGGGTGGGAGTGTGGTCGAATGTGGGGGGGGACAAAGATATCAAAATATATCATCGATTTTTGATCATGTTGAACACCTGAGAAGAACTACTGGGGCAAAACTTCAAAGAACAACGAAGAAATGGGTTCGGCGGTTGATGTATCCATGAATAATTCATTTTCGACCCTTATTTAGGAAGAAAATTTGAAGAAAATGGAAGTTCCGAACTTTTTCTTGCGAATATTCACATCTTCATGGATTTTTCTGAACAAAATGTGGTTAAAACGAGTAAAAACTACCAAAATAGTCGATATTTCACAGAAATTTATAGAATTTACGATAGATACCGTTCTTTTGGAATCAACAACAGATGAGGTAGAAAATTTGGAGAAGCGGAAAAACATGGGTACGAAAAAGCAAGATGATACATTTGGCACGACAAATCTGCATGAGAAACTGTAGTTCTAGAGGTAAAAACTGAGAAAAAAAAATCATTTTTTGAGAAAAAAAACGGAAGTTTCGAAAAGATTTCGTGGCAAAACATAGATTCTTTATGTCAGTATACTACATATCCATAAGATTATTGAGTTTTTATGACATTTCACAGAAAAATGATGTCAAACAAGCGAAAATTTATACGAAAGTTGATGTTATGCAGATATACAGTAAGATAAACAGACTAGAAATGCATAAATATACAAAATTTGTAGATTCTACACTAGATACGACGATTTCTGCGTCAAAAATAGATGGAATAAACAACCAGGCAGGTGAAAGGGAAAGAAGGAAGGGAAGGAGGAAGAG
This sequence comes from Caenorhabditis uteleia, assembly GCA_963573275.1. Classification (NCBI taxonomy): domain Eukaryota; kingdom Metazoa; phylum Nematoda; class Chromadorea; order Rhabditida; family Rhabditidae; genus Caenorhabditis; species Caenorhabditis uteleia. Next base: position 18,719,744 of record OY752138.1, read on the forward strand.
CGCACTGTGGCATGGTGAGATATGCAGTTATGCGTGGTTGTGTTTACGTACCTTAGGCTATCGATTTTTGGGGCCAGGTGTGGAAAAAATGACGTCAGACAAGGAAAAAGTGATTTTAAAGTTGATACTCACTAGATAGAGAGTTAGATAGGATGAATAGAGAGGAAAAACAGAAGGAATTTGCAGAATTGGCACGAAAAACGAAACATTTGTGTCGAAAAACGGATGAAATGAACCGATTGGAGAGAAAACGAGAAATGAATAAGACGGTGGAACCCCTTGGCGTACGTGAATTGTCGTCGTGGTGTTTGCACCACTACGTGACCTACCTCCCCTACGTGGCCTAGATTTGAGAGAGTAGATGGAGAGGGTGGGGAGAGAGATAGAAAAAGAATGCGTGTGGTGCAATATTATGCGCCAATTAGTCAATCGAGAAATACGCTCGGCACGAATTATTGATTGTTGACAGTTTTATAGTACGAAGATTTGAACAAAATGAGAGTTTCAACCTTTTTTCATGATATTTCTGCAGAAAAAAATGGTTTGAAACCAACGAAAACTACCATTATAGTCGATGTTTCAGTGACTTTCTGAGAAATTCATCAACGATAGAAACGGTAAATTCTGAATAAAGAAGAATTGGAGTAGAACATTTGCAGAAGGAAAGAAGAGATATAGTTTCTGCTCATGAAAACGCGAATTGAATCATTTGATACGGCAAATTAGCAATAAAAACAAGCGTTTTGAATCAAAAACTGTTGAGAAAAGTGATTTTCGTAGGAAACAGAAGAGAAATCTGAAGAAAACGGGAAGAAAACATAGAAAAGTTCTATATCAATATGTTGAAACAAGGGGTTCAATAAAATTCTACATTTTTTGCTTGATATAAACGTATTTCGTGTCAGAACAGAGGTTCTATACATCAATATACTACATATTCCAATGATTATCGAGTTTTTATGACACATCACAAAAAAGTAGTGCCGAACGAGCGAAAATTCCTACGAAACTCAATATTCTGCTGATATATGGTGGGATAAACGAGCGAAAGAGTAGAAAAATTATGAAATTCGCAGAATCTACACTGGAAACGATGATTTCTCGATCAAAAATGGATGAAATAAACTAAAACTATATGACAAACGATGAGAGAGATAAATAAACGTGCGTCGGATCACTGTGGCGAGCATGAGATACGTGGTGTTCGCGTATTGCATCGATTTTTCATAGTTGATTGCCAAAAAGTGGCATCAAACAAGCAAAAAGTAGCAATGAAATTGATATTTACTAGATAGAGAGTTAGATAGGATGAATAGAAAGGAAAAATATAAGAAATTTGAAGAATTGGCACGAAAAACGGTATACTCGCGTTGAAAAACGAGTGACACACACCCCACGGAAAGGGAATGAATGAATGATAAGAGATAGGACGATGGGGCAATAGAGCGGCCTTAAGTCCAGATATGTGCGTTGTGTTTAGGACTAACCGCACACCACGTATACACCATAGCAAGAGGTGTAAACGGGGAAGAAAGGGCGACGCAAAGACAAGAGAGCGCGATGGAAAATAGTATGCGCCATTTATTCAAGAAAAAACAACAGATTTTATCCAGCAGCACATAAATTGCAACTTTTTCTACAATTGGCAGCCATATACTGATCATGACTTGGGTTCTTGCACAAATCCTTCAATGCCCATGCACCACAATACACGTTTTTGTCCTCACATCCTGAAAAATTCTATGAAAAGTAGCTTGACAGATGAGCATACCAGGCATACAATACATCTTCTTGAGAAGTTCGATATCAGTCGCACCCATCTTGGCTCTCTGTCCGAGTACTTTCAGATTCGCGGCTGAGTTGGTTTTCGGGTTCATGGTTGGAATCGCAATATTTTGAGCAGCGGTATACCCGTTGTAGTGCATTATGCTGTCGTAGGCATACTTCACACCGTAACTGAAACATGAAGCTTCGCAAAAATATCAACTTCCCGGGAACTTACGATGTATATAACTTCGAGTCAACAACCACAAATGCATCATACTGTTGTGGATCAATATTGCTCCAATTGATAGTGATAAACTGATCCCGATCGTTTCTCAAATGTTGATGAGCAACTCCAAGTGCATGCATTGTCTCGTGGATAGCTACTCCTTTGTTCTGAAAAACTTATGATATTTTGTGTTCCGATCCTGAACACTCACATTATCACAACCAAAACTCAAATATATAGGATTAGCTGGATCGGCTCTACCAACATATGACAAGCCACAGCTGGAAAGAAACAATTTCAGATCTATGAAAGATTCTACAACTTACAAAGTAGGACTATCAACTTTATAGTAAACAATATGCGGTCCAGTTGGTGGTGAACTCAACTCCTTGAACCTGATACAAGTATTCTTCTCGATCTCGTAGATTGCAGCTCTAACATCGTTCTTGTCAAGTGACTCTGAAGCATAATACGCTTTTTTAAACAAATAAGTGTGTAAGATACCTAAGGAACTATCCAATACATATCGAATCGGCGAGTTGGAATCCCATTTCTTAATAAGATTTCCTTCAAAGTACAATGCCGACTTTCGTGCTCTTGATCTTGAAGCAGTTGCAGTTGCATCAGGAGTAGTTGCATTCGCAGCTGCATCATCATCATCGTCATCGTCACTATCAGTCTCCGGTAGTGGTATCTCGTCCTTTCCCTCTCCAGCCTTGTTCAACTCATTGAGTAGAATATTGGCTTGCTCTTCCGTCAACATGGTATCCAAATCATACACACCATCATCCACCGGAGCAACATCAGCTGTCAAGTTTCCCTTCTCTAGTAAAGCTTCCTTGATTTGTAAGGTTCTGTCGAATCGGAGTTGTACATCATCTGTCTTGTCCTTGCCGGTGACCTTGTTTTCAAAATCGATGAGCTACAAGAAACATGTAAGTCGACGTTCAGATTCCTGACTTACCTTCTTTGTAATCAACTCCCTTCTCTTCTTGGCGTTTTCCGGTTGCTCACGGCACTTCCTCCTTTTACAAATATCCCGGATCTTACCAACATGCTCCTGACTAATATGACCAAAACCTCGAACATTCTCTAGCTGGCTTCTCAAACTTTGATCCACCTTTGCCAATGGATCTTCAATGTATATTCTGAAATATTTTGCGTATATTATGTTCCAAAAACAATTCTAACTTTGGTACTCTTCTCAAGAATCGGCCAATACCACCCTTGGAAAATTGGCCAAGCATATCTTCAAGATCATTCTGACTTGGTACCACTCCTTTTCTGCAAACTTTCAATTATCAAAAAAATCATAGTTTGTGGCAAGGTTTACCGGCAATTTGGATGACCAGGGAATCGATGACAGAAATGTTTGATGTTCTTTTTCCAATCCCGGTTTGAGAATCTCTTGTGACCCTTGTGGAACTTCTAAAAACTGGTTTCCAGCTGAAATCAAGTAGGTCAAACCTTGAAGCTGGATAGAATATCTCCACGACCACTTGATCGACTGGGCTCAATGATTTCAGTTATTTTGATAATGGTTTCAGCTGAAAAAGTTATTGAGGTGAAACAGCAAAAAGTTACATACGTCCGAATTCGCCTCCAAATCCCGGTGGTGGTCTTGGTGGTGGAATATCGCTAGGACCCGGGCTTAGTGATCTTTCATTGTTGAATCCTAAATCTGATTCAAGGTTTCTGTTGATGTTTCTTTTTTGAGAAAAACATTTGCCAGATGAAGCTGAAAAACGTAGACGATCAAGTGGGAAGCTATCATGTGCTGTGAATAAGATAAAGTTATAAAACAACGTGATGAGTATTTATTAGAAACAAAAACTTGAATAGATTGGAAAATACTTGAGTGACTGAGAATAAAAATACTTGTGAGTTTTCTGTTTTATTCTCAGTGCCAAAAACCCAATATCAATTCAAATGCCGAGATATCCAAAGGATAAGTGACAGTTTTCAACATTGATCAGGTGAACAACTAACAACTTCCCAGTATATCGAATACAAAGTTCACAGAACTTCAGTGTTGGTTTGAGAGAAAAACAACATGTTTCGCGAATCCGTTTGTTTCCAATATTTGTCCCAAATACCCATCCTTCTTGCTAATAAATCCAAAGATAGAAAGACGCCAAAGCGGCCAACTTTGCATCAGTTTTTGATATCGACGGATATGTTTATTTGAACGACTTCCAACTCGAAGTGCGCATATCAAGGTGTTGTTGCATTTGCATCATCTTATTTCATTGTGATAATTGTTATAACTTTCTGTGATATACTCCAATTTGGTAGATAAAATTTTATATAAATTACTAAAAAGTGAACTAAAATTAATATGACAATAGAATATCCCGTATGGTATCAATAAACATAAAACTCAATAGTTTGATTTGCATTTTTTGATTTCCGACATCACTTGATGCACATTGACAAGCTCGCGGCATGCTGGATTACTTGCGAACACCTCGTGAGTCAATAGTTTGGTGAACTGTTGGATGTATTGCACAAGTTTGCTGAAGATGATCTGAAAAAAGTCGAAAAATTTGAGTATAATGATGTTAGGCTTACTTGAATAATGTGGGATCCAAGTCTCAAGTTTGTAAAGTACTTGATGACCTGTGTGTTGATGATGTCAATGGATGGACGCCACTTTTCGTTGAAACTTTTGACGACGTTTGGAATTCTCTCTGAAAATATTCTCATACATCTTTTAATAAAGTAGAAACTAACCGTTGTGTCTTTCAAGAAGTTGGGTATGACCCTGACTCATCAATCCCTCACAATCGTGTATGAACTTGATCATATAGCCAATATGTGGATCGAGAATCACTTCCGCGAAATCATTGATGCTTTTCTGCTGTAGCTCGTGAACCAACGCATGAATGCGATTGTGATTCGACTCGCCGTCGTCGATGATGCCAAGGATCAAGTCGTAGTTATTTATAAGGAACACATGCTGGTCTGGTTGTGTTTGTTGCATCGCAGACATTCTAGTCAAAAGTTGCTCCAAGGCATTGTGATCATTCCACAGAACTTCTTGCATTTCGTCGTGAATTCTTCCCTGAACTGTTTTGGCGATTGTCAGATGTGAGCTGGTCAGTTCAGCATAACGGCGTATGATCTGAAATGATATAAGTTCACCATGCTCGAAGAAATGTGAAAAACTTACAAAATGTGGTCGAGAGTCCAGCGAGCCATTGTGCTGAAGTTTTTTGAGATCAACAGTCCGGATACTTTTATAATTGAATGTTTGGACGTCGCGGTAACGTGATGCCAGTGCAGATTGTAGATATCTCCAATGTCCATCATCGGGCACATCTCGTTCTTTGATAATCGCATGAAATTTGGATGTGAGACAGATGCAGAGATGGAGACTGATCGCATCCCAATTTGACTCAATTCTCGCTTCACAAGTTTTCATGACCATCATTGATGCTTCTTCCATGATTCTACTATGCAGTTTCGCTGCTTCATTATTTGCAACCCGGAAGAAATCGCAGACGAACATGAACTCGTGGCTGTAGTGATCTACAAAAACCAATTGGTACGATCTGAACGATTCTTCAAATGGATACTGAAAAAATCACAATTTTAATAGAATTTTAAAAGGATACGACATACAGATTGTTGATTTTGAGTCCGCGCGAAAGGCAAAATTGGAACTTCCAAGAATTGCTCATTCAAAATCTCATGTCGTTTTCCAATGGAAAACACTGTTGCTTTTTTTCCGTCGTCTTCTGTACTGAACTCGTAGCCTAGAAGGCTTCTTTGAATGTGTTGCACATCGAGCACCTAAAAATAATCAAATTTTTCGAGACTTTCAAGAAAAAACTCACAGATTGAATAAACACAATATTTGTGTATTCCTCGAAGAATTGAACAAACATTTGACTAGTAGTCTTCACATATAAGTCTTGAACCTAAACAATTTCAGTCTTTTGTGGGTAAAATAGGACCAATCTCACTTCTTTCGCCATATCCGGCTCATGACAGAACAAAAACTCGTAGAAAAATCGGAATTTGTGCAACTCGCGTTGCACTTCTTTGCTATTCAGATAAGGTTGGCGATATCCACCAATCTTCGTGACGAACCAGTCACGAACTTTTTCAGCGGCCTATAAATCAAATTTTTGTTTGAATAATGCGAAAAAAATAACTCACCTTCATTTTTAATGCTTCAAATGTCGGCTGAAACAACCGGACATTCTCCGTTATCGCGTCACCACGAGTTGAAATCAAGTTAATCTTATGATGCAATTCGGGAAGTGCTTCAATGAATCCTCTCTCATTCGCATCCGACTCCATGATCGTGTCGATCATTGGTTGTGGAACAACAATATCATCCACAAACTGGCTCAATTCCTTTCTCACTTTCTGACGATTCTCCAGTTCTTGGTGTATGTCATGGGATTGAAGTTGCAGATTCTTCATATCCTCTCCAATTAAGCCCGAATTATTGTTCATAACTACTGAAAATGAGATTGGTTGTTGTTATGAATCAGACAGTATGACGACGATCGAAAACGGTTAAAAAATATATGACTCAATTTTTGAGCCAAATCAAAACATATCTGAAAATAGATGGAATCAAGAGCCAAACAATCGAAATTTCTCACAACAGTTGATATTCTGCTGATATATGATGAGATAAACGAGGGAAAGAGTCGAGAAAATATGACATTGGCAGAATCTACACAAGAAACGATGATTTCTGCATCAAAAATGGATGAAATAAACTAAAACTATATTTCAAATGATGAGAGAGAAAAATAAACGTGCGTCGAATCACTGTGGCCAACATGAGATACGCAATGTGCGTTGCGGTGTTAGCGTATTTCATCGATTTTTCATAGTTGATTGCGGAAAAGTGGCATCAAACAAGCAAAAAGTAGCAATGAGATTGATATTTGCTAGATAGAGAGTTAGATGGGATGAATACATAAGGAGAAATATAAGAAATTTGTAGAATTGGCACGAAAAACGGTATACTCGCGTCAAAAAAGCGATTGACACACACCACCGCAAAGGGAATGAATGAATGGTGAGACATAAGAGGTTGGGGCGATAAAATGACCCTATGCCCAGATATGTGCGCTGAACACGCACACCCTGTTTTCACCGTAACAAATGGTGTAGACGGGGAAGAGAGGGCAAGGCGAAGACAAGGGAACGAGTTGAGAATAGTATGCACCCTTTATTCGAAAAAAAGAACAACATATATTATCCAGCAGCACATAAATTGCAACTTTTTCTACAATTGGCAGCCATATACTGATCATGACTTGGGTTCTTGCACAAATCCTTCAATGCCCAGGCACCACAATACACGTTTTTGTCTTCGCATCCTGAAAAATTCTATGAAAAGTAGCGTGACAGATGAGTATACCAGGCATACAATACATCTTCTTGAGAAGTTCGATATCAGTTGCTCCCATCTTGGCTCTCTGTCCGAGTACTTTCAGATTGGCGGCTGAGTTGGTTTTAGGGTTCATGGTTGGAATCGCAATGTTTTGAGCAGCGGTATACCCGTTGTAGTGCATTATACTGTCGTAGGCATACTTGACACCGTATCTAAATCTCGAAGCTTCAGAAAAACACAAATATCTTGACAACTTACGAGGTGTACAACTTCGAATCAACAACCACAAATGCATCATATTGTTGTGGATCAATATTGCTCCAATTGATAGTGATAAACTGATCCCGATCGTTTCTCAAATGTTGATGAGCAACTCCAAGTGCGTGCATTGTTTCATGGATAGCTACTCCTTTGTTCTGAAAAGCTTTTATAATTTTGTGTTCAGATGCAGGAGACTCACATTATCACAACCGAAACTCAAATATATAGGATTAGCTGGATCGGCTCGACCAACATATGACAAGCCACAGCTGGAAACAAACAATTTCAGATCTATGAAAGATTCTAGAACTTACAAAGTAGGACTATCAACTTTATAGTAAACAATATGTGATCCAGTTGGTGGTGAGCTCAACTCCTTGAACCTGATACAAGTATTTTTCTCGATCTCGTAGATTGCAGCTCTAACATCGTTCTTGTCAAGTGACTCTGAAGCATCGTAAGTTTTTGTACCAAATAAATGTGTAGGCTACCTAGGGAACTATCAAGCACATATCGAATCGGCGAGTTGGAGTCCCATTTCTTGATAAGATTTCCTTCAAAATACAATGCCGACTTCCTAGCTCTTGATCTTGATTCAGTTGCAGTTGCATCTGAGGTAGTTGCATTTGCAGCTGTATCATCGTCATCCTCATCATCACTATCAGTCTCCGGAAGTGGTATCTCGTCCTTTCCTTCTCCAGCTTTATTCAACTCATTGAGGAGAATATTGGCTTGCTCCTCTGTCAACATGGTATCTAAATCATATACACCATCATCAACCGGAGCAACATCCGCTGTCAAGTTTCCCTTCTCTAGTAAAGCTTCCTTGATTTGTAAAGTTCTGTCGAATCGGAGTTGCACATCATCTGTCTTGTCCTTGCCAGTTACCTTGTTTTCGAAGTCGATGAGCTATAAGAAAATTATACATCGATGTTCAGAATTAGAGCTCACCTTCTTCGTGATCAACTCCCTTCTCTTCTTGGCATTTTCCGGTTGCTCACGGCACTTCCTCCTCTTACAAATATCCCGGATCTTACCAACATGTTCCTGACTAATATGACCAAAACCTCGAACATTCTCCAGCTGGCTTTTCAAACTTTGGTCCACCTTTGCTAGTGGATCTTCGATGAATATTCTGAATGATCATAAAATTGATTTGTCCCAAATACCAATCTAACTTTGGCACTCTTCTCAAGAATCGGCCAATACCACCCTTAGAAAATTGACCAAGCATATCTTCAAGATCATTCTGACTTGGTACCACTCCTTTTCTGCAAAAATACAATCACCAAAAAAATCATAGTTTGTGGCAAGGTATACCGGCAATTTGGATGACCAGGGAATCGATGACAGAAATGTTTGATGTTCTTCTTCCAATCCCGTTTTGAGAATCTCTTGTGACCCTTGTGGAACTCCTAAAAACTGGTTTTCAGTGGAAATCTAGTAATTCATACCTTGAAGCTGGATAGAATATCTCCACGACCACTTGATCGACTAGGCTCGATGATTTCGGTTATTTTGATGATATTTTCAGCTGAAAAACCTTATTAAAAATGGTTTAAAAGGTGTGGCATACGTCCGAATCCGCCTCCAAATCCTGGTGGTGGTCTTGGTGGTGGAATATCTTTGGGACCTGGGCTTGGTGATCTTTCATTGTTGAACCCTACAAATCATAGATCACCACGACTATCAGAAAAGTATACCTTACCTCCAAAGTTGCCAAATCCACTACCAAAATGATTCCACCGATCCCACGGCCTCCACCCTTGTCCACCAACCGTAACAATCAACAAACTGAATATCACCCAAGACATACTGAAAGGTAGAAATAAAACAAAAACGAAATAGATGATAGATATTGTTATCATTGATAGGGCGTGTTACTTGCCGAGAAGAAAGATTATATAATACGAAAAATAACAAGAAAAAATGAAGGAAGTGTATGATAACAGTTGGGTCAATATCTTGTATATCACGTCATTTTTCGCATTACACTTTTCAAGGTTTTATTCATCGGGGTCAAGTCAGAAAATTATTATGAATTGAACATCTCCTCCGCTGTTCGAAGTTTCAGCTTCTCGATCACTGTCGTCTGGCTAACATGTTCAAACACATTGGGTGCGGAGAACAATATACCAATTGTACCACCAGTAGTGACACCAAAGAAGAGATAAAGTAACAATCGATCAATGACCACCGAAACAAACTTCCACTCTTCTCGTTGCTAGAAAAAAAATGCGTTTGATGAACAGAAAATGATATATGACAAATCAATTGTTCTTTGATTTATTACCCGTTTGTATGCATTATCATGGGTGAGATGAGTGGTTATGTATTCAATTGCCTCGATTGCTTTTTTCGCGTCGGATGATAGTTTTTCTTCAGGCGGCTGGAAAAATATGATACTTTTAAGCGAAAAAGCAGAACTTCAGGTACTTACATCTTTCAAAGAATTATTCTTCAGCTTACACTGCTGCTGGAACTGTAATATATCAAATTTTTATCGAAAAACTTCAAAAAGATGACTCACTCTTGAATCATTCCGTTTGAAAAACGTCTTCAAAGCTGACCTCATACTCCTTCTTTCTTGTTTTTCTCGTTTCATCCTACTCAACTCCTTCTCAGTGCTTTCTGGTCGTTTCATCATAAATATCATTGGTAAATACTAAACACTTGAATTTCTGATAAAGTTTGAGACAAAAAGTGTTACATTGAGAAAGACAGTTTTGACCCATGTTGGCATAATATGCGTTGCAGGACCCCGGAAGTATACATTGATGATTATAACACTAACCTGAACCTCTTATATTTTACAAGACAACATCAAGGTACTTACCATAATAGTGATAATGTTCATAATAAAAGTCATAAGTAAATATTTTGCCATTAGTGGGATTGTAGAGCTAGTTGGTGGTAATATCTGAAAATCACACATTACTTGGTTTTTCTGAAATTCTTACTTTAGACACAACGAGCAAAAACACCACCAAAGCAAGCAAAATACTTATGGCAAGCGTTATTTTCTCACTAGACTCGGCTGGAAGATAGAATACCATCATGGAGAGGAATGCCATTAGGACAGTTGGCATGATTAGGATCACTGTGTAGAATAGCGCTTTCCTGGAAGCAGAAGATAGTTTCAGATATTTATAGCACTGGTGTACCTTCTGATCCTTATCTGATATGATATCTTAGATCTCTCATCAATCAACAACCCCGGTGCATCCATTAGGTCCCACACACCACTCGGCAAATAATCATTGAGCTCCACCTAAACTCAACCAACATTATCAAAAATGCGCATCTTTCATAAAAAATCACATGTCGTTTCCCGGATAGATAAGACAACTGCAACTCGTCCTTTCGAAAAGTCCATGAGCCAAACGTAAGAGAGCATACTTGCTCTAAAAAAAGGCTCTCTTTTTGATAAATCTTCATCAGATAAACGCCGAATCTCACCATCAAACGGGAAGTATTCAACATCAATCAGGCAGCTGCTCTTGTAAACTGCTGGGGGTACCCATAACATGTCGCCGTTATGCTCCACTACTACATTTGAATAGAATGATACTAGATAGTTTCCGTCGGCGCTATAAAACACAGTTTTGAAAATATAAACATATATATGCTATAAACTTGTTAAATAATACTATATCAGGCAGCCAAACTTTATCAGGTGGCACTCGAATCGTCTGAATTCCATCATACTCATTTGGGTCCCATTGCATTTGATAGTCATTCCATTTCATAGTAGGCCACACATTTGTTTGCATGATTTGATTTTTCTCATCAACATTTATCAGTAAAACGAATGCCAAGCTGAAAAAGACCTGAAACAGCAGATATTTGTGTTATTCTTATGGGAAACTATATACTTCAATTGGTGGAGAAGAAGCATTCAAAACAGGCCTTATAAGTGAATTATACCCTTCAAAAATATTTGCCAACAAGCGTTCCTCTGACGAAAAAGCGTTTACATCTATAAAATTGTTTCATCCAAAGTTTTTGAGCTGTTCACTTACCAGCAAATAGTAATACATATGGGATAAAGGAAATGAATAGCATTTTTCGCGGATAGATGAATAAATGATATGTGCTTGAACCAGTAAGACAATGATGTTTACATTTCATTAGGATATTCTCCCCCCACTAACTGACTAAATTCAAGCACCACCCTGGGAACAAAACAACCGAGACCAGACCGGATTTTTGAGCAAAACGAGAAGGAAGATATATGGATATCTTTCCTCGTATAACTCATAAGGTGTCGCTTTCAGGAGGCCACTTTAGAAATCCCATTTGCACTTGATATCGTATGTCGTTTCGATTTAATTGTTTTGAACTACATGAAGATTTATTCAGGGGGAAGGAAAGAGCAAGGATGAAGAAAAAAAATGTTTTGAAATGAAATTCGAATCATTAAACCAGTACATTGATAACCAAATTTTTGTGTGAAAGTGCTACCCAAACCAAAAAAGTTTTAGAATTTTCTATGAGTACATATCGGATGGCAAGTATTTTGAGTTGAGTCGCTTGATGACACTATCTTGATCGATGAAGTCAAATACATGGGGAGCTGAATATTTTTTTGTTGATAAAATGAAAACTTTTGGTAAACCTAACCTGAACAAATAATACCAAGTGTTCCTCCTAAAGTGACACCAAAAAAGATCAGAAGAATGAGACGATCTAGTACCATTGCTACGTATTTCCAGTCATCTCTCATCTAAATTTTTTTGATCTACCAAGTTCGGAGAGGTCCCTCACCTTTTTCAAGCTCATTTCCCTCTTCATATGCTCCGCAATATAGGCGATCGCCTCGACGGTAGTTTTCATTTCCTTGCTTATTTTCTCTTGAAGCGATGTCACGTGATTTCCGTTCGAATCGTCGATTATATCTTCACTTTCCTCGTCAACTTTTGCCTGACACAATTATCATTTTTTCAGAGCAAATAAAAACGGCTTAAATACCCTTGGAGCTCGTTTTCTTGACATTCTTATTGACAATCGCTTCTTCCATTTCGAGCAATTTTCATGATGCTCAGATGAGCGAGGAGAGCCTGCCGAGCTCGCCTCATGGATTGATGAAGTGACTTGAAGGAATGGAAGCATTGTAGCTGTCATTGAAGGCATCACTAAGCCTAAACGAGGAGTGAATATATGTTGACAGTTGAAATGAACTTACTAGCATCAAAGATTTCTGAGGCACAGTATTCCTCAACAAAATATCCATTGAATATTGGAATTCTCTCCGGTCGCTTCATAACAAGTAAATGAGGTAGAAACTCGAGGAAAACTTTGCGGACCCAGGCTGGCATTTTGTGCGAAAGGGCACTGCGGAAATATACATTTACAATAATTACAGTCGCCTGAAAAACAACTTATGATGTTGACTGGAGTTAAACCTAATCCTACCACAACAGCAGTGATATTTAGCACAAAAGCAAGGAGTAGGTATTTGCCCATGAGTGGAATGTTCGAGGTAGGTGGTAGAATCTGAAACTCTTGTATAACGCATAAATTAGTTTGAAAGATGGCTCACTTTTGAAACAAGAAGGAGGAACACAACAAGAGCAAGGAGGAGGGAGATAGTGAGTGATACTTTCTCCCCAGAATCTACTGGCAGATAAAATGCCATAACAGACAAAAATGCCATTAGGACTGTTGGAATGATAAGGATAACAGTGTAGAATAGTGTTTTCCTTCTTATCACTACATTGAACACCATCTTGTTCTCTTTTGTATCTGGTTTGTGGACTAGTTGGCCGGGAACATCTGAATATTGTAGGATAAGTTTAACACATCATGTTATAGGCTACCTATGACATCCCATATTCCAGAATACGAATAGTCATGAAGTTGAACGGCTTGTATATTATTATACCAGTGCAAACGCACTTCCTCCGAATTATACGTCCATGAGCCAAATACTAATGTGCAGCATTGTTCGTCGAATGGAAACCTAGATAATTATCTCATTGGGTGCATAAAAACTCTTTTCGAAAAATGATGCACTTTTTGCTGACATCATTTTCATAATTTCTATGAATACTAAGTAATGTGGGTGTCTTTTCTCTATTTTCGTACCATTCCACATCAATCCGACAACTGCTTTTGAACATGGCCGGTGGCACCCATGTCACATCACCATGATGATCCACAAATACATTTGACTTGAATGATACTTCGTAGTTGCCATCGGCGCTGAAGGACACAACATTTTTTCGTCAGTTATATATTTAATTAAACACATCCCCCATAAGGGGTCTAGGTTTAGATTCTGTCATTTTGCCATTTCCCTTAGAAATTAGTAAGACGTGGAAATTCTCGGGTTGCAATGCAAAAACAACACTAGCAGAAGAAGGGAAAAACTTATTTTGAAAAGGGAAAATATGAATATTTCGGGTCATTTTTCATGACTCCCGACAAACACACTTTGTTTATCTTTCCTTGATTTTTTTTGTGGGTAGGCCACCCGCAAGAAAAGAGGTTTTTTTTACAAAATTAGACGAGGAAGTTTGTTCACACTCATTCTGTACTTTTTGGTGTCCGAGGCGCCACAATTTAACCGGAAACCGAGTTTCGTGATCAAGTCTTAATTGCGTTGGCACTCTCCCCCTCTTCCTTTTTTCTTCATCTTTTGTGATTCAACCAGATGTTTCCATATGTCGTTTTACAATCGAATATAAACGTATCTAGTACAAACTCAAATTGAATATATAGAGGAATGTTGGAATCATCACTTGTATGCTCAACATTGCGGAAACAAGCAGGGGGCCCGACCTCGATTTGATTTAGATAACTACATATATTGCGACACAATCGCGTTTTCTTTCCACAAAACTGCCAACAATAGTTGTTGTTGCACATCAATGAGTCAGAAGGAGAAAGAAAAACGTAGTAGAAAAAACTCACTTGTTGAAAAGAACAATATCTGGCAGCCAGACACGATCAGATGGCACATGTAAGTTGGATATATTGCCTGTCGAGGAAAACATGAGGAATTGAAAGAATATTGTTGTCGATCCTTACCATATTCCGCCGGATTCCACGCTAATTGAAAGTCATTCCATTTCATTGTCAGCCACACATTCGTCTGGAGTATTTGGTTTTTCTCATCAACATTAATTAGAAGAATCATGGCAACACCAAAATCAACAACAACCGGCGGACTGCTCACATTTCGAACGGGCCGGATAAGGAAGTTATACTCGCGAAATAAGTCAATCACTAGACGATCCTCATCTTCGCCCATATCATTTTGTTCTGCAATTGCACTCCATTACACTTTCAATTTCCCTTTCTCCCCTTTCCATTTATGGCCAGTTTTTATAGTGTAATTATATTATTTCAAAGCCCTGCTCCACATTCTTTCTGCCATTTTCTAATAAATTTTCCTCCCCTCTTTTGGGTGTGTGTGTGCCTAAATCCGTAAATCCCTGACGTTGGGATGTCTATAAAAAACAGCGAAAATTATGGTTGAGAAACGCCATAGCAAAATTGCACATGTGTTTTGTGTAATGATTTCTCACTTCTTCGAGAAAAGTTGTTTCTTATTGTTATAGGCATAAAGAGTGTAACCCATTTTTCTTAAATGTTTCGTGTACCTATTGTCTCTTTTTTTTATATTCAACGAGGAAGTAGACTGGAACTTTTTTTCGTGCAAAGCAAAAAAAGTTGTCCCTAAAAATAAAGGTAATTACCAAATCCAATCTTTGAGTCCATACGCTCTTACACTTATAATCGAATCTTTTCCTATCTAATTTTTGCCATATATCTTCTTTTCGAGCAAAAAAAAAGAAACAATGCTGATTTTGACGGATTTTGATGGGAATAGAAAAAGACCACCAACTATGAGTTTTGCATTTCTTTGAGTTTGCATAAATTTTCGAGATTCGACAAATATATAAAGTGACGAGGAACATTTTGTGAATCAGAAAACAGTATATATACTCACCTGATGATCGATCGCCGGTTGAATTATTGGGATCATCGATATTGGTATGATCTAACACCTGTGCCGCTTCATCGTCAATACACTGAACTTTCGAGGATGCTATGACCAGAATAATTAGTATAATGATAGTTTGCGGCATATATTATGACGGCAACAACCGCCAGTATGGATAATACAATAGTGATCAGTTTGGTAGCTTTTCAGGGGGACCTACAACTTGTTCGCTTTTCTGGGAGCGCGTCCGCCGACACGGGCGCCGAGATGGAGGGGTGGGGGTGGTGCTCGAGGCGGGAAGATATTCTGGTTGAGGTGGGCGTGGCTTCATAGGGTGGCAATGCCTTCTTCTTTTTTCTTCTTTTAGTCCTTCTCTTCCATGCGCGAGCTCCGTTTTTCTTCGTGAAGACAACTAAAATGACACATTTGGCGATCTGCCATCCGTCCGGGAGGGCGCCCGCCTTAACTCATGGATTTTTCCAGCCTCTCCTTCCTTCCTCTTCTTTTATCTCTGACCAACAACGGTTTTTGTGGTGGAAATGCGGACATACCACACAATACGCATCCCCCTTCTCCTCAACTCGGGATATTCGAATGACAGCGAAGAGCACCAAACTGCATATCGTTCCCTCGAGATTCATTGATATTCACGCTACACCACCCCAAAGGCAGTTGGTGTGAATGTTATGTTTCATATTTTCTACATTTTTCGTTGGTTGCTCTTTTTCGCAGGCACTTCGTGCATTCTCGACGTTCAAAACGCCAGAAGGCCTTCGCTTTTTTGCTTCTTGTGACACTAGTTTTTCATCAATCGGCTCGACGCCCGGGCTTTTTGTCGCAACATGTGTGTATGTGTGTACTCGTAACAAGAAGACGGACACATATCAAACCAACAACTTTTTGTCATTGTGAGAATTTTTTCGTGCGTGCATGTTTGGAACATTTGAATCTTACTGAAGACGGGGACCGGAATGAAAAAAAAACAAGAAACATTGTTTTGGGATATACACATAAAAATGGGAAAATATGTACGAATGATCAATGGAATAACAAAGACATTTGGCGAAAAAAGGAATAAAAAACAAAATGAAACATCGTTTGCCCCTCCCCATCATTATCAATTATTCATTCCAGTTTCTTTTTTTTCATCTGACAAAAACTTTTTATAACAAAAATGAATTAATTTATTGATAATATACCAAACCATCTGACAATAAATAAGCCAACTTCAATCGGTTGTTAGATAAAAATAAGTTCCCGCAACAGGTGTGCCCAATATCGTTCCAGTATCCGACTTCAAAAACTCAGTCACCGACTTGTACGTCTTATGAAGATCTTTGCTTGATAGGACAAACAATCTTGTGAGCGGGTTGACCGTCTTAAAAACTAGCACAACCCAGAGTTTGCGATCTAAACAATCAAAGATTATTTCAATTACACTTTCGAAAGTTTTCCCACATTCTTTAATCGGTCCCGGTCTTGATGGGTTTTCAATTTGTGTAATTGGAGCCGCGTTGAAAATTTTCTTGGAGATGAAGCCTAAAACAGGAAGTATTGTGTGTAATTAGATTGATCATTGTCACCTCCATCTGGAATCGGTTCATCTAAATGTATCGTCTTGCCAGTTGATGTCGGCCGATCGTAGTACAATTGCATAGTTTCGGTGGTTGACATTGGATCTGAAGATTGTTGTTTATGACGAAAGAAAAAAATCAAATCAAATATTTTTTCTTCCAGCTGAACGGACACATGTTCACAATCAAATTACCGAACAAAATAACATGCACAAACGATCCATGCCCAAAGTCCGAGAAGAGTTTCACTTTCTTCAAATACGCCGGCTCATATAATTTATATGGTGTCATCACAAAATGATCGCCAATCCTTATTTCTGGCGCATGTTGTCTGGCGGATGTGTGAACGTTCAGTGTAACCTAAATCAATCAAAAGCATGGAAATAACATGTAACAATACATATTCAATAGCGGAAAGTGGCGGATTTGGAACAATGCGTGGCGTTATTTTGGCTTCACCAAAAACCGAGGCAAATGAGTATAAAGTTGTTGTCTTGCAGCATAATGATCTACCATCTGGTGGTAATTGCGCTCCATTTGCTGCTTCCACACACTAAAATACCCTCTTTTTTTTGAAAAATATTGGAATATCACCTTGTAATCGTATGGACACATGTTAACAATTTGAGGATCACATAACAACACCTGAGGCATTTTATAGGGGATCGCACCTCCGGGACAAACTACAAGTCTTTCGTATTTTTTTGACCGATGCAAAAAAAAAACAAACTTGGTTTAACTTGTGACGCCGTCAAATTTCCGACTTCCGTCGAGTCTTGAATCAAATCACTGCAGCATTTGAATGCTCTTTCGCCAGCTGATGCACAAAATGGATTCCTTCCAGTACATGTGAATGGATTTGTTGGTTGACAAACAACACCAACTCCTGGAAATTTATGGTGTATTTTGACCAGTAGGGAAGGTTTACCTGGTTTATAGTCGGAACATTGGCTGATGGATGGGACATAGGTTAAGTCAGCTGATTGCCACCCAGCGGAACAGTCTGGAAATTCTGAGACTTCTGGAAAAGGTAGATCAAAAACTACCTGGTCGCTCTGGTGGTGGGATAGATGGCTGAGATAGGACTATGCAAAATAAACCCAAAAAATAGCTAGCCTCCAATATCATCGCCAAGCACAAAGTTCCAAAATTGCCTCGAAAAAGGGGTGAAAAGAGGAAAGGGCTTGGTCAATCAAATTCGTGACCACACAAAAACGATTGATATGATATGGTTGACCAAAAGATTATCAGCCAAAACACAAACAATATCGAGTGCATTTGAGGGTGTCAACCGATTCTTTGCATTTCGTTTATTTCTGATATCAAATGAAAGTTTTACTCATTGCTTCCATCTTTCTGTTAGTTGTATTATGCAAAAAAACTAAGAAAGTGGAAATAGTCGAGGAAGAGGAGGAGGAGGAAGAAACTGATGGTTTTGAAGAAAGTAAGTTGATATGTTAGAGTATGTATGAGTACAAGTTTCAGTATGTGCATTCCACTGGCAGACTCATGACCAAAATGTGCTGGCTCAATATTCCATGTGTGGTGAAGTTATGAATGAAGGTATTCCTACTATCATAAAACTTTGATTCTATAGTTTTTAGGGGTGAAATGCACACCAAATGACCCAATCGAATGTACCGGCAGAAACCCAACATGCACATTTTCCAAGCATACCAATGATCACAGGTGCTGTGCTGATTATCCGCAAGATATATCGAATCCTCCAGGTGTTGCCGAACAAGTTAAACCTAGTATATCAAGTTACCATCTACCTTTATTTTATGACTGTTATTACAGTATGCCCACATGGTGCATCCTCCTATGATCTACCATCAGTACTGTTATGCGATCCAGCGGAGGAGAAAGCATGCCCAACGGATTATTCTTGTGAACAGGCGGTAAATCATCAAATGCTGACAACATACAACATGCATTTATGTTGTAAAACCACCACACTCGACAATTTCGAAAATGGTGACGACACCTCTTATTATCTCCTCAATCCCTATATATTTCAGTGTTCTACGAGACAAAGGTTGGAATTAACAAGATGTCTTCAAACCTATCCATGCCCATATTTTATGTCACATCCTTGTCCCCTTCAATTATACCGGTTGCGCCAACTGGAGGCATTGATTATGTTTGTATAGGCTTATTGGAAAAAGTGATGACAAGAAAATTTGTAGGTTGTATTGAATGAATATATCCCGAGCAAGTTGAGCAACACACCGGAAATCCGGACCGGGGACCATTTTGCAATGCTACCGTATAGGTTTAGAGAGCCGGTGTATTTGAAGAAAGTTGTGCTATTTCATGAGCAGATGCCTGGTAGCTTCTTCCATGTTTTGGTGTTATTTAGTAGGTTTCCTCGCAAAATTGAGTCGGATAAGGTTACTTTAGATCCACATGGCAACCCAGAATCGATGAACTTCTATTATAACCGTCCATCTTCCCTATCTAGAGATATTGACTTATCAGTCCCAAAATGGGACGAGGGTGTCTTTTTCAGAAACATGAATCGAGTGTTGACTATTCAATCGGATCAAACTTCTAGTCGTCAAAGTAAAGTTTTTCCAAAAAAAAGTTCCATCCAAAAAATATTTCAGTCCGTCGTCTCTACATAGTATTAGTGTTCAAAACACCAGGCCGAATCACCAAAAGGAATCCTCAAGTTTGGGGTGATCTACACGCCAACTACACCACTTTCACCGAATTTTTGAAGACCGACACTGGTAAAAGTTTGGGACCACCAGTTGCAGGAACCTACTATTATGTAAGTGAACGTAATATAATAAATCATCTATCATTTTTTACAGATAACAAAATAATATGTTGTTTGGCCTATTGCATATTTATAAATAAAGATTATATGGTTTATTGACCCGAACTTATTTGATCTATTGTTGACAATCTTTTATACAAACAGTTCCGATTTCTATTGTCATAAAGTGAGGAATGATGGAATTATGCTTATAGAATTGAAATCGATCTGTGCATTTCCACCCAGTTGAGTTTGCAATGCATTGATATTTGATCTACAATAAAAAACTTGAAAACATTGTCAAGATCTAAGTTGAATACTGTAACACATTAGCGATCATTGTTGTGTCAGTCCCTCCCAATGAGGTGACTCGAAATTGAACCAATAAATCATTGCCCCTGGAAAAAAGATGTAGATCAAAACTTTACTATAACAAACATGTTCTGTAAATTGGTCAGCTGCGCTTGTACAGCATACGGCCTCAACGTAGAAGAAGTCACCAATACATTATCCAACTGAAACTATTAGATATACATTAAATAATATGATGAAATACCGCATTTTGAATAAAACTAAATGCCCTTGAATAGGCAACGCTGTTTCTGTCGTTTAGACCATCATTCGCTTGTCGGAGCATCACAAATTGACCAAGATAGGATAAATTCTGAAATCATTGGTATAAATTTGATAGAAGTCACATACTTGTTGGAAAATTGGAGGATTTTGAGTCGAAAAACCATTTATAGGTGGTCGGAATGACGGAACTGGGTTTTGTAGGGGATCCGCGCCGGAGAAAACTGAAAACAGATGTTTTTTATGAGGAAGGAAGGATAGGCTTACCTCCAGTTGCAAAAAGTATGATTATAATGATGGCAGCGACAAGAAGAAGGACAACAAGGAGGAAAAGGCAAATATAGATACGTTTGTTGCTGTAATACTTTTTGCAAAACATAAAAAAGTTGAAGTATACCTGCTTTTCGAGGTAAAGGAAATTGTGGTATTCTGATCACTTTCCGTTCCCCACCCCCTCCTCTCCATGTACGCGGCACCAGTGTTTTGTGAATTGTATGAAGGAACGTAGCCTTGTGACCTGTTGTGATGATTGTACGACATGCTTACTTATTCTGAATATTTACATATCTAAAGGACATCAAATTTTGAATCAAAACCATAAAATTTCATCATTAGGGATAGTAATAAAATGACGAAATGACGATTATGAGTGGTATACCACCAGTCTCCCGATATTTGGTTGAACATGATGGTTGCAGATGCGCACACAAACACTATATCCCCTCCTTTTGTGTTTATTTATAGATGTGCAATTTGTGTGGGGGACCTCAATTTGAGGGGAACATCAAGAGACAAGGGATTGTAGTGGTGCCAAGAACACTTTGAATATAATAGGGCCCGAGTACTAATCAACCGGCTGTCAACACTATTGTTACAAGTGTGCGCTAGGAAATTGTTCAGTTTTTTTCATTATTCTTCCTCGCTCGAGGAAATTGTGCATCTGAGCTGAAGATGCAATATTTTGAAACATAAAATATGGACGAAGAAAATGGCATTCATCTTTATAATCCGATGCGACACCCGCTTCCCTTTTGATTTTTGCCGACTTTAAAGTGTCATTTTGAGTGATTCCTTATGTTTCCCCCCACACATTCTCGAATTCTCACCAACAAAACGGTTACCTTGAAGGAAAGTACGACCATACCAATTGGTATGCGCGCATGCGTGACAATAGGCAAAAAAAGCGGTTAGTTGGCACATTTGTGTCGTACAACACACACCTCAAGGTCTCTGTCTTCACACATTTTGTTGCTGACCCGATTTCTTATTTTATAAATCTTAGTGTTCTCACGAAATTGTTTATTCATTATTGTCCACAGAAAGATGCAACCCTCTCCGGGACCTTATGCTAACTACATTAAGCCCTCGATTGCTTGTTCAATTTGTTCCCGACTCTCTTTTGTTTCGTCTCATGGGTATTTGAACTAGTTCTATGGGTGGTCCTAACTTTGAAGATAACTTTTGAGGTAATTCCTTTTTTCCCACCCCCAACGTAACATCAAATGTCATTAGGCAGGAAGCAACAAATGCAATTTTCATTAAACTTGTCTCTTCCAACAATTGATGGGACGGAAGCAACCAAATGAAATGCGCAATTTTGTTGAGATTTTTCGTTGTTTGCGACCGGAAGGCCGTGTAGTTTGACACTTCCGTTTTGTGTAGTATTTTTGTTTGATTCCTACACTACTACCCCGGAAACATGTGTCTGTCTTCAACCCCTTGTCACTTTTGATCTTCATCAATTTCATATGCTTTTAGCTATAGCTTTGCACCCCTACTAAATCCCTTTTCGGCAATTTTCCCCTTCTTTTCACAGATAATATCAAATTTCGAGGATTTCTAAAGCCAACCATTGCCCTATTCTTACTTATAATCAAGGTGACCTTCGGAGGATTACCAGATTATATTGACGGAGAGGGGATGCTCAACAACTAATTATCATGTTTGTCAGATTTGACTTCTTCATTCATACATTAAGGATGATTGCATCTCCCTCTCCCCCCATCCTTTCAATACCCAGAGGTGCAATTTTCCCCTAACTCGATTGGAAAGTTATGTTCACTTCGTTCCTCAAACAACACTTCTTTGTTCAACTCCCCCCAAAAAAAACTCATCTCTATAAGTGTGTCTTACCATAATGAGCAGTTCTTCTTTGAAATATTAGCCACTTCATGCACCACCAATTCTCCATTTTTTGTGCCTCTCTCATGTTGCACTTTCCCTTACTCAAGTGCCGTTTTTGCGCCCAAAAGTGTATGTTTCAAGACGGTATCTTTTCTTCAATGCATGAAATGTTGAACGCTGAGATTATACTTGAATATTCATGAACATTTTGCGAACATATACATAACCCTTCTTCTTCTTCACCCGCCTCCCCCCTCTTCCTCATCTCCCCTAACACCACACCACCTATCTTGCTTGAATCCCCGCCCACTATTTTTCTATTTCCTCCGCTTTGGTCATCCTTCTTCTCAGAATTGCCATTTTTCTTACACATCCCATTTTTCAGATGTGTTGAAAAATGAAGAAACACTATCATAGAAGTCGAGGCTCTCCGGAGCCCAAGAAGCCGGAAAAGTCGAATGATATTCGGAATATCATAATCCTCCTGATATTCTCCATCCTACCGTACTACCCATCCATCACTGGATCCTTCGTTTTCGATGATGCTGAATCAATCGTCAATAATCCTATTGTAAATGGCAAGGAGTCGATTTCACAGGTAATTTTCCAGCTCTCAGCTTATTTGAATATCTGAAATTCCAGATTTTCACCCGCGACTTCTGGGGCCGACCAATCCGCTCCCCACACAGCCACAAATCCTACCGTCCAATAACCACATTCACATTTTGGTGAGTAATTCATTCGAATAAGCATTCAATAGATTATGTGTGAGACACTGTTATGTTGCGCAAGTGATACACCTGTCCCACTCTTTTGTTCCCATTTTTTAACATGAATGAATGAGTGCGACAGACTGTATAGATTAGGGGGTATTGTTTTGTAGACTATCCATCATGATGTTCCATTCATAATACGCTTAAGCCGGGGTATCGTTTGCTGTCCTCCTTACGCAATACGTTCCCATCCAAAAAAGATGAAATATGATCGCGGGTTGTGTCGGGTATCGTTTCCTGCGCTAATGGCTTGTGAATAAGTGTGCAGATGGACCCCCTAACACACCAGATTGATGCTTCACACCGCAATTTTTCAAGTCGCCTTCCTTCTTTCGATTTCAAAACCTATATCGTGACGTTTCATCTAAATCGGCAGATGCTCCAAAAATTGGGGGCCCCCATCTTTTTCCTCCAAAATGTTGTGTTTGTGTTCATTCCGTTACATTTGGCCCTCTGCAAAAAGGTCAATGAGGCGTGGAATAGTACAACAAAAAGGCATGTTTCAAGGATTATTCAAGGCAATTGGCCCGAGGGGGGTACCCACCAATTGTTTCGAAAAAGTCAATCAAAAATCCAATTTCCCATATATATTTTTTGCATCCCATCAGTTGTCATGACGAATAGTATAGCGTGTGTATCCGGTTTTTATGAGATGTGTGAATTGCGTCTTTTTGTTTCAATTAGAGTACGGAAGTGGTGTTGTGGGGGATACGATAGCAATTAAGAATATTGGTTGAAGATGGGCATTTCCCGCAAAACATCGCGATATTAAAACTGGGGAGTAAGGATGCTCGTCTCCTTATTTGAACAAGCGTTTTGTTGACAATTTAGGTTGAAGGGTGTGTCACATATTTCCTTCTAAATTAAAAAATCCAGATGTGCCTTTCCGGGGAAAACTTTTGACCTACCCAGCTGACACCTACACTTCAAATCTATGAAAAATGAAGATGCGCGAAAGAGGCAGATGGGTGGCTGGATGCAGGTGTGCCACAATTTATGACATGTCTTGTTATTAAGCGAATATTTACCGCATCTAGACATACACACACTTAGGAAATCCATTTGATTGATGGGAGACAATTTCAAGAAAACGTGCTATACTCCTCATTATTTTTGATTCGATGTGACAGATAACTGACTCCTTCAGTTTGTGGGCCATGTGTATATAGGAAAGTTTTTTTCACAAGGGACGGATTTGGGTGTTGAGTTGAGAATTATGCAAATAAGATAGATAGGATACATGAAATATGAGTTCATCGTGTTCCCCCCTCTTTCTTACCTACCAAACATCTCAAGGGACTTATCCACACTCATCCCCTCTACCAAATTATGAGAATAAAAACGAAACATGTCTGCGTCTCGTGATTCTACACTATATATCCTCGACCATCTGCTGTTTCACAAGAAAGTGGTCCCTATACTCCCGTTTAGTAATTACTCATCTTTCCTCCACTAAATTGCTTAACATTTTTGGTCTTTTTACGGGCGAGACATTAGCTCATAACACACGTTATCTCAGAAGTACAGAACCCAGTGGTCACAAGAATAAAAAATTTTTTCCAAATGAGCTGAAAATTTTTGTACATGCACCTGGGACCCATGTAAGCCTTTTCCCAATTTTTCAGTTGGCTCCGCCCACTTTGTCTGGAATTACAGCACAGAGAAGTTGAAAAACTAACTTTTTTACCGGTGATGGAAATGGCATAAAAATTTTGTGACATATGTAACTCATAATTTTGAGCATTTTTGTAGTTGAAACTTTTCTGAAATTTTGCTGTCTAAGGGCTGAAATTGGACAATTTTTGACTGAAAATGTGGTTTTTTGCAAAAATTCACATTTTGGCAATCCCGATCCAATCTAAATATTTCAAATTCGAAAACTAGACCAAAAACAACATATAATACCGCAAATTCCGGCTTGGAACTCGATTGCCAAGTTTGTCAAACTTTCGTGCCGAGATATCAAAAATTTTCAAACTTGCTCCAAATGTTTTGGGAAAACACTAGAATGTAGCCGATCTTGAGCTGAACAACTTTTGTGAAGATTGTTACCATTTATTTTCAATCCTTCCTTACGAAATTTTGAGTTTTCTGTGCAATATCAGTTGCGTATGCCCCCATGTACCTCTTCTTAAAGTGCTCACAGCTTGCTTCTTTTTTAATTTCATAAAAAATTATATACTACAAAGTTGAAGATCATGCCAAAAGCTTCATTTTGAACCCCCAACTTGATAAAAAATATTGTATAGAAAAAAAGTTATGGCGTTTTCAAAGTTGGCAACTTTTATGTAGAGTTACCGACTCTGCCGCACAAATTCATAAATAGTCATTTGTTTCATCACTTTTATTATTGTTAGAGCTCCATTTTCATAGTTGGTCGTTTTTCGAAATTTTGAGTTTCAACTGAGTTATGGTGAATTTTGCGGAACACAATAATTGACACACCCCCTAAGTGCAACCAGTGTGTGTGTGTGCCGAGTCATTGCGCAAGACAGCGCATAACTCAGTTGAAACTCAAAATTTCGAAAAACGACCAACTATGAAAATGGAGCTCTAACAATAATAAAAGTGATGAAACAAATGACTATTTATGAATTTGTGCGGCAGAGTCGGTAACTCTACATAAAAGTTGCCAACTTTGAAAACGCCATAACTTTTTTTCTATACAATATTTTTTATCAAGTTGGGGGTTCAAAATGAAGCTTTTGGCATGATCTTCAACTTTGTAGTATATAATTTTTTATGAAATTAAAAAAGAAGCAAGCTGTGAGCACTTTAAGAAGAGGTACATGGGGGCATACGCAACTGATATTGCACAGAAAACTCAAAATTTCGTAAGGAAGGATTGAAAATAAATGGTAACAATCTTCACAAAAGTTGTTCAGCTCAAGATCGGCTACATTCTAGTGTTTTCCCAAAACATTTGGAGCAAGTTTGAAAATTTTTGATATCTCGGCACGAAAGTTTGACAAACTTGGCAATCGAGTTCCAAGCCGGAATTTGCGGTATTATATGTTGTTTTTGGTCTAGTTTTCGAATTTGAAATATTTAGATTGGATCGGGATTGCCAAAATGTGAATTTTTGCAAAAAACCACATTTTCAGTCAAAAATTGTCCAATTTCAGCCCTTAGACAGCAAAATTTCAGAAAAGTTTCAACTACAAAAATGCTCAAAATTATGAGTTACATATGTCACAAAATTTTTATGCCATTTCCATCACCGGTAAAAAAGTTAGTTTTTCAACTTCTCTGTGCTGTAATTCCAGACAAAGTGGGCGGAGCCAACTGAAAAATCGGGAAAAGGCTTACATGGGTCCCAGGTGCATGTACAAAAATTTTCAGCTCGTTTGGAAAAACTTTTTTATTCTTGTGACCACTGTGTGATAAAAGTTTCTGAACTTCTGAGATAACGTGTGATAAAATTTCGGCGGAGCAGCTGGGAAGTTATGATGAAATTACAGGATCAACTATGAAATACATGGCATGACAACAATTGGATACCATTTGGTTAATGTGTTGCTTCATGCAGCTGCGACGATTTTGGTCTATAAAGTTGTGAAGGATTTGGAGAAAGTTTTTCAGTGCCTGGATATTGCATTTTATGCGGCTCTACTGTTTGCAGTTCATCCAATTCATACAGAAGCGGTACCTACAGTACCCCTATAAGTTTTCATCAAGTTGATTTTAGGTTGCAAATATCACCGGACGAGCTGAAATTCTAATGACCTTCTTTTCCCTCCTGGCCATCAAATATTGGCTCCACAACAAAAACGAGCCTATGTTCTTCATCTTAGTCATTTTTTCAACACTATCCAAAGAACAGGGAATAATGACTATTGTTCGTTTCTCGAAAAAAAATTGGATATCTAATTGCTATTTTTCAGCCGATTGTTCTGGCAATTGAGTTTTGGATGAGTCATGACTTCAAGAAGCATCTGAGGAATTTTGCAGCAATGTTTTTGAGTATAGGAATCGGAAGACATTGGATAAATGGATTTGAGGCTGCAAAATTTACACAATTGGATAATTCGGCAGCGTTTATTGACTCCAAGTTTTGGAAGGTATCTATAATTTTTGAAATCTAGTTGATATAAAATATTGCAGGTCATAAACACCACATATTTATGGTTATACCACGCCTTCCTCCTAATTGCACCAACAAATCTCTGCTTCGACTATTCAATGGGGTGTATTCCAATTATCTCCTCATTCACCGACTGGCGCGCATTATCACCTGTTCTCCTATTAGTTTTCGCATTTATCTTCCTCATATTTCGTAATGAGAGCAGGTATATACATTATTTATGCGTTCCCCCCTTTCTAATTAATGTTTTGCATTTAGGATGGCCACTTTTGGCGTGATACTTGGTGGATTAGCATTCCTACCTTCATCCAATATGTTCTTCACTGTAGGGTTCACGATCGCTGAGAGGATACTGTACCTTCCATCTGTCGGGTTTTGCATACTTTGCGCGGTTTTATATCAAAAACTATTGCACAAATATCAAAACGCTGAGGTGATAGCATACACTGTTTTATTGCTTGCTGTGTCGAAGACATATACAGTAAGATATAAAAAACAATAAAAGTTATAAAGGGTCATAATGTTATAGAGAAGTCAAGAATGGAAAAGTGAAGTATCTCTATATAGTAGTGGATTATCAGTTTGTCCGATGAATGCCAAGATACACTACAACCTTGGGAAAGTTTTGGGTGATCATGGCAAAACTAAGGATGCTGAGATCAACTATTGGAACGCTATCAAGTAATGTCAGGTTTTTTGGAACTTATCTAACACCTGGATTTCCAGACTAAACCCAAACTATGAATCAGCCCTCAACAACTTGGGGAACCTACTGGAAAAGTCTGGAGACAGTCAGACAGCTGAAACTCTACTCGCCCGAGCTGTAAATATCAAGCCAAGTTTCGCAGTAGCTTGGATGAACTTGGGAATAACACAAATGAACTTGAAAAAGTTTGACAATGCTGAAAAATCGTTTCGCAACTCTCTAAAAGTCCGTCCTCACTCAGCCCACTGTCTTTTCAATTTGGGCATTTTGTACCAAAAGACGAATCGAGAATTACTCGCAATGTCTGCTTGGATAAACGCCACAAGGTCAGTTGATAACAAAATGATTGGTCGGTCAAAAGTACAACGTTTTAGTATTGAACCAAGTCACTCCCAAGCGTGGACAAATCTTTTTGTGGTACTGGATCACTTGGAGCTGTGTGAGGAAGTGATACACTTGTCGAAAAAGGCGCTGAAATATGTGCCGTTTGAAAGTAGTATCTATATGCAAATTGGAGCGTGTTATGCACAAAAGAGCCGGTTTGATGAGGCGGAGAGGTTTATCCTAGCTGCAATTGATCTAAAACCAACTTTCTCCCTATATAGATCTAACTTAGGTACGTCTTACTGTAGTTTTGCCAGAGAAAACTGATATTTTGCAGATATACTGTACCAAAGAATGCGACACTCCCCCAACCACAATTCAACACAAAACTGATAGTCAAAAAAATATGTGTATCCACGGGTTTTTATGATTGAGCAATACGTGTATATTCAAATCGTTTATATTCGTATAAATGTTTATAGTTTTTTCCGCTCGAAAAAAGTGTTGTTCGATTCGGAATGTTTATTTGGAAATAAATATTCATGATATACCATACAATTGTTCGGAGGGTTTTCTGGGTTTTATTGATAGTGCAACCATTATTTTAAACAATGGTGGTGATATTTTTGTTTCGCGGAAATCAAAAATCAAAAAACGCCATTCATAGTTGTTATTCATAATTTTCCCCTCCCCTTGCTTTCGTATTTTTTCTCACAATTCTTATGAAAAATAAGAATCACGCGCCTTTGCACAATTTTTTTTCCTCCCCGTCGGCTGATTCAAATAATATATATAGAATCAAAAACATATTTCCATTTATTACACACACACCCATGAGACGACGACGACACCTTCTCGAATGTATTTCTAATTAGATTTTTCTTTCTGCTTGCTTTATTTTTGTAGTTCCCTCAGCTACTATATACATAACTCATGTATTCAATCTCATATATTGACCCAAAAAAAACCATAAAAAACCACTGCACTTTATAGCGCACCAATCTCACGTTTATGTGTATCCATTTACTCTTTCCTTTCCCCACTTTTTTTTCCATCACTCACGTCGTCGTATAGAGCCATTTCATCAAGAGAGTGGCAATTTCGAAAAAAAAACGGCGGCCCTTCTCTCGTATCTCTCATGTCCACACGAAAAAAATATGGTGTTTTTTCTCGTGTGTTATTTTTTTCAACGTTGTGTTGTGTCGCCGTCTAAAACGGACGGCCCCCCGTCCGCCAGATGAAGAAAACGCCTCTCTCTCTTTCTCTTTTTTGTTTTTTTTCCATTTATATGCAAACTATCCCCACGAGGAGGCGAAAATTGGACAGCGAGCTCCTCTCCTCGCCACGAGGAATGCGTGGTCGTCGCCGCCGTCCCCGCGCAAAAAAACCGAGCTGACTTTTTATGGGGTATGCATGCATATATAGGTTTTGTGCTCCACACTGGTTTCGCATTATTCCATTGAATGCGAATGAAAGGACTCACATGCAGGCATTCCGACTGAATTAGCATATGA
Organism: Caenorhabditis uteleia; assembly: GCA_963573275.1. NCBI lineage: Eukaryota > Metazoa > Nematoda > Chromadorea > Rhabditida > Rhabditidae > Caenorhabditis > Caenorhabditis uteleia. The sequence continues at coordinate 18,749,747 of OY752138.1, forward strand.
CAATTTCATCAATTTTTTGTTAGTTGTTGTTGTCACATTTCCCTTCCATTCTTTTCCTTTCGTTTCTTCTCATATATATTTGATGCATTGTTTCTGTCGTCCAATATTCTCGGTTTTTCGTTTTTCTTCATATCTTCTTTCTCTATCTTCTTCATTTTTTTCATTCATTTCTCCCAATGGCTCCCTCCACCTCTCTGTTATTTCATAACGCCTTCCTTCCTTTTTTTCTTGGTCAATGTCCCCTTCTTCATCTGCCAAGATGTATATATGTGTGTTGAAAGAAAAGAACACAATTCATTCATATTAGGCCCCCTTCCTTCTCTCAATTTTTCTTGTGATTCGCCGTCTGCAATCTCTCAATTTTGTCGCCTTCCTCTCTCATTCGTCGTCGACACACCGCTCAATCAACCGGCCATTTCTCAATTTCACATCGGCCATCTCTCTTTTTCGTTGACAGTCTTTTTTTCTCTTCTTCTTCTTCCTCCTCCAAATTTTTTCGTTTTCCTCCTTCTCACAAGACAACAACGATGATGATGATGATGTTGATGATGACAATAGACGAAGAGATCAATGTTTCTTGCAATAAAAACCAACAAAACACAAGAGAGGGGGGAGCCTATCAAGCACAAAAAGGGAAAGGGCGGGAACACTTTTGCAGCAATAATATTGACATTTGGTTACTACATGACTAAGTGCATTGGAGAGGAGCAATGCGTGTTTTTTACACTCTCTATCTATCGCCGCTTCTCATTTTCTAAACCTAGACATCATCATTTTCTTTCGTTCGTTGATGCGATGCGTCCCCATCTTCCCTATATAGCCTAAGGCCCTCGTATATGTACACCGCTCCTTTTTCTCTCAATTTTTTCTTTTTTTTCTCGCCCATTTTTCATTGCCTTCGATTCGATACAACACACTTCCTTTCCTCTCGAATCAGTGTCTATAAATGTTCGGCCAATTGTTTCTTGTGATCCACCCACTCGTTCTCCTTTTTCGGTTTTTCTCCATCTTCTTCTCGAGAAGAATGCGTGCCGACCGGCACTATATTTCACCCAGTATCTCACGTGGTGTATGTGCTTCAAACAAATTTGCATTTTTTTGCCATCACATCTTCACATCAGAAAAAAACAACACACGAAGACGAATTTTCGCATGATGTATCACGCTCATTTTTTTTTGCTGCGCGCTGCCTGGCTTTTCCTGCCTATTCGCATTCGTCGTCCCCGCCTCGGTTTTCTGGCTCGGGGTCCAATTTTTTTTTTCGACGTTTGTGTGGTGCTCCATTTCTCAGAATAACTATCAATCTGTCTTCTTGACGTTTTTTCTTCTTCTCTCCTTTTCCTTTTTCTGGCGACCAACCGAGCGACCGGCCAATATATACATCGCTCTCTCTATTTCTCTCTTTTATTTTTTTCGTTCAAATGTTTTTGCAATGTTCTTTCTTGTTACGCCATTAAAATCATATCATATCTATTCGCAATGATATTTCGTCGGCCCGTGGCCTCCGCCACCTCTTCATCTCATAATATTTGATCGTTTTCGGCCGTATCGCCACAAAATATTTCTCCATCAAAAAACTGCAATTGATATGATGAACCATTTACTTTTTTCTCAATTGGTAAAGAATTTAACCTGTTTCTTATCAACCAATTTGTGGCCTTTTATGTTGTGTCAAATGGCCTGAGGAGCAGTTTTCATTGAAATGCATTAATAGATGAAATTTATGGGCAAAAAAGTTTCTTATCATATCATTTTTCCAAAAAAAAAAACAGTCCGCCTCTTATCAAGGAACCAAACCGTCAAAATTTCATTAAACCCCGACTGGCACGGCATTGATAAGTCGACTTACTTTTCTATATATTTCTGAAAAAAGGAGCCATTTCCCTTAATTAGGTGTGTCATGTGTTTCGCAATTCCCCATCATTATGAAATAAATATCCAAAATAGCATTCCTCGAATTGCATTTTTTGTAGTCAACTCTCCCTCTTTTCCCTTCTCCTTCTACTTCAATTATCTTCATTTTTTCGAAAAAAAAGAGCTGAAAGGCATATTCTATCTCTTTTTTTCTCAATTATTTCCAAATGTATATTATATATATGCAAATTATGGGAATATATAAGAATGGCGTGGCACGCATATAATATTCAAACGGGGAAAAAAACTGCCAGCCAACAAAAATGGCTTTTTCGATCATTCCATTGTCATCTTTCATATGCATATGAAAAAGCATCATGAAACATTTTTTTGTGTCCTCCTCTTCTGCCAACAACCTCAAGAACCCTTGAAGAAAATGAAAAGCTCCTTCCTTCCTATCCTTTTTCTTCCCCAAAAAAAGTGAGAGAAGAACGACACCTCCCTCCTTGCAAAGATAGCATCATTCGGGAAAAGTGAATGAAAAATAGCCGTAGTGCATTCGGGTGGTCCCGCCTCTCTTTCTTCCTTTTTTCTTGTTTATCACGGCTCGAGGGCCCATTTTTCCTCGGGTTGGGCGCCGCTCCGTTTAATCTTCTCCCTTCTTTTCTCTCTTTAAAACAAAAAAACCAAAAACCCATCGGACCCCAATTCAATAAATGCCACACATTGATATAAGCTCCGCCCCCCTATTCTCGCTCCATTCCTCGCATCGCCGCATTTTTTAGTTTCCATGACAATTGTATAGTCGTATATTTTCGTATCGTGTCTCTCAATTTTTATTGTTTTTCAAAAAAATATAATTGTTATTCCAGTTGCATCTGTCTGTCAAATTTGGCTGAAAATTATCATCGTCTGCTGTTCAACGCGTCTACCACAACTCCATTTGAATCCTTCGAGCCCCGAAAAGTACCAGGAGAAGAGTTGGGTTAGTTTCACACGTCATTTCTTGCCTAACAGCTATGTAACATCTGTGGTTTTCCTCTCAAGCATGATAACTCAGTTTCATTTCTCTCCCCAGCTGGTTTTTCCTTCAATTTCTCATTCCATTATTTTTGGTCAATTTCTACCAGCTGTAGAGGATGTGCAATCCAGCTGTCGCAATTTTAATTCGTTCTCTTCTTCTCATCTTCTTCAACTCACCTACCAATTTCCCGTTGCTTTATATAACAAAAATAGATCTTGTTTCGAATTTGTACATATTATGATGACGTAAATGTGCTCTTCTGACTACTATCATATAGCAATTATTTGTCGGAATGTAGTAGGGGCTTCATATAATTTTTCTCGTGTTTCCGACACGCCATATTTTATAACAATTGTCAGCTCACGATATGTATTCTCATTATTTATGAGAATAGGAAATGTATTATTGTGTCACTTTATGTTAATATTAACAATAGAGTCTCCCACGTTGGGTTACGGTAGATGGGCCCCGCATAACGATGCGGGTTATTGCGAGGGGGAGGTACTGTAGCTTTCCCATCAAGTGCAATGACATTTCGAAAAGTATAAAAGTACACATTTGTACATCTGGGTAATATGGGAAACTGCTGTACTGCACCTGGTTTTGAGACAAAATGACGAAAAACAATATCCAGTCTACTGTATATTCTCCCACGTTATACGACATTTTTGAGACTTGATATCATTCTATTTTTTGATATACTCGACTTAGGATAAGCTGGATAGAACTTTCCAAATCCTTCTCTAACATATATAGTCCATATGTAAATTTATTAAGACACCAACTATTGTTGGTATACTAATAGTTCCTTCTCATTGGAAACATTGTTTGGTGGACATTGGTCATAGCAATACAATAGGCGGTGTTCTACGCGACCTATACAATTTGAGACATTTTTTCTCGCCGCACTTTTTCATACCTCCGGTTGTCGGCAAAAAACAACACTATTTTTCTGTTTCTTAACGTCATCTTTTGCAGAAATTGTGCCATGAATGATCCAAACTCTGGATCTGGAGAGCCCGACGAACCAAATCCTGAACGAGTTGAAACTGCAAAGGAGAGACACACCCGGATTATGATGGCTCGCGTTAGAGAAGCAATGAATCAGCCAGGAAATGGACTAAGCCCTGAAGCGATATTGAAAAATGAAGTGATTCTGAAGCACATGATGGCGAATCCGGAGTTGTTGGAAGCGGTGACAAAAGAGCAGGAAGAGATAACGGCGAAACAGTTTGAAGCCGAGTTGTTGGAGAAAAGACGGCAAGAGGAGGAAGCGGCACAAGTGATGGCTCAACTGAAGGCGATGCAGAAAGATCCGGTGTTTACCGATCCATTATCATTGATACCACCTGAATCGCCATTGTTCGCGTTGTTCCATCCCGACAAAGTACAACCTCCAACACAAAATATACTTGTCAACAACAATGTGTTCAAAATCCCAGCACCAGTAATGCGTAAACCATCACCACTTGAGCAGCCAAATACACCTTTGTTCGGCATGAACCAGATTAACAATAACCTTGCTAACATGTTTTTGAACGGTCAGCAACATACGGATCTCACTCCAGATCGTCCAGTCAGCGCATTCCATGAGCCGATTCCTCGTGGTCCGACACCGGCGATGAATGCAATGTTGCCCCCCAACATGATCGACCATTTCAATATTGCGATGAAGAATAAATTTATGACAGATATGATGGCTCGTCAAACGCCAGTGCCAATCTACCAGCCACATCCAATGGCATTCTTTCAAAATGGGCAAATTGCTGCGCCATTGTTGCATCAAGCACTTGCTGGGCAAGTCCCGAATCGCACTGATATGACCACACCACAACCAACCATGATGCCACCATTTGTCAATTTCAACATGCCAAGACCACCAATGAGTGTTAGTGTCAATCCAGCTCAGATGAAAATGCAACAGAATATTCCTAACTATCCAGTGTTCATTCCACCATTTCAAGCGCCAGAACCACCAAAGACCTATATGTAAGTTTAAGAAATAGTGAGATGGTTGACAGGCTCAATATTCAGACCACCGGTAAGACGCAGGCAAGCCGCCGAGCCAGGGCAGAGCAAGAGACGAGGACGTCCACCAAAAACTAATGAGGAGAAAGCAGCAACGGCTAGAAATCGGGAACGCAAGAAGTCGGAGCAATTGCAGCAGCAACAGCAACAAATGCAATTGCAACAGCAACTCCAACTTCAACAGGCGACTATGCCTTTCCCGATGGGAGTACCACCAGTTCTTGGGTACCCACCACCTTTCGCACTGTACATTATCAACTGACTCTATTGATACTAAACCTCTTTTTCAGCCAACAACAACACGCCGCTGCAATGATGAGAGCTCAATCTGCTTTCAAGTTGGGAAATGAGGGAATGGCAGAGAAGCCGAAGAAGCAACTTCCTAGAAATCGCCCAAATATCCTCAGCCGCAATAACACATGGAGCAGGAAGATGAGCAATGTTAACAGTGGACATCAATTGAATATGCCAAATGGATGTCAAGAGATCAAAATCTTCCCGAATGATATGGTTGCTAAACCAGAAATCCAGTAAGTTTTAGCTACCGTACCCCTTTCCCCTATTGGGTGCTTCTATCCTAAATTATGATTCAGATTGGCAACCCCGATGATGCAACAACCACAAGAGGCCAATTCCATGCAAGAGGAGATTGTCGGCCGCGGAGCTGCATCACCATTAACCGCCCTATCGGCTCAATTATCATCCGGTTTCCCGAATCCGCTTCAACTACAGCAAGCGATGCCAGGAATGAAAGCTGAATCTAATGAGAGGTATGCTTGAATAACAACGATGGTTTCTTTTGGGAAAATAACAATTAATAATTCAGTAATCAACAACAAGTTGGCGGTCAACAACAACAACCACCGTCGGGTCAAAATCATCTGTTGAAGTAATCAGAATAGTGATAATCAGGGATTAAAGACCAATGATTTTCAGCTTGAGGGATATCAAATTGGAGCCACCTTCCCAAGAGTTTTTGAATGGATATGGCATCGACAGACTTATGAACTCACCGGGACACGTGGTCAGAGCAGCCACGCCAAGTGGGCCGATCAGAAACACTATCTGCACATCACCTACTATTATCGATAAAACGATCTATGTGAATCTTCATGAGCAATTTCCGAAGCCAAGAGAAAAGGAGTTGGTTGTCTATGCCGCAATGCTTTTTATTCAAGGACGGAATTACGATGATGGAATGAGGTAATAAAGGATTCTGAATATCATGTATATTTGATATATATCTAGATTATCGAAGCAAAGAGAGGCAGTGCTTGAGAAGGTTTTCGCGAGGGAAATTAGAGAGTATGTTGATAAAATAGACGGAAAAGGTGGTAATTATGAACTTTTTAGCTACCAAGTCCCACCACATTATCGCAAGTTGTTCCTTGCTGGTCTTCATCAAGAACTTCCAGAGTTCGTACCTTTCACATGACATGTCTTAACTTGCAAACTTTCAGAGTCATGAAATACATCAAAGGACCACATTCAGTGCCACAATGGCGTCATCAATTCAAATGTCAGAAGAAAATGAAGTTAGAAGAGATGTACCGAATAGAAACTCAGCTCCACCCAGATTGTCTTTTCATCAAGCCAGACTGGGTGATTTGCACCAAAAAGAGGAATGGAAAAATGATTGAACTTGTCCATTTGGAGACCGATTCAGTTCGTGAAAGTAACAGCTCCACTGAGTCGGAAGGATCATTCGCTGTTGGACCATCTGCAGCAAACATTGTTCCTCAAGTGGCACGCACACCGGCTTCAACTCCAGTTGTACCAGCCTCGATCCCATCGACTTCAACTGCACCAGCTCCAGTTCTCGAAGCTCCAATTCTACAAGCTCCAGCTCCATCAACTGTGACCATTTTGGAAATTACAATGCCTGATACAGGAGAGAAGGTGAAGTTGCATGTTAGCAGCTTGGCACAATTCCATGAAGCCATTAATTTCACTCATGAGGAGTTGCTCATGATCCATGCGATGCATCTGAGGAAGCAGGAAGAAGAAGCTGCGGCGAAATTGAAGACGTTAAAGGCAAGAGAGTACGTTGAGAACGCGATTCGTCTAATGGAAAACACCCCGGAACACTTGAGAATCAACTTGTTCAATCGTGGACCAGTCGGCCCGGTTCAACAGTTCGTGCCAGCTCAGATGATCCAGCCGGTTGTCCAAGAGGTAGTACCAGCTGCGGCACCTGCGCCAGCTGCGCCACAGGAGGAGTTCCAATTCGCCGTTCCGCGGATGCCAGTCAGACTTGCAAAGGAATCTAAGCCAGCCAACTAATATTTCATTCACCATATATATTTCATTCAAATATTCTACCACCCCACATATTCTTAATTAACCAAAAAGGGGAACATTTTCCTCCTCATATACTCTTTTTCTTTTTTCTTGACAAAATGGACATTTCTCCTAGTTTGGGATCGGTGTAAAAGAGATTGTCCCAACTTTTCGAACATCCCAGTAATGCATAACATTAGAATTATTTTTATTCTTTGATTGGTATTCAGCATTAATTTATTCCCCCCAAAGTATCCCATTCTTCTCGGTTTCACCCCATATTTTTTCTCGGTTTCTCATTTCCCTTTCCCCGCTTTTTCCCCACTTTTCCCGGTTCAATTTTTCCAAAGAAATTCACGAACACTTAACTGGTTGATAATGGTCTTGCAACGATATTCTCCCAAGTTTCCTATCTACATATATACATATGGTTTTTTAATACTCTTTTGCATCATTTCTATATATTTTTTCACATGTCGAATATTTTCTTTTGGTGGACTGAATAAATTCAAAAAATGGACAAAAAAACCTTAGTGACGATTAATGAATCATAACTTATACGACTCGTGAGGCCGGCCAATATTTGAAATTGGCCCGCCCATGCGGCAAAGAAAGACACGCGAAAGTGCATAACTCATTTGTCTTTTGTTTTCAAACCTCCCCTTTTTTCTTGTTATACACACCAAATTTAAAGAAATATATTATATATTATTTGTACTCGCTGCGCCCTTATGTCCCTATTTAGAACAACATCTTGACTAGAAGCCCCATTAAATTTAGAAAAAAAACATAAACCACCATCATCTGCATCCGACAACGAACAATCTGTTCCTTCCGCCCGCCGAATCATTTAGTGTCCGCGTATAAGCTCATGTCCATCTCCATCTTGGCGTGTAATTTGCCACCAGATGTTCTTTTTGGTCATTACACACACACAGACACTCGTCTCATTTTCGATCAGTTCTGTGTTTGAGTTGAGAAAAGAAATATGTATGTAGCTATATAGCCATACTCAAATCTCCTTTCTAATCCGCCTATTCATGTTTATTACCTCCCATAATTGGAAATCTGGATCTAGACATTTTCATTTTTTGCTCGATTTAGACATTCTTATAAACGTTTTCTTTAGATTCAAATTTGGCATTTCCCGTTTAACTGCATTTTCTAGCTGTAATACTCATCTACTGTAAATTTTTCGAACATTATACAGAATATTGAATGTTTCTATTTTTCAGATGAGCCAACCGCCCAACAATTTACCACCACCAGAATACGATGGACCGTTAGACCCACCACCAAAGTTGGATGCCAAGCAAATGCTCGCCAACATTTTTGCGATGGTTCCACCGTGTCCAATCAGTCCACCAAACTCAGATTTGGAAAGGGAGCCAACTAAGGAAGAATTGGAATGGGAGAATCTAATGACAGAGTCCCTGGAATGGCCGGACACAACTGTTGATGGCTTGAGAAGTATGGTAGAGAAGGAGTTGATCAAACGGGTTGCTGAGAAGAAAAACAGTGGAGAGGGGGAAGCCGCCAAAGGAATTATCGTATTCCCGATGAAAGACTTCGGACCACTAAAATACATGAAATATGTCTCACGACACCATGGAAGCTACACAGGATCTGAGTATTTCTGCATTGGAAGCAAGGTTTACAAGGTCACACTGACAGATAACGACGGCGCAGGCACCTCTACATCTTCATAAGTGCATGCTTTCCATTCTCCGGTTTTCCTTTATTGTATGCTTTACGCCATAAGTTTTTCCCGGATCTCTGCTTTTGAAAGTTATGCAATAAAGTTTCATCAAATAAACAAAAAAAAGTTAGCACTCATTTAAAATCTTTGCCGCCACTTTGATCATAGCAATTGGGAATAAAACATGCTCCTCCTTTTGAATTTTGGCTCGGATACTTATAATATCATCAGTTTCTTCTACTTCAACCGCTTTTTGAGCGATGATATCACCATGATCAACTAGTTCATCTACAAAGTGGGCGGAGCAACCGACAACTTTGGCACCAAAGGCGAGAGCATCTTCCAATGCATGGGCGCCTAGAATTCTGATAAGATGTTATCTTTTTCCTATCATGTACCTTTAAAAGCGGGTAAAAGTGACGGATGTATATTGATGATCCTAGAAGGATAATGTTTCACAAATTCCGCACTCAGAATTCTCATATATCCACCAAGGCATACCAATTCGACACCATAGGAGTCCAAAGTCTTTATCAACTCCAAATCACCAGTCACTCGATCAGCAGTGTGTTTCACAACTTTAGTAGGTACACCATAGGATTTCGCAATCTCCAAGCCACCAGCTGTTTCTTTGTTGGAAATTACCACTACTACCTGAAAGTCGTCAGGTTTTCAGGTCACCAAGACGATTTAAAAATCAAACTCACCTCACAGTTACTACCAGCAGTTTGTGCCTTCTCAATCAACTTTTGCATGTTGGTTCCAGTGCCAGAGATCAGTATTCCAACTTTGACACGTTGTCGTTGGACATGATACTTTTCACGGTGAAATAGTTTTGATTCATTGATGAACTTTATCTGAGTTTTTTGATCTACAAAGGTTCAAGTTATGTGTTGGATTAGAGATCAAGAAACATACCATTATTCCGTACGACTTCACCAATTTTGAAAAAACTCTCGTTTAGATTTTTAAGATGGTTTATTACTTGTTCATAGTTGCTCTGGCTCACAATGAGCGCCATACCAATGCCACTGAAGTTTCATTTTGTTTAAAAAAACACTAAAAACAAGACCATACCAATTGAAAGTGCGAATCATCTCCTTTGTCTCAACGGGTCCAGCTGCTGCCAGCCAATGGAATATCTCTGGTGGTGTCCATGTTGCGCAATCAATCTGCACATACGTACCAATTAATATCGTATTTATCATTATTCTACCTCAAGTTGAACATCAGAGTTGTTATCTAATACCCTGATGGCGTTTTCTGTCAATCCGCCACCTGTGATATGTGCACATCCTTTGACTAGTCCATCGGTTAGCAGTGGTAGTACTGCTTTGACATATAACTTGGTTCCTTTCAAAAGTACATCTCCAAATGTTTCTTCACTACTCCAAGGTACATTCTGATCATATTTGATGCCATTGACTTCAAGAATCTTCCTCGCTAATGAAAAACCATTTGAGTGTAAGCCATTTGATGTTAATCCTATGATAACATCTCCAGTACAGATTTTATCACATTGTGGTAACAATGGCCATTCCTTGGATCTACAAGCAATTGCACAACCGGCTAGATCCCACTGATTGGTGTTATAGACTCCTGGCATTTCAGCGGTTTCTCCTCCTGAATCAATACAGTCAACATTTGTGATATATAGGATCAACCTATCAACGAGCATCCAGCTTCAATACAAGCTCTCGATATAGATTCCACAACTTGTGTGGCCATTTTTCTCTCAAGCTTCCCACACACAAAATAATCGAGGAAAGCGATCGGTCGAGCGCCGTGACAGATGACATCATTGACACACATCCCAACAACATCGTATCCAACTTGTGAATAGTTTTGACATGCACTGGCCACTTCGATTTTGGTTCCTACACCGTCGATACCAACAACTAGTTGACTATTTGATGGGAAGCCACATTGCTCTAAGTCGACGATTGCGCCAAATCCACCAATCTAGAAAGACTGATATCCAATTATCAAAGAGTTGGTGTACCTGTGAAGTGCCTGGCAACAACGTCTGCTTCACCAAACACTTGATATCTGATACAAACTGATTACCCTCATCAATATTCACACCACTAGATCCATATGATAAGAATGATGATGTAGATATCCTGCATTTATGTATTACTGTAATTATAGCTTTGAAGTAACTCACAAAGATTTTCCAATATCTTTTCTATACTGTTTCCCATCAAATTCTATAGCTTCAGCCACTCGATTTGCTTCATCTCTTGCTTCATCATAGCTATCACCATTTGAAGTGACACAAAATATCCGTCCACCATTTGTCACAACTGATGAGAAGATGGGTATTGAAAAACTAAGGAGTAACTCACTTTTCCCGTTTTCCAGTTTTGTTCCAGCATGGAATGTTACATTTTTATCGTCATCTTTCACAATGCCTGGAAATATTGTTATGGAAAATTTTTCCACGGAAGATAGAAAACTTGTTATTTCCGTTCCTTTATCTGAGGATACAGGATAATTTTTTGAAGCAAGTATGACTCCGATCACTGGTTTTTCACTCCATGATATTTTTTGTCTTGATAACGTTTGAGTGATACAACTACTGATAATATCAAATAGGTCACTTTCCAATAATCTCATGAGTACCTGAAATATATATTCTCATATTTCTATATAGTAGCTTTAGTTTACTTGAGTCTCCGGGTCTCCAAATCTACAATTAAACTCCAACAAATACGGCTCATCCCCAACAACCATCAATCCCGCATACAAAATACCACAATAATTCACTCCTCTTTTTCGTAATCCATCAATCGTTTTTCGGAATATTTGATCGATATGTTGATGGACGCGCGATGAAACCGGCACTGGCGCAACTACACCCATTCCACCTGAATTCAGATTTTTATCTGCCACACCGGCCCGCGTTCAATACACAATGGACAAACCGGTGTTTGGACCTTGGTCACTCTCCAATAATCGTTTATGATCTTTTACAAGAGGAAGTCGCGCGAAACTACAACCGTCAACAAATGCGAGCGCCTGGAAGGAATTCGTCATTAGCTTGGGTTTATACGGTTTTGTGTTTTATACCGATATCTCATATCCATTCAATTTCTGCTCAATTATCACTTGATTATCACCTTTCGAGCCCTAAAATGAATGGTTGAAGTGCTGTTTTGAAACTCGACAGTACCAACATATGCATGGCATAGGCCTTAGCATCCACCATGTTTTCCGGGACTACAACCCCTTTTCCAGCACACAAGCCATCATCCTTTACTACGACTTCAGTCCAAGACAGCCTAAGAACTCATAAACTGATCCTTTAAAAGCCACCCACCTCTCAAAAAACTTTTCCATCTCCTTGATATCCTTAGTCGAGAAAAAATCAGCTGTTGGAAGATCAAACTCTTTCATGAAATTCTTCGCAAAAGTTTTCGATGACTCCAACATTGCTGCTTCTTGAGTTGGCCCGAAAACTTGAAGATTCGGGCTCAAAATGTGTAGTTTATCGACGACACCAGCAGCTAATGGAATTTCAGGACCGATGATAACAAGTGAAATATTTTTGCTGGAACAGATGTCTGAAATTGCTTGGGCATCAGTTGGGTTGATATCTGAAAGTAGGATCATGATTTTGAAAAAAGATAGGAAAAAGTATACCGATATTGTTCTCAGTTCCTGCATTTCCAGGAGCCACATAAATTTCACCAACTTTTGGAGATTGACGCAGTTTCCATGACAAGGCATGCTCACGACCTCCATTTCCAATAATCAAAATATTCGCCATAGTTCTGAAAGAGCTGAAAATTAGCGTTTGAAACAAAAAAAATAGATGATCAATGAAAATCATTGGACAATTGATAAGAAAATGGAAAACAATAACTGATAATGTTCGGTTGACAGTTGCGAATAACATATTTTATTGCCAAATTGTAGACACTTGATATGAAAATATTGTTGAAAAACACGACATTGTTTGCTTTTTCCAGGAAATTTTACATTTTGTGGTGAAACTGAGAAATGAATATAACTTTTTATTTTTCGATATGTTTCACAGAATAAATAATATTGCAATAAGTTTCAAATATACATACAATCAATATAAACATCATTTCAATATCCAGGTGGAAGTCTTGGCAAAGGACAATGTTCACAAGATCCTTTAAGTCCTTGTGGTCCAGTTGGTCCCTTCTCACCCTTGAGTCCTTCCTTTCCATCTGGTCCCATTTGTCCAATATCTCCTTGTTGTCCTGGTGGCCCTTGTGGCCCTGGTAGCCCATCCAATCCTCTAGATCCTCTCTTCCCAGGTATTCCAGTTGGTCCTGGCGGTCCAGCTGGTCCAGCAGGTCCGGCAACCATGATAACTCTTCCATCCTCTCCCTTTGGCCCCTTTGGTCCTGGTCTTCCCGGTCGTCCAGTTGGCCCTTGTGGTCCTGGCATCCCTTGCTCACCCTTCTTACCATCCTGTCCTTGAAGTCCGGAACTTCCCCTTGGTCCATTTGGTCCCTTCTGTCCTGGGAACCCAGGTGGTCCTGATGGTCCAGGTGGGCAGATCATACATGGCTCTGGTGGTTGACCTAGTGGTGGTAGAAGTGCACCATCTCTTCCTTGTGGTCCATCAACACCCGACTTTCCATCCATTCCATCCAATCCATCATCTCCAGGTGGTCCTGCTGGACCAACCGGCCCTTGTTGACAAGTGCAGCCTAAATGGGACAAGGTAAAGGTGACTACAAACCACACTTACAAGAGGCAGGTTGGAATTCCTCAACCGCCGCAACTTTGTAATCATTGTATGATGGGGCGGGGGCAACAGTTGGCGCTGGTGGATAGTTACCGTAACCCGATGTACCGGCAGCTAAAACATATGGTCATATCCAGGAGGAAGAAGCGAGATTAAAATGTTGTACCTCTCTGATTACGATCGAACCATTGCCCAAAACTCCATTCTCGTTTTTCGCGATTCGCAGATCTTGTCGGCCGCCGGCCATTTCGATTCAACACACTCTCAACGGACACAACTTCCACCCATAAATCTCTCGATTTCGTCTAAAAACCCAAACAACTTATTTCCGTCCCCCGCCTGATTCTAGATTTTTGAAATACCCGACAAAAGTCGATTTCATCTATCATATGGGTTTGAAGCGTTTGCACGTAGTTGTAGATGAGTGGCAGCATGAACACGGAACAGAACACAACAAATGTTGATACAACAACCTAGGATATTAAGATATGACTTGAAAAATGTGAAGAACTTACTGAAAAGAATGCAATCTTCTTGATCCTCTCCGTTTCCATACATAGCTGCTTTTCCGTGGAATCCATGATTGAGGGCGTTGTCAAAACCTGGCAAACCACTTCCTTAAATAGTGTGGAAATGGGCGGCGTACCTCCCGCTGAGCCGCCTTGTGGATCCGGATCGGAAGCTTGGACAAAACAAATGTAAATGAGACGAATAGTTTTGTGATCGCCACTTTTGATGGCCCAGTTATATGTAAATTATGTATAGATTCCGGAAAATGATTGGTTTCTCGAACTGGTTTTTTTGGCGGTGCGGTATATTGTGGATAAAGATTTTTGAAATTCAAATTTTTCAAAGAACATATCGTACGTGCATGCACCTAAAAAGATTGAATTATCAGATTAAACGCCCCAAAAAAGACGATCTCTCTCCGTTTCAAGGGTAAGAACAAAATAGTTTACGGTATGATGTGATATTGTACTTTTGAACATTTTTTATCTCGATCAAGAGGTTCGAATGATCAGGGACTTTTATCATTTATTCAAATAATATGAATATAGATTGATCATCAGATTTGAAAAGCAGGAGGAGCGAGAAATATTTGATCTGCGAAAAATTATCTATATCTAGATGAATCTTTGTCTTTTTCCCACTCATATTTATTTCATATCCACATTTTTGAATCATGTTATTTTTTTATTATTCAACAAAAAGTTGACTATAGTATTCCAAAAAAATTCCCATTTCCGATATTATATCCCTCCTACTCAATGTTCAAAAGTTCAAGTTCTCTCATTTTTCTCCAAAAAGACAACAATCTACTCGCCTTTTGTGTTCCTTGAGATATTTCGAAGATCCATGTATGCGATACGTATATTTCGTTCAATTATGTTTCCGTTATTTATTCAATATTATATTCTCCATTAAGTTCTTTGTCTCAGATGGGAATTATATTGTAAATGTCAGATACAAAAAATATACATAAATGTACGGATACATTCATTGTTCTCCATAACTCATATGAGAATAACTGATCTTATAAAATTGTTCAAAAAACTAGAAAAAAAATTTCTACTTCCAAAAACCATAACAACAAATCTACCGTATCAATTGGGCGTTGTTAACCATTTTCAAGACCGGTTTCAATCACTGTTTCCCTGTACTATACTTCTTCCTGGTAGGTCACATTCTGTTTTGCTCTAGCATCTCATCTTTTTTCAAAAAATCTGTCTTATGCCAAAACATCGAGTGACATGTGTGCCACCCTTTTTCTCACCTTTTCGATAGAATAGCCACATCTTCGTCACTTGTCACACGTCAAGATTAAGAAACAATGGTATCAAAGGTATCAAAGCATGTGTCGTATATAAGTACAGTAGGCCGCTATTCAGTGCCGGGCTACGGTAGCTGGTAGATCAAATTAGTGTCACTTTGTGTTTTTTGATGCTGATTTCCTACCAGTCATGTTTCACTGCATTCAAGCAAACATTTTTTTTGAAATTCTTTTTTTGGTATCAACTCTGACTTCCTTTTCACAAAAACTACAAACTCTGCTCCCAACCATTTCGTGCTCTCCCCGAATCCGTATTTTCTATCCGACACACCAGTATCATGCTCAAACCATTTTTGCCAACAAACCGACTCGTCATTCCTGAACTTTATTACGCTAGTTTGTTTTATTAATATTTGCCCAAACGATGTGTAATTCCTTCCGAATTTCCGTATTTTGTGCTCTCTCAACACAATTTGACTTTATCTATATTCTCAAACATATACCATTTGCACCGTGCGCGCCAGAGAGGGGGACATAGATCGATCGGGCAAGATATCACACGAAAATGATGTCACTTTTATAGTCCGTTGTCCACAGTTCGGTGAATTAGTAACACCGAAGTCCGCCATTTTTTCCAAACATCTCTAGAAGATGAACTTTCTGAATTCAAGTGGAGTTTCTTAGATATCTCAACTATTTGTTATCAGAATTGAATCTAAAATATATGCGTACATGTATATCTTGATAATAAATTAGAACGGGAACAATAACTGTAAATTGTTTCGATGATCAGATCATCACCTAGATATACTAGATCATAATATCACATCTTTTATCACCGATTATCCGCAATTTTCCTTCCTCATTCTCCCCAAGACTTCACACTGATATCCCCCGTTATTAAATCAAACTATACACAATAGGGCATCCCAATCTGCCCCGCCACCCAACATTTCTGTAGAAGAAGAAGAAGAAGAAAAAGAAGGCGGGTCGCGGGTTTCGTTGACCAACAGTTTATGTTGTGTGAGGCGTATCGTTTGTGAACCAGCCAACCCTGCCGTTGGCTGCGCATCTTAACAATTTAGGCCCCTCCTACTTCTCACATTATTATATTCTCCCACCTCCCCCTCATCATATTTTTTCCTCATTTACTTTTGCAACTCCTCTTCCTCCTTGTGCAACACAAAAAAACATAACCCATTATTCGAACTATTACTACAATACGCACTCTAGACTACAGTTTTTGGAGAGCAAAAGCGGAGAAAAAAACCTTTAACTGTACACCACCTACTACTATCTGCATTGACGTATGATACTCAACGCGCAACTTTTCACCAGCACCACCGTGGCCTCATCGTATTCCGATTTTCCAGTCGAGCTGTCTTACGAAAACTCAAACTCGTCGTTTTCGCCCAACTCATCGCCATCACCATCGTTATCGAAATCGACACCATCACCAAAGGTTTGTTTCATTGCTCCCGCCGCGTAGATCAAAATACGAACATTCCTTGTTTGTTTACGGAAATGATTTGTGTCATAGGCTCCCAACAATTGTCCCTTCGGGGGATTCCTTGGTTTTTGAACCTGATTATTTTTGTATTCATTCTCCACTTATTCAAGCTTTTCAAAAACAAAAGTATCATATATTTTGTCTATCATATAAATTTTCCGTATTTTGGAGCATTGATAATTTGGCCTACCCGTCATGGAGACCAACATTACAAAATGATACGCTTGTTTGATACGGTTAGTGCAAAAATTAAACGTCATTCCCCAATAGATCGAAGTATCGGAGTGGAATTATGATTTTCGAACTGTTAGGACACAGACTGTGTTGTGCTTTGCCGCCAACCATAAGTGTATACGTGAGGATTGTACCGGCGGGAGGCCGGTCAATTCTTGCGTCAAGTGCCAATGGAATTGTCGGAAGGCGAGCGAAATTCAGCCACTTTTTGATCGTTGACGCGCGCAAATTACTTGTGGTTTGGAGGGTTGCAATGTACATACAAATTGTTAGCACAGGCTACAAAAATTTTTTGGACAAAAAACCACTATCCGTACTAGGCAGGCAACTTGAGGACTTTCTGTCCATTTGCAAAATGATGTTACAAAAATTTCTGAGTTAAGACCTGATGTATAAACCTAAATAGTTCAAGAAATCAAAAGTGATGTGCAATCAAGAGCAAATCAAAAAATTCGTGTGCCATTTGAAAAAATGAGTCATTTTTATCAGTTTTTCCGAAACAACACCAATTCATCATTGACTTTTTGCGGACAAACGTCATTGTATAAATAATGTTCCAATGTCGTAATCTATAATGTCCGTAAAAAGGTTTGAAAGAGCAAATTTGGACTTTGAGGGGTCTTTTCTACAAATATAGAGGACGCACTATTTTCAGCCAACCGTGTCAACTTCAAAGGAGAGGCGAGTGTTTGATCTACCATGCGCTATTTGTGCCTGTCCGGCTACTGGATACCATTACAACGTATATTCAACCATTTTAACAACTTTTTTTACAAAAATAGGTTTAGGTTGCCTCATGTAACGGTTGCAAGACATTCTTCCGTCGATGCGTCCTCTCAAAGAGCAGTTTCCGCTGCATACGTTCCGACTCAAACTGCCTGACCAACCTACGTCAATATACAGATGGTAAGTCCGAAAAATTATTTGTGGTGGTTTCGTTTTCACTAAACCACACTTTTTCGTGTACCGCTTACGTAGCGAAAATGGTCTCCAAATGCACTCGTACAAGAATGTACTTGGTCATTTGAACAATTCATTCCAACTTTGAATGAATGATCACCGTGTTTTGTAGGGTGCAAATCTGTTTTCTCGCAAAAAAAAAATGGGAGAACTTGGAGTTGGGCAAATGAGACAAATAAAATCACATTTTTGTGAAATCGTGATGTTTTTGAGGTTGGCAAACAATGTGTTGTTATTCTGCCTATTATCATTATTTAACGAAATGTTATCATTTGACACACCGCAAAACCTGAGCTGATAGTGATAGTAGATGCATACTCCCACAATGTGATTTTTGCGCTTTCTTGTTATTCCAACAAAAATCACATTTTTTTTGTTCTCATTCAAAAAGAAATTTTCTTCTCTGACTAAACAATAGGAGCTTATATTATTATGGCCTACTGTTCCGGGCGGATTAAAACATCTCCACCTCATAAAACGTCACATTGGTAGGCCTATGGCTTCCTTTTACAATATACAACAAAAACAGAATGAAGAAAAAAACGTGGAAGTTGATTTTTGGGGGATAGAAAAAACCAAAGCCATGATTTATGATCAGTGATCTATATATAGGCACATGTTTGGACTGGGTATAAATTGCTTCTCGCCCACCAACCAACTAATATCATTCTTGCACGTATTTGGCCACTTCGTTCAATTAGACAACTAAATTTGCAGGATCGAGGATAAAGTGCCGCAGCTGTCGATTAGATCGGTGCCTTCAACAAGGGATGCGTAAAGAAGGTTCGTGATTTGTTTCATTGATCATGTATAATACTTCGATTCTTAAAATGACGTGTCGGGGGTTTCCGTAGATTCTAATCGTATCGTAGGTCAGAAAGATAGGCACCCATTTGAACAACTTGGGAGAGAACATTGAACATTTTAGGGCGATAACTATAACTAAGATATATCATTGTTCTAGCAGTCACCTCTGGATTCCTCAGCACTGACATTAAATCCTCAGCGGATGTTTATGTGGCTGCCATTTCATTACCGGTAGGTTATCAATTTTATTACTTTGTTTATCAGTGATACCGAACATCTCGATCAAATATCGAGAGAGATATGAAATATCATACCAAAACACAATTTCAGAGTACATCCAACGCGATCCAAAAAGTCACTGAAACCGCATCGTGCTTGCGACAATCATTGCGGCTAATCAGCAAGTTTCGGTATGTCTATTTGCAACAAATTATGTCGGCGGGGGGCGCCAGTGAAAATGTCTCGATTTTTTTCACCACACAACTTCCTTGTCGAACTTGTTGCAAGGCCATCACATCAAGAACGTTCACGTGTTTTGGCGTGTTGTTTGATGATCGATAGAGGAAGTGATAAGGCCAATTTAAACGCCTTAGATATATTCTATTTCTTGATAAGACACGGAAGATAGAGAATAAAAGCTATTTGGGGAAACGTCATGGAGATTGAATTGGGAGATAATGTTGCCTTTTTTTGTAGGAAATGCAATGTTCGACTCGAAGAACTTGATCTACCGGTGAAATCACATTTGAATGGAAGCAACTTCCTAGATACACTCTCTAATTATACAGTAAGACATTAGACAGAAAAACTTCCACACCCTTAATCTTTAGGAACTAACGTCATTTGACCTATTCAAACGAGACTTGCCTGAATGGCTAACACTCGATTTGGTATGTTCTATGGAGTTTGCAAAACGACTACCAGACTTGGAGAAGTTCTCTGATGATGATAAGGTATTTGTTTCCTCATTGGGCGAAGACTCAACTGTATTTGTAGGAGGAACTGATTCGATGTTCCTGTTTCACAATAGCGATCGCGATTCAAGCGATTGAAAGCTATTTCGAGAAACAGAAGAAAGTGATAATGCCTGATGGCACCGACCTATTTGATATTGTCAGTTCCGGGTAGGTTAATTGATTGAAGTGGTTAGCTGATCAATTTGATGAATTTGTGTCTTATGTCTGCCCGAAATTGCATATATTTTTCACTTGACGTTAATCTTCCCAAAATAATTGTGTCTTATATTCCAGGGGGACGAAAATTGATGCAACTTACTATCAAATGTTTGTCGCTATTATGGATCCATTGAATAGGGAGAAATTCACTATTGACGAGTTGGTACTTACACTACAAATGTTGTTTTTCACGATAGGTAGATACTCGTATCAATGAAACAACATATATATGATATATAATTTAGCCACGCCTGACAATCTGAGTAAGGAGGGCAAAATGCATCTTGAAGTTTGTGTGCAATCATGTATGCAAAGTTTGTTGGTTTTACTCATCACACAAGGTTTGTCAGGTTGTTTGATATATATATGACAACAAATTTTGTAGATAACAACAATTTTTCTGCTCGTTATGGTGCATTAACATCGTTGAATGAGCAATTTATCAAAATTTCTTCTATACATAGTGAGTTGAACCTGAGAGCAAAAGATGATGTTACATTTTAGAACAAAAAATGAAGGAAGCTGACTCACAGAGGCAAAAACTTCGTGATCTACTAATCGAACAACTTGTGTTTGATTATCGTGACGATAGATAAACGGGTACACTATGGATAATAGTACCAATTATTCTACTTAATTTTATTCCACACTTTGATCTTCATTTACATATTCTTTCATGTTGTATGTATCATTCCATTCAGAATATCCAGTCATTATACCGAATCGGGTTGTTTCTCGAATTATTATTGCAAAATAAATATGTATTATCACAAATAAATAGATGTAAACACAAAATAAAACATAGTGAGGTGACAATATATGAGGCTAGAAAAAATAAATATGTAATAATCCAAAAAATAATATAATAGGAAGCAACAATATTTTGATAATTGGAGTATATAATTTTTTTTTTAGTTTTTTTGTTCATTTTTTCATACAAAATAAACATATATCATCAGAAAAATAAGTATATATATGTAAACAATCATTTTGATTTTTCTAGTTTGAACTTTTCAGTTAGCAACGCCTTTGTTGTCTTCTCGAGTTCCATGTCGTCAACCAGTTTGAGAAGCGGCTCAAGTTCGTCAACTTTTGAATCCAGTGCCTTCTGAAAAGCCTCGTTTAAAATACACCTCACTTGCCAAAATTTTTACCGACGCTTCGCTCAACCTTCTCTTTCTTGAATGAACCAATCTTTGAGCTTCCTTTATCGGTGGCTGCGACATCATGAACTGGACGCATTTGTTGCGCAGATACGGAACATCGTAGAAGTTCGACATATTGAGGAGGCTCTCGAGCTCGTCTTCTGAAGTTTACCTCGATTTACAGATTATTTCAGACTTTTTCTCACTTTTTATAATCTGTTGTGGATTATAGACGTGTTCTATGAACCGTCGAAGTTCATAATATTTAAAACCTTTCAATTCAATCCTAGATTGATTTTTTTCTTTGAAATCGCTATAGAACATCCTATGAAAGACTGTTGATGCGTTGGCGACGATCTGAAATATTCAAAAACTTCACAAGTTCATTCGTATATTAGACTACCTGCTTGTTAACATGGTATTCATAATCCTCAGCGACTAACACCATATCAGTTATGTTCTTTTTAGGATTGTCAAAGCTAAGCTCTTCTTCTTGATAAACTCCCCAATAACTGTCCAATTTCATCCGTATATCAGAGACAAGAGGAATGAAAGTATAACATGAGCGATTGGAACCAGAGAAGGACAAGTGAGAGGTTTGCAGCTTTTTCTCACGATCGCAATATTCTATTGTTGCCGTGTACTTCCATATATCTGATGCATCTCTGTGACCGCATTCGAATTCCAGTTTTTGATAAATCGAATGTTTATCATATGAGCACGTGACATGGAATGGCAAAAAATCAACAGATACCGTTTGATCAATGTTTTTTGTTTCCGGCGTAACATCCAAAATTGTTTTGAACCTGGTTGTTTTCAATTCCACACTTTTGGACTGGCCTTCAAGTTTGTCCACAAATCTCTTAAACTTTGAAATGAATACAAATGATATGATGAAAATACCGCGAATGCTTCCGGCACATTAAAACCAAGTTCGATTTTTTCTGACAGATTTTTCAATCTGTAATACGAGATTCTGCATTGCTTCACACATGGTGTTGAGCAGAACTGGTAGGATAACTCGAGAATTGTAGCGAGTTCGTCGTCTGTAATTCATCAAAGTTTTAAGAAGTTTTGCAGAAACGTACCTTTGACACATAATGATCTAGCTCTTTGTTTCCTTTACCAAGTTTGCCGCCATACAACTTTGCGTAGACAACATCAGAGTAGTGGGCAAGGATCTAATAATTTGCATTATATCAGGGCTTATAAGTATAAGCTTACCTTTTTACCTATGTAAAATGTCCTATCACCAACTATTAATTTGAAATCCGATAGTATTTCATCTTTGTATTCAAAAGATGGCAATTTCGGATACTTTTCCAATAATGTCATTTCTATGTAGATAGTATAGGGTAACGAATAATCATAATCAAGCAACAGTTGTTTGTCATTGATGTCGAAAGTCCATGACATACTGTTGGTTTGCGGGTCTACATCTAACAAAAGATGTGTCCAACTCTTCATTTCTAGTTGAGTAACTTCGCGCCAAAACCTTAAACTAGCTTGAAACTTGTAAGCCATAGACTTGTCAACAGGCTCGACCAAGAGCCGGATATTAATCGAGTTTTTGTTTTCTGAAACTTTTTTTGCGGTTCCATAGCACGACCTGAAATGAATGTAGAAGTGTCTCTGAATCAGACTTTCATATATCAAGAAACAATCGAGTCGCATTGTATCAGTTCTGCCAACAAGCTTTGCATAAACTTCTTACCATATCATTCCTTCGATGATTTTTACATCGTTCGACATGCATTCTTTTTCGAACCAATTAGGCTTTATTTTAATATTCAGCCTAGATTGTATCATTTTCAGCGCAAGAGTGAATCAATAATGCACAAAAGTGTCAGAAGTATGCAGAGCGGAAGAGGTGCGCCGGCACTTTTCAGGGGGAGCTCCTGGTTGTGCCTGGCACTACCCTCGACATTGATAAAGGCTGCATGGACTATGCTATCACTATGGAAATAAAAGAAAGAGTTAGAGATAATCGGTCCAGGCTCTACATTTCAGTTTAGACAGGCGGTCTATAGGGCAGAGACAAAGTAAAGTAGGGCAGATGTGAGGAGCAGGAGCCATTCAGCTAGCAGATTGCCATCTCTTTCTATCGCCAAAAGCGCATCAGGTAGACAAGGGAGGAAATACAACGTCAAAGGATGGATACTCAATATTGTGAACATCTGAATTAGAAACTATACTGAATCGGGTTGTATCAAGAGTTATCACTGCCAAATAAATATGTATTAATCCAAAAATAAAAAGATATGAACACTAATTTTTACATAATAATTTGAATTTGATGAGAAAAGGAGAAGTTGAATTTGATAAAGCAAAAAATGAAGGAAGCTGACTCATATAGACAAAAACTTCTACTAATCGAACAACTTGTGCTCGAATATTCTGATCACATATTAGGGGAGGGCGGTGTTTTTTCATTGTTTTTCTCTAGTGCACTGAACTTCTCAACGTCTCAACCGCTTTATGCCTTGTTGATTCTCATAACGCAACGGATTCATCAGTTCCTCAAACAACGCCGCTTTTCTCGCCATATATTCTTTGGTAATGACCTGGAAAGTCGTTTTTTCCAAATCATCCGATTATTCATGAATCTTACCACGTTCGCCTTCGTTTCCTCCTCCGTCTCCGTCTCCAGCAAATCCACAGTCTCTCCCTCTTCCGTCTCCTCCTCCTCCTTCTTGAACTTTCTTTTCCTCGATTTTTCAGCTTTCATCGAAGCAAAACGGAATGCACTTTCTATCTCCTTATTCATGAACCTATCACATTTGCTTCGAATCGCCGGAGCATCGAAAAATTGCGAAAGTTCCAGTAGGCCTTCGCGATCTTTTTCTGAAATGCATTCGGATTTGCACAAAATTCAAAACAATTTTACCTTTGACAACTCGCTTTGGATTGTAAACGTGTCGAAGAAACTCTCCAAGATCCGCAGAATCAACATCTTTCAGTTTGACCTCAGATTGATTTTTCTCGTTGAATCCACTATAAAACATTGAATAAAAATATGTTGATGCAGTGGCAAGAATCTGTAAAGTTCAAATGTTTCAAAAAACTGTACATAGATTAGACTTACCTGCTTGCTAACATGAAACTTTTTTCTAGGAACCGATAGCACCACATCAGTTAAGTTGTCGATTTGTTTGTCGAAACTGTGTTTCCTATCTTTATAAATTCCCCAACTTGAATCTAACTTTATCCCAAAGCGATCTACACAAGGAATGACAGCACTACATGTTGGATGAAATGCAGTGAATGACATAGGGGCTTGCTCCTGTTTGTGCTCGTTCGTATATTTGATTGTTGCATTATACTGCCAAATATCAGATGCATCTTCGTGCATGCATTCAAATCCGAGCCGTTGATACTTTGAATTTTTAGAAAATGCACGTTCGACTATGAATGGTACACCGCCAATTAGTATTGTTCTCTCGAAGTCTCTCACTGGAAAGTTGTATTGTTCATATACATCGGATGTTGCTTTCATCAACATCCCGTTTTCCCATTTCTCATTGAGTTTTTCCAAGAATTTCTAGAATAGATAAGAGACTGGTGAAACAAAAAAAGAAAGCTACCTTCACTAGATCCGATTTTTCTGCCGCTAAACGTTGTTTTTCTCTTGCACGGATTTCCATTTTGAAATATGCAACTTCACATTCTTGCAAACATTTATCAGACAAAAACTTATGGGATAGTTCAACGAAATTGATGAATTCATCTTCTGAAAATCAGAATAATTTTCAAGTTTTTTGCAGAAATATACCTTTGATCGAAGAGATTTTGTATCCTAGCATCATGCCGAGGAACTTATGGAATAATTCTGGTTCAACATCGTCGATCACAAGATGGTTTAGCTCTTCATGGCTTCTTTCACATATCAGTTTTTTCCCATCCGTCCAATATTCACCTTCATATAACCTTGTGTAGATATATTGTGACCTAAGAGCAAGGATCTGAAGTATGACATCATGTAGACGCATATATTGCTAAGTAAATAGTAACTTACAATTTTACCAACATAGAATGTCTTGTTACCAACTATTAGTTTGAAATCAGTAAGATTTTCATCTTTGAATTCGAACGAAGGCAAATTTGCGTAACATGCCAATATTTGGCAATTGATGTCGACAGAAAACGAGAGATCCGTATTTGAATCGAAATCAGAGGTATTCAAAACGAAATTGTGCGACAAATTGTTGGTTTGTGGGTCCTCATCTGTCAGACTATCCTTCCATCTCTTCATAACGGGTTTTCTTTTATTTCCACACTTTGAGTAGAAGCGTACAAGAGCATTGAACTTGTAAATCATTGATTTGTCGGTAGGCCCGCATTCAAGCCGAACACCAACTTCATTGGATTCTCCGGAGACTTTTTTTACAATTGCATGAAGCGTCCTGAAACAAATTCAAAAATGGTTTATTTTTTTTGCAATATAATTTTCGAGCTATCTCGTGATTTGATGAAATAGGTTTTATTGAACGCTTTCAATTAAAATAATGTGAAAAAAAACTCAAAACGATCCTTATTTTATAATATTTCACTAATTTTCTGTTTTAATAAATGTACATAAACTACTTACCATGTTAAATCATCTGTTTTGACAGTAGTTGTGGAACTACCTTCCTTTTTCAGTTCATCAGAATCCACAGACAAACGCAGTTTTTCTTTCTTCATTTTAGGACAAGAGTAAATTAATCAATTGTGCCATACGTATTCGAGGTGCCGTAAATCGAGGTGTGGGGGAGGAGGGGGTACGCAAACACCCTTACGCAATAAAGCACAACTGGATAAATTGAGGAAAACGCAGACGTATGGCACATAAAGTGGAACAATAGGTACAGTTCGACTAATTTCATCATTTTGGCCGTCAATAGAGTAGAGATTCAAAATAAAATAGCACACGTATGAAGAGCATAAGTTGTTTGACAGGCAGATCAGCATCACTAGGGTATATGTACTTCCATGACCAATAGCGCTGCAGGCACAGAAGGAAAAAAACTACGACAACGAAAAGTGAATACTAAACAGTGTGCATATCGAATAGATCTGAACCAGTCATTATACCAAATCGGGTTGTTTTAAAAGTTAGTTTTGCAAAATAAATATGTATTAATCCAAAAATCGAATGATATACGTACAAAATTATACATAATGAGAATGGGTTGTTTCAAAGTTGTTTTTGAAAAATAAATATGTAATAATTCAAAATAAATTGATATCAAAGCACAACTATTCTGATGGTCGTGATAAACGAAATTTGCGATATAGCAACTCTTTTGTTTGCTCATCAAGCCCTTGAATGGTTTTCATGTTTAAAATTTTGTCGTATTTCGCAGATTGCTCGTCTCGTGCATTCTGTAATGTCTTATTTCGAACTTATCCGCTTTTTCGTAAATTTTACCGTCACTTCATCAAGTTTTCTTTTAAGCGAATTCGACAATTTTGTTACAGCTCTACTATTTGCCTCGTAGAGCATGTACTGCACACATTTGTCGCGAATCGACGGAGCATCAAAGTAGTTCGATAATTCTAGTACGCCTTCGAGTTCATTTTCTAAGATGCATTTGGATTAATACAACATTTGATAATGTTTTTTTACCTTTAACAGCTCGGGCCGGGTTGTAAACATGCTGAAGGAAATCTTCAAGGTGCCCACAATTAACGCCTTCCAGATCGATCACAGTTTTAGTTGCATCTTCGAAATTGCTATAGAACATTGAATAAAAGTATGTTGATACGTTGGCAAGTATCTGAAATGATCAAGTGTTATAAAGATTCGTTTGTATGTTCCACTTGCCTGCTTTTTAACATAAAACCTTATATAAAAGGCTCTAAGACAAACATGAGTCACTCTATCCTTAGGGAGGTCAAAATCATGCTTACTCTCTCTATAAGTCCCGGAACTAGACTCTATTTTCATCCGTATTTCCATTACACGAGGAATAATAGCATAACATATTGGATGAAGCGCAGTGAATGTCATTTGGGATGTTTGCAATTTTTGGTCACTGTCGGTATATTCGATGATTGCCGTGTGCTTCCAGAGATTGGTTTTATCTTTGTACGCGCATTTGAACTCAAGCGAATGATAATTTGACTGATCATCATTTGTGCATTTGACATAGAATGGCACACCATTAACCATACTTCTTTCAATAAAGTTTTCGGCAATTGACGCGAAATTCGAAATTGTTGTAAACCTGCGTCCCGTCCACTTTACATTTTCGAACTTTTTATCGAGATTGGTAACAAAGCTCTTAAATGAGAAAATGTCGCTACGCTAACGCTATAAAATTACTTTAACTATGTCCGAACCATTTTCACGATATTCGACCTTTTTTGAAAGATCCATCTTGAAGTATAGTATTTCACAATGCTCCGCACAACGTGTAGAAGCAAAATTGTGGGATAATTCAACAAATGTGCTGAATTCTTCGTCTGCAAATAATCGCGATCTTCCAAAACTTTCGTATAAGTATACCTTCAATTGGAAAGCATTTGTATCCTAGCGTCGTACAAAGAAACTTATAGAACAGTGTTGGATCAACATCGTTGATCACAAGGTGATTGAGCTCTCTATCAGCTGATACTTGAGTTCCATCTAACGGAGATTCGCCGCCATACATTTGGGTGTAGATAACTTTTGCGTTGTGAGCAATAATCTGAGAATTGAGATTGTGTATATATGCATAAATTTCCAAGCAGTAACTTACCTCTTTACCGACGTAAAATGTTTTATCACCAACTAAAAACTTGAAGTCTGATAGATGATCATTTTTGAAATCGAAGTAAGGCAGTTTTGGAAGTATATCCAATATTTTCATATCCACGATTGCACGCCACGTGATATTAAAATTTCTGTTAGAACCCCACATGTCCGGAAAGAGAAAAGAGCATGATAAACTGTTTGCTTGTGGCTCTTCGTCTGTCACATACGTTGCAATCTTATGTTTCCTATATGTCGCCTTGTCAAGATCTAATGTAAACTGCACATCAGCTTCGATCTTGTAAATCATAGATCTGTCAGATGGCTCGCACTTGACAACAAGATCCACTGAATCGCCATCAGGATCTACTGAATCAAGATCCACTGAATTTGAGTTCCGTTTTGTAGTACAATGCAACGACCTAAAATAAATGTAAAAGTGGCAATTTGTCAAAAAAATTGTCAATCAGAAATAAGTTGAATTGAAGTATCAAAAACTTAAATTTATTTAAGCACCTCTGTTTTTCAGTTTCACACAATGATACATGAATTACTTACCATAACACACCGTTTGTATAGAAAACATTTGATGAAATGCATTGTTCTTTCAACGAATAGAAATCTGTGTTCAATTCCAGGCGAATTCTCTCCATTTCAGTGCAAGAGTGTATCAATAATACACCATGTGTGTCAAAGTATGCAGAGAAGGAAAGGGGTGCGTTGGCACTTTTCAGGCGGCTTCTCGTGGCGTATGGCAAAACTCTTGATGTAATGCATGCATTATAGCATGTAAATTAGAGAAAGAGTGAGAGATAATCGGCTCACACTCTCTAGTTCAGATTAGGTAGAAGGACTGAAGGGTGAATAGCTCCTGGTGGTGCCTGGCACTACCCGCGACATTGATAAAGGCTGCGTGGACTATGGCATCACTATGGAAATAAGAGAAAGAGTTAGAGATAATCGGTCCAGGCTCTACATTTCAGATTAGACAGGCGGTCTATAGGGCAGAGATTCAAAGTGGAGTGGGGCAGATGTAAGGAGCAGGAGTGATTCAGCTAGCAGATTGACATCTCTTTCCTTCCCCAATAGCGCAGAAGGTGTACAAGGAATCAACCAGAATGACAAAGGATATATAGTAAATAGTGTAAACTCTGAATCAGAAATTATACCGAATCGGGTTGTTTCAACAGTTTTTCTTTCAAAATAAATATGTATTAATCCAAAAATAAATTGATATGAACACAAAATTCTACATAATAGTTTGATTTTTCTAAAAAGAGGAAAAGTTGGATTTGCTTAAAAACAGAAAATGAAGGGAGCTGACTCATAGAGACAAAAACTTAATCGAACAACTCGTGCTCGATTATTGTGATGACATGGCAAGGAGATGGGAGGATTGTTCCCTAAACTATTTTTTCAAAATGAATAAATATATAAAACTCTAAAAAATACAATTCAGATGAGATTTCAGTTTTTCGGTACTATTAGAACGCATCCTTTTTGTTAGTTCCTCATATTCCTCGTCATACAACATCGCTTTTTTCATCTGATATGGGCTCTGGAAAATTTTTTTTCAAATTTTTTCAGTTTTTCAAAAATTTTACCAATTCCTTATCGCACTTTCTTTTCCGCAACTTTGTAGTTTCCATCGAATATGGGGACTGTTCCCTGCTTGTCTTCTTATTCATGAACTGAACATATTTGCTTCGAATTGCCGGAACATCAAAGAATCGCGCCAGTTCATGTAGAGCTTCGAGATTTTTTTCTAAAATGCATTCGGATTTGCACAAGATTTAGAAATGTGGTTTTTTTTCAAACCTTTGATAGCTTGTTTTGGATTGTAAATATGCCGAAGAAATTCTCTAGCAGACACAGAATCAGTGTCTTCCAGTTCAATTTCAAATCGTTTTTCCCAACTGAAACCGCTGAACTTTGAATGAAAGACTTTTGATGCGTTCGCAAGGATCTGAAATGCCTAAATTCTTTAAAGAATTGTACGTAAACTAGAATTACCTGCTTGTTAACATGAAACTTTTTTCTAGGAACCGATAACACCACATCAGTCAACTTCTCAATATGTTTGTCGAAACTGTGTTCTCTCTCTTCATAAGTTCCCCAACTTGAATCTAACTTCATCCCAAAGCGATCTACACAAGGAATGACAGCACTAAAAGTTGGATGAGATGCAGTAAATGTCATAAGCACTTCTTGCTTCTTTTTGAGATTGTTCGTATATTTGATTGTTGCATTATGCTTCCAAACATCGGATGCATCCTTGTACAAACATTCGAATTTAAGAATTTGATGGTTTGACTGCTTATCAAATGTACATTTGATTTCGAATGAGACATTATCAATTTGTATTGTTCTTTCGAAATTTCTCAATGGTAGGTTGCACTGTTTATATACTCCAGACGTTGTTTTCATCAATTTCTCATTTTCGAATTTCTCATCGAGTTTTTCCAAGAATTTCTGAGATGGATAAGAGACCGGTGAAACAAAAAAAGGAAACTACCTTCGCTACATCCAATTTCTCTGCCGCTAAGCGTTGCTTTCCTTTTGCAGGCCTGTCCATTTTAAAGTATGCAATTTCACATTCTTGCAAACATTTATCAGACAAAAACATATTGGATAGTTCCACGAAACCAATGAACTCATCTTCTGAAAATCAGAACAAATTTTTAAATTTTTTTTTCGCAGAAATATACCTTCGATCGAAGATACTTTGTGTCCTAGCATCATGCCGAGGAACTTGTGAAATAATTCTGGTTCAACAACGTCGACCACGAGGTGGTCCAGCTGCTTTCCATTCTCATCAATACAAAATTGGCCTTCATACAACTTTGTGTAGATATTTCGTGAGTTGAGAGCGAGGATCTGAAAATTGACATTGTATGTATTGATGCATAGATTGCTTAGTAGTAACTTACATCTTTACCAACGTAGAATGTCTTGTTACCAACTATAAATCGAAAGTCTGTTAGTATTTCATCTTTGAATTCGAACAAAGGCAAATTTGCGTAACATTCCAATATTTGATATGTCAAGTCAACAGAAAACGAGATGTCCCCATTTGAATTGAAATCAGGCGTATCCAAGACAAAATTGTCTGATAAATAGTTGGTTCGTGGGTCCTCATCTGTCAGACTATCCTTCCATCTCTTCATAACGGATTTTTTTCTGTTTCCACACTTCGAGTCAAAGCGTACAAGAGCATTGAACATGTAAATCATTGATTTGTCGGTAGGCCCGCATTCGAGCCGAACAACAACTTCACCGGGTTGTTCAGACTTTCTTCGCAAGATTGCATAAAACGTCCTGAAATGAATGAAAAAATGACTATGTAGTAAGAAGAAAATTAGGTGTATTCATTTAAAAAAATACAGTGTTTTTCTATTCAATATAACAAAAATCTACGTTTTTTAAATGCTTCCAATGAAAATTGTTCAGAATAAAACCTCTAAACGCTTCAAATTTCATATTGCTTCACTGTTGCACTATTTTTATATATTAAATAACTGTCAATAAACTACCTACCATGTTAAACCATCTGTTTCTTGAGCAACTGAAGAATTTCCATGTGTTCTCAGCGCATCAGAATCCGCACAGAAACGCAGCTTTTTTTTCTTCATTTTAGACCAAGAGAAAGTCAATAAATTGTGCCATACGTATTCGATGTGCCGTAAATCGAGGTGTGGGGGGTACGCAAACACCATCACCCAATGACGCACACATAAATAAATTTCGAAAAGCAGGCCTATGGCACATCTAATGTATCAACGACTAACTTCAACAATTCACTACTTTCCCTCAGAATGAAATTTTCCTCTTTGCTACCAGTGGAACTGAAAATTCAAACGGACATCAATTCATTGAGAAAACATGAAAAAACAGCTTCTGTCGAATTGCACGCAGTATTATGGTGAGTTATTTCTGTATGTGGATTTGAAACGAGTTGTTAATTTTTGATAGTTTGGTTCAGAACCGTTTTGGTTTGAATCAACTTTTTATCTCAAAAATCTAAGAAAAAAATTGACAAAAAAATTGTTAAAGTTATATAGCCATTGCTGTATTCATTTCAGGACGTTGCATACCAGTGTTAGAAGGAACTCGGAAGGAGCTGATGAAATTTATGCTTGTTTAGACATCAAATATGTAGACAAATCATTGGAACACAAGTTTGAAACGGAATTCAATTTAACAGCACACAATATAACACGGGAACCAGCAGTTCCACCTGATGACTTATGGACAGAAGAACGATATTATGGTACACAAACGTGCACTTTTTGGGCGGAGGGTAAGCTCGACCATTCAACAAGTTGGGAATTTGATTTGAGTTGCTTTGATGACAACCAAGATTCTCCGATTTTGTTCACAGCTGTTATGAAATTTTCTTATTGGGAAATCTGTCCAGCTCTTCCCAAGTTCGATTTTAAAAATGAGAAGCTATCCGATTTCAAACTAATTTATGGTGGTAAAACATTCTACATCAGCAAATATGTGAGTACTTCATAAATAAATCTTGAACTTATGTTTGTATTTTAGCTAATCTTGCAACACTCCGAGAAATTTCGCGAGGAAACGGATTGGCAGGAACAGTTGAACAGTATCGATGACTGCGACTCAGTAGTGTTCCGAAAGTTTCTTGCAGTGCTGTTGGGATACAAAGTCCTCACAATTTCAAGTAAATTTTCTCGGAGTTTTAGAAACTGTTATTTTTTTTCAGTTTACCAATTCCTTGAATTCGCCGAGTTGTCTCTCAAGTTTGGGTTCAAAGAATGTTTGAAACATTGTGAAATATCGTATATCGAAATGGAAACTCGCGGTGATGATGAAATAAAGACACTTTATGAGTTGCTTGACGAAGAATCAAATCTTTGGGTAATTTGCGTATTTTGTCGTATATCACTAATCAATTCAGAACTACTGCAAAAATCTCGATAAGAAATTGAAGTATGTGTTTCCAGTCAACACCAAATTTGAAAAAGTTTTGGAAATCAACTCGACAACGCAACAGATCGAAAAACAGATATGTGTGACTGGTGTTCCATTCCACGTCAAATCTAGATATGATACGGAAAACGAAAAACTGATTATCCGCTTCAAGTGCTTGTACAAGAGTCCATTCAATATATGGAAACTTATGGTCACGTTCGACTATAACGAAAAGAGGATCAGAAAGAAAAAAGAAGCTAACAAAAAGAGACAAAAATTGGAGTTCCGTGATTGCTCGAATAAACAAGAGATTTCAATCCCATTCACGCATGAATTGCGTATGAAAGTGACGGGTGGCTTGGGCATTTTTCAAGAAACAAGCGTCGATTTCAACAATCATCGTGAAGGTCTCACTGATATTGTGTTCTCAGTGGGCGACAAGAAGTTTCATGTTAGCAAGCAGGTGAATCTTTGAATATATCTTCTTTAATTCTCGAAATTTTCAGATACTTGCCAACGCATCACCATACTTCTATGCATATTTCTATGGAGCGTTTGCTGAAAAGGACAAAACTGAAATTTTGCTAGAAGATATTGATGAGAATGATTATGAAGAATTCCTTCAACATATCTATAGCCCAAAAAGATTAGTCAAAGGTACACTACACTTGGAGTTATTGTATAAATCCATATTTTCAGACTCAACAGTGAATGGCCTACTACATCTGCTGCAATCATGTGATGTTCCAGTGACTCGCAACAATTGTGCGTATCATTTACGTTTTGTGTCTAAACTGAGCACTATCCAGAAGATGGCATTGTGTGCAAAATACAGTTTAAATGACTTGTTTGTAAGCTTTTTTGATAATCTTATAGATCGAAAATAGTTTTTTTCAGAATCATCTTGCCTCCGAAGTTAAAACAGTTGAACGCTTGTCTGAATTGGAAGACTTTGCAGCGCTAGATGAAGAAACACAGAACTTGATAACAACCAAATTTGCTGCTACTCGGCAAAATGCAACCTAACGCTTCTTCGGTCATATCATAACACAATTTTTTTGATCTCGGCACCATGTCTTTCTAGGTTCAAGATATTTTGCTTTTTTGAGTTGTCTTTCTGCATATACTTGCCAATCCAACATCATCACAACTTGTGTGTACATCTAATACATAAAGATCAGATATAACACCAAATCGGGTTGTTTCAACAGTTATTATTGTCGAACACAATATGGTTTATACCACAAATTAATTAATATGAACACAAAACGACACATAATGAGGTGATTTTGGATTTAAAAAAGGCATATTGGAATTGTTTAGGAACAGAAAATGAAAGGAACTGATTCACAGGGACTAAAACTTTAAGATTTACTAATCGAACACTGGTGTCGGATTATCATGGCAAGATATGAAGGATTGGGGGGGGGTTGTTTCCTAAACTACTTTCACAATAAATATGTATATTAATCTGAAAGATCAGAAATTTCATCATATTTGACAGATTTCTTTTAGTTCCTTGACCCTCTTCGACAGCACTGTTTTTGTTTCTTCATTGAGTTCTTCGATGCCTTCCATACATAATACTTTCTCGAATGCCCTAACTTTTTTGTCTAATGGGCACTGAAAAGTCATCCTTTGTCACAACACCATTCGATTTTCTTAAAATCTTACCAACTCTTCCCAGTGCTTTCTTTTCAGCGATTTCGCAGCTTTCATTGTATTACTATTGGTCGCCTTATACATAAATTGCACACACTTTTTCCGAATTTCCGGAGCATCATAGAAGCGCGATCGGTCTAGTAGGTTCTCGAGCTTCCTGTCTAAAATTTACTTATATTTACATTTTTGATTGTTTCTCACCCTTGACAGCTCGTTTTGGGTAGTAGACATGATGAAGAAATTCTTCAAGATCCGAAGCATCAACGTCATGCAATTCAATTTCAGATTGATTTTTCTCCCTGAAACCACTATAGAATATTGAATGAAAGTATGTTGATGTGTTGGCAAGGATCTGAAGTTTTGAAATGTTTTGAAATTTTGTTTGTAGATTAGACTTACCTGTTTATTAACATAAAACTTTTTACCAGGAACGGCTAGCACCACATCAGTCAAGTTATCGATATGCTCGTCAAAACTGTGCTTTCTATTTTCATAAGTTCCCCAACTTGTATCTAATCTTATGATGAAATTAGATACATAAGGAATCCCAATATCACAAGTACGATGTGATGCACTAAACGTCATGGTGACTTCGTGCTCCTTTCCGAATCGATCCGTATATTGAAAAGTGGCAGTATGCTTCCAAAGTGTTGATGCATCTTTGTATAAGCATTCAACTTTTAGTTTTCGATAGTTTGACTGCTTATCGTATGTACTTCTGACTCTGAATGACACACCGCCAACTTTTATGTGCTCGTCAAAGCTTCTCATGTAGAAAGTTTTGGAGACTGCTTCCATTAATTTCACATTTTTGATTTTTTCATCGAGTTTCTCGAGAAAAGTCTGAAATGATGAGAAACTATTCGAACCAATTGATATGAATACCTTCACTACATCCGATGTCGCTGCCGCCAAACGATGTTTTTCTTTTGTGCGACTGTTCATTTTGAAATATGCAATCTCACATTCTTGCAACATTTGTGTAGACGAGAACTTATGAGATAGTTTAACAAAATCAATGAACGCGTCGTCTGAAACTCAGAAATATTTTTGAAAGTTATTTAGAAGGATTTACCTTCAATAGAATAAGCTTTATATGCTAGCAACATGCAGAGGAATTTGTGGAACATCTTTGGTTCAACATCGT
This sequence comes from Caenorhabditis uteleia, assembly GCA_963573275.1. Taxonomy (NCBI): domain Eukaryota; kingdom Metazoa; phylum Nematoda; class Chromadorea; order Rhabditida; family Rhabditidae; genus Caenorhabditis; species Caenorhabditis uteleia. Next base: position 18,785,425 of record OY752138.1, read on the forward strand.
CGATATTAAGTTCGTTGAGGTTCTTATCACCTGGTACTTCAGTTCCATCAATCGGAGATTTGCCGCCATATAACAGTGTGTAGATTTGTGGTGAGTTGTAAGCGAGTATCTAAAGAATAACTATCTAGATTCATAGATTGTTAAATAATAACTAACATCTTTACCCGTGTAGAAATCAGTATCACCAACTATGAGTTTGAAATTCGAGAGATTTCCATCTTTGAATTCAAACGATGGCAATATTGGGTTGCATTCAAATAATTCGAATTTTATGTTGGCACTAAAATCCCATTTAAAAACGCTTTCAATCCTTCCCAAAACAATATTGGCTGACAAAAAGTTTTTTTGTTGGTCTTCCTCTGCCAAGTTATGTCGGCATTCCTTCGCAATCAATTTTTTTCTGGGACTGTACCCGGAACATTTCGCGGAAAACTCTACGAGAATCCGAAACTTGTAAACCATTGATTTGTCTGTTGGTTCGTATTCGACACGAAGATGAACCTCGTCCTTTCCTTTTGAATTGGTTTTTATCATACCATGCAGCGAACTGAAATAAATGATGTTTAAAATGAATATCATTGAAAAAACATCTTCTCAAATCAAAAAAACAGAATTCTCGATTTATGTTCCTGGTTTTACTGTTCTTAGTAACGAATAATTGTGCAAAAACTACTCACCATGTAAATTCATCTATTTCTTCCTCCTGCGTAGATTTTTCTTGCGTTCGGAATTTATTCGAATATAAAAACAAATACAGCATATTTTCCTTCAATTAGGCCGAGAGTGGATCAATTAAACGTGTCAAAAGAATGCAAAGAGAGAAGGGGTGCACTGGAACTTTTCAGGCGGCGTCTCGTGGTGTATAGAGCAACTCTTGATGTAATGCCTGCATTATAGCATATAAATTAGAGAAAGAGTGAGAGATAATCGGCTCGCACTCTCTAGTTCAGATTAGGTAGAAGGACTGAAGGGTCGATAGCTCCTGGTGGTGCCTGGCACTACCCTCGACATTGATAAAGGCTGCGTGGACTATGGCATCACTATGGAAATGAAAGAAAAAGTTAGAGATAATCGGTCCAGGCTCTACGTTTCAGATTACAAAGGCGGTCTATAGCGCAGAGGTTCGAAGTGGAGTAGGGCAGATGTGAGGAGCAGGAGCGATTCAGTTAGCAGGTTGACAATTCTTTCTTTTACCAATAGCGCAGAAGGTGCACAAGATAACAAATACAACGACGAAAGATGGATAATCTTTAATGTGAACATCTAATACATTAAGATCAGATATTATCCCGAACCAGGTAGTTTCAACAGTTATTCTTGCCAAATAAATGTTTATTGTTTCAAAAATATATTGATATGAATACAAAACTTTACATAATAAAATGATTTTGGTGAAAAGAGGAAAAGTTGAAATTGTTTAGGACTATAAAATAGAGGGAGTTGACTTAGATGGACAAAAACTTTAAGATCTACTAATCGAACACAGGTGTCTGAAATTATGACAAGATATAAGGGAGTGGGGGTTGTTTTGCAAACTACTCTTGCAAAATAAATAAGTATTAATTGAAAACCAAACTGATATGAAAATCACCATGACATTAGTTCAGATTTTAGTTCAGCAACCTTGCCAGATAGCACATATTTTGTTTTTTCATCGAGTTCTTCAATGCCTTCCATGCATACTAAGCTCTCGAATCTCGCAACTTTTTCGTGAATTGGGTTCTGGAAAGTTGTTTTTTATATTCATCCAATTTTCCGAACAGCTTACAAACTCCTTCATGCACTTTCTTTTCAGTAACTCTACTTTTCGCATATATTTATCATCCGTCGACTTTTGCATGAACTGAACACATTTATTACGAATCGCTGGTGCATCATAGTAGCGTGCCATTTTTAGTAAGTCTTCAAGCATGCATTCTGAAGTTTACTTAAATTTACGCAACTTTCCAAATTTTCTCACCCTCGACAGCTCGTTTTGGGCAGTAGACATGTTGAAGAAACTCATGCATCGAACCATCAACTTTTTCTAGTTTAATCTCAGATTGACCTTTCTCTCTGAATCCTCTATAAAACATTGCTCGAAAGTATGTTGATGCGTTGGCAAGGATCTGAAGTTTTCAAATTTTTTAAAAGTTTGATTGTGAATTAGACTTGCCTGTTTATTAACATGAAAGCGACGTTCATCAACTAATAACACCACGTCAGTCAAATTATCGATATGCTCGTCGAAATTGTGCTCTATATTTTTATAAGTTCCCCAACTTGAATCTAATTTCATCCCGACGTGAGCCACATAAGGAATAACAATATCACAAGTCGGATTAGACGCACTGAAGGTCAAGGGGACTTTTTGTTTCTTCCCGAATCGGTTCCTATATATGATTGTTACAGAATGCTTCCAAAGGTTTGATGCATCTTTGTATGTGCATTCAATTTCAAGTTTTCGATAGTTTGACTTTTTATCGAAATTACATCTAGCTTTGAATTGCACATCGTCGATTTCTATTGTACTCACAACGTTCTTCAATCTTAATTCAAATCGAATATATTTTTTGGATGCTGCTTCCATCAATTTCACATTTTTTAGTTTTTCATCGAGTTTCTCGAGGAAAATCTGAAATGATTTTTGAAAAATCGTAAAATAATGAAACAACTACCTTCACTTTATCCCAATTTTCAGCCGCTAAATGATGTTTCTCTCTTGTAAGACTCTTCATTTTGAAATATGCAATTTCGCATTCTTGCAGCATTTGTGCAGACGAGAACTTGTGAGAAAGTTTGACGAAATCAATGAACTCATCGTCTAAAAATTAGGATATTTTAAAACATTTTTTTTAGAATAGTTTACTTTTAATCGAAAAAGTTTTATATCCTAGCATCATGCAGAGGAATTTGTGGAACTTTTTTGGAGCAACATCGTCGATCACGAGTCCGCTGAGCTCTTCATCACCTGCTACTTCAGTTCCATCAAACGGAGATTTGCCACCATATAACAGTGTGTAGATTTGTGGTGAATTGTGAGCGAGGATCTGAAAAGTAACATTATCTAGATGCATAGATTGTTAAATAATAACTTACATCTTTACCCGTGTAGAAATCCGTATCTCCAACTATTAATTTGAAGTTCGAGAGATTTTTATCTTTCAATTCAAATGATGGTAATTTTGGGTAGCATTCAGATACTTTGAATTTTATGACGGCAGAAAAATTATAATAGGTAATTCTACCCAAGGCAATGTTAGCCGACAAACTGTTTTTATGTTGGTCCTCATCTTCTAAATCATGTCGGCATCTCTTCACACTTCTCTTTGTTCTATGGTGCGCCGAAAAGTCTACGAAAACCCGGAACTTGTAAACCAATGACTTGTCGGTAGGCTCATATTCGACACGAAGATGAACCTCGTCGTCTCCGTTTGAGTTGGCTTTTACCGAACCGTGCAGCGAACTGGAATAAATTACAAAATGACTATTAACTACGTAGACCGATGTTTTCAACGTAAGTTGTCAGATTTTTGTAATGTTTTTTTTTCATAATGTTTGTTCAAGATTCGTGTTCCTCTGTTGTTTTACTGTTTTTTTGTATTAAATAGCTGTACAAAAACTACTCACCATGTAAAATCATTTATTTCGGAAGCATCTGTAGATTTTTCTTGCGTTCGGAGCTCATCAGAACTTACAAACAAGGTCAGCTCATTTTCCGTCATTTTAGGTCGTGAAAAATCAATGAATTATGCCATACGTATTCGAGGGGCCGCAAGGCAAGGTGTGGAGAAGGGGGGAAGTACGCAAACACCACGCTATGATGCACAGATGGAAAAAGTGCGGGAAACGCAGATAAGACATCGAATGTAACACGAAGTACAACTTCACTAATACTATCTATTCATCCGATCGCGTCAGAATGACGTTCCTTAATTTGAGAGAAGTTGGTATGCTGCAGTTTGACTCGGATATTAATTCATTGAGGAAAAATGGCAGGACAGCTACTGTCGAAGCGCACGGTGTATTATGGTGAGTTGTTTATGTTTAAATATTTAAAACCAATAAATCAGTAGGAATCAAATGATCAACACAAAAGTTCCGATTCATATTCATTTTGTTTTTATTCCAGGTCCCTACATGGCACCATTGAAAAAGACCCTGAAGGTGTCGAGAAAGTTTTTCTTCGCGTCGACAGCAAGGTTTTAGACGACTCATTGTTTCACAAGTATAGCATTGACATAGAATTCACAGCAGGAGGATTTGGAAGCAAAAGAGAAGTGTGCCATATGTCCAAGAATGATGAGGCGCAAACGTCAGCAACAAAGATTTATAACTTAAGTTACTTTCGTGACTATTATGATTCTCCTACTCGATTCACGGCCTCCCTCTATCAAGGTGATTGGGAAGTGTGTCCAGCATACCCCACGTTTGCTTCCAAAGATGATAAGCTCTCCGATTTTGAGCTGATGGTCGGTGGTGAGACATTTTACACCAGCAAACAGGTAAATACTCAATATTAGATGTATAACTTATGCATTATTTCAGCTAATCCTTCACCACGCCACCGAAAAGTTCCACGAGCAAATTGTTTTCCAAGAACAACTTGACAATATCGAAGATTGTGATCCAAAAGTCTTCCGGAAATTTCTGGCTGTGTTGCTTGGATACAAAGTCCATACACTTGGAGGTACATTTTTTCCATATATTCGAAATCCTTTTCTTATTTTTCAGCCGACCAATTCCTCCAATTTGCCGAGTTGTCACTCGAATTTGGGTTCAAAGAATGTTTGGAGCATTGCGAAGCATCATATTTTAGAAGCTACTCATTAAGAGAAGAACTGAAACAACCGATTATTGAAATCAAAGCATCGAAACTTGAGCTTTGGGTAGTTTTTTATTTATTTTGTCGTGTATTATTTGTAATTTCAGAATTATTGCAACGATCTCGAAGAAAAAAGGATGAATATGCGTCCAGTCCAAAGCAAGTTTGAAACAATTTTGGAAATCAAGTCAGAATTGGAAACGATCGAGAAACAAATATATGTAGCCGGTGTGCCATTCCACGTCAAATCTAGATGTGTTATGGAAGATGGAGAGAAATGCCTGAGGATCGACTTGATGTGCTTGTACAAGACTCCATTGAATCAATGGTCAATTTCCGCAACTTTGGATTACAACGAGGAGGAATTTGATATAGAAAAAAACTTGACGGAAAGAGAGAAAAAATAGAATTCTATGATTGCATGCCTGACTACTGGACAACGATACCATTCACCAATGAAGTGCGTATGAGTGTGACTGCTGGTTTAGGGATTATTTAAGAGACAAATGTTGATTTCAACATATATCGAGAGAATCTCACTGATATTGTGCTGTTAGTCAATAACAGGAAATTCCATGTTAGCAAGCAGGTGAGGGTTTGAACAAATTTTTGATAAATACGATATTTTTAGATCCTTGCCAACTTATCAACATATTTCTATAGCATGTTCTATGGAGATTTTGCGGAAAAAGACAAAACTGAAGTTACACTGATGGCTGTTGATGAGGATGACTTTGAAGAATTCCTTCAACATATCTACAACCCAAAAAGATTAGTTAAAGGTAAATTGCAGTTGAAAAATATTATATGAAGTATATCCAATTTCAGAATCCACAGTTGATGGTTTATTGCATCTCTTGCACTATTTTGATGTCCCAACAATTCGTACTAGCTGTTTATATTATTTTCGCTTGGAGTCCAAGCTCAACGCTATCAAGAACTTGGTTTTGTGTGCAAAATACGGTTTAGATGATTTGTTGGTAAGAAATTTTGATAAATCTATATATTGATAACAACTATTTTCAGAATCATTTTGTCTCAGAAGTTGGATCAATTGAAAATTTGGCAAAATTGGAAGGCGTTGAGCAACTAGATGAGGAAATGCTGAAAATGATAACTACCAAATTGCCTGCTAGACACATAGACAAAATACAATCTGACGATCGATCTTTTCGATAATATCGCAACGTAACTATCTTTATTTTGGCACCCTTGAGTGTAATACCGAATCGGGTAGTTCCACAATTAATCATCGCCCAATAAGTATTTATTATTCCAAAAATATATTGATATGAACCTAATAAGATGACTTCGGTGAAAAGAGGAAAAGTTGAAATTGTTTATGACCAGAAAATGAAGGGAGTTGACTTAGATGAACAAAAACTTTAAGATCTACTAATCGAACACAGGTGTCTGATATTATGACAAGATATGAGGGAGTGGGGGTTGTTTTGCTAACTACTCTTGCGAAATGAATATGTATTGATACAAAAAAAGATATAAAATCAAAATTATTCTGATGATTTTGGATTGGCACTCTGATCAGATAGCACATCTTCTGTTCCTTCATCGAGCTCTTCGGTTTTTGATATGTATAATACGGTCTCATATGAACAACAATATTTTGCCGCTTTTTTGTCTATTGAGCTCTAGAAAGTTTTCCAATTTGAATTCAACTGATTTTCCAAAAATCTTACCAACTCATCCTCACACTTTCTTTTCAGCACTTTTGCTTTTCTCATGGATTTACCATCCGTCGCCATCTTCATGTACAGTTCACATTTTCTGCGAATCGCCGGAGCATCATAGAAGCGTGCCAGCTCTAGTAGCTTTTCGAGTACCGTTTCTGAAATTTACACGAATTTACACAAAATTTTCAATTGTTTCTTACCCTCGACAGCTCGTCTTGGGTCGTATACATGGTGAAGAAACTCTTCAAGATCCGAAACCTCAACGTCTTGCAGTGTAATCATCTGTCGATAAGTCTCAGATTCTGTCGTCGCCTCTTCAAAATTGCTGTAGAACTTAGTATAAAAGTATTTTGATGCGTTGGCAAGGATCTGAAATATAAAAATGTTTTGAAAATTAGAATAGACTTGCCTGCTTATTAACATAGAAGAGTATTCCATGAACGATTAACCTCGCATCATTCAAGGGATCGAAATCAGCGTCTTCGAAACTGTGTTTTCTAACCTCATAAGTTCCCCAACTTCTTTCTAATTCCATCACGAAGTAAGATATACAAGGAATCACAATATTAAAAGTTGGATGAGATGCACTGAACGTCAGGAACACTTCTTGCTCCTCTTCGAGCTTGTTTGGATACTTGAAATTTACAGTATGCTTCCAAAGGTTTGATGCGTCTTGGTATAAGCATTCAATATTAATAACTTGAGATTCCAATTTTTCATCTGGTGTTTTGTTGACTCTGAATCGCACACCGTCAGGATTTAATGATTTGTCGAAGCTTCTCGTCGAAGTCGAAGCTAAGTTGCTGTTTTCGGGGGCTGGTTTCATCAATTCCACATTTTTCTTCAATTTTTCATCGAGTTTTCCCAAGATATTCTGAAGTGATGAAAAACTGTCAAAGCCAAACTGAAAAACTACCGTCACTACATCCCGATTCTTTGCCGCCGAGCGTTGTTTCTTTTGTTCAAAACTACTCATTTTGAAATACGCAATTTCACATTCTTGTAATGATTGCGGACACGAAAACTCGTGAGATAGTTTGATAAAATCAAGGAACTCTTTGTCTGAAAATCGTAATGTTTTCGAAATTTTCAGAGAAATATACCTTTTATCGAAGGGACTTTATAACCTAACATCATGCCGAGGAACTTGTGAAACGTTTTTGGATCAACATTTTCGACCACGACGTGGTTAAGCTCTTTACCACTTTTTATCACTGACCAACCCCTCGGAGATTGCCTATATAACAGTTTTTCGAGTGTTTGTGAGTTGTGAGCGAGGATCTGAAAAATAACATTATCTGGATACATAGATTGATAAATAATAACTTACATCTTTACCCGTGTAGAAAGTCTTATCTCCAACTATTAATTTGAAATTCGAGAGATGCTCATCTTTGAATTCGAACGAAGGCAATTTTGGGTAGCAGTCCAATAATTGGAATGTTATGTCGGCACCATACGAGAAATGAGATTCAGAAAAATTCATCTGGTCATTGGCACTCAAGACATAACTTTTTGACAAACTGTTTGTTTGTGGCTCCTCTTCTGTCAAGCCATACCTCCGTTTCTTCACAGATGATTTGTTGTCCCCAATATTTTGGTGAAAGCGTACGAGAACTTTGACCTTGTGAATCAATGATTCATCGACCGACTTGAATTCAGCACGAAGAGTCACTTTGTTGACTCCTTCTGAGTTATTTGTTTTGGTTGCAGAAAGAAACCTGAAATAAATGCAATAGTGGATATATAGTAGGATATTTGTTCAGGTGAATAATGTTTTTTGATTCGAATCAACAAAAATCGAAGTTTTTTGAACACTTCCAATAAGAACTATTTTTTTAAACTCAAAACACTCTATATTTCATAATGTTTCATTTTTTCTGTATTAAATAATTGTACTTTAAAACAATACTTACCATATTAAATCATCTGTTATGGCAGCAGCTGTGGATTTTCCATTTGTTCTCAACATATGGGTATCTACACTTAAATGAAGCTTTTCTTTCTTCATTCTAGGCCGAGTGTGAATCAATCAATTGTGCCATACGTATTCGAGGTGTCGTAAATTGAGGTGTGGAGAAGGGAAGGGGGGGGGGGGGGGGGGTGTACGCAAACACCACGTTATGCTGCACAGATGGATAAATTGCCGGGAAACGCAGTTGACACATTTGATGTAACACGAGGTACAACACAACTAATATCTATTCATCCGCTTGAGTCAAAATGACGTTCCTTAATTTGAGAGAAGTTGGTATGCTGCAGTTCGACTCGGATATTAATTCATTGAGGAATAATGGCAAGACAGCTACTGTCGAAGCGCACGGTGTATTATGGTAAGTTGTTTATGTTTAGGTATTTAAAACCAATAAATCAGTAAGAATCAAATGGTCAACACAAAATTTTCGATTCATGTCTCATATTATTTTCATTTTTATTCCAGGTCTCTCCATGGCACCATCGAAAAAGACTCTGATGGTGTCGAGAAAGTTTGTCTTCGCTTCGAAGCCAAGTTTTTAGACAACTCATTGTTTCACAAGATTGATATTGTCGTAAGTTTGGAGGCAGGACCAGCTAAAACAGATAGAACGATGTGTCATATGTCGAAGGATGATGAGCCACAAACGTCAACAACAGCGACATTCGAATTGAGTCACTTGTGTCGCAATCCTGATTGTCCAAATCCAATTCTGTTCAAAGCCTGGGTATATAGAGGTGGTTTGGAAGTGTGTCCAGCATACCCCACGTTTGCATACAAAGATGATAAACTGTCAGATTTTGAGCTGATGGTAGGAGGTGAAAGATTTTACACTAGCAAACATGTAAGTACTTTATAATAAATCTATAACTTATGCAGTATTTCAGCTAATCCTTCACCATGCCACCAAAAAGTTCCACGAGGAAATTGTTTTTCAAGAACAGCTTGACAGTATTGCTGATTGTTCTTGCTGTGCTGCTTGGATACAAAATCCATCCAATCGGGGGTAAACTTTTACAACATATTGAAAATCCTTTTTCTAATTTTTAGCTGACCAATTCCTTGAATTCGCCGATTTATCAATCAAGTTTGGATTCAAAGAATGTTTGAAACATTGCGAAACATCATATATTAGAAGCAAATACAACTCACTAAGAGACAAACTAAAAGATGCGCTTCTTGAAATCAAAGGATCAAACCAAAAGCTTTGGGTAGTTTTTTTTTCCATTTTGTCGTATATTACTTGCCAATTCAGAACTATTGCAACAATCTCGAAAAAAGAAGGATGAATATGCGTCCAGTCAAAAGCAAGTTTGAAAAAATTCTGGAAATCAAGTCAGAATCGCAAAAGATCCAGCAACAAATTTGTGTTGCCGATGTGCCATTCCATATCAAATCTAGATGTGTTATGGAAAGAGGAGAGAAACGCCTAAGGATTGACCTCAAGTGCTTGTACAAGACTCCAATGGATCTATGGGCAATTACTGCAACTTTAGATTACAACGAGAAGAAATTCAAAACACAAAAAAAACTTGACGAAAAGAGAAAGAAAATAGAATTGTTTTATGGCATTTCTTACGACTGGACCACGATACCATTCACTCATGAAGTGCGTTTGCAAGTGACTGCTGGTTTAGGAATGTTTCAAGAAACAAATGTTGATTTCAACAAACATCGAGAGAAGCTCACTGATATTGTGTTAGCAGTGGGCGACAAGAAGTTTCATGTTAGCAAGCAGGTGAGGGTTTTATTTAAAAACATTGAAATTGATGTATTTTTAGATCCTTGCCAACTTATCGACATATTTCTATAGCATGTTATTTGGAGATTTCGCCGAAAAAGACAAAACTGAAATTGAACTGAAGAACATTGATGAAAATGATTTTGAGGAACTTCTTCAACATATCTATAACCCAAAACGATTAGTCAAAGGTGAATTGCAGTTGAAAATATTGTATAAGGTCAATTGAATTTCAGATTCAACAATTGATGGCTTATTGCATCTCTCGGAGTACTTCAATGTTTCAACAACTTGTATCAATTGTGCATATCATTTACGTTTTGATTCTAAACTGAACACTATCCAGAAGTTGACACTGTGTGCAAAATACAGTTTAAATGATTTGTTTGTAAGCAATTTTTATTATCTGATGGATTGAGAACAATTATTTTCAGAATAGTCTTGTCTCTAAAGTTGGAACAATCGCAAATTTGTCGAAATTGGAAGGCGTTGAAGAACTAGATGAGGGAATACGAAACTTGATAACTACCAAATTGACTGCTTGACAACAAAATACAATCTGACGATCAACTTTTTCTAGAATATCAAACACATAACTTTTTTTTTCATTTTGTCATTCTTATTCATCCTGCTGTGTTCAAAACTATCTTCTTATCATTTAATCCCTCATTTTTGCTGTTTATTTGTATGGAATATTGACGATCAAAAATAAAAGTTAGAAAAACATGAATGAAGTTGGATATTGTTCAAACGTTTGAGATTATCAAGAAAAGACATTGATGAGTAATACGAGACAAGAGGTTTTGAAGAAGTATCACAACATCCGTCAAGTTATCGATATGCTCGTCAAGACTGTTCTTTCTATCTTCATAAGTTCCCCACCTTGTATCTAATTTTCTCCCGTGGCTTTGTTCTGCGTTCTCAGTGTATCGGAATCCACACACAAACCCAGCCTACCTTTCGTCATTTTATGGCCGCAGTGGAGCAATAAAATGTGTCATGCGTATTCGAATCGTCGTAAGATTAGGTGTGGATATGTATGCGAACACTATCACGCAATGATGCACAAAAGGTAGCAGATGGTCAATTGAGGGTGGTGTAGATGGCATATCTAGTGTGACACAAGGTACAACACCACCACCACCACCCCTATCGATTCACTTGCTTGCGTCAGAATGGAAATTTTCGATTTAAGACGGGTTAATCTACTGATCCGCTCAGATATCAATTCGATGAGAAAAGAAAGGAAGACAGTTTCTACTGAATATCAAGGTGTGCAATGGTAAGTTGTTTATGTATAGCTATTTGAAACCAATAAATCAGTGAGAATCAATTGAGTGGTCAACTCTAATAATCTAAGAAGACACAAAATTCAATCCATGTCTCATGTTCATTTCTATTTTTATTGCAGGTCGTTCCATGGTACCATTGAAAAAAACGATGATGGAGTCGATGAAGTTTGTCTTCGTGTCGAATGCAAATTTCTAGACGACTCATTGTACCACAAATTTGCTACTGGAATACGTTTTGAGGCAGGAAGAAATAACGTGGAATATGGAGAGATGTTCCATATGTGGAACGATGATGAGCCGCAAACGTCAGCAACAATGAAATATGACTTGAGATGCTTTGATGACAGATATCCAATTGTGTTCAGAGTCACTTTCCATGAAACTGATTGGGAAGCTTGCCTGAAATACCCCACGTTTGCATACAAAGATGATAAACTGTCAGATTTTGAGCTGATGGTAGGAGGTGAAAGATTTTACACAAGCAAACATGTAAGTATTTTATATTAAATCTATAACTTATGCAATATTTCAGCTAATCCTTCAACACGCCACCGAAAAGTTCCACGAGCAAATTGTTTTTCAAGAACAGCTCGACAGTATTGCTGATTGTGATCCGAAAGTCTTCCGAAAATTTCTGGCTGTGCTGCTTGGATACAAAGTCAATACAATTGGAGGTAAACATTTACAACATATTCAAATTCATTCATTCTATTTTTCAGTTAACCAATTTCTTAAATTTGCCGATTTATCACTCAAGTTTGGGTTTGAACAATGTCTGAAACATTGCGAAGCATCATATTGCAAAGGTGGCGACGGCGGAATAAGTGACGAATTAAAAGATGCGCTTTCTAAAATCAAAGGATCGGAACTTTGGGTTTGTTTTGCATTTTATCATAACATCACTCGTCAGTTCAGAAATATTGCAACAGTCTCAAGAAAAGATCAGGAGATATGTGCCCCACTGAAAGCACGTTTGAAACAATTCTTGAATTCAAGTCGAGAACGCGAAAGATCGAAGAACAGATATTTGTGGGCGGTATGCCATTCCACGTATCAGCTAGTTGTCATACAAGAAGTGGAAAGAAATATCTGAAGATTGATTTGAAGTGCTTGTACATTTCTCGTTCGAATCAATGGAAAATTGGTGTAACTATCGATTACAACAAAAAAGGAAAACAAGCAAAAGTTGACAAAAATAGAAAAAAATTACATTTCTGTGATGATAATACTGAAGAAAGCCTTACGGTCCCATTCACACCTGAATTGCGTATAGGAAAGACTGGCAAAGGCATTTGTCAAGAACAAAATAGTGTCAATTTCAACAAGCATCAGAGAGATCTCACTGATATTGTGTTATCAGTAAATGACAAAAAGTTTCATGCTAACAAGCAGGTAAAAATTTTTCCCCAAAACATTGAAATTCTTGTAATTTTCAGATTCTTGCCAACTTATCAGAATATTTTTATAAAATGTTCTATGGAGATTTCGCTGAGAAAGACAAAACTGAAATTACACTGAGCGGTATTGATGAACATGATTTTGAAGAATTCCTTCAACATATCTATGACCCAAAAAGATTAGTTAACGGTACATTACAGTTGAAAATATTGTATGAAGTCAATTGAATTTCAGAATCAACAATTGATGGTTTACTGCATTGTTCACAGTACTTTGATGTTTCAATGACTCGTATCAACTGTGCATATTATATACGTTATGAGTCTAAACTGGACACTATCCAGAAGTTGACACTGTGTGCAAAACACAGTTTAAATGACTTGTTTGTAAGCAATTTTGATAATCTTACGGATTGAGAACTACTATTTTCAGAATCACTTTGTCTCCGACATTGCTAACCCACAATGGTTTATAATAACGGAAGGCTTCAAGAAACTCGATGAGGAAATACAAAACATGATAACTACTCAATTGGCTGCCAGACAACAAAGTACAATGTAACTCATGACTTTTCCGATTATAGCACATTTTCATTTACAATCCCATATCAATTCTCTCTTTTTTCACTTTTTTTCCCTCGCTCTCCCCCATTTCTTCCTCCCTATTTTACCCTTATGCAGAAATGTATCACACTTTTATTGTGTTTCTCTCTGTTCGAAATAATTTTTCTTATCATTTCATCCAACATCTTTACAGTTCATATGGAATATTGACGATCAAAAAAATAAAGTTCTAAAAATATAAAAATGTAGTCAGAAGGTTGTTCAAACATTTGAGATCATCAAGAAAAAAACATTTCGGAGTATTTCGAGATAAGAAGTTTTGAAACAGTATCACAAAAGTATCAACAGTCAAGTTATCGAGATACTCGTCCAAACTGTGACTTTCATCTTTATAAGTACCCCAACTTGCATCTAATTTTCTCCCGTGAATATGTATTGCATTCTCGGTGCATCAGAATCCACACGCAAACGCATCTTGCGTCGTCAGTGGATCAATACAGCGTGCCATGCCTATACGAATCGCCGCAAGACAGGTGTGGAAGAGTACGCAATATGCACAAATGGATAAATGGCTGCGTTGCGGGTTGCGTAGCGTATAGCTCATCTAACGTAGTGTAATACAAGGTGCAACATCAGTCAACTTTTTCGATAATAACCACAACGTAACTTTTTCCCATTTGACATCCTCATTTGGTTCTCTGTTTTTAAAACAATGTTTTTATAGCTTCATCCAAAATTTATACAGTTTGTTTATATGGAATACTGATGATCAAAAAATAAAGTTTTAAAAAACATTAAAATGTTGTCGGGAGGTTGTTCAAAAGTGTGAGATCATCAAAAAAAGACATTGATGAGTATTTCAAGACAAGAGGTTTTCAAAAAGTATCACAATAAAATATAAAATTATACCACCCAAAGATGAGTTTTACATTAAAAATTGTACATCTAACAATATAGTATACCAAGTTATTCCCCAAATTAAACTTCCTCCATAATATCATCCACCAACTTATGAACTGGACCCTTCCTTTCTCTTCGAAGTATCTTCAACATCAAATGGAAATCCTTCTGATTCTTCTGACGAGTCTCAAGCTGATTGCTCAATGCTAATATAGATGCGTATTGAGCAGGACCCTGAGCTCCACGGGAGGCCAGACAATACTTCATCAAGGCGTTGCTGAACTTTTCCTTCTCAGCTGACACAATATCTCGAGCATGCTGACTTAGTCCTTCAATGCCTATAAAGATAGATACTTTGAAAATCCATTATTCAGAGAACTTACTAGAATTACACAAGGTGATTGCCTTGAACAGCACATACTCCTTCCTATCCGGCTTGTACATCATGAAGGATCTTATAGCAGCTGTCATTTCAGTCCTTATTTCTTCATGTGACCTGCCACATGGTGGACGAGGATGGTGCTCGTCATCATCTTTGTGTGGTCTGAAATCAAAAGTTTCACACATATTTATAAGCTCATTTCACTAACCTATGAAATGGTGGAGAAGTTCCATCGGGATGCAAGATATCCGCAAAATTATTTGCATACGAATAGTATGATTGATGTAAAACCATCAGTTTCAAAACCACCGCTTTGAGGAGTAAAATCTGGATAAATAACGGTTGATTTGAATATGAATGAGTTATATCATACCCTGTCGCTTTTGGCGATATTATGCATAAACATAAACGTTTTTGCATATTCAACGGATGTGAGGATATCATATACAAACCAATTTTTCCGCTCTTTTGATATTGGTTCAGTGGAGCCGCTTTTGAAATGAGCTTTTATCTCTTTATGGGGCAATGGTAGTAAGGGCCAGTTGGGCATAGGCTGTAAGTAGTTGAGGTTTAGTTCCATCTGATATAAGATCCGTTACCCCAAGTTTATCGGCAAGGGAAATCATCGAATGTTGATCGACAATCCGAGATAACTCGCAATACGCATCACTATTTGGATTGAAAGCGCAACTGCGAAAATCATCACATTTGATCTCCAAATACACAAGTCCGTCGATGATTCTGTCGATAGAATTGTCGATTGTTAGGATCTCTGTCGGAACCATCATCTGTAAAGTTTGACCCTTTTAGACTCTTTCAAGCCGGATTCCAACATGCAAATACATTTGTTTGTCATGTTTCTATTTGACTTATGCTCAGCTGCATTATGTGCTCATTAAATATTTGACCCGCATACGCGAATTGTTATTTTGCTCATCGTTTCCAACTTTCAGACCGAAATAGGATATCTCATGTGAAAAAAGTCACCTTGGATGTCGATGGAATGCAACTTTTGTCATCCGACACTTTTCGCTTCCCCACTATTTTGCTCACAACTGCATTGGTTTCCAATCCGTTGGGTGTTTGAATAGCTGGAAATCAGCGGAAATAATAGAAAAAAGGATGAGTCATGCATACCAAATGGGTTCATCCCCACCTCGACACACTTTGAAAATCGGCAACATCGACATGAGCAGCGCTTTTCTGCAAATAAACATTTTTGAATAGTGTCACATGAGGTTTACACATTTTTCCCCTAAATCTCATAATCCGCCTCGCAAAATATTATGAAGGACATATTTTCGTGTTTTGACTCCTCCATATATTTGCTCTCGCGATTCAAAAAGGTCAATTCTATCGAGCAAAAAGTTCGAAATTCAATACACTTGCAAATGAATCTTTGATTCTTGCACATATTCGTCACTACTGTTATCAAACTAAACCTAAACGGAACTACGTAATAGTTTTTCCGATAAGAAAACGTTTTTGATCTCTTCTCACCTTTTGGCAGAACATCGAAGCATTTGCCACCTCTCATACATTCATATTTTCTTTGGGATAATACAGTTCGTCGGAAGAAGGTCTTACAACCATTACATGATGGAACCTATAAAATACATGTTGAGTTCAAACATATATCCGATGATCAGCGTCACTATGATGCGAGAATACACACACAAATAGAAACATTGTAGACGCAAAAAACCGTTTTTTTTCAATAAGCATACCTCGTAGTGATATCCAGTGGCCCGGTCTCCGCAAACAGCACAAATAGTCGGGCAAACATTTCGTGGTAAGTGATGGAAAGCAACAACCTGGAAATAAACCTATTTTGACTTCTCTAAGTTTGCAAAAAAATATTTTATTCCCTGATAAAAGACCATAAAATCCAAAAAGGGTGATTCATAACTAGGGCGAATTTTATTGTCAGAAAATTTGCAATGTTTGAACTACAAAAGAATCAAAATGTTCGAGATCAATAGAGAATGATTTGTTGGCGTTTGTCCAAACAAATTTATTTCTCAGAGGGTCGGCACGTAAATAACGGTAGATCAAAACTCATTCCTGACTCACCTCTTTTGTATTGTTGGTGGGTTCAACAAAATGTTTGACATCCTCGCCTATATCAGGAAACTCGCCATTTCCCATCCAATTGTCCATTGACAACGCCTGATCGACAAATTCAGTGAGGCGTTGTGAGCCGTCGGATGATGTGCTGTTTGATGGCGAGCTAAAAATGTGAATATACACAATACATTAACCATGGGAACATTTGTTGGTTTCATGATCAAGTACAAAAGCTTCACTCACGTTTGAATATTATAATTGTACTCGTTGGAGAATTGTTGACCTATCGGGCTTTGATCCGGACTGTATTGTAAAACGTTCATCGGTGATTCTCTGCAATTATTTTTGCTTTACTGATAATATGATGAAACAAGTCATGAATATTGAACTGAAAGATAAGGAAACGTGTCTAGGGTGTGTATACTAACTTTGATTGCGTCAATATTCAGTTTTATAGTTTATTTCCACAATTTTCCGGTTCGAGATGATAAAATAAAGTTTGTGTTTTCTCGGGAATAGTACAGAGATTGAAATCGATACGAAAAGGAAGGGAAGGTCGTTTTAACTTGTATGTGTCTCGCCCTTTTTACAAATGAGAGTAGTGGAAATCCGCTGAGGCCCAGCGGCTTAGGCAGAGAAAGACACAATTCATCTTTTTGGGCACCCGTTGCTAGAGGAAACAAGCGGACAACAAAAAGGCGCCGGCATACTTGAAAAACGAGAGGGGTGGGATAAGGAAGTTAGACTTTGGTCGAAAACGAGGCGTGGACGCATGACTTATCAGCTGGAAATATATATAATAGGGCGAAAAGTCTGATGTAATAAGCTAAATATAGTGGGTGGAGGGCATAAAATTTTGGAGAGCAGATGTGATAAGCGGAACAAATTGGGTGACGTTGGATTGTTATTCAAAATTTGAGATCAATGAAACACAAGGTTTCTGACAGCACTTGAAATTAATAATTGAAAAAAATGAAGAAAATAGTGAAGTTTTGAGAGATGAAAACGGCGAAAAAAACTGATGACGTTACAAATTGGAAGGAAAGGTAAATCGAATGTCGCCTAAACAACATATGATATCGAAACAAAACGGTGGAAATATAGAGAGAAAGAAAAACGAGAAAAAGAGGGTCGCGTCGCGCGCGTTTCGAATATTTGCCCAACTGAGGACGAATGGAATAGTGTACTCTTGTGGAGTGAGGAAAGGTCTGAACAAATTGTATTTCGTGGTGTGTTGCGAGAGACGAAAAATATATTTAGGTCCGCAATAATTGGGCAACCAAGGCAACTGGTGAAAATGCACATAAACAAAGATCGATTCCAAAAAAGCGGGAAAGTTCAACGAAACAACTTTGTTGCAAATTGAATAATACTTTTTGAGGGAAAATGTTTATATAGGTCTATGGGAAATTATACAATATTTTATGACTCAGGGAAAACAGGGGTGGGCGATTGACTAGTTTTTTTTGAAAATATATTCCAAAAAGACCAATATTTTGCTAGCATCATTTTTTTGTGTCAAACGATAAAAATGAAACGATGGAATATCAAAACGTGTATTTGAGAGAATTTTTTGTAAATATATTGAAAAAAAATATTTGATTTTTTTCATATTGGCTGCGATTATTGTTATATAGGTCAAAGTATTTATAAAAAATATGAAACGAGGGGGGAAAAGTAGTTAATTACTTTGCCTAGTTATTTCCGTTAGTCGAAGAATTGAAACTAATAATAACAACAATTGCAACACTTGACCTTTATTTGGTAACATCATTTCTCACAAACTTTCATCACTTTTATTTTCTTTTGCGCTTTTCCTTTGAAAGTTAGGTTTTGTTGATAATTATTCTAACTAGATTTTTCCAAACTACACCGAGTTAAACATGTGGGGTATATATGTATATTCAAAACACCAGAATACTTAGGTTTAGCTCCAGGGTCCAATATATATTAAAAGCGCAGAGAATGTGATCTAGATTGAGAATGAAACATATTGACTCCTGAAAACGAGATCAACTATCGCGTGTCCTCATTTCTGGAGGGCATTTGTAAATCTTTATCTCGATCCCCCACGAGGGGTGCATGAACTATTGTGACGTACAAAAGTTTGCATGTTCACCCCATCTGATAACGTATTTCTCGCGAATTCCTTCCATCTAGTATCTCCATTTCAAATCTAAACCATTTATTTGCAGTCAACCAAAATAACAAGAAATTATTCGAAATCACTGAACGACTCTTATATCGCCACGCTGTATCAAATCTTCACAACTTTTGCGAAACTCCTAAAATATATAAAAAGTTGGGTATTAGTCATTATATAAAACGATCACATGTTTCGCGAGTTGATCATTCAATCGTTTGTTGGCTTCAACTAAATTCTCAAACTCCTGATATTCCTCATCTAGAATAGCCATGAAATTTCGCTCATTTATATTGTAATTACCATAAGGTTTCAACAACGCCAGATTATTCCTTAGCTGACCATTCGCCAATGACGCGTAGTTCTCCATTTTTCGTAATTTGTTGATCTCATCGCTCAAATTGTCTACTTTGGTCCTCCACATTTCCACTTCAGTTCCCAGTTTTTGTACCGCCTGTCAACACACTTTTGTTTTTTTATAAGACTGGTGTTTCACCTCTAAATCGACACTCTTCGAGAACCCTTTCATTATCTTCCATTGCTCCTCAAGCTTGTTACATTCAATGTTTGAATCCTTCAGCTTATTCATCAATCCAGTCTTCTCATTTTCCAATACAATACGTTCATTGACAAAGTTTTGGATATCCCGTTTCAAATCAATGTTCTAAAAAAATCACCTTAATTGCTCATTAAACCTAAACCTATACTGGTCTATCTTTAGGTTTCTCCTCCATCTCCTCCTGTATCCTCTTCTGCAATATTTCATTCCTCGCCTTCTCCATAAACTCCTCAATTTTCCTTTCAAAAAACTTGACATCATTCTGGCGTGACTGAAAATACATGCATTGTTATTCCGCAAACACAAAATATCACAATGGTATGTTTTTGGTATATTCATATATACATTTCTCTGATTCCAAAATAAAAACACAAAAAGTCAAGACGTTGCAATAAGGAAGTTGACACCGATGTTTTAACGGGCGGGAGGCCGTTGATCGTCAAAAGAATGTTTTATTATACTTTTTTATATGTTAGATTTTTATCACCCCCTCCCTTTCCATTCCTCACTTTAATATTTTCATTCAACGCCTTGATATTATTGTCCAAAGCTTGTGCCTGCTGCCGTTGCCCGCTTACAAAGACTTCCAACTGTCTCAATTCATCGCTTATCATTCGGATTGCTTCTGATTCGGAACTTTTCAAAATCTGCAATAAGCCTATCCTTTACATTCATATTAATTCATCATACTCTCTTCCTATTCTCAATCATTTCATGATAATCGTTCAAATCATTCAAATCATCAGAAAACTCTACACTTTTCAATGATGATGTTGCGCTTGTTCGAATATTTGATGAGTGGTTAATTTTTGGCAACTCTAACTTTTCCATAGTACTAAAATCAACTGACGCATTGTAGGCAGCATACATTGGCGTTTGTCTGAAAATATTTTCAGCAAAAAATTGTAGTACTACTCACAATTTCAGATCAGAAAGTTTTTCAACAATATCCTCTTGCTTCTCCCTCTCCATCTCATTCACATTACTCATCTCTTCCTCCTCATGTTTTCGTAACTTCTCATTAACCTAAACCTAACATGTTTACCATATTCCAAATTACTCACTTTTTCAGTTAAACCAATCAACTCCACCTCCTTTTCTCTAATAATTCTCTCTAATTCCTTCCATTCCATCTCCATTTTTTTCAATTTCACGCGTTCCTCACTGTCATTGACGTTCGTGTGAAAAATGTGATTATCATCATCTTGCTTAAAAACACACATTTGCCCAAAAAACAATCTTTGTGTTATTCACATACTTCAATAGTTGTCCGCCTATGCCGCCGCTTCTGCTCTCTGAGTATCTTTTCAGTCTGCCGGAAATTGGCTCTACCACGTGAAGTCCCTTGAAATATTCATCAATGAGGTTTTTTTGTGTCAAGTTTCTTGTTTCTCCCAAAAATAGGCGAAAAAAAGTTTTGCGCCCTGATCCGCCATAAGACACAATTTGCGTTAGTCTCCCACACTCACCGATATGAATATCCTCTAATCGCCTCTGATTCATGAACACATCGTCCACTAATCGCGTGAGATACTGCTCAAGCGTCTGAAAGGAAAAAAGAAGGGATTTGACCAAAAAAGCCCCTTTTTTGTTGATATGAATGAAAAAAATGAATAAACCAATCTTGCTAAGTACAGTTTTTCATTCAATGATTGATGTCCACTTTAGCTGTACATAAGCCTTACTATCAATACTACTAAGCCTAAGCCTACCTTCTCAGTCTTCATATCCACCTCAAACGCATTTTCCAACCTCTTCAACTCCTTCTCATCACTATCAGCCAAATCACCAAGTTGGTCAACTTTACTGGCAACTATACTACCTACAAAATATTCTCATTTATCAAATTACCCCAATAATATAACAAAATCACATTTCTCAACAAGTTCCTTCTCCACCACCATCTCATGTTCCAACGCATTCCTCAACTTGTCCTCCTTCTCACTCTCCACATTCCATTTTCTTTCAATTTCCCTCATATCATTATTCTTCTGCTGCTGAGCAATGTAACTTGACTCCTCTTGTTTCTTCAATTTTCGATCCTCCTCATCGAATTCATCAAGTTGAGCCTACAACTTTTTTTGAAATGATCTTTCGAGTAGAAGCTGCACAAACAAACTAGTATGTCTCACGCTAATCTTTTTCGGGGGGCACACTTTTTTGTGATCTGTTGTATTTCATCACTTTTCTCTTTTTTTCGTCTCTCTTTGATCAAAAATGACTGGTAGGCCCGCCATACCGCCATGTTTCGTTTACTCGCCTCGTATCCCTCTATCTGCCCTACATTCTCGCTATAATTCAAACAATGTCCCATAAGATCTGTTCCAATCGGTCTATGTTTCGTTACTCTCTCTCCTCTCCTCTTTTTTGCTTCGTTTACCTGATTCATTGATAAAAAATCAAGAAACGAGTGGACACTATTTATTTAATCAGTCACATTTTTTTGTTCGAAACTTCTTCGTTTTTCCGCTCTGCAGTCAGAATTGATAAGTTTTCTGCGAGACTATCTACGTAAGAAAAAACATTCTCACCAACAGATTGTGCTTTTCATTCTCCAATGTCGTCAGCTCATTTCTGAATTTGGCCAATTTCCTACAAATTTGCTCATATTCTCCGCATTTTTTGTCGAGTTGTTTTCGTTTTTCCTCAGTCTGTGAACATTCGTTTTTGTCATCATAACACACACACAAAAAATGTATGAGGGGCCTACCTGATTGACAAGAATTTGTGTGTTTTCCGATGATGTCGGCAGATTAACATTTTCAGCCTGCGCAATCCTTGCTGTAACTCGCGCTCGTTTCACTGTAGTTGTTGTTGACATAGTACGAATATCTAACAAGGCGAACTGCCCGTTTTTTCGGGAATCTTCGAGACACTAAAGCTTGAAATTTTGTTGTTGGTTGCTATGCCTCTTTGCATACGATGTAAAATGTGCAAAATTTTGCCCGGCCCGCGAGCCATAAAATTTCGCCTCTTCCTGAATTCTCATCTAGCTCAAATTTCGCCCAAAACTTTTGCACTTTTACGGGCCTCATTCAGGTTGATTGACTTTTCCCCCTTCTGTTCAATACTCCCAAGGTCCGAAGGTCGACAGGAAACGCGATAGAGTCTCCGAAAAACCTCGGCACACAAAAAAAACGATAAGAGCTCCCTGCTTTACGTAGTGCTCTTTTTAATGACCATCTTTATCAGTTTTTGTGCATTCGGAGTCTACGAATTTTTCGAATAACTGCAATGTATTTCATTCCATTTTGTGACAACCCGTTCTGCCGTGCACTTTCCCTCCAAAAACAGGGCTTCTATGAGTAATAACACACCTAGATTCTAAGATCAGACTGAATTACACACCATTGTTAGGAGGATTTGGAGACCACCCAAGTCAGAATCATTTTTCCCCTTCTATCAAAAAAAATTGCAAAAATAACAAGCATTTTTCTAGTTCCGCAATATATGCCTCAAACATTTTTTTATTATACACTTGTTATTGTCATTTTGGTGATTTGATCCACAAACTTGGGTTGTTGACATTTTATGTTCCATTCAACGAGTAAAATAACAGTTGTCCAAAAATGGAATATTCTCGCATTATATTTTTTTGTGTAACTGATCTTTTTTTTCTACCGCACATCATTAAACTTTTGACGAGAAAAAAAACGTGACCATCTTTGAACTATTTCACAATATCAAAATCGATAAATGTGTTTTGTGCTCTCTTCTCCAATAGTACATTTGATCTACCGCCAATTTTTTGTTTGCTCCGTTTCCCACCGCCGCGCCTCTCTCCACACTGTGCCACATATTTCTATGAACCAAATGAACCGTGCAATGTTCATTTGTCTGTCAACGTCATGCCGTAACACGTGAATTTTGTACACCAACCCGCAACCTGACGGTTGGCTTTTTTTTCGTCTCACTCCGCGCGAATTTTATCGTACACACATACAACACATCGTCTTATTCCTTCACTCATCTCGCCACACTCATCAACTCGTTCACTTCCTCTCCCTTTTTTTCAATAAACTGGAAGGAAAGTGATTTGTTACCTTCATTTTCGGCCCACACAATTTTCACATTTGTCAGCATATCTCTTGTTATACACCAACAAGAATAGATTTTTTATGGGTTTAATGCATTATGAGTAACCTAATATAGTATTTTGATCATATAACTTGTCTCATTATACCAAAACCCCGAACGTTCAGATGGGAAATGAGATTTCTTTCTGCCATTCTTTGAAAAACAGAAAAAATTGACTAC
Organism: Caenorhabditis uteleia; assembly: GCA_963573275.1. Classification (NCBI taxonomy): domain Eukaryota; kingdom Metazoa; phylum Nematoda; class Chromadorea; order Rhabditida; family Rhabditidae; genus Caenorhabditis; species Caenorhabditis uteleia. Next base: position 18,809,197 of record OY752138.1, read on the forward strand.
AATTATACAGCTGTCATGTAGTATTATTCTCTTTCTGATTACTACTTTCCATAATTGTAGTGATGTTACGCCACGGTTTCCGCGTAATACTGTCTACGAAATTGAGCCGACTGATATACAAATGTGTTGTTTTTTTCTCACTCATATTTTTTCACGTGCTGCCGTATATTTTTCACTATAAATGAATAACAACACCGTAATAGATGTATCATTTTTTGTGTCTGACTTCATCAAATCATTCAAGCGTTATTTTATCAGTACACACCATTTTTGTTCTAGACAAAAGAGAAATAGGGGGAATACCCTCAATAGTCGACCGATGAATAATACGAGGGCCACGAGTGGTGTGTTGCAATCTCGACATAAACTACACTTTTTTGCTTTCTCCCTCCCTCTTCTTTGATTTCTTTCCACCTGCAAATAGTGTATAGTCCACAAGTCACCGTTTTTTCGTGTCATATACAGCTGCTCTTTTTGGGATGGAACTACAATGAAAAACATATATTGTGTACATATCTTGATATCCAATCTAAAAGGGCATATCTAAAACAATAGATCGATAGTACCCTCTCAAGGGGAAACAATACACACACATATTGTTTAGATAGTAGAAACGAGATTTATGCCACGCGTCCAATATAGTCATAATTCGAAAGTTGTAATCAATCGCGTTTTCCAAGTGATATCACTATCCCTCTTTTTTCATGTGACAACGCCACTCTCCGCCGTTTTTCAAAGGTCTGTATGTGAAAAAAGTTGCCATTCTGCCAGACATGTGAATCGGGTGGAAAAAAATTGAGTTACACAACTATATTCAATTATTTTCCCCCACCGGCAGATGAAAAATAGTGCAAGGTACATTCTCACTCGGTGTATTTTTAAAAGTAAAGCATATATATCTTAATCACTTTCCCAGTCTTATTCCGCCTACTATTCGTCACCTTTTGTGACTTGACTTATAATATCAAGGTTTTACAGATGTCATCGTACTGGGAGACGATGAATTGCACACATATTGATGCAGCCAACAAACTTCTACATCCTTCACCACCTATATGGATACATCGCGACTCGATGAATTGGGTGAGTTTTATAATCAAGATATTGTATAGATATAGGGGTTAACCTTCGACTGGAGGAGGATTAGGTTTAGATAGTAAATGTAGTGGACCTCAACGAAACAGAGACCAATGATTCTTGCGTAGTCTTTTCCGTTCAAATGGACAGTTCCTTAAGTTTGTTGTCCGTTGTACTTATTTTGTTTTCCACTTCAAAACAGTCTGTTCCGTTTGGATACAAAAATTTCATGAAAAAAACTTGCTTTTTCCACATTAGATATTCACATCTGCCTAACAAATCAACTATCAGCATCATCGAAACTTTATCCTTTTTTTCACTCCCACTTTAAGACATTTGTCGACCAAAAATCAGCCGCCACAAAACAAATAGGCTCTGAACAAGTTTAGAAACTATTCCCATTTCGCACTATTTTATTTGAGAAATGACTCAATTCACCGATCTTTGTCTTGGAAAAACTTTGGGTAATTTCAGCAAAAATGTCTTTTTTGAAAAATCAAAAATTTACTAATTCAGATTGACGGCAGTTTGTCATCACATTCGCCGATGTCGAGCGACTCGACATCACCAATTTGTTCCCCAGAAGACACAAATTTGATGCAATGTTCGTCGGGTGAAATCGTCAATGCCGCGCCGATCCGTAAAATCCGGAACGTCCGGAAGAGCGACAAGCATCATTGTTCAGTTTGTGGAGATCGGGTTAGTCGGTTCAAAATGTATCATTTTCTGTCGAATCCAAGTCCTTTTCTGTGTTCTATACCGATGATTTGAAGGACGTTCTTCTTATCAAACGTCGTAAAATTTCGCGATAGGTACAAAGATTAATATAAATTCAGCGAAAACGGATGGCCCTATTTTTAACCTGGTGTATGATATATGTGTATCTCAAATTATCATCCGATTATTGAATACCTTTTTTAGCCGACTGGTTACCACTACGATGTACTCAGCTGTAACGGATGCAAAACATTTTTTCGGCGTACTATCATCAATAGCCGCAAGTTTGTATGCACGAAGGGTGGAAGTTGCCAATTCACTAAAGGTATTTTGTGTTATGATGTCTGTTGGCATACTATCCAGCTAACATTCCAGACTTCCGATGCGCCTGCCGAGCGTGCCGCTTCAACAAATGTGTTCGCGTTGGTATGAACCCGTCAGCAATTCAATTTCCATCGAAACAAGGTGAAATGGATGAGATGGATAGTGGTGATGAGGAATTGATGACCAATCAAGATGATAAGGCAATGGCCCTCATGCCGTTTGTTGAGACACCGATGAGGGAGACTACTATTCAGACTTATCGATGGGTTGATGAAATTGTGGGACTACATCTCAACCTTTGAAATAAAATCTGGGAAAATTTCAGTTTCGTCGAGAAGATGCTGTGCTACGACACCGAAATGTGGGAACACTTCCAGTTGAGGCAGATTTCAGTCTATGTGAGCTTCTACGAAAGTCCACACTTATTGGCCAAGATGTTCCGGAAGGCGTAAGTTTTCCAAATTTCTAAGAAATCTAAAAATATAATTTTTAGAAGCCTGGCCAACTATACACTAAAGATCCTGTTAGATATTGGATGGTTGTTGATTTACACCTAATTGTGGAGTTTGCAAAAACTTTTGAGGCATTCAGAATGTTGTCGGAGTATGATCAGGTATATATTTTCCGCCACTTTCGTCTGTAACTGACTATAATTTCAGAAGTGTCTCATCTCTCAAATTGGTGGTGTCCTTCATGTCGCAACCCAGTCATTTTACTCCTATTTCAACGCTAAATCAAGCAGCCTAACATTCCCAGATGGCATCAACGCGTTTGAGCGGAAAATGACTGACATGAAAACGGATGATAAACGGTATGTGGTTGAATATCATCTGAGTGACGTTTTATTAATGGTTTCTAGTATTTTCAGTCGAGTATTCATCAATTATTACGCCGAAATGTACAATGAGCCGGTGAATGAGTTCCTGAAAAACAAGATTACAATGACGGAATATTCATTCTTTAAGTCGATTTCCCTCTTCTCACCAGGTATATTTAGTGCAATGTGACGATGCGTATTGAACATTGAACCTTGTTTTAGACAACATTGAGATGTCGTGTGAAGGGCGACGAATCGCAACAGAGGAGCGTAATCGGCTTACAAATCTGCTTAGGAAGTACCTAATTGCGGAGTATGGTTTCAAAGTTGGCATGTCGCGATTCTCGTTCCTTCTTATGGCGATTGCCACTTTTGTGAATTACGGTGAAAAACGGCGAGATTACATATCGGTATGTCTGAAATAGCGCAATATTTTTGCTGAAACATACCAATTTTCAGCTCATGAGCCTGCTGCAATTCGAAATCGCCAACCTAGGAAAGGATATTTACCTCAAAAAGCCATCTGAAATGGAATAGTCTTTTACCTTGGTTTCCTCTTCTTTCATTCTTTTTCCTCACAACAAATTTCTGTCATTTCCTCACAAACCTTTCCCATCCCAACAAAATCCATCTCTTCTTGCTTCCCCCTTTTGCTTTAATTGATCTCTCTCGTTTTCTCTAAAGTACATATATTATACCGTAATATTCCAGCAAAAACTTGTGATATTCAGAAGTTGTTTGATTTTAAATAAATGTATTTGTATCATGCCGAATCGTGTACATCCCGAAATAGATGCGAAATCCAAGGATGAAGTTAATCTGAAATAATAGCCCCGAGGTGTCATTTCCCCCCTTTAACCGCCAAACAACTGCATATCAAAATAGCCAGTTTCTTCACGAAATTTATTCAGAAAAAATAATATTGTTTGTTTTTCGAACAAAAAATAATTATTCGATGAGAAAATTTACAGTTATTTTGACATTTGACGAATTGAAACGACAGTCAGTTACAGTTCACATATGCGAAATTGCCTCAAATTATAACCGAAAAACGATATATACATTGTGTGGCAATTAGCACCCATCTTATATGGTGCACATTTTCGAAAATAAGTCAACATCTCCTTCTCCCGCCTCGATACTTTGTTTCGTTTTGCATATTGACGACCCCCCTCTCATATTTATATTCGTTTTTCATCCGAACAAAATTTGGTTTTTATTGCAGAAGTGAGATAAAACGGGGCTTGTTTCATAATAATGGATGATATTCCATTAGAAACGACCAGCCATTTTGAGGAGGATTTTACACAGTTTTTGGATATTGATACAAATACTATTGCAACTACAGTAGCATCTACGATAACGAGTACTGTAGTTGAAACGGCGTATGCTGAACTGGAAGAGTGTTATAATGATCCGATGTTTACTATATTCACATATACGGTAGGTCACAGATTCATAGATTCATAGATTCATAGATTCATAGATTCATAGATTCATAGATTCATAGATTCATAGATTCATAGATTCATAGATTCATAGATTCATAGATTCATAGATTCATAGATTCATAGATTCATAGATTCATAGATTCATAGATTCATAGATTCATAGATTCATAGATTCATAGATTCATAGATTCATAGATTCATAGATTCATAGATTCATAGATTCATAGATTCATAGATTCATAGATTCATAGATTCATAGATCTAACTTTCAGGTAGATGACATGTTACTAGCAGCAAGTATGGCAGCAACAGTATTCAATGTAATGGTCATCTTCTGCGCAATTAAATTATTCAAACGAAGTGGCGACACAATGCATTTGTTTATATTAAACATGACTGTTGGCGATTTAGTGCTCACAAGTGAGTATGATCCGGATAAACATGCAACAAACAAGCTTTAAGTATTTTGCCACCCCAACGAATTACTCATTAGAAAACACGACTTCCTCCAACAAAAGCATCTTTGTGCGGTGGTCCATTACTTCAATTGGATAGGTTTAGCAGTGTCTGGCCTATCATTAACACTGCTAAATGTTGATAAGGTTGTTTTCCGAAGATTCCCATAGATTATGAAATATTTTGAAGCTTATATATTTCCGCTGGCCTTTAAACTACGATCGTTCCATGTCAAAGCGTAGAGCTGCCCTATTTTGTCTGGCGATTTGGACTGTATCGATTGGATTTGTATCATATTGCTGGTTGTTTAATATTGTTTATATCTATCAGCAAGATTGTTCCCTTCAAGTTTTCCAAAAACTATTGTCCATAACAAAATTTGATTTGTAGATGTCATCCGGCAAAAAGTTCTACTACGAAATCTTCACAATGATCTTCTGCGTGCTCCCCGTCACCTCATCCCTCATCGTCTCCATCTATCTATTCAATCTAACTCGCAGCAAGCGAAACGCGGCGAACGCCGGCGATAATAACGCATTCAAGAATAAGGTAATTTGTAGAATTCGACAGAAATATATACCAAAAAATTGCCATTAAGAAGCTGTTACAGGTGAAATCTCTCGCCTTTATTTTTGCAACGACGACGTGGACGTCATGTAGTTTGTTGCCTTATAGAATTGTGAATCTGGCTAGAATTCACTTGTTCACGTAAGTAGGATTTGCTCCAGGTTTTTTCAATAAAGTTTTTGAGATGGTCGGAATTAAGTTGTGAAGGGAAACAGAGAATGAACTGGATTGCATGGGTACTTGTCTATCTCCTAACTCTCAATCCAGTAGGAGCTTCGTATCTTGATTTCCCCAAAAAGGATATTTCTAGATAATCAACCCGCTGATCACCTCCCTCATCTATGCACCGTACCGCCTGACAATCAAGAAGTTTCTGGTCAATATTCCAGTTGGAAATAGACCCCTTTATTCTTACCAACCTGATGGATTGCAGTCTGACAGCAGCTTTGTCTCCGTCCGCCGCAACCGCAACCGCAGATCATCATGCACGGAACTCGGCAGTCTGAGGCAATCCACCGAAGTGACACAAGTATCTTGATTGATGATTACTTTGATATTATTCCAGGTGGTCAGAATTTCAATGAGCGAACCACCGGCAACACCAATGCGTAGCGATGATGCATTTTCATTCGAATCTCAATCACCAACTGATAAAAAAGGAAGTCACAATTGATAAATCCCTATGCGACTTCTCCCCAATTTTTTGCAAAGTTGTTTTTCTTTTTTTTTGTCTTCCCGTCATATTTCACCAGCCGAGTTTCATTTTTTCTTATCCTCCCACAAATATATTTTTCGACAACATACACTGTTTAAAATGAAGAACGAAGAAATTTGAATTTTTAATCAAAAACCAGGGCATTCCTTCCGGGATGGATGTATGCGTGAGAAATTGCGCGCTTTTTTACTTGATAGAATATCAATGGGTGTGACATTTTAAAATATTTATATGAAATGATGCGAGGGACATTGAAAATTTTCGTGCCAACAAAATTTTTTCCAACACGAAAATTTTTCGCTGGCGTTGTGCCAAGGTTTACTCATATATCTCTTGTTTTTATCGAAACGCGACACTTTTGTTTATAAACAAATAATTATGAAATGGCTATTTTTCACCCGCCAACTTACTCATAATGCGTCCCGCAAATAATAGCAAGTTTTTCCAAGTTTTTAGAGAATATATTGGCGACTTTGCTATTCCAAATGAGGATCCGTTCCGGAGAATGAACATGGACATCGATAAAACGACAAAAACTATCTGCCGCAGTGGTGAGGCGTTTGCAGAATTTACTGAAACAGTTGGTGCTTAAAGTATAACTTTTTTTCAAAAATATTTTTTCAGATGGATGATTTCGTGTTCATTGTATGCCTCATGTCATCTTTGTTCAATTTTCTAGTGATGATATGTGCTATCAAAATGTTTCGAGAAAGGGGGGACACAATGCATCTATTTATACTGAATATGACCATGGGCGACTTTATACTCACTTGTACCGTAATTCTACAATAACTACAGATAATCAGAGTTTTCTAGCGTTTTGCCATCCTTTTGGGCTCCTAAATCGTCGACAAATCACCCCGCAGGACCCGGAGCTCAGTGCTCTTTTGAACTATACCAATTGGGTGGGATTGGCAGTGTCTGGCATATCCTTAACATTGTTGAATATTGATAAGGTAATATTGAAAAAAATGCGCAGGTTTTTCTATGAATATTTTCAGTTCATATATTTCTGCTGGCCGTTCAAATACGACAGTTGGATGTCAATCCGCAAAGCATCGCTCCTCTGTTTTCTTGTTTGGCTGATATCCATCATATTTGTTTTCTACTGCTGGCAGTTCAACATCGTCTTTATTTTGAGGCATGACGTGCCGTTTCAAGTATGAAGAATATATTTTTCCTTGAAATATGTGACATTTGTTAGGTAATGATTCGAGAGGTGAATGATGAAGATTACACGTTTGTGTCAATATTTATGGAGTTGGAGAATGTGAGTCATCTTGATTGATAAATGTTCATCTGATATTTTCCAGCTGACTCCCCTGAAAAGGTTCTACTATGAAATATTCACCATAATTTGTTGTATCCTACCAGTTTTATCTTCCCTCCTACTTTCAGTTTTTCTACTTCACTTGCGTAAAAATAAGAAGATACCGATAGGATTGGCAAATGCGAAAAAGAAAAAAGTTTGTATATATTCTTTCCAACTTATCAATATTCTTCAGCTCAAATCTTTCGCCTTCATATTTTCTACCACAATATGGACATGTTGTAGCCTTTTACCTTATAGAATTGCAAACTTGGTTAGAATTCATGCTATGCGGTATGTCAAAGGTTTAAAATATTTGAAAATGTGCATATCTTACAGATGGTCCAACTTAGAATGCTCATCAAAACAATTCCTCAACTGGTTTATATGGGTTTTGCTCTACCTCTTGATTCTGTATCCGGTAGTGTCAAACTTCTTGTAGATACCTTATTGATAGTTTTCAGATTATAAACCCTATCATAACTATTCTGGTGTACGCACCATACAGAAAAATACTAATCAACACTTTCAACAACTTGCCGTTGAATCAGATCCGTCTTTTGCAAGAGAAGCTAGAAGGGAAGAAGAAGAAAAGTGTGACTTGTATGAATAGTATGCATTGGACAAATAAAACTGATAATAATGGGAACAATACCTCGGTATGTTTTAGAATTTTTGAAAAAAAATTCAGCTATATATTCAGACCCCGATCTTCACAATTACCTCAAAAATGGCGCCATTGGCATCTCTGGAAGCATCTCGAAACAACTCCATCTCATCGATCAATGATGATGAGACTGAATCAACACAACTTTAATAAAATTATTTATTCTTCCAATAATTGATGCATAATAAAACAATTCACCATGCTCCAAGAAAAAGTGTACTCTAGAAAAAAAAGCAAATTATGTAGTTGTGATTGATCAGTTCAGGGTGAATATGGAGATCCGTACGAAATAAAAACTTTTGTGTGTGATCAGAAATATATATAAAAAACAACTATGCTTTTGAAACAAAATGAGTTTTGAACTTGAGAAAATATTTATGTATCATCCATCTAATGGTGTTGTTTCATCAATATCTGCAATAGGTTCTTCCTCCTTCGCTTCCTCCACCACCTCCTCCTCCTTCGCATGTTTTGGTGACGTCTCAGGATGGAAAGACCCAGAGTGAGATCTAAATTCCACACCTTAACCTATCCTAACATCCCCCTACATACCTTGCAGTATACATCTCCATATCCGTGCTCGCCACCGATCGTCTAGACCTAGTCATATCTCTTCTCGATGTGCTCGGTTCACTGAACCTGCAAGCCGAAATTTAATTGAAATCTAAGCGCAAAGAATCTTACACTTCTCCCCTAGGAGATGTTTGTTGATGCGACACTCTTTGGCTTATCTGTCGGCCCATCATCATCTCAACCATCAAATCGAGCTTTTTATCCATTTTATCTACAGTCGTTTCAAGGCACACGATCCTATTGTACATGGAGTTTTTCGGGTCCAGCTTTTCGATGTTCTTTCCGCAGATTACATCCAACCTGAGAAAAAGGGGAAAAGTACAAGTTTCAAGTTGCTAACCCACTTTGCTTGAACAGTCTTCACTCGACTTTGAAGATCCACATGTCCCGCCGAATATTGCTCAATAACATCCTTCACATCATACGGTTTAAGCGCTTCTTTAAACTTTTTACGAGCCACTAGAAGTTGGATGCGTCTAATTGCTCGAACGCAGTTCCGAAGTGCTGGTGTGAACTCTTCAATCGTATGCGGCTGATATCCAATTTGTTCCTCCTCTGAAATCAATGCTCAATGTGCAAAAAGCAATTTTTTAAAAGCAAAGAAATTTAAAGCTGCTCAGCTAGATAGAACTGCCACATAGAACTAAGTTTTGTTTATAAATGAAAATAAACATGACATTGATAAAACGGAATAGATGGATGCTGAAAACACAAATAAGCGTTTTTATGACCATATTAGTTTTCAATTTTGAGCATATACATTTTGTTTGTTTTTTTGTATTGGAGGAGGAATCAGAAGTGAAGTTGAGCATTCAAAAAAACCACCAGGCATTCTAATTAGTAGAACTATCCAAATCAAGTGTCAATAAAAAGAGAGAGAGAGAGAGTTTTAATATATTCCGTGTTATATCCTCACCGTCCACATCAGCAATATCCACGGGTTGTCGTGTTGCGCACGTCGTCAACTGACTCCACACACCATCTTCAACAGGTGTATTATTCCGGCGCACCATCTGCTCACACCATTGATAAATTGGTGCCATCATCAACGAATAATCGCCAATGACGTCACCATCGGAGAGCATGCCGCGTTGTTGCGCGTTTGTTGATGATGAATTGGGTATTAGGTCACGGCAGAGGGAGACGGAACGACGTGATCGTCGGCGAACATCTAGGAGATCACACCGGTCAATCACGATATGTGTGTGTATTGTGTGGTATAAGCGATAGGGAAAGGAGTGGGGGAGAGAGTTGCAGGACAGGGGACCAGACAAAGGTTAGTTGGTATGTTATTAAGAAAGCATCAACTAATTTTTGTTAATTTTTTGTTGAAAAAATAGAAGTTAGATAATGTACTCATGCAATATGTATGTTATATACCATCAAAATTTCCAGCATTTGCTGCAGCCAACATTCTCGCTTGAACTATCGAGTCATCAACTGCTTTTCGAGATTGTGGATACTTTGAAGTTTTGGATTTGAAGCCTATAATTTCTAGGTTTAGAGAAAAACTAAGAAGTTCGGAAATACCTAGGGAAAAGCCGAGAGCCCCGAGTTGCTCAATTTCAGAGATATCCGATGTAGAAACCAGGCTAATATTGTCATGTGGACGAGGCACCATCAAACTTTTTGAGCTCACATATCCTTGAGAATTTGTGTTTTGAACATTTGAATTTGGATTCCCTAAACAAGTTGAGTATATTTATATCGTTTTATCATTGCATACTCTTAGTGCTCTGACGTAATCGACTTATCAATCCAGTCGCATTATTACTTCCATTTGGTGTGAATTTCACCCTACAAAAACCACATGTTCTATCATCTTCCATTCTGCAAATACTCACATTGGTGGCATTTCTCTAGCCAAATGAATTTTCCAAGTAGCCATAGATGTTGATTCGGGCGCTGCCGAATAATGACGCCATAAACATTGGATAAGACGAGCGGCTGGGATTCGACGACGTATCAAATGCTTTTGGCGTTGGTGTTGTTGCACTTTGAGCGCGAAGCCTGAACCCAGAATTCCCTGCAAAAGTTTTGGAAATGCGGAAGTTTTTTCGAGCCGAAATTTACAGCTGGAAGAGCAAAGAATGAGATTCCGAGGAGGGCACAAAATGCGGCGATTATCTTGCCAGGCCATGTTTCGGGTGTCTTATCACCATATCCAACAGTTGATAAAGTGATCTGATAAAGATTTATATCCCATGAAACTTTTTCATTTTACTTACAACACCCCACCACAAGGCGTCAGCAAATGTCTGATATTTGTCATTTGTATTCTTCTCACACAGGTACACCAAGAAGGAGGAGAATATGAGTCCCAGAAATCCAATGTAAACCGTTGTAAGAAGCTCCTAGAACATTAAGGTTTAATTACAGGTACCGTCATCCCGCTCTCTCATCATAAATTGTACTTTGATCAGATCGGCGGGAGGTCTAGTACAATCTAGATTGTTCTATGGTACAATTATGAATACATTAAGGAAAAGGCCGACTGTGTCGTGGATAAACGTAACATTTATATGACGCATGGTCTCTCCAAACGCCTCATTATTTCCTGCTATTGTGTACACAACATATGATTTATCTGTGGGGACCATCAGGCCAACGGACCATAGATCAAATGTACAGGTCAAACCTATTACGTGGAGGAATGTAGGAGGGGCTCGATAGGGGGACTATAAAAGGGTAGGACTGACCGTCGTTATGTAGGTATTCTTCTCTACTTATTCAACATGTCGAGGTTAGTTTTTTGTTCTTACCTGTCTATGGGCCCACACCACACTACCAAGTAGTTTCCATGTACCAGCGCGTCGATCTATTCTGAGCATTCGCAAAATTTGGAAGAACCGTAATCCTCTGATTGCCGAGGCGGCGAAAACTTGTCCAGTTGCTCCGATACATAGTACTGTTATCGAAGCCAGTATAACAATAATATCTGAATTGTACTTTTATACGGTTCCTAGGTATATATTGTAGCTACCAATAACACAATAGGCACTTGTTGCAAATCGTATCCGTCCACTAATACCTCGATATCTCGACCGGCAGCCAGCCGACCAAACTCGGCAAATGTACTCGGTGGCGAGCCAAATAACAAAAACTATTTCCTACAAAATATTTTGTCTGTGACGCTTTTATATTGATTTTGTGTTGGCCCTACCAAATAGTAGAGCACGAGAGTTGCTTGAATTTCGAAATCCGGCATTGTTGAAAACACCGATAGAGCAAGGCACATTAGAACCATTAGTAAGCTAAAATACCTTAGGTTTAGGTTTAGCTATGGTGGTTCCTACACAGCCAAATGATAGGAAGCCGCTTTCCAGCCGCGCGGCCTCTCCAAAAAGTTATGCATTTTGTTCTGCATCCTGCGAAAGCGTTGATCAGTACGATAGTTTTTATATGTTAGTGGTTTTCCAACAAGTGACATTTTCCGAAGTCCTTCCTGCAAAATCATAGAATTTAGGTTTAGTGCCCCTCTGAAGAGGCAAACTTTGACATTATCTAGGAATATAACTAATAATTGAAGAAGAAAGGAAAACAAATGGAAATGATAGCTAAATCTGAATTGTGGTTCTCTCCCACGGACAGCGCGACGATTTTATAGCAACTACATCTGGCATTGCTTAACTTTACTATTTTACACATTCGTCGAAGCTAGAGAATCCCTCAAATTTCCATAGATTTATTGTTTTGATTACCTCTGAGTCATGCGGATTGGTCAGTTGTTGGTGTTCATTGGAACTTCCAGTATCTACAAAAGATTATTTATGCTGAAAGACTAAACATCTAGATACCTGGGGTCTGAAACACAACTGTCTTCTTCGGCTCACTGTGACTATCTGGTGCGGTTGATGAGCTGGCTCCCCGATGCTCATCACTTTGAGCTGATGGCTCGGTCTGCAATTTTTTCAGTTGAAAATGAGGTATATAGAACTAAAACTAGTATATATGTAACTGCTCTGGGAAAGCAGAAAAAATTGGAGTATTTCATCCCGATAATCTTGCCCGACTTATTTTGCCTTGATATAGTCAGTATTGTCGTCATAAATTGTTTATACAAAAAAACCAACACTATGGGATGAAATATGACAACACAGGCATATAATTGCATTTTATATCCTCGAGTCATTTTCCAATATATATATATATATATATATATAAAGCAGCTGCCTGGCAGTCGAAACAAAAAGCAAATAACTGTCTTTTATGGCTAGGGATGACAACGCTTTCAAATATATAGACTAACAACAATTGTGTATCCTTTGATCGTGGTGCCGTTTTTTTTTTGGAATAATAATAGGAATCCCTATAGTGATGTATATATTTTATGGGCAAGAAATGAAGGAAGATGGAAAAGCAGATGAAGCTATTTTAGTTATAATTACCACTTTCAAGAAAACGCTTCTGCACTTTTTGGAGAATGATAAATTTTGTTGAAATGAGGGGGGACAAGAAGCCTCAAAGATGTCCAACTTTATAGGAAAATTTGGGGATTATAACATATCCCTTATATACGAAAAAGGGGGGGTACAATATGATGAAACTGGGTGTTCCGAGATACAAAACGGCTTACGTCATAAGGGGAAAGAAATGTAGGTATGAAATAGGGAAATGCCAGAAATTTGATATTTTAGGACCCGTTTTAGACCGCACTCATCCATTTTCAGTCACATGGGTTTAACTTGATGGGTTTTGAGTTACAGTATATGTATTTGTTTAGAGGATGTATATCGAGAATATGGATATGTAATCTAGGAAAATAGGCTTTCTGTGCATATGTGTTCCATTATGATCAATTCAGTAATCCTTGAATAGGAACAATGACGAAAAAAACACTCACCATTTTTTGTTGTTGTGTCCCCGATATGCGCGTCGCCCCCTCTGCTGATGCTATCAAATAGCTAAAAGCAGAGGTTTTTCACTTTCCCAAAAAATGTTTCCCACGTTACAATATCAGGCGAATTGAAAAGAATTAAGGGGCCGGTGTATGTGTGTTGTGGAAAAGAGGGGAGAAAATGAGAATGAGAAGAAAAGCGGTGGGCTAACTGGAGATGAAGAAGACGTTGGGAAGAAGGAGGCCTGGCCACAGAAAGGAGGAGGTGTTGAGGAGGAGAGCCCCGCTGTTGATAAAGAGAGAATTAGGAGTGAAAGATGAAGAATGAATAAGAGAAGGTGGTGGGGGGACCCCAAGATTTTCAGAGTTAGATGCAAAAATGTATATTGCACTAATATATAGGGGGGACGACAATAAATGTCTAGGAACCAGTGTGAGCTCATCCAGAGTGGGGCCCGCCTCTTTTTGAGTAAGTGGATATAGAAGAGCAGAATATAATTGAGTAGGAGTCGGAGCAAAAAAAGTATTTGCCATTTTGGAATAATATTTCATTCAAATTAAGCATAATCTTTGTATTGTTAAGCGCTAATCGGGGTATTGAGTATATAAGATAAACAACTTTTGATACTTTTTTTGGGCCGTCTAGAAAAGCGCCTTACCTCGTGCATTATGTCTTCATTAAGCATGGCACAGCTGGCGGATTTGGCGTTGTTCCAATTCGCAATAAGCCCTGCAATATATTTTGCTCATTCTCTCCCTCCGCGTCTTTTTCGAGTCATGATTGAAACCCCGACGCCTCACCTGGATGCCATGGCATTCGCGCCAATATCATGCCGTCTGGTGTCATTGGTGAGTCCGGCGAGCCGGGTAGCATCAAATCAGTGATATCGTTCTCATCATCTACTAGATGGTGTGACATTTTTTTTTCTTCCCTGAAACTTGAGACAACAAAGGTGTGGAATAATAGGAGGGGGAGGAAGAAAGGCGAAAATCATGTTAGATGTGGGAATTCAATCTAGGTGAATTACTCCACAGAATTTTTGGGCATAAAACTTTTATTCATTCTCTTTTCTTTAGATATTGGGTTTTTGGGGATATACTTTTATGACGTGACGCAACTAATTGAAAATAGGTTTTCGATGGATAAATATATATAGTGAATCAAATGATGCGAAAATGACGAATTGATAAAAGCCTTATCTATCAGTGTCAATAAGGCACTTGAATGGGCGAACTTTTGAAGAGCAAGACTTGACATTTTTCATTATTTAGGCGCTGTTTAATCAAATATTTGAATGAAGATGGGCGCGTTTTGGTGGGGGAAGATGAATTTAATTATAAATGCTTTATGGAATGATTGGAAATTTTTTCTAATAGTATCAAAGATCAAGTTAAAGGGCAACTTGCAGATTTCTCGCCGTCGCTTTGTTTGTCTCGATTGGATTGGCCGCTGCTCATTTTCGACCAGGTGAGGGCTTACACCAATAATTGAATTATTGTTTTGGGGCAGCAAGGTAAAAATATAATCTAAAGTCCTTCAGTGAAATTGTTCAATTGGAGTTACAAGGACTTTGGAACAAGCGCTTTCAGTGATATCTCACTTCAACAACGCCAAAGATTCGCTGATTTCAATGTAGGATTCTAGAAACTTTTAAAAATTTTGAGATGATGATTTCAGACCAATCAATGCCCTGACAACTGGATTCACTTCTCGGACTCTTGCTACTACATCGAAAAAACCAAGTACAGCCTTGCCGAAGCTGAGAAACGATGCTATGATAAGAATGCGACATTATTCGTGGCAAACTCACAAGATGAATGGGTAAGTTGTCCTCCTCAGAAAAAATAATGGAACCCTACATATGTTTGGAATTTTGTTGCAAATAGATGTAGGGTTCCTATGCATATCTAATGATATATTGCGATACACCACAATAGATGAGAAATGGGCCCGGGTTTTCAGGATACCGTTAGAGCACACACTGAAGCTGGCGCCTACTCATGGATTGGACTTATCCGCTTCACACACTTCGAGAAAGCTGAGGATTCACCACGCTGGCAGACTGAAGGAGCATTGGAACCATCGAAATTGAACTGGTTGGTCCGCCCATACAAGCCGATAACTAACGGATGGACATCATTGGCTAACTGCGCAGCTCACTACAATCCACTTATCAACTGGGACAATGCCGCATACACCTACTACTACCCATGCTCATACGAGTATGCATCTGTCTGCGAGCGTAACAGCACTATTCTCGATTTCCTTAACCGCAAATTTGATTTTGAAGTTTAAAATTACATAATAAATCTATGAATCCAAATGTTGTATCTAGAAAAAGAGTCAAAAGTGAGGAAGTAGTTCAAAAATGAATAATTAGTATACTGGTGATAAAGTGGAGGTTATGAAAAATGCATGAGGATGAGGGGGGACTGGCATGATAGAGTACTAGCATATGGGAGTGATTTGTCAACATGGTTTTTAGATATATGTCACAGAATATATGTTTTTCTTTTCTCTTTTTTTGCTGGATTAAAATGTGGGTTTCCAACAACATGTCATTATTTTGGGTTTAGATTTTGTAGATGTACCATAACTGCAGAAGAATACAAAGTATTGTAGTTTTTAGTACATACACTTTATTTTGTACCATATATACATGTGAAGAAGTACAATACATCTTTCTATCCAAAAAAACCTGAAAAATGAGTTATGAACACCCTGTCACCTCAAAAAGGGAAGTTTCCTGAAATGACATGATTCTAGGAGGGTTGTGTTGATTTGAAATGACATAACATAGTTTGAGGAAGTTATTTTGGTATATATTCGAATTCAAAGAGACCAGAGGAAATAGAACGAGTCACTTGGAATATCAATATTCTATCCGGGCGAGTACCGGAAACTTGAAAACGAGTAGACTTTTTCAATTTGTGAGCTCATTTCCCATCAGATGAGCACTTTTTTTAGGAGAAAAAGTTCGTCTGACTTTTTTTTGTTGAACAGTGGAAAAATGTAAGGAATCGTTATAATTTATTATTTATGGTTTGTGATCAAACGTAACATAGAGCTTGGCACTGTCGAAATCTGTTGGTGTTGGAAAATATGGTTGCCAAAATAGGTGTTCGTACCATACCACAACGCGTGATTGCACCAAAAACTTATGAAGTGAAGCACCAGTTGGAATTCCATTGATATGTTGGAGTCCCACAGTAATTATTATAGCCTCTTTAGGTTTCAATGTTTCTAAAATATACAAAAATAGAAAAACTGTAATAAAACATGAGAAACAAACCAGAATTTGAAAAGGAAAAGTATTGTTCGGGTGCATTGGTTTTGATTTTAAACGCAATTGTATTTTCTGTTGGGTTTGTGAGATCAATATAAGCAACTGATAGTGAGTCATTTGTGAATGGTCCTGCAAAATCACTAGGCTGTATACTTTCTGTTTCTTTAGAACTTTCAATACCATGGAAAACCAATTCATATTTTGGATCAATTTGAAGAAGTTGCTTTTTTACTTCTTCCGTCACTTCTTCTTCTTTCAAATTTGAATATTTATTCAAAACAGAACACAAAAAACATTGAATATCACAAAGATACGTGAGAACAGAGAGAGACATAATGGAAAGGGTAGGCTAAGGAGGAGGAGGATGGTTGGACCTGCATCCCGATGGTGGATAGTGCTTGAGGGGTGACAGGTGTTGAAAGAAGGGGACCTGTTAGACAATTGAGGAAATAGTGTTAGAAACAGAGAGGGTAAAAGAGATTACGGAATATGACGTGTCCATTAGCCAGAAAAATGGTATGACGTCATGTGTAGAAGATGGAGGGCTATGGAAAAGGTCATCAGTTCAAAACTTCCACAGACTCGCCTATCTGTGCACATTGATCGTCTCTGAAATTCACAAAACGTCCACTTAAACAACAATATAACACTCACTCTTTCCATGTGCTAAACGGCTCATCACTCTTTTTTGGTCCTTCTGCAAACTTGACAATGAGGTCGGTATAAGCATATTTCTTCCAGTCTAGACCTGCTTTGAACAATATCCAATCGTACCATGCTGTTACACAACTTTCCACCACAAACTTGTGTGAGGCAGCATCCCATGGCGTTATCCCGGTTGGTTTGATCTTCACAGACACTGTCTTAGTTTCACCAGGCTTTAATATTCCTTGAAACGTAAACTTGTAAGAAGTTTAGAGACACGTAACGAACCAGCACTCCGACTACCAGTGTAGTATTGTGGTACCGTGGCTCTTACCGAAAATTCAATCGTGTCCCTTGTTGGGTTTCTGAGCTCAATAGATGCTTTTCCACCATGCGTAAATGATCCTGAAGTATAACTAAGTTACATACTTTGTACTTTGAAGTAACTAATACCATGAAAAACCAGTACCCTATTTGGTGTGACTTCCAGAAGTTGGTTTTCGACTTCAGTCATTTCTTTGGAAAACAATGCAGTAAGACGATCTTAAATTCAAAAATTTATTATAAAAGGGACAAAAAACTATGAAAAAGACAGTACGAGGAGGAGGGGGTATGGTAGACAAAAAAGGTTGAGATCATAATTCTGATGACGTATAGAGCCCGGAGTGGGGAAAGTCTGTGGGCAAAGAGAGACCTGTTAGCAGATAAAATGTGACGATTATATGAAACAACAGTGAGACGTATGGTAGAGTAGGTCTGTGGATAAGGAAAAGGAGAGAGTGGACAAGAATATGAATGTTTATGACGCAAGAAGGAGGGAGGTATAGGCAAATGGCCCAACATGAGTATCAGAGGTATGAATTGAGAGGGGGGAGAGAAACTAGATGCAAATTGATGGTAACTTTGCTATTCAGCAGAAGATGGAGAGCTATGGAATAGAGGTGGTGTTAAAAAAATCAACAATTTTCATGGCATTTCACCTTGGTTGCTCATTCAAATCTTCCGCAGACTCGCCTTCTTGTGCACAATGATCGTCTCTGAAAATCGCAAAATATTCACATAATCCACAACAGATTACTTACTCTTTCCATGTGCTAAACAGCACATCTTTACTTTCTGATCCTTCCGAGAACCGGACGGTAAGATTGGTATAATAATATTTCTTCCAGTTTAGACCTGCTTTGAATAATATCCAATCGTACCATGCACGAACGCAAGACTGCACAACAAACTTGTGATTTGCAGCATCCCATGGTGTTTTTTCTGTCGGTTTGATCTTTATAGTCACTGTTTTAGTTTCTCCAGGTTGCAATATACCTTTAACACATAAATCTGTTAGAATTTTTCAAGACGCTTAACAAACCTACACTCGGACTTACTGTGTAGTATTGTGGGGCCGTTGCTTTGAAAATAAATGCGATTCTGACGTCTGTTGGGTTTTTGAGCTCAAAAAATCCTTCTGCACCATTGGTGAAAAAGCCTGAAACATGACTAAACTGTATTTTTTGGACCTTAGTGTTGCCACTACCATGAAAAACCAGTTCTCTATTTGGTGTGATTTCCAGAAGTTGCTCGTCGGACATTAGGTGAAATACAGTGCAGTGAACCAACCTTTAAGTCGATTTTTTATCATGAAAAAAATTATGCAAAAAAGTAAAATAAGGGTATAGTGAAATGGATTTATAGAGGTAGGTTATACAAATGTATGACATAAGATCCGAGTTGGGTGTGTGTAATGAGACCTATTGGCAAATGAAATGTAACAAATGTATGAAACAACAGTAAGAACGTTCGATAAAGTAGGTATGTGAGTAGGGAAGAGGATATAGTGGTCGAGAATATAATTGTGTATGACGAAAAGAAGAGAAGAGGTATGTGGAAGGGCAACGGGCCTGTTGCACAAGAGGGAGACAGAAATTAGACGGGCATCAATGGTGGATAGTATGTTGTTGTAGGAAAATGAGAAAATGGAATGAGATACCAGAGGAGAGGCGGCATATTTCAGTGGTTTTCGGTCAAGTTTTTTGCTTTTAAATCTGCTAACATCTCACGTAACTTTTGAGTTCATCTTTGATTAATATCTTCCGCAGACTCGATTTCTTGTGCACAATGATCGTCTCTGAAATTCCCAAAAGTTTTCACACAAACCACAATAGATCACTTACTCTTTCCATGTGCTAAACGGCTCATCACTTGTTTTTGGTCCTTCCACAAATCGCACGGTGAGCTCGGTATTGGAATATTGTTTCCAATCAAGTCCAGCTTTGTATAATAACCAATCATACCATGATACAACCCAGCATTGCACCAAAAACTTATGAGAGGCAGCATCCCATGGAATCATTTCTGTTGGCACAAACTTTACCGACACTATCAAAGTTTCTCCAGGTTTCAAGGTCTCTAAAACTATGTATTGTAAAACGTTTTAGAACCCGTTACAAACTTGCACTAGGCTTAGCAGTGTAATACTGTGAAACCGTGGATTGTATCATAAAAGCAATCGTATATTGCGTAGAGTTTTTGAGCTCAAGAGATGCTTCCGCACCATCGAAAAATGAACCTGAAAAATGGCTATGTATCATTTTATAGGCTTCCGGACTGCCAATACCTTGAAAAGCCAACTCTTTTTTCGGTGTGATTTCTAGAAGTTGGTTTTCGCCTTCTGACATTTTGTGAAAAACAGTGATGTAAGTCAATCTTAAAGTCAAGTATTTATTTGAAGAGAACACAACGCTATGAGAAAACAGTAGGAGATATAATACAATGCATATGTGGGGGTGGGGTAGACAAAAAAGTGAGATCATATCTCTGATGACATATAGAGCCCGAGGAAGTGACAAATGAAACAACAGTAAGATGTATGACAAAATAGATCTGTGGATAGGGAAGAAAAGTTACTGGTTGGGAATATATGACGCAAAGAAGGGGTATGTGTAAGGGCAAAGGTCGCCTGTGGCACAACATGGGTAATAGTAAAATGAATCAGGAGGGAGAGAGAGAGAGATTAGATGGAGATCGATGGTGGATGGTATGTCAAAGAATTGATAGGAAGAGACATAGATTTTTCGGTGAATCAAAGTGGTTCTTTAAGGAGTTCCGAAATTTTTTTGAGTTTAATTTCAAGAATCGTGTTCTTGACTTCTAATTCTTCTGTTAACTTGCGCAACTCCTCAATTTCAGCATTCCTTTTTATCTCGTTTTCTTTCATTTCCTCCACTTGACGACACAAAAAGTTTACATTGGAGGAACACTCAGTAGAATCAGTTTCAGTTGAATCAGGTGCTTGATCGAGAGTTCTGAAAATTACAAAAAATATTAAAAGTAACCGCAACTGAATACTTACGGCTCAACAACCGGGTTTTCACTGAAGGCGAATGTCAGTGTGGTAGACGCATTTTCCTTCGAGTTGATGATGTCTTCCGCGGAGCCGAGTTGAATCAAATCATAAGTTGATACAACACAAGATTGTACCAAAAACTTATGGGATTCAGCAAACACTGGAATTCTTTCTGTATATCCTAGCATCACGGTGACTTGTGTAGTGCCTCCTGGTACGATAATTCCTAAAAACCAAGCTTTGGAAAAAATTAAAGTTAATAAAAACAAACCTGATTCCGGCCGGGCCTCGTAGTAGTTTGGTGCCGTTGTATCAACTTTGAACGCAATTTTATCGTTAGTGGGGTTTTTGAGCTGAATAGTGGCTCTAACTCCTTTTGGGAACGCTCCTATAAAGATTAATGTTTAGTATATCGAACTTATGAGAATTTCTTACCACTAAACACCAACTTGTTCTCTGGGGCAATTTGCAAAAGTTGTTCGACAGTCTCGATCATTTCTCTGAAAAAAACTATAGATTTGGAAACAAACACAGAAAGGTGAAATGAATGAAACACAACGAGAGTACGCAACACCAAAATATGGAATATTGTTGGAATGAATTGGTTGGGTCAGGTGTTGGTAGACCTGATGGTATCTAGTGTTAGATAGTGCAACCTGTAGAAGGTCCAGGTGATCTAATTCCCAATTAAGGTAATAGTGCTCTAATTAGAGATAGATTAGATGACATCTGCTGTGCTTCGGTATCTACGAATTGTTTCGAAAAGGTATAATGGGAGGTGTATAGAAGATCGATAATGGTGACAGGTGAGATTTGTACATATTACCTACGTCACAGAAATCCGTCAGACCTTAGTATAACATATCTCACTATGAGTATGATCAAAAAAAGGATCGAAAGGTTTTTTTTTCGGGGGGGGGGGGGGGGGGTCTTTGGCTCACCATCAGAAACAGTTTGGTTTTGCAACTAGAGAGTTGTAAATAGTCAAATATTAAAGTGTCGTTTCTAATGACGCGCGTAATACTATAAAAAGAAAGTGGACAAGGAGCACTAAAACAAACTTAATTCTGCAAGAGATGCGTCATGAATTCAAAAATTGCTACAAACTAAACATGGACGGTAAAGGAATGCAATGAACAACGGTAAAAAAATGACGATACGAAACAATGCCCAGACGATGGATAATGTTAGCATGAATTGGTTGGGTCAGGTCTTGGTAGCTACCATATACGAATTGGTGTACAATGCCAGAGACTGTGTGACCTGTAGAGGGTCCAGCTGACCTAATTTTTGACATAATAATGCTCTAATTGGAGAGAGATTAGATGACATCCTCTGCCTACCACACACCACTGAATTGGAGGTAAATGGTATGACGTCACGTATGAGGAGGAATGCCAACGATGGTAGTAGTGAAAGGCAGATAGGATTTGAATACGCGAGGTGGGCAGGCAGGGAAGAGGTTGGCCTATCAAGGTGTAATGTTCTATTTTACCAGAAAACTACTTTCGAAAAAAAATTGAGTGTTGTCGAGAGAACAGTAAAAAACATTTATCTATTTATTATTCTAGTAATTTCAGCAAATTTGTCATTCAACTTCAAATTATCAGATTCTAAAGAGGCATTCTTCTCGATTAATCTTGATTTATCAGCTTCCAAACTTGCTACTTTCTTCACCAAGTCTTCCTTCTCTTCCAGTGCAATTGATAACAATTTGCACAACGATGAGTTTGTTTGATCAGATTCTTGTTCAGAGTTTGAATGAGCAGCAACAATTGTAGTTTTAGTCGAAAATGGTGCAATCTCGTATTTCTCGGGGACATTATCAGCGATATCGTTTAGTTTGACTTGTGCAAGCTCGTACATTGTGTTTTTTCCAAAGTTTGTTTTTTCAACAAACTCGACGTTAAGTTTGTGATAACCTATATCGTTTGGATCAATTCCCGCCCATGTCGAGTTCAACTCGTCAAGATTGTTGCACGCCGTAACACAGTACTGCACCATAAGTTTGAATGGCCGTACTGTTTCAATTGGCTCAAACATTACAGCAATCGTAGTCTTTTCTTCTGATTTTAATATGCCTAGAAACTTTATTGTTTTGAAATTTGTAAAAAAAAAAACTAACCAGCACTCGGGCGAATACAGAAATTTTTTGGTGCAGTGGTTTTGATTTTAAACGCAATTTTATTATTCGTTGGGTTTTCGAGCCCAATAAATGATGTCGAAAAATCAGTGAATGGACCTAAAAACAACATTTTTATTCCCACACTCTTGAAAAACTCTTACTATGGAAAACCAATTTATCCTCCGGTATGATTTTCAAAAACTGCTCACTGGTTCCTGCCATTTTTTCGAATTATTGAACGAAATTAGGAATATGAGAAGACGAAAAATCAATAATTTGACAACCTGTTTGTTTATTATACTGCTGATAAAAAATCTGATAAGAGAAAATTTATTTTTGACCAAACAATGTGCAGAGAAATTTATGAAACAAAAAATTGAAGGAAAACTTATTTCAGGGACAAATAAAAACAAAATGAATGATGGTGGCGATAGCAGGCCAGTCGGAAAAATGCTTTGAAAGTTTTGAGAATACTGCACTTGAAAACAATGAAATAACTTGAAATTGCTGATTTACTGATTAGACGGAATCGCTTTGACTTGGTGTTCTTTTCCTCTTCAAACTCTTCTTATCCGAAGTCGAATTCGGTTCGACGAGTTTCCATGTCAAACAATGCACCACGGGTCTTCCAAGAACTTTATACTTTTCATCTTTGTATGGGCGCAATCTTGATTCATACGACTTCCAAGCTAATATATTTTCTAATCGGTTTCTGAAATATTAAATATAATTCAAGTTGAGATATTTTTTGTTACCTCAAATGTGGTGGTAAAGCAACTGTTGAAGCATCTTCACCTGAACTGACAAGAAAGTCAGCTAGACTGACCATACTTAATGTTTCCAGTGATGGATATAGGTCGATTTCTCGAACAATTATTCCACCCCGATCATTCATAGCATAGACTTTGTCGCCGATAGGAAACATGGCTGAAACAAAATGCCAAAATGTGGCATTCAACACGGCATTCCACTGCCCTGTGTGCACATCAAAACAGTCAATCATTAGCCTTATATTGACATTGAATGCATGATATATTTGGTTGTTTCTTGTCCCTAAATTATTTTTATAAAATCGTCATAATCACAAAAAAACACTTACAAACAAAAGAATCCACTTTTTTCAAGCTATCACCTTTTTTTGCCCATTTTATTCCTTCTCGTTTTGCAAGCTGAATAAACCTTGAACTTATTGTGTCATATTGATATACACTTCTTGTCACAGGCGATTCTGTACGAATCAAGTAGATTGTACCGTTTAGCTCGCAAAGTTGATAGATGTTGCACTCTCCTTTTTTTCTATATTTGGGCTGTAAAAGTTGACTTAAACCGGAAAAATATTTAAAACTTACCAAACGAATATTTGTTGTTTCGTATGTACTCATGTCTGTGATTTGCATATATTCCATATCAATTGTTGAATACATTTTGTTGTCCAATATATAAAATTTATCATCGCAACATTTTGTTTCGAATTCCGTTAACTGTGTCAATTCTTGTGTTGCTGGATCGAATACATCCAATCGACTGCTTTCGTCGTCTATTTCTTTCCAAAGGTATATCTTGTTATTATAAGTTGAAATATGGAAGGGAACATATTGAAACTCTCTCCTCCAATCTCGAGGGTCTTGAAGTTCTCCAATGTCCGTTGTAGTTTTTGTCTCTGAAATTTTCCAAATACTATTTTTATAACCAATAAAAATCAAAAACTCACTTGTACTAAACACCGAAATTTCATATTCATCATCCGGGGCGTTTTGAAAAATCCAAATGTTATCGCCAATTTGACAACTTTTCCGAAGAGTACCAAAATAGAACTCCGTTTCACCAAATTTCTCTTGTGTTGTGAAGCACGCCATTCCTGAATAAAAACTATTTTAATCGAGCGACTAGAGGAAAATTATTCAATATAAGAGGAGCACAAATGGGATGGACTGATGGGGATGAGGGGAAATGAGTGAATGATGTTGGAATAAAATGATTTGGTCAGGTGTTGATAGATACCATATTCCAGATTATATCTAGTCTTAGAGACTGTGTAACCTGTGGAGAGTTCAGGTGATCTAAACTTCAAACGAAGTAATAGTGCTCTAAAAGGCGAGAGATTAGATGACATCTGATGTGCGCCATCTACAAATAATTTCGAAAATGGTTGTATAATGGGAGGTGTGTAGAAGATCAAAATATGTGACAAGTGGGATATCCTGAATTAGCAGCAAAAAACCATACAATACTCACACAAATTTATGAAATCCTTCGATACGCAAAAGTGTTATACGATGGTGATGAGAAACACAATCAATAACCGTATCTTTCTCTGCATCACAAATTCTTGGATATTTCGTAGTTTTCCCATAGAAAAATATGCCAAAAATATCACAAATTGAATAAGTTATTCGGTGAGTATTTATACGGCCTCATATTTCAGTATTATCATATTCACTTCGTCAAAATGAATCCATTCGGATTCATCTTCTTGGCATTGGTGGCGTTTGTTGTATCCACCAAAATTGAAGTTGGTGTATTAATCGTCTGTTTAGCTGCAAAAAAATGGCCGATCTGTTACACCCTCACATTGATAGAAACGGATATCAGGTTTGTAAAAATAACTAATCTAAGTAGATAAGTGAACTTCAGCAAACACGATGTTCTTGCTCAAACAGAAACGAGATGCACCAGCACTGATGAGCACTGGGACACAATTATCGGATATGAAAACAATGATGGATTTTTGGATGTGAGTGTTTGACCGATCAACTTTGATAAATTGACGATTTTCAGTGGGATTTGGAATTACAAGTAATTTTGAAGCACAATTGTTCACAATGGGGAATCGTCGAGGAAAGGAAATCACCAGAATATGAGGTCAATGTGTTCGACTCGGATAAAACTGCGAAAGTTCATACACAGTTTGTCATATTTTCATAAAAACATCGTCAATCGTTCATTTGAGATCTTTTTTCTGCCTTTTTATCAATTCTCCTTTTGACAACATTAATAAACTTTGATGTCATGTGGTTACAGAATATTTTGAAGAAAAGGAAATTTCAGGCATTATTGAATGCCAATAAGATATCCTAACTTTCGTAAAAATGTGCAAACAGGATAAAGAATATTGTGAACCAAGAAAAAAGCAGATGAGCATTTTTGAAATTATATAGGTCTTTTACAAATTTGTGTGTCCATCGGCCGACAAAGTTAGACTGTATCATTTGTAGTTAGTTGTTTTTTGTGAACTCGTGAACATATCATTAATCTTATGTGTAAAAATTTCTTCCCACTATCCTATCTTATGTGTTTATCACTCAGTTGGAGAGACGGGACCGGAGAAGGTCGCCTAACATCCAGCTCTTCTCCCATGGCCCGTACTATTATAAAGTCCTATACTATGTATCCACCCTCCATTCCACAAAAACTGATCCGGACGGGTGAACGCCCCGTCTGGTATTACAGTATACGATGGTGTTAAGACACACAATCAATAATCGTATATTTTTTTGCATCACAAACTTTTGGATATTTCGTATTTTTCCCAGAAAAAAATATGCTGAAAATTGAATAAGTGATTCGTGGAGTATAAATATGGCCTTATTTTTCAGAAATGAACCCATCCGGATTCATCTTCTTGGCACTGGTGGCGTTTGCTGCATCCACCAAAATTGAAGTGGGTGTGAGCATCATCTGTATAGCAGCAAAAAAAGGGCCGATTTGTTACAGTCTTACCTTGATAGAAACGGACATTAGGTTTGTAAAAGGACTATTCTAATTAGAGAAGTGAATTTCAGCAGCAACGATGTTCTGAGCCAAACTGAAACGAGATGCACCACCAATGATGAGCACAGCGACACAATAATTGGATATGAAAACAACGATGGATTTCTTGACGTTTGTTTTTGACTGGTCATCTACGATAAATTAACGATTTTCAGTGGGATTTGGAATTACAAGTCATTTTGAAGCACAATTGCACACAATGGAGAAACATCCAGGAAGAGACGTCACCAGAATATGAGGTCAATGTGTTCGACTCGGACAAGACTGTAAAAGTTTATACACAGTTTGTTTTGTGGTAACCTGTTAATAAACTTTGATGTCATGTGGCTATAGATTATTTAAAAAAAAAAAATTATAGGCATTATTGAATGCAAAGTGTAAACAGGACAAGAAATATTATGAATCAAGAGATATTTGATCAAGAGATCCTATCTTTGACAAGATGTTAGAGGGATACATGTAAAATATCAATAAGATAATCATAAAAGATTCATTCCTATAAATTCCATCTCCCAATTTCTGACTCATTTCAATATCTTGATTCCTGACAGTTCCCAGCCACTACATTCACGTGCTCGAACGGCAATTGTTCAAATACTTAACAAAAGAACTTTGAAACGGTGATGATAAGAAACACAATCAATAATCGTATAGTTTCGGATGTTTTTTTTTCGGGTGCCATTTTTCGTGATAGTGACTTCTATATAAAGGTGTCATGCCATTGATAAGAAGTGTCTCCCCACATTTCTACTTTTTGACTTCACAAATCAATTTATAATTGCTGAAACAATTTTATGTACTCACCGTTAAACTTTTAGTCATCCTTCTGAAAAGGGGTGTAAAGAAATGATACCCTTTGGAGTATCACTTCTCTCTAATATCATAAACTTTCTTTTTTAATTACAGAAGTCACAACACACTCATTTCGTTGATATGAATCCTTCTGGATTCATTTTTTTAACACTCGTGGCGCTCGCTGCAACAGCTAGAATCGATGCAATCGTAGGGATCTGTTGCCATGTATACGAATTATCGGCAAAAGTTCCATTTTGTTACAGCCTAAAAATGATCGAAATGGACATTCAGTTTGGGAATGACCTATTTAAATGAGATATTGGAATTTCAGCTCAGACGATATTTTGGCCGGATATGAAACAATGTCTTGTACAAGTCGACCTTGGCATACAACTTCGCTTACTGCAGACGTAACATCCGATGGGTTCTTAGATGTTAGTTTTCGGCTGGCCACTTTTGAATGATTCACTTTTTTTCAGTATGAAATAGAAGTAAAAATGGTTATTAAACACAATTGCACAACAAATGGTGAACTGGAGGAATTGAGATCACCAATACATTACATGAATGTGTTTGATGATGATCAAAATTGGAAAATCAAAGCATCATTTGCCTTGGGACATTATTATTAATGCATTAATAAACTTCTTCATCACGAGCAAACATTGAAAAAGACAAACAACATTTGCATTATTGAAGGCAGAAACAGAAATCCCAACAGTAATACAAATTGTTAGAGCTGAACAAAAATGAGAAGAAAATGATAGGATAGTTATCAATCAACTGCACGCCTGCGTTTTCTTATTTTTACTGAAATAAGTGTCTCCAAAATATGATGCTATGATTCTTTGACTGAAAAAGAGACAACATAAAAATATTTGAACCTTCATAATGTTGAATGCATTGTGATCTTTGTCTCATACTTCTGACCAGATGTTAACGCCTTCTCAATTGATGTTAACCCGTTTTTTGTTTGCGCCAGCTTTTTGCGACTTCATAACGCAGCAGAAGTAGAAATACTCCCCGCCATGCCAATGGGTCACTAATCCATGCGCGTTTCCAAATGGTGTGAAGAGGATGAATGGTGTGGTGGAGGGGGGAGAGTGCAAAGGTCAACCGCATACGTATGCACACCTTCTGAATGGATCATTCGACATATGTTTTTTTCTTCCGTTTTCCCACTTTTTCTTTTGACGGAAACATCTTTTTAAAGTTGTTTTTGATATTTTGAACTGAAAAAAATTACCGTTTGCTCAAAATATCGCGTTTTTGCGACAATATTCTTGTTTGGGACGAAAAATGTTGATTTTTAGTAGATAGAGATGCAGTTCGTGAGCTGAACGAGAGAGAAATGCAGTTCGTGAGCTGAACGAGGGAAACATGTTCCGCACAAGGAATCAACTCGTGCTGAAGAAAAGCTGAGTAGCAGTACTTGGTAAGTGATAACGTTACTAGTGTGATTTTAAGCTTTTTTTTGAGCTGATGCAATCCGTGAGTTGGACGAGGAAATAATGGCGGTAGCAGGAAACCGACTAGCGCTGAAGGAGGATAGGATTATTGAATTGTTTCGTGAGTGACAACGTTTTCGATTTGATCTTAAGAGCTTTTTTTCAGATGCCGCAATTATTGAATTGGACGAAAGGTTGGAAAATCACCATCAACGACAATAATTATTGAATAAAATAGAAATGGTCCCGTTCTGAAGATTGAACGGATCGCATTTTTTAGTAAGTGAAAACATATTTATTATGAACTGAAGACTTTTTTTCAGATGAAGCCATCCTCGAATTGGACAAAGAATGTGAAACATCAACAAATGCTCACACCACGAGGATTTGAAGAATATGCACATTGGTCAACGCCCGATTTAATGATCAAGCATGAAATGGACACATACTGAAGCTTAATTAAATGACTTCCTGGTGAGTTATAGCATAATCAATTTTTTCAAACAATCAGTTCTTACAGACCACAACGGAAGCTGAATATCCAACAAATCGTGAGAGGGTATGATGCCAAAAAGTAGAGACACTAGCAAATGCTCGTTCAAGGATCATGCCCAATGGATTAACAGAATAGAGCAGCTTAGACAAGACATGCTTGGCACAAAATCAGGCAACGACAAACCTGATGAATGCAACGGAAATTGTTCCGTATTGAAGTGTGAGCGGATATCACTTTCTGGTAAGTTATTGCAATTCTAGTGCAGTTTTTAAGAACGTTTTGTTTTTTCAGAAGTTGGAGATCCGCGAGCTGGACTGAAAGGGGATGGACAATCAAATGCTCATAAGCAGGAATTCCACGACCAGTCTGACTCCCGTGACAGCAAACTATCAACCGAAATGCTGAGAAAACAGGATCCAGGGGGACAACAAAAGCAATTTATCAATATTGTAAGATTATCCACTTGAATTGTTACCTTTATATTCCCAATTAGACCTCCATTACTTGTATACCATATTAATGAAAGATAATTTTTATGTAGCAAGATTATCTATAGATCAACCATCGAAGTGTCAATTTTAAAATGTTGATTATTATTCCAATTGTTCCCAAATCTCAGTTGTATGTATGTTGTTTTCCACAAATAATATGGAACAAATAAAATGTTTTTAAAACTTATTCTTGATGATATGATACCTTTTATTCCCCAGATTCATAGACCCCCAAAGTTGCCAGTGCTATGATGAGAACTTATAAAACAAAAAATATTCACAAAATATTTATTTTTCAAAATCAAACTCACAATAATAAAAGTTTCAATGAGTGGGTATCATCCATGACGTTCAATATTCAACTTTCTCTACGGTATTTTTCAATTAATGATTCATAGTTTCTGGAGATTGCCATACGTGGTTGCAAATCCGTTTGATATCGTTGAACTAGTTCTTTTAACTTTGATGATAGGGCATCAAGTTGCACTTCGTTATAAACTCTCCTTTTTCCCCCCGTTTTTCGAAACCTCAGGATCCGATCAAGCCACTGTTCACCATCGCTTAGTTCAACCTTGTTTATCTGTCGCTCCAACTCCTTTTCAAACTTCTTTCTCAATTGTTCGAACTTGAGTTCCTGATTATGTTGCTCTTTGTTTATTCTATCCCAAGAATAAAAAGCAGTGGCAAATTTACTCCGCATACTTTGGTCTCCATTGGCCTTTACGGCAATGTGTTCTTTTTCATCTTCCAATTTGGCAATAAAGTTCAGATGATATTCCAGTTGACCCAGCTCCGTTTGTCGAGTTTTCCAGGCTAGAATGTTGGCAAATGGCCGTCTATAATACTAATCATCAATTGAAATTCTCATTATACTTATCCTTACCTCAATGGCTCCGGTAATTCGAATGATTCAATTGATGAAGGCTTGCAATCATCTATTTTGGCTGCTTCGGCGACAGCTGAGGTATAGAGACTAATTGCTTCAAGATTTGGATCAAGGTCAAACTCCTGGATCACCAACTCCATATGATGATCTGATATCACATAAGCATATTTGTCATTGAGACAGATGTTCCCAAAACAATCAGTGTCGTGGATACTGAGCAAAGGAGTCTCAAATTCGTGATAGAAAATTGTGCTCCACTGCTCCGTTTGAACATCAAAACGATCAATCACAACTTTTTCGTTGTTACAGTTGAATGACTGATATATGTGATTATGTTTCGCCCCTGAATTATTTTCATAATCATTCAATATTGATTTTTAAAACTCACAAACAGAACAATGCACATTGTCAAAATTCATCGGGAAGCTAGATTTTTCCCATGAAGCGTCAACTTTCTTTGAGAACAGCATGAATCTCCTCTTTTCCGTATCAAATCGGTATACAGCTTTCGTTGCAGGAAATGCAGCGCGCACAGAATACATCGATCCATTCAATTCGCAAATGTTGCAAGTGTAATTGTGTAAAAGCGCAACACGTCTTTCTTCATCGGGCTGAAACAACGAAGGTAAAATTAAATTGATTTGAACACTCACAAACGCATAAGAGTATGATAGTCCACGTGTTTCAATCTTTATTACTTTCCAAGGTAACCGACCTTTGGTGATTGTAAATATTAAACTACCACATACGTGAAATTCGGTATCTCTCAAGTTGATTTCAGATAATCCCTGTTGAACATCAAACAAGTTTTTTAACTCCAGTGTCGATGTGTTAAATTCCAAAAACCGACTTCCCCCATGAGCAGAGTGCTTATTTCGCCACATATAAATCTTATCGCTTGATGTGGAAACAATGAAATTTCTATCACCGAACAAGTTGAACTCCTCTTGAAAGTCCATAGGATTTTTGTTCGTATACTCAACTTTCTCGCGTCGCTTTGTCTCTGAATACATCCTTCACCACTTTTTTTAATATATTGTCAACACTCACTTGTGTCTATCTTCCATATTTCATAATCATCCGCACCGGCGTCTTGAATAACCCAAATATTATCACCGACTTGGCAGGTTCTCCTCGCAGTCGCCAATCCCAGTGGTATGACATGTTCTGCTGTAAAGCACGCCATACCTGAATTGATTGAATATGCGTTTTATGATCTTATGAAGAGTGGCAAATATAAAGGGATAAAGAGGCAGCTGGCAAAAAAAAGGAGAAACACTGCGCCTAAAATCCGCTATCAACCAATGAAAGCCGCATGCTGCCTAGGTTACGGAGTGTACACATTATATAATGCAAAGCTGCTCAACTGATAGTTGAAGATATGAGTCTGTTATAAAACGTATAAAGCAATCAATAAGGTAGAGCGGGGATTTAAGAAAACCGATGATTCCTGACGTAATACTAAACTAGTCAACCACAATGGGAATCTAGACGCTTTTGCTCAAAATAACTTAATTTATTAAGTTGATATCCGCTTTTTCTCGACAAGAAAAAACTGTGATCAGCCTTGAAGATACCCTCAGATCCAAAGATTCTCAAAGTTGCTAATGATTCGGTAGAAAACTCATCGAACATCAAATATTCAAAAACAACTTTATTTTTGAAACACCAAAGTGACAAAAGGTATAATAATTTGTTTTACTTTATCACGTTAATATTCAATTTTCTCTATGGTACTTTTTAATTAATGATTCATAATCGTTTGAGACTGCCATACGTGGTCGCAAATCGGTTTGATATCGCTGAACTAGTTCTTCAAACTTTGATGATTGAGCATCAATGTTTTGTTGTACTTCAACTATGTTCGTTTTCCTTTTCCGTTGCTTCAAATCCTCTTTGAACTCCTCTCTCAAATGTTGAAACTTGAGTTCATGATTACATTGTTCATCCTGTATTACAACCCAAAAGTCATAAATTGTGGCAAATCTACTCCGCATATCTGGGTCTCCATTGGCCCTTATGGCGAGTTGTTCTTTCTCAACTTCCAATTTGGCAATCATATTCATATGATATTCTAGTTGACCCAGGCCCTTTTCTCGAGTTTTACAAGCTAGTATATTGGCAAATCGCCGTCTATAATAATAATAATCGATTGATATTTTCAATATAAATTTTCTTACCTCAATTGCTCCGGTAATTCAATTGATGACGGTTTGAAATCTTCTATTTTGGCCGCTTCGGCGACAGCTAAGTCATAAAGACAAATTGCTTGAAGATTTGGATATTGGTCAAACTCCCGAATCGCCAACTCCATATTATGGTCTGATATCACATAGATATATTTGTCATTGCTACATATAATCCCAAAACAATCAGTGTTGCAGATACTGAGCAAATGGGTTTCAAATTTGTACTGAAAAACAGTGTTCCACTGCTCTTTTTGAACATTAAAACAATCAATCACAATCATTTCGTTGCTACAGTTGAAAGCCTGGTATATGTGATTATGTCTAGACCCTGAATTATTTTCATAGTCATTCAATAATGAAATACAAAAAAACTCACAAACAGAAGACGACACAGCTTCAAAATCCGATGTGACCCTAGATTTTGCCCATGAGACTTCAGTAATATTTGAGAACAATATGAATTTCGAATTGTCCGGATCATATCGGAATACAGCTCTCATTGCAGGAAATGCAGTATTCACCAAATATATCGACCCATTTAATACGCATCCTTTGTAAACAACAGTGTAGTTTGTTGCATATTTATACTCGTCTTGCTGAAAAAAGTAAGGTAAAATTGCATTTTTTGAACACTCACAAATCGGAATCTATTTCTCACTACTCGTGTATTCATGTTGATAACTTTCAACCGGTTACCCTCGATTATTGTAACTATCAAATCACCATTCACCAGAAATTCTAAATCTCTCGACGAAATTTCATAAAATTCATGTTGAACATTTGTCAAATGTTTTAATTCCAATGT
Source organism: Caenorhabditis uteleia (assembly GCA_963573275.1). Classification (NCBI taxonomy): domain Eukaryota; kingdom Metazoa; phylum Nematoda; class Chromadorea; order Rhabditida; family Rhabditidae; genus Caenorhabditis; species Caenorhabditis uteleia. Next base: position 18,842,982 of record OY752138.1, read on the forward strand.
TGATGTATTGAATTCCAGTATCCGACTCCCTCTATGATCATCTTTCTTTCTTCTCCACATATATATCTTATCATTTGTGGTGGAGACAATGAAATGTCTATTACCAAACAAAGCATACTCAGTCGAAAATTCCATAGGATTATTGTTTATGTTGGTATACTCCACTTTCTCATAGTGTTTTGTCTCTGAATTCATTAGTCAAATCTTTTTTTTTAAATGGTCAACACTCACTTGTGTCCAACTTCCATATTTCATAATCCTCTCCACCAACGTCTTGAATAATCCAAATATTATCACCGATTTGGCAGGTTCTCCTCGCAGTTGCCAATCCCAATGGTATGACATGTTCTGCTGTGAAGCACGCCATACCTGAATTGCTTGAATATGCGTTTTATGGCCACGGAGTGGGAAAAAATGAAGGGACAAAGAAGGCGGCTGGCGAAAAAAAGAGAAACACTGCGCATCAAATGCGCTATCACACGGTGAGAGCAGCATGTTGCCTAGGTTACGGGGTGTAAACATTTTTTGTACTTCGCATAATACAAATCTTCTCAATTGATAATGGAAGCTATGAGGCTGTTAGTCAACTTATCCGGCGGTTAAAAAGGCAAAACAAAGTTCTAATAAAACTAATAAGTCATGACGTAATATTAAACTAGTCAACCACAATGGAAATCTAAACGATTTTGCATAAAATAACTCAATTTATTGAGTTGATATCTGTCTCGACAAGCAGAATCTTTGATCAGCTCATCAGCGTAGGAAATATCCATTTATTTCCAAAGTTGTCAGTGATTTGGTGAAAAACTCATAGAACATACAATGTTTACAACAATTTTCATTTTTGAAACAGAAAATCAGCAATAAAAGCTTCAATAAAATGTTATAAATTACGTTTCAAACTTCCTCTACGATACTTCTCAATCAATGAGTAATAATTATTAGAAGTTATCACACATGGTCCAAAATCCGTTTTATATCGTTGAACTAGTTTTTCAAACTTCGATGATTGAGCATCAATGTTCTGTTTTACTTGCTCCGTAACCATGTTCCTTCTTAATTTTTGTTGCTCCAATTTCTCTTCAAAATCCTCTTGCAAAATTTCAAATGTACATTGTTGACTAAATTGTTCGTCTTTCAACTGACGCCAAAATGCATAAGTATCGGCAAATCCTATCCGAAAATCATAATTTCCTTTTGCTCGTGTGGCAATTCGTTTTTGTTCAGCTTCCAACTTTGCAATCATATTCAGATGATATTCAAGTCGATGCACTCCTCTTTCTTCTCGAGATTTCCAAGTTAAAACATTGTCGAATGATTTTCTATAATATTATCCACATTTATATTTTTTTATTATACTTTTCCTTACTTTAACGGCGCCGGCACTTCAATTGCTGAAGACGTGAAATCATGTATCTTGGCTGCTTCGGCGGCAGCTAAGTCATAGAGATGTATTGCTTGATGACTTGGATACTGGTCGATTACCCGGATTACCAACTCCACAAGATTATCTGATATGACATAGGCAAGTTTGTCGTTTCCACATATATTTGCAAAACAAGCAGTTTCACAGATATTAAGATAATGATTCTCAAATACATATTGAAAAATTGTGATCCACTGCTCTGTTTGAACATTAAAACAATCAATCCTGATTTTTGTGTTGTTGCCATTGAATGCCATATATATTTGATTGTCTTTTGCCCCTAGATTATTTTTGTGAAAGTTCAATAAAAAAACAAAATAGACTCACAAACAAAAGATTTCGCATGATCAAGTTCCGTGTCATATTTTGTTTTGGCCCAATTGACAACTTTCTTTGAGATCAGTATAAATTCGCGATTGTCCTTATCATATCGATATACAGTTCTTATTGAGCCCCATTCAGTGCGCAACAAGTAGATTTCTCCATTCAGCTCACATATTTTTTGTGAGTTATTTTCAGCAAACGTTTCATAATCAGGCTGTAACGCATTTAGATAAAATGGAAAACTTTTGAACACCTACAAACTGAAATGTTGATATTTCATCAGATGTATTCATGTTTAACACTCTTGCACGATAACCGTGCTTTATTGTGAACAGTATATCACCATTTATCACAACTTCGGTTCGGTCCAAGTCAAAATCAGTCGAATTCGTTAGTGATAAATCCTTCAAATGCCTTAACACAAGTGTAGATGTGTTAAATTCTAGTAGACAACTGCCCATATGGGGATAGTAATTCTTTCTCCACATATAAATCATATCATTTGATGTAGAGAGAATGAATTTTCTATTCCAAAACATATTAGATTCGGTTGTAAAATCAATCGAAGTTCTGTTGGTATACTGAACTTTCTTGCGGTGTTTTGTGTTTGAATATATCAGGCGATACATTTTTCAATATTTAATAAACACTCACTCGTGTCCCACTTCCATATCTCATAACCGGATCCACCAACGTCTTGAATCACCCAAATAGTATCGCCGATTTGGCAGGTTTTTCTCACAGTCGGCAATGCAAGTGGCACGACGTGTTCTGTTGTGAAACACGCCATACCTGAAAAAACTGATTGAATATGCATTTTATATTGAAAGGAATAAGCGGGAATATTCTTAGGGATAGGCACAAAAATGAAAGAACAAAATACCCACTTAAAAACTGACTAACAATGAGAGACGATGCGTTGCAAATGCGCTATCACACGGTGAAAGGCGCATATTGCCTAGGTTACGGGGTGTAAACATCGTTGAGTATTTCGCATAATGCAAAGCTGCTTAATTGCTAATGAAAGATTTGAATGTGTTATTCAACGTATAAGGCGATCCATAAGGTAAAGCGGGACTTTAATGAAACCGATGATTCATGACGTAATATCCCAAGTCAGGCAGAAAGACACGAGTCAGACACGCTTGCACAAATTGACTCAATTTGATAAGATTGATATGTGTTTCTTCTCGACAGGCAAAACCTTTGATATGCTCATCAGAGTAGAAAATATCAATCCCATAGATTCCCGATGTTGCCAGTGATTTGGTTAAAAAGTCAGAGACCATATAATGTTCACAGCAGTTTTTTTTGTAAAGATAACTTTATAATAATTAAAAGATTCAACAAAACCATATTGACAACAATTAAACGCTATTGTAAGGTTTTATCAATAATCACGTTTGATAACCACGATACCTTTCAATTAGTAAATTATAGTTGCTAGAGATTGCCATACGTGGTCGCAATCTCTCTTCATAATATTGAACTAGGTCTTCCAACTGCGATGCTTGATCATCAATATTTTTTTGAATTTCTTTATTATTTCTCATTCTTTTCCTGTTTCGTCGCTTCAGCCTTTGTTCAAACAACTTTACATCTCGTTCAAAATCGAATTTCAAAGAATTTTGTTCTTGATTCAGCTGACTCCAAACATCCCTGATTAGACCTGGGTCTCCGTCTGCTAATATAGCCTTGTCTTTTTTCTCATCTTCCAATTTGGCAATCATATCCAGATGATATTTAAGTAGGCCCAGCCCCATTTGTTGAGACTTCTTCGCTACTAGAAAGGCAAATCGCTCTCTATAATATCAACCATCAATTTTCATATGCATTCAATTTTTTTACCTCAATGGCTCTGGTAGTTCAATTGTTGACGATTTGAAATCATATATTTTAGCTGCTTCGATAGCAGCTAACTCATAGAGACAAGTTTCTTCAAGTTTTGGACTAAGTTCGACTTCCCGGACTACCAATTCCATATGATGATCCGATATTATGAAGGCATTCATGTCGTTGGCACATATATATGGTAAAGACCTAGTTTTACATATACTAAGAAAATTAGGCCCAAAATCGTATTGGAAAATGGTTTTCCACAGCTTCGTTTCGACATCAAAACTGTCGAGCACAATCTTTGTGTTGTTGCAGTTGACTGCCTGATAAATATGATTGTTTCTTGCCGCTGAAATATTTCAATGGAAACTCTATACTAAAACAAAGAATCACTTACAAACATAAGAATTCACACAACCTTCATCTTCATTAGACATTGATTTAGCCCATTGGATCTCAACTTTCTCAGTGAACTGTATAAACGTTGAGTTGTCCATATCATATTGGTATAAAATTCTCATAGCCGGAAATGCAGTGCGCACTAAAAATATTGATCCGTTCGATTCGCAAATCTCGTATAGATCATATGTGCATTGTATGAGTTCGCTATCCAGGGGCTGAAACAATTAAGATACAATGGAAAACTTTTGAAAACTTACAATCTGATAGGTCGTTATTACATCCGAAGTACTCATGCTTATAACTCTCACATCGCCATACTGAGATATTGTGAATAATGCGTCCCCACTTATGATATATTCGAAATCGTTGATCGTTTCGTTTCGTAAAAATTTGAAATTGTTCAAGTCCAAACCAAATACCTCCAATTCAAAATCTCTCAAATTTCTTAACTCAAGCGTTGTTGTGTTGAATTCCAGCAACCGAATCCCCCAAGGTTCCTGTGCTTTTCTTCTCAGCATATATATCTTATCATTTGTTGTAGAGATAACGAAATTCCTATTGCCAAATAACCTGTACTCCTCAAAGCCCATCGGATTTAAATTGGTAAACTCCACTTCTTTGCAGCTTCTTCTTTTGAAATCTGTGAACAAATGCTTTTTTTATTGGATATGTTTTAAGCGTCCAACAGTTTGTTAGGTGCTACTAGACAAGAGGAGTTGGTCTCTTAGAACACTTCTAGCCTATTTCACTGTATTTCTGGTCCATTTTGCAGAATTTCATTCATTTCTACACTAAAATTCTCGGAAAAATTAGTAATTTTTCTCATACTCCGTTTTTTTTTCGCGAAATTTTATCAATTCTCGGCTCGTAATGTTGTTTTTCAGTCTAGAAATGTGCAGGAATACTAGTCCTTCTTGTCCATTAACCCATCTTACATTATAAAAACTCACCTGTGTCAATCTTATATATGTCGTAGTCATGTCCACCCATGTCTTCAATAATCCAAATATCATTTCCGATGTGACAGAATTTCCTCACAGTCGCCAATGATGAAAAGGATGTGAGGACATTATCTTGTGTGAACCACCCCATACCTTTAAAAAACTGATTGAATATGCATTTTATGTTGAACGGAATAAGCGGGAAAATTCTTAGGGAGAGGGTCAAAAATGAAGAAACAAAAAAGCCAGATGGCGAAAAACAAGCAGAGAATCACTGCGCCTCAAATGTGTTATCAGTCGATGAAAGTAGCATGAATGAGTTAGTACATTAGTTGAAGAGAGGAAAAGCAAAGCGTGTTGTCTAGGTTACGAGTGTAAACACTTCTAGTACCTCACGAGAGTTGCAGAGTGTAAAAATCGTTTGAAAAAATGAAATTGATGAAGAAGAAGGCGGTTGCTCGATTTATCAGGCGATCAAAAAGGAAGAAAACAATTCAATGTCTTTGAGACACGATGAAAAACCTAGACGTTTTGCATAAACTAGTTTAATGCAGTAGATCGATTTCAGAGTCCCATCAAAAGGCAAGAATTTCTATCAGTTTTTTAGCGGAAAACTTTTGCTTCAGCATTATATTTGTAATTTATTCCGGGTCACTTTTAATAGCAAAAAAAAAACGCATGACACGTGATTTTTATCATCCAACATAGTCAATTCTAAACACTCCTTCCACAGCAAACTTTCTAGACTTGATTTTTCGAAGCGTTGCGCATTATTTTAAACAACACCTGCCACGCGAAGCGGTCAGTAGTCGATAAAATGGGCCCATTGGCAAACGGTGTAGAGTGGGCAAATAGTATGGTGGAGTGCTAGAGTGCACAGAGTACACGTATGTGTATAAACACTTAGATGATGGAGCATTTTTTAAAACGCATTTTTCCACACTTTTTTCAAATTTAAATAAGTTTTTGAGGTTGTTCATTACATTTTCAACAAGAGAAAATTATCTTTTGCATAAAATACCGTGCTTTATGACAATGTTCATGTTTTTAACGAGAAACTTTGATTTTCAGGAGATGCAATCAACGAATTGGACCAGGGATACATGGTTCGCCCAAGAAATCGACCCGTACTGAAGTGCAGCTGAGAATCATCCTTTGGTAAGTCAATATGTTTTCCTTGTGACCCTTAGAGGAATTTTTTGTTAGAAAATGCGATTCAACAGTTGGAGAAGGTGCAGCAGATTCTATTTAAGAATCGGCACGTCATCAAGTACAAAACATATTTCATTGATCGGTGAGTGATACAATTTTTTGATGTAACCTTTATAAGCATATTTTATAGATAACGCAAATCAAGAATTGAACGTGAAGTTGATGCTGGACGAGGATATCAACTTGTACTGAGGGGATGAACGAATTACTTTTTTGGTGAGTGGAAACGTTTTTATCGGAATCCTCAAAATGTTTTTGTTTTCAGATGATGCGATTCTGGTGTTGGACAAGACGTTGGATACGTGAAGGGCAAGTGCAACATAAAACCTGAGTCGGAAGCAAGTCGGAAGCATGGATATCTATCATGTGTAATAAAGCTTGTTAGATTTGGTCAGTGAAGACGTTTTTTCTATGATTATTTCAAGAAGATGTTTCAGAAAATACGATTCTGGAGTTAGACAATGCTCAGACGAGGCGCAACAACTCAATTTCCATGTTGGAAACATAAAAATCAACGTGTAATGAAGCCGATTTGCATTCTAAGGTGAGTGATTGTTTTCTAATATGATTTGAAAAGTAGTGTTTTACAAAACACCATCCAAGAATTTGACTTTTGTCACCTGTAGGTTGGCCAAAGCCGCCAAAGAAATCGATCTATATTGAGGTTTGAAGGAAACACTTTTTTGGTAAGTTATAACAAATTTGGGCTCTATCCGTGAAAAGAGGGCCGGCCGTTTTAAAAAGGGCCCTGTAGAATAAAGAAGGCCCGGCAAACATAAAGAGGGCCCAAAAAAATAAAGAAGGCCCGGCCAAAATATAGAGGGCCCAAAAGGATAAAGAGGGCCGATAAATATATTAACCTACCAAATGCTCTGATTTGGTCAAAAAAGTGCCAAGATAGTCTTGAATCGTTTCCGTGCAGTCGACGAAAAATCATATCCACCAAAAAATGCAACTTCAAAGAGCAAAAATGGAAGAATTATCAATATAAAAAACGCAAAATATCTATGGGCCCTTTTTATTCCAGCCGGTCTTTTTTATTTTACAGGGCCCTCTCTATTTTGACCGGCCCTCTTTATTCTGCAGGGCCCTCCCATTTTTGATGTCGGCCCTCTTTATAGTGCTCGGCTCTCTTTTCGCGGATAGAGCCCATATTTGCTATGATGTTGTTATATTTTTTCAGAAGAGAGTTGAATGATGTGCAGCTGGTGGAACCAACTTCGAAAAATGGACATTGACGCGTTAAGGTACCTGCTCAATTTGAATTCCTCGGTGAGTGATATTCTTTCACATATGATTCTGAATATGTTTCTTTAGAAGACACGATTCAGGATCTGGATAAGGATTGTTGGCACACCACGAATCAACATTAAACTTGATGAACAAGAAAGAGCTTGACATTTTTAGAATTCATTTCTTACAATTTCCCAAAACCAATTTATTTTATTTATAGAACACCAAATTGACAAAAATTAAAAGTTTCAAAGTATGTTCATCATTCATGACAATGAATATTCAACTTTCTCTACGATACTTTTCAATTAATTCATCATAGTTTAGAAAGATACGTGGCAGCAAATCCTCATCATGTCGTTGCACCAGTTCTTCAAACTTTGCTAGTTGTGCATCCATATTTTTTTGTATTTGTACATCAACTCTCCTTCTTTTCCATTTTGGTATTTTCAGCTTCTGTTCCAAATCCTCTCGCAATTGTTCAAATTGAAGGTTTTCGAACCTTTGATTCACTCTCAAATCGACCCAAAACCGGGAAGCGCGGTCAAATCCAATTCGAAAGTCTGGGTTTCCGTTAGCCCTTATGGCGATGTTTTCTTTCGCAACTTCATATTTGGCAATCATGTTCAGATGATATTCCAATTGACTCAGCCGCTTTTCTCCAGTCTTCATGGCTAGTAACTCGGCAAATGGTTCTCTATAATATTAGGTGTCTTACATTTATTTTCATTCCATCTTGGTATTGGTAATTCGATCATTGAAGACGTCAAATTTTGTCGTTTGACTGCTTCACTGGCAACTAAGTCATACATACATATTGCTTCTAGTCTTGGACTTCCAATTTCCCAGATTACCAACTGCATCAAATTATCAGATATCACATAGGCTGATTTGGCACTGCCACAAATTGTTGCAAAAGTATCAGGTTCGAGGAAGGCAGCAGTACGAAGAGAATTTTCCTTAAAATCGTATTGAAAAATAGTGCTCCATTTCTTCGTTTGCACATCAAAACAGTCTATCAAAATCTTTCTGTTGTTAAAGTTGACTGCCTGATATATTTGATTGCCACCAGTCCCTGAAACATTTCCGTGAAAATTTAAAACTAAAACAAAAGATAATAACTCACAAACAAAAGACTGCACATATCCGAAATACCCATCAGATTCATCTTCTGTTGCATATTTTGGTTTCCCCCATGGGAGTTCAACTTCACTTGAAAAGAGTTCGAACGTTGAGTTTTTTGTATCATGGCGCAATACGGTCTTTTTGGCAGGGTAAGCAGTACGCACCAAATACACCGACGCATCCAATTCGCATATATTGTACATGCGCTTTTTGTCTCCTTGTCTTCCATCATTGGGCTGTAACAACTAAGTTGATATGGAAAACTTTTGAAAACTTACAAACGGGTTGATTGGAGTTACTTCCAATGTATTTGTGTCAATAACTTTCACCTCTCCGAGAATCTTCTACGTAATACATTGCATCACCATTGATGAGCCATTCGGAATCCATCCAAAAAACACGAAACCTTCCTGGTGGAATATCCACAAAATCTCTCAACTCTAGTGTTGATGTGTTGAATTCGATTAACCGACTCTCCCAAGGGTTACTTATTAAGGATTTATTTCTCTTTATATATATCTTATCATTCCATGTAAAGACAGCGAACCGTCCATCAAGATACGTATTTTGCTCGGTCTCATAATCCATTTGAGTTTTGTTGGTGTACTCAACCTTTTCGCATTTTTTTGTCTCTGAATACAAAAGATAATCTACACTTCATTAAATATTATGCTTCTAACAACTTTGAACTAGGCGCTACTAGACAAGAATAACCAGTCTAAAAACATATTTGAACTTTTAGGGCATGTGCTCAATATTCTAGATACTTTGACAATTTTCTGTTTGAAGCTTGTTATTTTGACAGCTGACCACGTTTTTCTTTTGTTTTAATAACTGAAACAAGCAATAAGCAAAAGTGGTGGAGTCCTAGTCCCAGTTGTTTAGTAGCAGCAATATTCTATCAGTTTCACGCATAATAAATGGAAAAAAAACTCACTTGTATCATATTTCAGTATTTCGTACTCAGCTGCACCAACGTCTTGAATGATCCAAATATCATCACCGATTAGACAGATTTTCCTCTCAACCGCAACTGCAATTGGCACGACATGTTCTGATGAGAACCACTCCATACCTGAATTGAAAATTGATCAAATAAGTATGTTGAACGGAATGAGATAGAAAAATGTTCAAAGAGAGGGGAAGCACATATGGAGCGTTGTCTAGGTTACGGGTGTAAATGTGCACTGGAGTATTTCGTAATGAGATTTATATTAGACGAGATGAGTCAGTACGCATAAGGCGATTGAAAAAGAAAAAAAAAGACAAAATGATTGGGTCAATTTGTATGATTTCTAATCAAAAAATTGCAGGTTTGGTTCCTGCCGAAGTCAACATGTAAGGATGGTGGTTTTGTATATAATAAAGACCAATAGAAGAGAGAATGAATACGAAAAGCATGATAATGCCCTATTGGCCGGTGTATATATACTGCCTTCTTTCCCATGGAGGAAAAAGTAATGCAGAAAAAGATAAATGTCCCTATATCGAATTATAATTTCCCAAAAGGAGTCACGTGATCATTGTTCTTCTACCTACGACGTCTTCCAATCATTCTCCTTCGAATTTTCCAACACAATGGAAATCTAGGAGCTTTTACACAAATTTATTCAATTAAAATAAATACATTGATTTCAGATTCCTATTGATATTCGAAAACCGACGTCCTCAGATCCAAAGATTCATAGATTCTCAAGCTTGCGTATGTTATGTTTGAACCATCGATATTTCTTGTCAAAAACATGGAATGACCAAAAATAAACAGTTTAAACAAATTTTTTATACTCTTAACTTTAATAAAAATATTCAACTTTATATTTAACTTTCTCCACGGTATTTTTCAATTAAGCAATCATAGCATAGTTTCAGAGATCTCCATACGTGGTTTTAAATCCGTTTCATATAGTTGCACCAGTTTTTCAAACTTCGCTGTTTGTGCATCCATGTTTTTTTGTACTTGCTCTTCAACTTTCATTTTTTTGCATCTTGTTTGCTTCAGCTTCTGTTCCAAATCCTTTCGTAATTGTTCAAATTGGAGTTTTTCGAAAGCTTGTCTGTTTTTTAACTGCTTCCAAAAATCCCAAGCAGTATCAAGTCCAATTTGAAATTCTCGGTTTCCGTTTGCTCTTGTGATGAGGTTTTCTTTCGCAACTTCAAATTTGGCAATCATGTTCAGATGATATTCCAGTTGACTCAGCCGTTTTTCTCCAGTTTTCCAGGCTAATAACTCGGCAAATGGCTCTCTATAATATCAGGTATTTTATATTTATTTGCATTCCATCTTCCCTCACCTCAATGGTATTGGTAATTTAATTGTTGAAAACGCCGAATCTTGTAACTTGGTTGCTTCAGTGGCAGCTAAATTATGAAGACATATTGCTTCAAGTCTCGGATTCCCAATTTTCTGGATTACCAATTCCATCATATTATCGGATATTACATAGGCTGATTTGGCACTGCCACAAATATTTACAAAACCATGAGCATTGCTGATAGGAAGAGAATTTTTCTCGAACTCGTAGTGGAAAATGGTGCTCCACTTTTTCGTTTGCACATCAAAACAGTCTATCAAAATCTTTTGTTTTTTGAAGTTGAAAGCTTGATAGATTTCATTGTCACCCGTCCCTGAATCATTTTCGTGAAAATTTAAAACAGAAAGATAAGAGTACTCACAAACAAAAGACTGCACATACATGTAATTCAATTCATGTTTTGATTTCTCCCATGGGAGTTCAACTTCACTTGAGAAGAGTTCAAACTGTGAATTATTTGTATCATAGCAGAATACAGTTTTTATGGCAGGGTATGCCGTAAACACCAAATATATTGACGTGTCCAATTCGCAAATATTGTATGTGCGCCAGCCTTTTAAACTTTCTTCATCACCGGGCTGTAACAACTAAGTTGGAATGAAAAACGTTTGAACACTTACAAACGGTACAAGAGTAACTTCTAATGTATTTTTGTTAACAACTTTCATCTCTCCAGAATGCGCTAAGTAATACATTGCATCACCATTGACGAGCCATTGGGATTCAATCCAAAAAGAACGAAGCCTCTCTGGTTGAAGATCCACAAAATCTCTCAATTCCAATGTCGATGTGTTGAATTCGATCAACCGAGTCTCCCAAGGGAAATCGCCAAGTTTAAATCTCGTCATATATATCTTATCATTTGATGTGAAGACACCGAATTTTCTACCAAAAAGAAAAGTCTGCTCCTCGGTCCTAATGTCCATCGGATTTCTGTTGTTATATTCAACCTTTTTGCATTTTCTTGTCTCTGAATACAAAAGCTATTATATACTTCATCAAATCTTATGCTTCTAAGTTTGGAATATTTGTTACTAGACAAGAAGAACCAGTCTCAAAACACATTTGAACTTCAAAACCTTCAGGTTTGAAACTCGTTATTTTGAAAGCTCACCACTTCTGTTTTTTGTGTTAGTAGCTGAAACAAGACAATAAGCAAAAGTAGTGAGATTCTAGTCCCAGTTGTTCAGTAGCAGCAATATTCTATCAGTTTCACGCCTCATGAATGGAAAAAAACTCACTTGTGTCATATTTCAATATTTCATAACCGGGTCCACCAACGTCTTGAATTATCCAAATATTCTCACCGATTTGACAGGTTTTCCTCTCGATCGCAACTTCAAGTGGCACGACATGTTCTGATGAGAACCATTCCATACCTGAATTGAAAATTGATAGAATATTATGTCAAATATATTACGTTAAACGAAATGAGAGACAATTGTTCAAAGAGAGGGGAAGAAAACATAAAGCGTTGTCTAGGTTACTAGCGTAAATGTGCACTCGAGCATTTCGTAATGAGAATGATAACAGACAAGATGAGTCGATAATAAGGCGATTGAAAAGGACAAAAAAGACGAAAAGATTGATTCACTTCTAAAACTTCTAATCATAAAATTGGACGTTTGGTCCCTGCCTAAACATGTAAGAATGGTGGTCTTGTATATAATAAAGACCAATAGAAGAGAGAATGAATACGAAAAGTATCATAATGTCATATTGGCCGGTGTATATGCTGCCTTGTTTCCCATGGAGGAAAAAAGTGATACAGAAAAAGATAAGAAAAAAATAAATGTCCCTTTATCGAATTACAATTCCTCAAATTGAGTTACGTGATCATTGTTATCCTACCTTTGACGTCTCCCAATCATTCTCCTTCGAATCTACCAACACAATGACAATCTGGGCGCTTTTACACAAATTTATTAAATTCAGTAGATTGACTTCAGATTCCTATCAAGACTCGAAAACCGACGTCCTCAGATCCAAAGATTTATAGATTCTGCTTATGTTAGGATATCAAATTCATGAACCATCAATATTTATTGTCAAAAACACGGAATGACCAAAAATAAACTGTTCAAACAAATTGTTTATATTCATAACTTCAATAAAAATATTCAATTTAATATTCAACTTTCTCTACGGTACTTTTCAATGAATCGATGATAGTTTCTAGAGGTCATAATACGTGGTTCCAATTCCGTATCATATCGTTGAACTAGTTCATCAAATTTTGATTTTTGAGCATCAATATTTCGTTGTACTTGTTCATCGAGTCTCATCTTTTTGCATCCTGCTTGCTCCAGCTTTTTTTTCAAATCACTTCGCAATTCTCTAAAGAAAAATTTTTGCAAGCATTGTCTTGTTTCCAACATGGACCAAAACATCCAAGCACGGGCAAATCCGTTTCGAAAGTGGATGTCTCCGTTAGCCATTATGGCAACGTTTTCTTTCTCAACTTCAAACTTTTCAATCATGTTCAGATAATACTCCAGTCGTTCCAGCCGCTTTTCTCCAGTTTTCCTGGCTAGTAACTCGGCAAATGGCTCTCTATAATAGATAATACATTATATTCACATTTCATTTTCCCTTACCTTAATGGTATTGGTAATTCGATCGTTGAAGACGTGGAATCTTTCGATTTGACTGCTTCACTGGCAACTAAACTATGAAGACATATTGCTTCAAGTCTCGGTTTCCCAATTTCCCGGATTACCAATTCCATCATATTATCTACTATAACATAGGCTGATTTGTCACTGCCACAAATATTTGCAAAATAATCAAATTGGCGGATAGGAAGCATATTTTCCTCAAACTTGTACTGGAAAATGGTGCTCCACTCTTTGTTTTGAATTTCAAAACAGTCAATCACAATTTTAATGTTGTTGCAGTTGAATGCATGATATATTTCATTGTCACCCGTCCCTGAATCATTTTCACGATGGTTCAAAACTTATGGAAACGATAACTCACAAACAGAAGACTGCACATATTTAAAATAAAATTGATATTGTTCCCATGGGCGTTCACCCCATGGGAGTTCAACTTCACTTAAGCACAGTTCAAACTTTGAGTTGTTTGCATCATAGCACAATACAGTTTTTTTGGAAGGGTATGCCGTTCGCACCAAATATATCGATGCATTCAATTCGCATATATTGTATATGCGCTTCTTTTCTCTTTGTTCTCCATCATCGGGCTGTAACAACTAAGTTGAAATGAAACACTTTTGAAAACTTACAAACGGATAGATTGTTATTCTCTCATCCTCTGCATATTTGTTTATAACTTTCACCCCTCCAGAGCTCGCCACGTAAAATATTGTGTCACCATTGATAAACCATTCGGGATCATGCCAATACACACCATTCGGCGGCGGTTGAATATCCTCATAATATCTTAACTGCAGTGTCGAAGTATTGAATTCGATCAACCGACTATGCCGAGGCCTATCAATTTGCATTCTCTTCATATATATCTTATCATTTGATGTGAAGACATCGAATTTTCTATCATCACCAAACATCTGATGCTCGGTCTCATAGTCGATCGGAGTTTTGTTGGTATACTCAACCTTCTCACATTTTTTTTGTTCTGAAAACAACAGACAATGTTTCTAACAACTTGGAAGTTGGTGTTATTGAACACAAGAGACTAGCCTCAAAGCATATTTGAACTTTTTGGTGCTCGATAGTCGAAGTTGTTCAGTAGCACCAATTTTCTAACAGTTGCACGCATAATAAATGGTAAAAACTCACTTGTATCATATTTCAATATTTCGTAGTCATCTCCACCGCTGTCTTGAATGATCCAAATATTATCACCAATTTGACAAGTTCTTCTCGAAATCGCAAGTGCAACTGGAACGGCATATTCTGCTGAGAACAACTCCATACCTGCATAAAAAACTGATTGATTATTATGTTGAACATCATGAGCTAGAAAGTTATCTGACGACAGGAAAAGCAAATTTGTATTCTTCGAAGCGTTGCGTATAATAGGAATGAGCCCCACCATGCGAAGCGGTCACAGATCAATAAAAATATGCGCATTGGCAGATGGTGTAGAGATGGCGAATAATGCGGTGGAGAGCGAGAGAGTGCAAGGGTATAAAAACTCATCGATTGATCATTATTTTTCTGTATTTTTGCCCCTTTTTTTCAACCACAATACTTTTTGGAAAATATTTGTTACGTTGTAAAGCAAAAATAATTACCCTTCGTTCAAAAAACCGCGTTTTTGTGACAATATTCATGTTTTAAACGAGCAACGTTGATTTTGAGATGCATTTCGTGAATTGGACCAGTAATACGTGGGCTATGCACGGAATCAACGCATAATAAAGGAATCTGACTATCTTCTGGTAAATGAAACTGTGTCTAATGTGATCTTTAAAATGGTTTTCTGTTTTTTCAGAAAATGAGATTCGAGAGCGGAACAATGGCTGGACGAGGCAAAAATGAACAAACTCAACATGAAACCCATACCGAACACGGATATCGACGCGTAATAAAACATCCAAGACTTGCATTCTTTGGTGAGCAATATTTTTCTCATTAGGCTTTAAAGCTAATTTTTTGTCTAGAGAACACAATTTGTGAATCGGTAAAATGTTTTATGTAAATTGGGAACACCAAATTGGAAAAAAATAAAAGTTTCAATCAATTTTCATCATTCACGTTTTTTCAATTTTCTCTACGCTACTTTTCCATTAATCGATCATAATTGCTTGAGATCGCCATACGTGGTTTCAAATCCGTTTCGTATTGTTGCACCAGTTCTTCAAACTTTGCTGCTTGTGCATCCATGTTTTTTTGTACTTTTTCTTCAACTTTCATCTTTTTCCATATTGGTTGCTTCAGTCTCTGTTCCAAATCCTTTTGCAGTTGTTCAAATACGCTTTCATGGCGATTTTGTAAACTGTTTAACTGAAGCCAAAAGTTATAAACTCTGGAAAAAAGTTCATTCCCCATATCTTCGTCTTCGGCGAGTTGTTCTTTCGCAACTTCAAACTTTGCAATCATGTTCAGATGAAATTCCAGTTGACCCAGTCCCTCCTTTTCTCGAGTTTTACAGGCAAGTATGTTGGCAAATGGGGCTCTATAATATCGAATATTTTATATTTGTTTGTATTCTATTTTTCCTTACCGCAATGAATCTGGTAGCATAACTGCCGAAGATGTGAAATCATGGAATTTTTCGGCTTCAATGGTAGCCAATTCATAAAGACAGATTGCTCCGAGTTTCGGATTTTGATCTATTTCCCGGATCACTAGCTCCATGCAGTTATCTAATATTATATAGACAAATTTGTCGCATCCGCAAATATTCACAGAGTAATCCATTTTGCCGAGACGAAGAAAATTGTGTTGTAATTCGTATTGATAAATGGTGTTCCACTCCTTCGTTTTAACGTTAAAAACATCAACCACGATCTTTTCTCTGTTGCAAATAAATGACTGATATATGAGGTTGTTTCTTGTCCCTGAATCAATTTTGACATTATTCAAAACTGTTAGAAAAAAGAACTTACAAACATAAGAATCCTCATAGTTATTAAAATCCGATTCATATGTTGGTTTTGCCCATGGGATTTCAACACTCTCCGAAAAGAGTTCAAATTTCGAGTTGTCCGTATCATAGCGGTACACGGATCTCACTCCAGGCGGTGCAGTATGCAATAAATATACGGAAGTATCCAAATCGCATAATTTGTATGTGTAATACTTCCCATCATCTTGTTCATGTGGCTGTAACAATTAAGATAAAATAGAAAACTTTGGAACACTTACAAACGGATAGGTTGTTGTTTTTTGAAGTGTATTTATGTTCAATACATCCACCTCGCCTTCACTCGATACTGAATATACTGTATCATCATCGATGAAGTGTTCGGCTATGCTATCAAACTCATAGTTCTCCTCCTGTTCAGAAACCACAAAATTCCTTAACACAAGTGTCCTTGTGTCAAATTCCATCAACTGACTTGACCAAGAATCTTCTATTAATATCTTCATATATATCTTATCCTTTGATGTAAAGACAGTGAAATCTTTACTACCAAACGTCTCATCTTCGTCCACAATCTCCACCGGGTCTCTGTTGGTAAATTCAACCTTTTGGCAGTTCTTGGTGTCTGAATACATCAGTCAATGTCTTAATAAATGATAAAAACTCACTAGTATCAATTTTCCATATCTCAAAATCAGCTGCACCAAAAACATTTTGAATAACCCAAATATGATCACCAATTTGGCAGGCTCTCCTTGCTGTCGCCAATGTAAATGGGATGACATGTTCTGTTGTAAGACACGCCATACCTGAACGAAAAACTAATTAAATATGCATTTTATATTGAATGGGATAAGATAATTATTTTAATTTTCGATCGAAAGCTCTTCCAGTTTTTTTTGCAGTAAAAAATGTTATTGCGAAATGTTTGCGGACGGCAGTAAGCAAACTGCACTAATATTATATTTGCTTTTTAGTACGGGCCACTACTCTTGACTAAAACGGCACATGAGGCTTGCTGTTTTTTTATCCGACTATTTATAATTTTGGACATGATTTTTTAAAGCGTTGCGCATAATATTAAACGATTCCCGCCATGCAAAGGGGTCACCAATCAATAAAAATGGGCCCATTGGCAAATGGTGCAGAGAGGGCACATGATGTGGTGAAGAGCGAGAGAGTGCAAAGGCCATTCGTATACGTATAAAAACCTATTAGATGGATCATTTGAAATCTTTTTCAAAGAACTTTTTCACAATTTTCTGTTGCCTTTAATATCTTTCTGTGGTTGTTTATCATGTTTGCAAGAAAAAATAATTACCGTTTGTTCAAAACGCCGTGTTTTTGTGACATTGTTCCTATTTTAAACAAATAACTTGGTTTTTAGGAGAAGCAACCCACGAATTAGACAAGAAATGCGTGGTCCACTCAAGAAATCGAGACGTGCTGAAGGAATGCTGACTAGCAGTCTTTGGTAAGCAAGTATGTTTTTGATGTGATCTTAAAATGTTATATTTTTCAGAACAAGCTCTCTGCAAGCTAGTTTCGCCCGATTCATGGATATCGACGCGAAATGAAACTTTCTCGATTTGCTGTCTTCCGTGAGTGTTTTGAAAAAAATTACTTTCAAAAATTGTGTTTTTAGAAAATTCAATTCAACAAGGAGAATTGGCCCCCAACAGCCAACAATCAACTTAATAAAAGGAGAGAAGACTTTCGATAATGGAGTTTGAGCTGAAACAAGTCGTTAGTGACAACAGAAAATCTAATCATTGAATCAGTTTTCAGACCATCATGTCAGCAGTAAATCGTTGGAGCCTGCAACAAATGATGCGCATGGAAGGTTATTTTGAGCAACCAACAATATTGGGATTGACCGGAAATGAAGTATGGTCCGATTGCTGTTTTGGTGAGTAATACAACTTATAATATTATGTTCAAATAATGGTTTTTAGAGCAAGCGATTCGTGGGATTGATCAGCAAGAAAACTGAGAAGAAATTGAGACGCACTGAAGCCAGCATAAATTACATTCTTCGGTGAGTGGTGATTTTTTCGATTTAATTTTAAAGTTATGGTTTTTAGAGCAAGCAATCCGCGAATTCGGGAAAAATGCTTGAGCACTGCTGGAACAAAGAGAAATTGAGACGTGCTGAATCTGGTACGGTCTGGCTGCATTGCTTCTTCGGTAAGTGACGTGACTTTTGAAATGCTTTTGAAATGATGGTTTCAGAACAAGCAATCCTCGAATTTGAGAAGGAGACATTGGTGCAAAAACAACCATGCCATAATAAAAATGGTATTTATGTTCGAGGAAGAATTTTTGGTTAGTTGTATAGCTCGTAGTATGTATTTCAAGAGTGATGTTTTCAGAAGCAGCGATTCGAGAGCTCGACGAGAAGAGGTTGGACCACACTGAAGAGCAAGAAGCTCAAGAGCTCAACATTTGATTATTTTTGACGAGATGGACATCCAACAACTACGGAACAGACCAACATAATTCCATGTAAATTTTGCAACCTTCTTGTTGTATTAGTGCGATGAAGTTCGTTATTTGAAAGTGTCAAGTCGTGTAAACTTCTATCTACTACTTGATGAAACAATTTCACAAGATAGGTAGACAGTTTGCTTATTCTTGAAACACGAAACCGTCCAAAATGACAAGTTTAAATAAATAGTTTATATTCATAACGTTTAATATTTAGTTTTCTCTACGATACTTTTCGATAAATGAATAATAGTCGTCGGAGTTGTTAGGGCCGAGACGTGGTTTCCAATCCGATTCATATCGTTTCACCAGTTCTTCAAACTTTGATTCTTGAGCATCAATGTGTTGTTGCAATTCTTCAACAACTCTCCTTCTTTTCCTATATTGCCGCTTCAGCTTCGGTTCAAGCCTCTCTTGAATTAATTTGAAGTCCCCTGATAGGCACCGTTGTTCAACGTACAGCTCTTTCCAAAGCAGGCTAATTTTGGCAAATCTTATTCGCAAACCCGGATTGCCGTTTGCAAGTATGGCAAGTTTCACCTTTTCATTTTCCAATTTGGCGATCATATCCAGTAGATTTTCAAGTCGACCCAGCTCCATTTGTTCAGATTTCTTTGCTACCAAATAGGCAA
The DNA here is from genome assembly GCA_963573275.1 of Caenorhabditis uteleia. Taxonomy (NCBI): domain Eukaryota; kingdom Metazoa; phylum Nematoda; class Chromadorea; order Rhabditida; family Rhabditidae; genus Caenorhabditis; species Caenorhabditis uteleia. The sequence goes on from OY752138.1 coordinate 18,862,429, forward strand.
ATGGCTCTCTATGAAATAAATGATCAATCAACAAGATCATTTTTTGTTTTCTTACCTCAACGGGATCGGTAATACAATATTTGAAGATGTTAAGTCTTGTATATTGGCTGCTTTGGTGGCAGCTAAGTCAAAAAGACAAATGTCTTCAAGTTTTGGGCGCGGATCGATTTCTCGGATGATCAACTCCACCAAATGATCCGATATCAGATAAGCAGATTTGTCATTACCACAAAAATGTGAATGTGGAAAATAACGATCTTTACAAATACTGATACAATATTTCTCAAACTTGATTTGAAAAATGGTGTTCCACTTCTTTTTTTGCACGTCAAAACAGTCGAGCACAAACATGGTTTTGTCGACATTGTATGCCATGTATATTTTATCGTGTCGCGTCCCTGAATTTCAATAAAATTTCAATACCAAAACAAAAAAAAACTTACAAATTGGAGAATTCACAAGACGAAAATCCGTCTTATCCATCGGTTCAGTCCATTCGATCGCAAGTTTCCTTGAGAACCGTTTAAATGTTGATTTCTTTGTGTTATATCGATGAACCGTTCGCATCATGGGCCACGCAGTGTGCACTAAATAAGTCGATCCGTTCAATTCGCATATCTCGTAACAATTCTTTGTGTAGTTTTCGTTGTTTCTGTCATGCCAATCAAGCTGTAACAATTAACAATAAAATGGAAAAATTCTGAACACCAACAAATCTGTAGTTCGTTAATACTTCAGATGTAGCCATTTTTATAACTTTCACATATCCATCATCTGTTATTGTGAATATTTTGCCATCATTTATGCAAAATTGAGAACTCCACCAATCTAATTCCTCTCCTCCAAAATCTCTCAAACTTCTTAACTCCAGTGTCGAAGTATTGAACTCCAGTAACCGAGTACCCAAAATGCTCTGAAATTTCGGTCTCCACATATAAATCTTGTCACTTGTTGTCGAGATTGCGAATTGCCTTCTAAAAAACAAGTTGAGCTCGTCTCTGAACTCCATCGGATTCATATTGGTATACTCAACCTTCTTGCAGTTTCTTGTTTCTGAATAAATTAGTGTATACTTTCTTCATTGAATTGTATGCTTCTAACTGTTAGAAAATAAGCAAAAGTGGTAGGATCCTGTTCCCAGTTGTTTAGTAGCACTAGTTTTTTAACAGTTGAAAGCATATTAACGGTTTCATACAAATCGAGCCCTCTGTTGTAGATTTACAAATCAATTAACTTTTGTGTGCCTTTAAACCGTAATCTGAAAAACCACTAAAAATTTGGGGTACGGTTTAAAGGCACACATCTCAAAACAGCTCATCGCTTCGGGGAATAAATTGATTTTCTAGGCAACGAGGCCCGATTCGTATGGGAACGATAATAATAAATGATAAATACTCACCTGTTTCATATTTTAATATTTCGTATTCAGCTGCACCAACATCTTGAATAATCCAAATATCATCACCGATTTGACAGATTTCCCTTGCAGTCGCCATTTTAAATGGGATGACATGTTCTCTTGCAAACCACGCCATACCTGAATAAAAAACTGGTTGGATGAGCATATCATGCTTAACGGAATGAATTAGGAAATTATTCGGAGAGGAAGCAAGTATGGAGCGTTGTATAAGTTACAGGTGTTAACATTTGAGTCACATTATCTGCATAACTTAAAACTACTTGGAGCTAAATGAGATTGATAATGGACGATATAAGTGGCTTAGTCAGCGCATCAGGCAATTGAAAAGAACAAGAAAGACAAAATCATTGAGTCACGATGGAAACCTGAGCGCTCTTGCACAAATTTTCTCCATTCAGTACATTGATTTCAGATTCCTAGTCAAAAACTTCTCTTAGTTTTTTATCGGAAAGATTGTTTTTCGACATGTTTGCCGACGGCAGTAGCCAACACGCACTAGTAGTATATTTGCCTATTGTTACGGATCACTTCTCTTGACTAAACACGCACATGATACTTGATGGTTATTATTCTGTATTATCCATTCTATTCATCACCCACACTGCTAATTTATTTTAGGCATAGTTTTTTTAAAGCGATGCGCATAATATTAAACAACTTTTGCCGTGCGGAGCGGTCAGTAATCAATAAAATGGGCCCATTGGCAAACGGTGCAGAGAGGGCACATGATGTAGTGAAGAGGGGGAGAGTGCAGAGGTCATTCGTATACGTATAAAAACCTATTAGATGGATCATTTGTAACCTTTTTTAAATGAACTATTTCCACTTTTCCTTTCAACAAAAATACCATTCTAAGAATATTCATAATATTTTCTAGCAAAAATAATTACCGTTCGCTCGAAATACCGTGTTTTTGTGTCAATATTCCTGCTTTTAACGAAAAATGTTGATTTTCAGGAAATGCAATTCAACAGTTGGACGAGAAAAACGTGGTCCACAGAAGGAATCGACGCGTGCCGACTATCATACTTCGGTAAGTTATTGTTTTTATGCTATGAATAAAATGTTTTGTCTTTCAGAAGCGATCGAAGAACTGAACGAAGGACATGTGGCTAGTGTTGGAATCAATTCATGTGCTGGAACAAATGGAAATTGACGTTGAGGGCGTGCTAGCACTTCGTTATTCGGTGAGTGATATTTTCTTTTATATAATTTGACAAATGATTTTTCAGAGCGCCATTAGAGATTTGGACAAAGAGTAGGAAACATGCCGAGGAACTCGACCCGTACTGAAGTTTTGAAGAAATGTTTTTTAGTGAGTGATATTATATTTTTTCCGATCTTCATATCTTTCCTTTTTCAGAAAATGCGATCAGTGAGCACACGATGCCCATGAAATAAGAATGAGAGCAACCAACAATATTTTAGTGACCGGTACAGAAGCCTGGTTGAATTGCTTTTGTGGTGAGTGATAGAACTTTTGATGGGGTTTTAGAATGATTACTTTCAGATTCAGCAATCGGCGAGCTCAAAGATGAATGATGTAACCAGAAGATATTGAGCCGTTCTGAAGTTGGCTTGGTTGCATTGCTTCTTCGGTAAGTGATGTGACTTTTGATGTGATTTCAAAATTATGGTTTTAGAACAAGCCATCCTCGAATTCAAGAAGAGGTCATTGGTGGAACGAACAACCATGGAATAATAAAAATTGAATCGTAATGAAGCTGGCACGGCCTGGTTTCATTGCTTCTTCGGTAAGTGGCATGACTTTTGGTGTGATTTAAAAATGATGGTTTTAGAACAAGCCATCCTCGAATTCGAGAAAGGAGCATTGGTGCAACAAACAACCATGGAATAATAAAAATTGGATTTTTCTTAAGTTCGAGGAAGGATCATTTCTTCGGTTAGTTGTATAGATCGTGTTATGAATTTCAATATGTTGTTTTCAGAAACATCAACTCAGGAGCTCGACAAGAAGAAGAAGCAATTCAAGAGCTCGACGAGGAGACACAGCAATTCAGGAACTCGACGCGGTGAGGTTGGTTCCAATGAAGAACAAGAAGCTCAGGAGCTCAATAATTGATATTTTCGACGCCAGACCAACATAATCCCATGTAAATTTTTAAATCTTCTTATTGTATTATCCCTAAAATACCATAAATATTATAACATTTCAATGTTTTTCATATAAAAAAATATCTGCGTTTCCATATTTTATTGAAAAATATATAAAATGTGACAAAAAATTGGGTTGATTCAAAAATAAGTGTATTTCGTATGAACAGTAGAGACAAAAAGTGCTTGAAATCGTACAAAAAATGATATAGTTCCAGATAAAAAACATTTGATAAATAACATAACTATGTGATATTTATCAATCATATTCACACCAATGTTTCCTTATTTTCACCAGATTGAGAGTTTCCAAAGAATGCCGTGATGATACCTTCACTGACAAATAGACCACAGGAGAGGAGTGAGAATATCTGAATGTTTATCATGTGTGTTTTGTGCTCTTTTGTCTTGTCGTACCCCTGCCAGAGCCCATCCATTGATTGCACACTGCGAACTCATATCTGACATGCTGTATGAAATAAAATACTCGTCAAGCCATGGACATGTCGAGTAATGCATTTCCAAACCAAAAACGAACAATGTGAATGGCACGGCTCCAAACGAATAGCACATACTCTGAAAAATGTCTTTATTTTGATCCAATTCTCCAGAGAGCCCCCCTCCTATATTTGACATTGGAGTAACAAAGCCAATTGCGAGGAAAAGGGTGTTAATTATAGTGTAGGAAGCACATCTTTATGTATGCACCGCGCAAAAACAAGAGATTTTTGTTTGGCTCACCGTGATTCTCGACACGGAAATCCCGCAAAGATGGATGAGTTGCAGGAAAATTGTGGAGAAAAACAAGAACACCGTGATGCACGCGGATAAATATTGGCCGGATAATCGGAGGTGAAGGAATGTTTCGGGTAACTCGTCGTTTGTTGCGTCATATGTCCATTTATCAGCAGTGAGCATTAAATCCTAAATTTATAAGTGTTATCATCAACTGATAACCTGATAAACCTGATAACGCCCATCCTTTTGCACTTGATACTTGCCAAACCCCGAGAATATCAAAATGTTAATCAGTAGCAGCAAAATCTGAAAGATTTCAATATTAATCATCTAATTTGGCCCAAAAGAATTAATCCGTTTGATCTTACCATATTTGCAATCCTTATTGAGAACGTGATTTTTGTTGCACTAACATCATCACTACGACGAGTTTCAACTTCTGACTCGAGCGCTTGAGCAACAAGAATGAGACGGTTCAATGTGCCAGTCGACACTTTTCGGTCGCTCTGCTGAAAAATTTATGGATGATGGCTCATCTGGAGCCAACTCACATCCATCTTTGACTTTGAGATTCCTGCAATCGCCGGCACACTACTAGACTTGCATGCTCGCTGAAAATTTGTAATAAGATGAAAAAACAATAGATGAGAGGATGTAGAAACGTGACAAGGTTTGCGATAAAATATTGGTGGGTGTATGTCAATCGCAAACGAGCCACAAGGAAAAACCAAAGAAAAATGAGTGGATGGTGGGCAGGGCCGGCCACCCCATCAATTCATATGCGTATGTATTTTTCGAAAGTGTTGTGTGCCTTCCAATTGTCCAAGGCATCATAAAATGTGTTGGGTACTACATGTAATTTGACCACTTTGGGATGTGAGAGGGGGGAAAGGTTGCGTCATTATGAAATGCCAAAAAGTGTGAAAACTGATAATGTTTTGTGGCTCATGTATATTATGTTCCGGCTCCAGACAAAATAATTGAATTCGTTTTTAGATCCGCCTAGACGAAGTATGAAAGGAGGGAGGGTTTGCAGAAAATGAAGACGAGCAAAAAAAAGAAGGAGAAGAAGAAAAAGGAAACTTTTCCAGATAATTACACCAAATTAATTGTGGTTGTTCTTTTTTCCTCCCTTGCTTCTTCGCCGTCAACGCAAATGGCTCACTTTTCCAGTGACTAACCTCATAGGAAACCAGTGACCAGAGAGTATATTATACTAATGTAAGTAGAATATTCAAGTTTTTGTTGCTTCCTCTCTGAGAAAAGGATGTGACAAAAGAATAGTTTTTTTGGTGAAAAAAAGGAAGAGGAGAAGGAGGCGAAATGTTTGAACATGAAAGTTGAAATAAAAAGGAATAGAGAATGCTAATGGAGAGCGCCAAGCGATAAGTTGAAGAAATCGTGGCCATTAAGAGCCCCATGCAAACGATTTTGGGGGGGGGGGGGGGGGCGACGAGCCAAAAACAGAAGATGAGCCCCACAAAGAGCACATGAAGTATTTCACGCGATTTTTCATTTTATCCGGAATGGATACAATTTTTTTCGTGTGTTCATTTTCAATTTGTAGTTATGTTGTGTTATGTCTAGGCGGTTTTAGAACTGTGTGGCATGTAGATAAATTGGATTAGTGTGGAGAAGAAGAAGAAGAAAAAAACGGCGGATGTTTCATTTGGTGTGACATCACAACATAGCATAAAAGTTGTCATTTTCAGGAGGAAAAAAGAGGGAAAAAAGATGAACCGAATTGGTCAGAAAACAACAATGCTATAAAATAAAATAGTGGGTTCGGAACACTTGGTCGCTTTTTTATATTCATAGAAACTTTTTTTTTGGGGGGCTGTGCGAAAAAAAACGGAGGCAAAAATATTTTTGTTGGTTTAGTGAGGATGATAAGGGATGGAAACTAGCGACGAAATTTTGTATAAGCTTCATTTGACGATAGTGATTTAAGAAATGTGTGTATTTTTAGATGGTTTTGATAGAAAAATAATATGAATATACACACACACCTGCCTCTGAAGCCCCCAGACATAAAAAATAAAGGGAAGGAAGTTTTTCGTCATGCCATTTCCTTATGAATGGTATCAGTTGCTGTACCTAACAATATATGACGATTCTCAGAAAAGGAGTTCTAAAAATAAAAAGAGGCTAAAGAAAATATTCATGATAATTTGCCTAATTAATTATACACTCACCATTTCGCCTCATTACATTCATGCATATCAATCAACTCACCTTGTTTGCAATTTTTTCCATATTCCCGAATTCTTTATCCATCGTCACTTGCTTCCTCATTTTTTCCATCTAGAAAAAAAAAAGATAATAGGTTTGTTTAGGATAATGGATATCAGTCGGAAAGCGTGGGTTGAATGGGATGATGAGGTTTTTTTGGTGTTGAAACGGAAGGAAGGAAGGATAATAACATTTTTCACCTTTTCAATGGAATAGGGATGAAAAAAATGCAGATGTTTTATGAGAGGATGACAGATGATTTGACCGAGGAAGAAAAAGTGGGAAAAAGGGGAACGCAGTGTTGATATAGGCACATGATAATTTATGTGTTTGGTGGAAAAAGAAAAGAAAAACTGATTAGCCCGAGACACTCTCGCCGATTTTCAACTCTATCAGCGAAAGAGGCCCGCAAATCCAATCTTATGATTTGAATGTGTGAAAAAAGAAGAAGACGAAGGAAAAATGGGCGATGAGCAATATCTATCGGCACGAACACTCAAATCCACACGCATAAATCGGTGTGTTTTATCCGGCTTCCATTTCCCTCTCGACTCTCGAAAACAATATCCTCCCTCTTTTTGCCCATGGATTAGTGATATAATCCGTTGTCGTTGCCTTGGTGCATATCAGAACTTCATTATTTGATAAACACGAAATTTTGTCGTGAGGAGAATTTAGGTTTAGATACGAAACGAGACCGGATGTTAATACTCGAATAGGGAAGTTAGGAGAGATTGAAAATAAAAACAACTTTCGTTTTTTGGTTTATCAATCCCTTACAAACAGCTTCTAATGAATTTTCGGGAATAACTTTATATAAATTTGTCGGTTTGTACATATAAATAGTTTAACAAACGCAAAATATTCAAAGAAAACGATTAATTGTAAAGTTCATCGCTTTTCCAGTTGACATGGCGAAGATTATGACGACGTCCGCTGGAATAATAAACATGAATATTGACCACATCATTCGGTTTTTCGAATAATCTTAACGCCAGATTAGTATATCTGATTTCTAATCCCTTTCCTCCCTCTCTCCCCCCTTATTTTTGATTAAATTACCCATGAATCTTTGATGAAATTCGATTCAACTTTGGAATGCCACCAACGACACCCGACTCGATACCACACTCATCGACACCTCTCAAGATACGGAAGAAACCATCCTCTCCCCAGTCGGTGTTCCATGAGTTGGCGCATGTCCAGTATGGGATTCCATCCTCGATTCCCCATCCGATGAGCTTGACAGCGTGTCCTCCTCCCAGCTTTCCACCGGTGTGCTGTAAAATTTCTTGTTTTGTTCTGAATCAAAATCTATAGATGTACCACATAGACTCCACTTTCATAGTTCAAGAAGTCCTCATAAACCTCGAAAGCAATTTCCAATGGTCCATGAGTCATCAACTCCTTTTGAATCGACTCAACATCATCCTTCACACCATAGGCGGACGATCCATAGAACTTGTCCTCAGAGTATGTCTTGTCCGAGTATCCATCAACGCACTTCTTCTCGCACTTTGGTGTTGGGTACAAGTCATGTGGGCATGGTTCGAAGTGAGTCTTGTGAGAATGATGCTCACATGGTGCGAATGGGTATGGTTTGCATCCAGAGTTGGCGGTGAAGTTGGAGCCGGTGACAATTCCATCTTTCACCCAGTATCTCCACGCGGCGAGTGGATCACCACCATTGCAACCGTATCCACAGGACTTGCAACAACTGAGAAGATCATCGGCTGATAGGGTGACTTGGATCTCTCCTTGGGAAGCGATACAAATACGATCGGACATGGCTTCAACAGCACCGAACGCCCAGCATGATCCGCAGCTAGATTGATCTCTGATGTTGTTGAGTGACTCGCAATTCGGCCAGTTTTCACGTGAATCGAAACTTTCTGGAATGGACATTTCCAAGTCCTTTGTCTTGGACAAGTGTTGTTTGGCCTGTAATAATGTTTTTCCACTGATAAGGAAATTTGAGTGAAATCACATGACTGATAGCTATCTATTTCTGGTGTGTGCCTATTCAATTTCGAAAACAATATAAGTTAATCCTAATAGGAATGTGCACTTGCCAATTTGCATTATGGAGAAGGAAATCCTACCTTGACGGAGAGTCTAACATGATTCACACCCATCAATCCCCATTTCTTCTCCTCATGTCCATTGTAGACGCTAGTGAAGCGCTTTTGTTTTTTGGCCTAGACACAATAAAGTGATTTGGTATATATTAATGGGATTAACATACAGTCCACAAGTTTTGCTTTCTATTGACATAGCTGATAAGCTCCTCACCATCAAGTTCAGATGCGTAGGTGCTGATCTCGCGGTCACGGTACTTGTCTGAAAGTTTAGAGCATTTTGAGCAAGAGTTGAGAAGGACAAACCTAGGACAGACTCCTTCTCATCGCAGAGACAGCTCACTGCTGCAATTGCAGTGAATAGAAGAAGAAGGGTTTTCTGGAACATTCGATATTTCAATTTTAGTATGAAGAAATAAAACCAACCATTATGGAGCAGACAACCAATTACAAGTTGTCGATGGAGGTATGGTGCGTTATCAGCGTGCTTATATACATGTTTTTGAAATGGACAGTTGATAAGCACCAAGTGGGGTCATGTCCATCACAGTGTCATGTAAGGCAAGGCACAGATTATTTCATTGTCGATTCGTTTTGGTGATAATGGTTTGAACTCGAGTGATAGTGGCATGACTATGATAGTTGTGTAGTTTTAGTATTTTAAATGGATGTTGGGAAAAGGAAATATGAAGATAGTCTAACTATATTGCTTGAAAATTTTCATGAAAATGTTTGAGGTATCTTTTCCTGGAAGTCTGTCAATCACACCATATGACTTTTTACTTATTGACACATGAAATCTGATAAGAAATATGTGATTTTTCAGGAAAATTTGAACGACGTTTTGAATAGTTTCACATTTTTCTCCGAGTCCTGAACCAACTACTATGAAAAATTTCAGTGAGTGGGAAACAAAAAAGGTATTAAAAACAATTCGAAAAAATTCATCATCACAAGATTTGGAAGAACAAAGAAAAACGGGAAGTTAAAACAAAGTATACAAGATTATGATATCATAATCTTCAAGATTTTATAACAAAGATATGATGGAAGAATGATGAAGGTACAAAATATACAACTGCAATAAAATTAGGGAACAAATAAACAAAACCATCAAAGTACAATAAAACGAATCAGAAACGAACTACATTTTATGATAGAGGCAAAATAGAAATGAATATTTCACGCAACCTATGAAAACCCCTTTTCATTTTCATTTTCAAAACGTAAGCAAAAAATCATTTTCGAAAATGAAAATGAAAATAAATAAATGAATATTGAAATTCGTGAAATCGATACGTGAGATATAGAGGGGGGAATGAATAATCAGAAATAGTCATTCCTGATATTCATTTCGGTGATGATCAGTCGCTATTCCAAGAAGTACTCTCAAGGGGTCCGCGGTTTCTGGCGCGAGCGTAAGGTGGCGCGAGCTCCATACGGGCCGCTTCCTCAGTCGCCCTTGGCTAGTAAACCGATGACTGCCAAGCAATATTTGTATTGGCTTGATCAGCGCGACAAGAAGGAAGCAATGGCTTTGCTTATCAAAAAATTAGCCAAAAAGAATGATACTCAAGGTAACTAGAAACAAATCAATCTAGAAAAATCAAAACAATTTGCAGGAAATTGGCTTGATTGGTGTCTCCATATGGCATTGACCATCATGATCATCATCTTCTTTGGTCTTTTACTTCTCTACGTAAACATGTAAATCAATCCCTATTTATGTGTAACTGAATAAAAATGTATAGATACAAAAACTGTTTTTTTACAATGTTTAGAAAGTTCAGAGTCCGCCCGAAGGAAATTAAAAGAAGATATAAACAAATAACTTATTATAAAATACAACTTGAACTTTAATTCCTGCAGAACTGTATCTGGCTTGAAGTTGAGCAAAATAAATTCAAATCAAATGTATCTAATGTAAAAATAAACATTGCGGTACTTTGCCAGTTGAAATCAAACCTTGAAATCCTTTCTTTTTTGTGATTCTTGGTTGTTTCAACTGCTATTGGTGCATTGTCGTATTAAGTGGTGCTCGGGCTCTAATGATCGTTATTTTATCTTGTGATCAGTTGACTGGTGCTCCCAGTAGTTCGAAGTCTATTCCATTGATGACAAAATTGTATTTCAGTTTTTTAAAACTTCCGAAACCGAGCAAACTGAGCCCTATATTGCCGATCCACCTTGATAATTCTAACATCATCTGGAAATAAGTATATATACATATCATATTGTAAAAATTCCATTTACAAGCTGCTAGTCCTGATTCCCCTTTAGTTGATTCATTGTTGTCTTCATATTCACTTTGATCCATGGTTTTTTACCATAACTCCAAGAATTCCAAGTTTTCTACTTCTACTGCTTAAGATGTTTGGCAATATGTAGACCTGCGTTGTAGAAACTAAACAAGACTTACTTTATGTAACTTTCAAATGGATAAAAAACAATTCAAATGCTATGTTTTTTGCTGAAAAAGTCCCAACCCTTTGTTTATCTCATGCATTCCCCCTGTGCATTTTCAGAAAGAATTAAGTAAACACGAAAAAAGAGACGAGATTATCAACAAGGTAGATGGGTTATCACAGAGAGTATGCTAATTTTTTTCCAAATTTCTATGAATCTTCCCAATCTACACTTGCCAAGAAGACAACATTGATATAATTATTGAGGAATTCACTCAACGTTGAAGTGTTCTACGCTTTTTTTCAATTTTACACTCGAAACCGTTCCAGTAACCCGATTGCTCTTCAATTCAGCATAGCAACTACCTGTCGTGTAAGATCTATCAAAAACCAAGTTCAGTTTTTGTTCCAGCAATTATCGTGTTCTAATCTAAGATTTATTCTTCAGATCATAACTATCATTGAATAATAGAACAATTTCAACAAAAAGATGTGGCATAGATATGTTGATTAGGAGTGAACAGAAAATAAAATTGATATGAAATGATAAAATAATGATAATAATAATGATAATCTAAACATTCGGGAAAATAGACATAACATGATACGTATGTGAAGAAGTGATGATTATATAAAAAATGAAGAGGTAATGATAACATAATAAATGAAGAAGTAATAATTATGTAGTAAACAAAAAATTAATCATTATATAATAAATGAAGAAGTAATAATTATGTAACAAACAAAAAAGTAATGATTATATAAACGACTCAAGTTTGGGTACTACATTGATAAGGTTCAGGTGCTACATTAATGCAGGTTTAGATCCTACATTGACATAAACTTAAAACCTAGAGCATCATCCATGATGGGTCTTAACAAAATTAACAGTCGAGTTGTCCTCCTATCTCGCCGTCCATTGATCCATTCCAGCGCCATTTTGTGATGTCGACGGAGGCGCTCATAATTCAGCCCGTAGGTTTAGCTCCATCTTCTCCCACTGGTGAAACAAGCGGGTTCCTTTATCAACGTAGATCGTATCGAGGTGGGCCCCATCACTGAAATTTTGAATAAAGTTATTTTATAAAAATTGTTTGTTTACCTTTTTGTTATGCCGACACAATCATCCATATTTCAACTAGTAGGATTTGGTCCAGGTTGCCCGCGAATGAACCAAACCGTAGATTGCATTGACTTGTCCATTCTGGCGCTGCGCTTCCATTCGAGATCCGCACGATATGACCTTTACGAATCGGGCAGTGTCATCCTCCATCGTCATTGTTGTCATCAAAATCTATTGCTCCTACGTCCACTCCGGCGTCTCGTTGAATTGCATCTAATTTTGATTTCCATGAATTGGACAGTGTTCTCCTCCATCGTCATTGTTGTCCTGAAGTTCCATGGCTTATCGATCCACTCCGTCGTCTCGTTGAATCGCAACTAATTTTGATCTTTATCATTTGGACAGTGCTGTCCTCCTTCGTCATTATTTTCATCGAGTTCCATTGCTCCTACGTCCACTCCGGCGCCTCGTTGAATCTCCTCCATTTGAATTTCCTTCCAATCGTGTTAACCTCCATTGTCATTGTTGTCCTCGAGTTCCACAACGCATCGATCCATTCCGGCGTCTCGTTAAATTGCATCTAATTTTGATCTTTATTATTTGGACAGTGCTGTCCTCCATCGTCATTATTTTCGTCGAGTTCTATAACTCATCGTCCATTCTTCCGACACCTTGTTGAATCGCATCAATGATGTTTCTTCAAACTGTGCTGTCCTCCATCGTCATTATTTTCGTCGAGCTCCATAACTCATCGTCCATTCGTCCGGCGTCTCGTTAAATTGTTTCCAAGAGGTTTCATCAAACTATGCTGTCCTCCATCGTCATTGTTGTCTTCCAAGTCCGGGGCATATCGATCTAATCGGGCGTCTCGTTGAACCGCACCTATTTGGGATCTCTACGGAATAAGCCGTATTGTTATTGCATTCACTGGCTTGTCATTTCATGTTGATTTCAGTGCATCATGATGAGCCCATAATCTTCTATCGTGGAGTTTGATCTTTTTCAAAGTAGATCGCATCAATTTGAAATCCATAACTGCAAAATTTTACTCAGGTTATTTCACAAAATGGATTTTTACCTTTTTGTGATGTCGAAGAAGTCGTCCACCACATTTAAACCCGTAGGTTTAGCTCCATCTTCTCCCACTGGTGGAACGAGTGGGTTCCTTTGCCAACGTGAATCGCATCCACTTGAAACCCACATCTGCAAATTTCAATTAGTGTTGCTTCACAAAATGGAATGTTTACCTTTATGTGAAGTCAAAACTGTCCACATTATCAACCCGTATAGGTTTAGCTCCAGCCCATGAAAACCCAAGGGGTTTCTTTTCCAGCGTAAATCGCAGCTAGCTGGCACATAACTGCAAACTACGATTAGTGTTATTTAACAAAATGAAATGCTTACCTTCTTGTTAAGTCGAAAACGTCCTCCACATTAAACCCGTAGGTTTAGACTAACTCCTTCGCGGCCAGAAATTCGCGATGTTGAGTGATAGTATGTACTGAAAACATGATATTATTGAAAAGAACGGGGTTAAACATTCAAAAAACGAGCGCGCGGGAAAAAAAGAAAGACTGCGCGTTTTCGCGTGTTTATTGTTGTGTACGTATTCGTGTCAAACTGCAAAGGTCACACAGGGTGTGTGTTGCGTGGTGTGTATGACAATAATGTATGCGTAGATAAGAGGGACAACTCTTGTTCGAAACTTGATGGGCAAGAAGATTTAAAATGATTTGGCATCTCAGATTTCACCACTGACGAGGAATCACTGAAAAGAACGTTGGATTGCACTTCTCTTTTTCTTTTTGTATATTTGAATATGTTCCTGTTGGAACTAATTTTTTCCAGACAATGAAAAATAAGTTCAGCTATTGTTTCAGCAATATCTAATCGAATTTTTATTGATAATATTATTATGATTGTTTAACAATGAAAAACTATTAACAATAATATAGGAATGGTCAGAAAATTGATATGGTATGATAAAATAATGCAATAATAGACTGAAGTAGGCAATGAGAAAAGAAAAACCTTGCTAAATCAAGAAATATTGACATTTCAAATGAGCTTATTTAAGAAATCGAGATGTATCAAAATAACAACAATATGTAGAACAAAAAATTGATATGGTATGATAAAATGATGAGGAGCTAAAAAAGGGTAGGGAGAAGGTGTAGATGAAAAATAATCAGTCACTATCAGTGAACCTAGGCATAAAGGTAATTGACGACTATTCCGATTCTTGGTTGAATGATTGTCATTTGAGTCATTTTTATCCGTCGTGCTCCACTTTCCAATCAGACAATTTTTCCTTTAAATATCAGTCCAATCATCATTTTTTCATCCACCTGCATTGTTCCCACTCTTATTCTCCAAACTATAGTGAGGATTCTGAAAGAAATTTATAAGTATTCAAAAAACTAGAGAGATATCACTTACAAATCACCCGTGTAGTTCTGGAATTCCGCTGCATATCAATCCATTCCGGCGCTTTTCGTTGAATGACATTCATTTGGGGTCAATACGAATCGGATTGCTGTGTTCTCCTCCAATCCCCCTGTTCATCGATCCATTCTGGCGCCTCGTTGAATGGCACCATTTGGGGTCAATACAAATGGAATCGCTGTGTTCTCCTTCAATCCCACTTGTCATCGATCCATTCTGGCGCCTCGTTGAATGGCACCATTTGGGGTCAATACAAATGGAATCGCTGTGTTCTCCTTCAATCCCACTTGTCATCGATCCATTCCGGCGCCTCGTTGAATGGCAACCATTTGGGGTCAATACGAATTGGATCGCTGTGTTCTCCTTCAATCCCACTGCTCATCACTCCATTCCGGCGCTTTTCGTTGAATGGCATCCATTTGGGGTCAATACGAATCGGACCGATGTGCTCTCCTCCAATTCCACTGTTCATCAATCCATTCGGGCGCTTCGTTGAATAACATCCACTTGGGGTCAATACGAAATGGACCACTGTGTTGTCCTCTAATCCCACTGTCCATCGATCCATTCCGGCGCCTCGTTGAAATGTATCCATTTGGGATCTTGGCGAAACGGACTGACTTGTCACCCAGTGCCGTGTTTCACTGTCCATTCCTGAGCCTCGTTGAATCGCATCAATTTCAGATCCATCTATTCTGTGTTTTTCTTCATCGTCATTGATATTCTCCAATTTCGTGGCTCATCCGTCAATTCTGGCGCCTTGTCAAATTGCATCCACTTGAAATCCATAACTGCAAATTTTGGTTCAGTTTGTTATTACAAAAGTTGTATGTTTACCTTTGTGTGTAGTCGATACTGTCCACATTTTCAACCCGTAGGTTTAAGTCCTTCCTGTCCACCCATGAAAACCCAAGGGGTTTCTTTTCCAGCGTAAGTCGCAGCTAGCTGGCACATAACTGCAAATTACGATTAGTGTTATTTAACAAAATGGAATGCTTACCTTTATGTGAAGTCGAATACGTCCTCCACACTTAAACCCGTAGGTTTAGGCTAACTCCTTCCTGTTCCCAATTGAATCGAATGGTGCCTTTCCCAGCCAGCGTACATCGCAGCTAGCTCGCACAACTGCAAATTTTGGCTTATATTATTTTACAAAATAGAATGTTTACCTTTATGTGAAATCGAAAACGTCCTCCACATTAAAACCCGTAGGTTTAGACTAACTCCTTCCCGCCCAGAAATTTGCGATGTTGAGTGGTTGTCTTTACTGAAAACATGATATTATTGGAAAAAACGGGTTGAAATATTCAAAAAACAAGCGCGCGGGAAAGAAAATAGAAACTGCATGGTGTAACGTATTTGTTATTGGTTGTTTACGTGTAGGGGTCAAACTGCAAAGGGCACATAGTGTGTGTACGTATGCATAGATAAGAGGGGGGAACCCATGTTCAAAATTTGATGGGCAAGTAGATCAAAACGGATTCTGTGTCTCAGGTGTCATATGAAAAGCTCACAATTTTCAGATATTCTGGCACAAATTGTCATTTGTTTCGATGAATTATCAGCTTGATAAACAGTTTTATCAATTGCCCATCTGTTTACATTTTGATTTCTGATGCCTTCACTACTTAATTTGTTAGGGTATGTATTTCTCACAGATACTTGATGCTTATAAATCACTATTATTTATAAATAACACTTTTTCACAGTCCAAAAAATCATGTTTGTAATTTGAACCTAGAATGCCTCATTAGCCATATCCTACTCAAACGGATGTAACATATATTTCCGGTTATTTTTGAGTAGTTCCTCAATTCAGAGAATGATACTGGTCAAAAAATTAAGAGTATAAGAAACCGGAGTTTTGACCATACTTTAACCTAATCAGTATTTGAAAACAACATAAATCAAATGATACACCCAGACGTTTTCCTGATAAGGAAGTTAAGCTTTTTGACCACTTTATTGTTTTTCATCATCTTTTCAATTTTTGTAACTTTCAGCTAAGAAAAATGAGCAACCCTGACATCCCGCAAAACAATGTGATGCGCTATTTTGCTCTAACATTTTCGATCATTTGTGTTGCTGCTATTGGAACATCTTTGTTTACTGAACGTAAGTGAACTTCTCTAGATAACAATGATCAAACAATTTCAGATTGGGTGGAGATTGAGGTAGTGAATCCAACCGGCTACAACTTCAACCTCCATCGAGGCTTGATGCAATGGGTGTGCATCAGTCAGAAGGATATCAGTGACCGGAATTGTGTTGCCAAGTATCCGGTATATACTTAAAAGTTTCACTTTGAAATACTGTCATATTTTCAGTTATTCCCCGGCTGGCTAAAATCCGTATTCATTTGTATGTGTGTGGCATTTGGCACCTCCATTGTTCTAGTAGTTGCACAGTTGGTCTCACTGTTAGTCAAAGTAGCAACCTAAAAGTCACATGCTTGATTTTCAGAATAATAAGAAAACATAGAATGTACTTCTCAATAATGTGCACTTTGCTCGCGTTTATCACATTCATTCTCTTGACCATTGCTATCGGTATTTTTGGCGGAGAGGCCAAGGCATTGTACTTTGGTAGTGTACCATTTTTAATCCTATTTAACTCAGCAACTTTCTAGAAACTTACATCTACAAGTCCCTAACAGTTTACTGTCAACTTGGCTGGTCCTACTGGATATCTATCATGGCTATTATCATCGCAGTTTTGGTCACCTCATTGGAAACCGTTCAAATTTTCCTGAACAGCAATATTGGATACCCGTCATCTGCACTACCACCTGAGGCAGTTGCCTCATGGAAATACACCTTATGATTTCATAATTTTGTATGTATCATTGCGAAATGAATCTTGATGATTCAATGTTGGAATAAAGTTTTTATGAACCGTTTGACTGGATTTCATCACAATCTGAAAGTTTCAAAAAAAATTGAAAATTTTCAGATATAACTGAAAATGAACGTTTGGAACTTCCCAATTATGAGAAACTTGATATTTCTTTTCTAGACATGAAATGAACCAAACTATGCATTCATGGAATTTCGTTACTTTTTCACGTCGTTTATTTGCTAACGTGACAAACATCATGATCTGAATCAGCGAGTCAATCGTGCGCAAACTGTAAGCAAAAGTATAGTTTCTGGAAAAACCGTCGATTTATAGGCTGGCGTGGTGTGTTTCAAAACAAACATGGTACCCTATGAATCACAAATACTGTATTTAAATTCGATCGTGTCTCGTGGAAAACGTCCTTTTCTATCAGCTTCGTATTTTTCAAAACACAAACCAGAAATAGGTGATCATCTGTAGGGCCCCATAGTATACTTTTCCCTCCTACTTCTTTAAATTCAATTAAAATCAAGATTGAATTCAACCTACTCCTTTTTTTGTTTCGTTGAAAAACCAAACTTCTGTCATGAAAACTCCACTATTTTTAGAGACTTTTACTGAAAACTTTAAGACTTTCATCATGACTGCTGGTTAGTTTCTGATATATTTTTGGTTTATCATTATCAATTTATCATCTTATATCATTCCAGCAAGAATGTCACACCATCACAAGGCCCCATTTGTCACTGCAGGGCTTATTATCATTGTCACTGTGCTCACAGGAGTTGCCACATTCACAAATTGTAAGCTTTCGAAATTTGGTCAGATCAGTCGTGACAATTCTTAGATTGGGGCGTAAACACAGGCCAGAACGTTAACACTGGCATCTATCCATGGGGTAAATCCGACGCCAACATCCTTTTCAAGAGGGATCCCGGATGGTTACAGTGTGTGGTTGTCTGTCAATTGATGGCCTTCTCCTTCGAGCTCCTATTCTGTCTTTTGGTCATTCCAGCAATGTAGCTTCATTTTTCAACTCCCACACATCTCTATTCTATTTTCAGAATTTTCCGTAAATTGATGCCAGTCCATGCCGCCTGCTCAGTTCTCTCATTAATCATCTTCATCCTA
This sequence comes from Caenorhabditis uteleia, assembly GCA_963573275.1. Lineage (NCBI taxonomy): Eukaryota > Metazoa > Nematoda > Chromadorea > Rhabditida > Rhabditidae > Caenorhabditis > Caenorhabditis uteleia. Next base: position 18,880,894 of record OY752138.1, read on the forward strand.
CTCTCAATTTCTGTGATTGTATATGGGGTGAATGTCTCGAATTACAACACTCTTGTTGTACCGCTCAAAGTAACCGAGTATCTAGCAAAACTTACCTGACATAACAATTACAGCTTGGTTGGTCATGGGGAATATCATTAGCAGCTGCCATAATGGCATTCATACTACTAATGGTAAATGCAACATCCACTGGATACGCAACATACACCGAATACCGATAATTGTGATATTTCCTATGTGCAGATGAATAAAACGTTTTGTTCACATGTGTAGTGCGATAATCTTTGTGACCTGAGGGCCTAGATCAAATAATAACGCAACAGTTGTGTATAGGCCAACGTCATACGACAACACATTGAGTCATTAATGTTACATGTAATCTGTATTGTTTTTCCCTATTGTTTCGCCTCAAACACCAATTACGTGACTCATGTTGTGTTTCAAGCGATAGGAAGAACAGCTGCCCACCGATTGGGTCGGCACAATAAAAGAGCAGCCAAAACACTGGTGTTGTGTCTTCTCCGCCGACAGATGCATTCTATTTGTGCCGCCGGTTTTCTCCTCATTGATTTTCCTCATTTTCATCTTTTTATCATCCTATATATTAGGTTTACTTCCAGATATGCGTTCTCTCATCATCGTTTTCTGCCTTATCGGCTTCTGCGCTGCCATCGAAATGTTCGGAAGAGATCAATCATCTGCTGTAAGTTTCAAATGAAGAAAATTAGAAAAAAATGTGTTTTTCAGGTCCGCGGAAAGTTGATTTGTGATGGTCGACCAGCATCAGGCGTTCTAGTCAAGTTGTGGGATGTTGATAGAAGTAAGCCATAGCTAATCCTAACAATAATTCCCCATTTGTTTCCAGCCGACTCGGATGATCTCCTCGACTCCGGCAAAACCGACATGAATGGCGAGTTCTATCTTGCCGGCTGGACTAAGGAATACACCACTATCGACCCAAAATTGAACATCTACCACGATTGCAATGACGGAATCAAGCCATGCCAAAGAAAGTTCGGCATCAAGATTCCAGACGAGTACGTGTCACATGGCAAGAACCCAAAGAAGGTCTATGATGCTGGAGTCCTTCAACTTGCTGGATCCTATCCAGGAGAGTCCCGCGATTGTCTTCACTAATTCTTTTGATGAAATACATATGTTTTTTTCAAGTTCAACTAATAAATGATTCATTTCAATCTTAAAAATCACAGAAAATCTATAAAACGCTAAATTTAATTGAATAGAAGTTGATTAAAGTATCTCGAGCAGTGGAGGAGCCCGGTACGACACATTTCAGTGGTGCGGACCACTGACATTCTATCAGCACGCTCGAAATTGCTACGGACTAATTCATAATATTGGCCATCAGAGAGCACAATTGAGTGGAGCATCATGCATTTCATGCGGAGAACGTCGATGAATTTGCTGAAATGTCATCATGCCTCAAAATAGATACATCAATATTTACCTAGACTTATCAGAGAATCGAAGTGTTTCATCATCCCATCTTACTTCCATACGTGTCAATCTTGGACAATTTTGAGCGATACAGTCAATAAACTGATCGACATGGATTTTTGCGACAACTTTTGGACAGCAGTCCTCAGCTATTCCCATCACAAGAACTCGAACATTTCTCAATTGAGGAATCATATTCATCCAGAAGTATTCGAGAAGTTTGTGTTGGCCGCCCAGACACAATCCGTGGAATTGATGACCATGTCTCTTGATCATATCAACCAATGCTTGTTCATTGATAGAGTCACAAGTGTCGAGGTTTAGGAATTGCAAGCTACCCATGGAGTTGGAGTTTTGCCATGCTTCGAGGACCTGAAATAGTTATTTTTGATCTACCTTAATCAATTGATAATCTGATACCGGATCAGTCATATTTTCCAACCAAGACGCATCCAACCATCTCAAGTGGCTCAACCGGGTAAGGATTGAAATCAAAGCATCGGAGTTCAACTCAGTCCCCTTGATATCCAACTCCTCGATACGTGTCTTCTCCCAATCCACACTTTTAACAATATTATTGTCCAATCCTAAATCAATTTAGTCATATATTTTTTTCGATTTGAGTGTTACTTGTATGCGCCAAAAAAAGTGTTCTCAATTTCCGGCATCTTTGAAGTACAAGTTTCAAGCACGAGCCCGTCACTTTTCGGCAGTAATTGATGCAAAGGCATTCCAAATGAGCACAATTGGATGAAATTGCATCAACATGCTCGTCAGTAATGAATGGAACCTGCAATTTTTGTGTGTTTGTGTTTTTGTGAATGATGTTGGCGTTCACGTACTCCCCAGAGGTTGACGACGCGCAAATTGGGCAAGAATTGTTTCAATTTGAAGACGTTCACTGTCTCATACACTTCTTCCTCCTCATCTTCGACTTTTTCGAATGTTCCTGAAGTATGAAAGTTGACAAAAAGAGAATGCCCCAAACCAGGATCGAACTGGTGACCTTTAGATCTTCAGTCTAACGCTCTCCCAACTGAGCTATTGAGGCCATACATGCCAGTTAGTGTGTACGAGTATACGCGCCAACAACTCCACTCCCCACTCTCTCCTCTCGCTCTCTGTTTGTTCTCCAACAAAAACACACTCACCAATGATATGAAGTGTTTCGACTGATGAAATAAATGTGTACACTTTCCGGAGAAAACCTTCCAAGAAAATGTTTTCCGATAGGCAAAGTGTAAGGGATTTCAAACGCGATGGGAATGTTTGCAAATCTGTGAAATCGTGCAATTGCATCGCGGTCGAGAAATCTGAATCATTTGAGTTGATACACAAATATTTGATACCTTACCAAGTGTCAAGTATTGCAATTTTGGACAACGATTCGCCAACTCATGGAGCACATTTGGGGTGATAAGATCAGTAGCAAGCTCGACAATTCGAAGCTCATTGAATCTTGTGCCAATCAGCTGGAGGAACGTATCCATACATTGAGGGTTAACCTGAGATAGAATAAAATAAATATACTATATAAATATCCAAAAATACCTGAATACCACCATAGTTTGGCCGGAAGGACACAAATCTCCAAAGCATTGGAGTATAAGCGACAGAACGCCATCTTTTGCATACTTGTCCACAATGATTGATCTGAGAAACTTTCTTGGGTACATTTTTCATATTGCAAAGCTTTTTATACCTGTTGTGGTGAGAGATATTGAAAAATATGGAGAAGGACCTTGTCGGGAAGTTTTTCGATAGTCTGGAAATGTTTTCATATAACTAAACCTATTTTAGATGGAAGTTTGTTGAACAATTACATATGCTTGTCTTTCATAGTATAATTGAGAGTTATCGTTGAAAAAATCCTGCATATCGGTATCCATATCATCATACGCGCCTGGATCATTAGCCGGATCATGCATGGTGACACGACGTGTCATATCATATATCGCGGTCATTTTTTTCTATAAATCTATCTTCTGACTCGAAATGGTGATATACAAAAAAGCTGATCGAATCAATAAACAAGGAAAAAAGTTGAGCCGTGAAGTGAAAGAAAAAAAGAAGTCTCTGTTTGTAATGTGTGTGTGTGTTTGTGTGTCGGAGGTGCCACAACGGCAAGAGATACTTTTTTTTGTATCACTTGTGGCCCGGGGATTTTTGCCCGCAGGATCACATGCGGCAAATCTATGTGTAGGGGAGCTGTCAGTTTTTCAAATCAACGTCAGCTGCCATCGATTGAATGTGGAAAACTTTTTCTCGCATCTTGCATGTAAAATTTTTGCGGGACCAGGAAAATTTGAAAACCCCCGACTTTTCAAAAAACGAACATTTTTTGGTTTGAACGTGTTTAATTAAACTGGGCGACCGGAAGGAGCAAATAAAAAATAATTTATGGCATTTCTTTAATTTATCCTTTAATTAAGGGACTCATCAAATAAAATATGTCATAGGTTTATGATAGCAATTCGATTTTGATTGATTCTACTTTTCCAGGAATTTCATTAGCTTAGGACTACGGTAGATCAAAAAAAACTAATGAAAAAAGTATTACCTTAGTATTCTGAGGATGCTTGAAACTACCATCCCTCATATGAAACATATGATTTGCGCATAACTGCGAGTCACGAATAAGTTGAGAATCTCTCAACATATCGACTGGAATATAATCCAGTATAGAATTTTAATGAACAAAATGAACAGATGCTAAGAAGATAGGAACGAAATGAATGGAATGTTGAGCAAAAAAAACGGTCGGATAGATGAGCTCTTGCTGAGCAGATGTTGTTTGGTTTTTTGATGTGGTGGAACAAAAAACACATTCAAAAAATGAATGAATTCGCAGAAAATGCAATCTCATTATCATATAATGAGCTAAATTTTTGGTTTTTTTGAGGCGCTGTCAAAAATTTTGAAAAAAAAAGGAAACCTACTGGCATCCGAGACAGGACCAACGCCAAATTGATCTTGGACAATGCGCGCAACTTGTTCAATATCCTTGTCTTCTTCACTTTCCATTCTTCAGTATCCCGAAAGTGTTTTTTCTTCGCAAGCCATGTGTTACTTGACGTTGATGCATGGGCATCATTCTGAAAAAAAGAACGATGTTAGAAAAGTTCAGAAATAGAATTCAGTGTTGCTGACGTTTTCCTTCATTATTTGACCAATTTGTTCCGCTCATTAGAATCGGAACTTTTTTTTTCTTATCTGCTCATTAACTACTGTTTCACACAAACGAAGTTAATTTGGTGAGGAACAGAATAAAAAAACGACTGTTCTTTGGAAAGTGCTAATGAACTTGGGAGGAGCTTGGATGTGTTTTACTTGTATATTTTTCCTTCCTGCAAGATTTTGAGGTTTGGTTTTCACATTCTGTATGTTATTGTAAAACTTTTATGGCTTCGATCTACAGATGAAATTTGAAATATAGTATTAAAGTTCCTGGTAGGTCAAAAAAGATAAATCATAATTTCCATAAGTTTCCATATGAAAAAACAATAAAAAGTTTTGATATTAAGAAATTTAGGTTTACCAAAAAGACAGAATATGTGAAACATAATCCGAAAATTGTCCTAACAAGTGTTCATAAAAAAGGTTTTTTGAAGTTTTTTCCCCAAAAAATTGTGTCTAGTTTACCCTTTTTTCACACGACTCAACATATTTTCTCATAAAAATAGACGATTTTTATACTATTTTCTCCAATATTTTCTCCAAAAGTTCATATTTATAATGAAAAACTGAATAAATCATATAAATCTTACAACTTTTGGTTCACCCTTCGAACGAAAAAGGTCCAACATCGATTAATAATTGACCCGTTAGTAATAATGCACAACTGAAAACTTTTTTTTTGAATCATGAGATGAAGGAGAAAAATGAAGAAGTAGTAAAGTAGAGGCAATAGTTTCATGAAAATGTGTTGTTTCACACAAACAACTAGCGGCAAAAATAAAATGGGGCGAATCTGAGTGCGATCAAACAAAAAAATCGAGATTTTCAAGAGCCATCAATATTGCGCGGGAGTGGGAAAAATGACTTTGATAGTGTAAAAAGTAGGTGCGATTTCAAAAATTAGAAGTTCAAAAGCAGTCAGTTTTGTTGCGAAAGTCTATAGAAAAAAGATTCACTGCGAACGAGTCATCATCATGTAAGACGATCACTTTGAAGCGTGTCGCCATACATCAAGGGTGAGTATGTCATATCAGTAGGGGAAAGTGTTGTAGCCCCTTTGATAAAAGCGTAGAGATACGCTCAAAGTACATGGATATTGTGTAGGTTCCCTTGCGGGCACTCGTTTTCTCCAACCGAGCCAGTTGGTCAGTTTGAAATGATATTCCGTCTCTGCCTGCATTTTGCAGGATGTGAGGGAAGGTCTCTCAATTTTTATCTGTTTAATTCAGTCGGTTTCCCCCCGCGCCACTTCTTCAAGGAGAGCAAAAACGAAGTGATGATGGAGTGTGGAAGAACCCCATCCTAAAAAATGAGGAGGCACACCAACACCCAAACGACCCAATTATTCTTGGGCATCGATTTATCTTGTCCTCACTTTCCCTTCATCCTATTGCAAATGAGAAAAGATGTAAACCCAAGGTGGAAGGCACAAAAAACGAAGACAAACCTCATAATAGTAGACAGCCGAGTGATGCGTTCGACTACTTAATGTTGAAGTTTTTCGTCGAAGGAAGATTTTTTTGTCCGGTATACCCAAATTTGAATGTTGTAGTGATGTCAATGAACCGCCAAGGAGCGTAAAAGTACTTTAAAACCAACAATGAGAAACGGAAGGAAAGTGGGATAAACCTTCGAAACTTTTTGTCCAATGGGTTGGAAGTGAGTAGCTCGGCTTGTGCCAATCGACGACGAAGTAATGCGGATTGCGCAACTTCTGAAACCTCAAAATATATTCTAAAAGTTATACATGACCTACCGAATTCAATAGTTTCCTGATCTAAAGGCATGTTAACCTAAAAGCATTTAGAAATAGGAACAAAATGAAAATGAAATGCTATGGATTTTATTTGTTCAATTGACTGTGCGGGTCTCATCAAATCAAATATCTTTGCGATATCAAGTGTAGTTTTTTGACATGTTTGTTTTTCCCTAAAAAATTGTTGCATATGTAAATTCAGATGATTCTTATTTTCTAGAAAATGCCAGAAATCAATTCTCCTAAGCCTCAAATATCTGCTTCATTAATAAGATTCCTTCCATTTCCTTCTGGTGTGCCGTTCAAAATTTATTCACAATATCCGCTTATGACGTTTCACGTTACCCACTGAAAGACTCAATCTTCTTATTCTTTTCTTCTTTTTTCTATTCTCTCCTCCATTTTTTTAGTCATTTCGATTTCAATGCTATTTTTGGCAAAAAGGAGTTCTGATCATTATAAAAGGCATGTAGATTCATTTTTTACAAACGAGAACACAATTGTTGTAGTATATACCTTTATAGTTAGTATAGGTTTAACGTCAGGCGGCTGCCTACAATACCTCCAAGTCTGCCGTTTGTAGAGTTTCAGCCTATATATACATATATCCAGCCAAACTACAAATGTTCTTTGATTTATATCAATGAACAGAGTAATAAAACACCTTTTATATCCCATATGAATAAAAGTTTTCCCACCATTTCGAATATTCCATCTCACCAAAAAATTTTTAGTTTTTCCGAGTCATTTTTCATCCAACACTCTCCACAAATGTCGTTTTCGTTAGCTTTACATCATTCCCGAAATTATATGTTTCTTCTTTCGGACTTTCTACCAACATTTCCCTGGTTTCCCGATGTCATGTTTTTTTGTGTCCCCTAATGTTTCATGATCATATGTCAAATCACGTTTGCAATAATTCTGAAAGCTTTTCCATCTGCCTAATTCTTTTGGCAATGAATTAAAAATGAGTAAAAGGCCGATGTAATAGCATTCATAAATTTTTATTCCTCATTCCATTTTTTCTTACCCATTTTTGCTCCTACTTACAGGAAATGAGAAAAGTTTATGATTGCCTTTCTCGATTAATTATTTCGTGGAAAATGGTTTTTTTTTTGATTAAACCCTTTGCAAACATTCCTCATTACTTGTTTGATTTCAGATTTTTTTCCCCATTTTTTCTGCCACAAACCACGCCCATTCCGGAGGCGTACGACCAAAAAAGGAGGAGCTTGGAGCCACACAAAAACATCTATTCGCTAAGAACTCGGAAGAGGGTGGCAGCCCCATGATATTTGATCTACTGATGGCGATCCTCAGTGTTATTGATATGATGTACCACGACCACTTCCAAGTTTATAACTATCGGTTTAACAACTCGTTTGTGGATTGTGACACGCCGAAACATGTTGTAAGTGGAAAAGTTTTGAGAATTACGGATGACATTGATCTTCAGTTGGATCATTGGTTTATGAATGGGGTTACCACCTGGGGATTCTCACCACATGTAAGTTAACAGTGTCTTAGTCTAGTAGTATAACATAACATACAGTACATCGCCCAACCTGTCTACGGATACGGTTTCCCAATCTTCTATGTGACATCCCTACTCACCATGAAATTCATCTATAACATCCTATCCAAAAAACATATGGCCAACTCGAACAACCACCTTCTGATTGTTATGATGGTGTCGGAATTCATCATGCAAACCTCCTCCCAACTTTTCGCGGTTTCTTGGTATTCAACGGATCTGGCTGCTGTTGAAGATAGTAAGAAGCTTCGAAGCTTCAGATATAATGAAAAGTTTTAGAAATCGGTCTATCCTTCACTTGGTGTCACTTCTACATGTGGGGATTCCAATATCTTCCTCGCCTCTTCCATACCTTCACATCCAACCTGCTGCTGCTTTTCACATTGAATCGGACTGTCAGCTTGAGTAGCCCGACGAGAGGAGAGCTGCTAGCTTCCAAGAAAGCTTTCAACATTTGTGTGGTTGTCTTATTCATTGTAAGTTGAGTAAAACCATGTAGATCACTCTTGAAAGTACTGTAGGTGGCCTATGTGGACCTCGCCTTCGATTGTCACGTAATGTTCCTCGGAAATGCACTTAGTACCACAAAAAAGATGAGTGGATGTTTTCGATACCTTATTGAGCCGCTTCAGGTACAAAAAATTGTATAGATATTTGTAATAGGTTTTGTCTTGCAGATAACCGATAAAAGAAATATAATAGGAGTGATTATGTATTCAAGGTTTGTTATGTGTACTCTCCAAATTTCAACCATCATGGTAAATTTCCACTATATCTCAGATACAAAATCATGAATTTTAGTTGCTCACATTGAAAAGCATCCATAGTTTGAGCAAGATCAGCAAGAGGAAGAGCTCACTTCATCAAACGTAGGGAGATTTGAAAAAAAAAACAGAAAACGTATGTGAGAGATTCAGATCAACTGGTGTGAGAGATGATAGCACATTGAAATTGGGATGGAAATTGACATTTGTGGCATTATGGTTCTGCTTGATTGAAGGAATGGCATGGGTCATATACACCTGGAATATTTTGATACTTCACAAAGTCTTAGCTTCACCGAAGACTGAAGCTGAAAGAGTCTCGTATATCTTGATTTTCAGGTAGATCAAACAATGGTGATAACGAATATAAGCGAAAGTTTCAGGAAAATTCTTGTCACTTTCATGACCCCAGCTCAACTTATGTTTTACTGTATGCAATCGGAGAATTTTCGAATCACTGCTCGAAACTATATTTGCCCAAAACGAGTTGAGATGAAAGTGACAAAAACAAGGATTTCTAGGACTAAGTACAAGTTTGTATTGACTCAGAAGGAGCATGATGATATTCCGAAGTCAATGGCTCTCCGCATTTTCGATAGGTAAACCTAATAAGATATCTTCTTCCGGACTAATTCCAGATTTTAAGCTTCGACACCTTCACCTCATTCAAGTGGAGTGTCCCGAAATGGATGGTCTCCACTTTCAAATTCTTCGTCTTCATTGTTAATTTCCCATTGAAATTGTGCAAGAAGAATCAAGGCGTTGTGGTAGCGACAAAGGATGAAAGTGTCGAAATGACGGATTTGGAGGAGAACGATCAAGTTTTGGTTGCATTGAGCCCAGTTCTTGAAGTTAGTGAGGAGGAGGAAGCTGAGGAGGAAGAGATGGAACAACTTGAAGTTCTACCGGATGATATTGAGGATTTTGGGATATCCGAGGCTGAGAATGAGGATGAATTTTTGTGAATAATATGTATATTTGGATTTTGAAAAAAAAACATAAAATGACCCCCAAAAAAATTGAAAAATAAAAAACCCAAAAAAAGCATTTCTAGTCTCACTTTTAGCTTTTTCTCTATTGTACATATTATTTATTTCCCTTCTCCCTATAGTATAACTGTTAGATTTCCCTTTTGCTAATTTATTCTTCCCATGTACCATCGATTACTTTTTTTGTTCTGAACCACCATCTCAGAATTTTTTAAGTAAGATTTTTAGTTTTGAGTCTTGTAAAGATATATGAGATCAATTTACATGACTCAAAACTTTTTTTTTCAAGTTATTGTTTGAATAAATGATGATTTGAAGTTTTTTGAACATAACAAAGACTCAAAGAAGTTTCAGAAAGTTTTGATGAATTATAAAGTTGTTGACTACATTTGAAACATTGGCTATAATATTTTGTATTGTTGTTTTGGGTCCCCCAAGTCAAAACCGATAGATACACATATCTGTCGGCAGCGACACACACACCCCGGCGTCTAACTCAATTATTTGAACTAATTTATCTTCGTGGTCCTTTTTTCTTCGAAGGATTTTGAAACAATGGGTGCATCAGGGCCTTCGGATGGAAATAGTGACGGATAAAAACATTGAGAAGGAGGAAATGAAATAGGAGAGACAAAAGTCTAAAGTTTAATTTCCAATTTGTTGCCTTTCCAATATAATGAAACTTTTTTCTACACAAACTATGAAAAAATCGGGAAAATTCTTAATCAAAAACTTGGTGGGTTTTCCAGAAAATTGATTCCTTTTCAGATGAACCCATGTGAGACCACCATTTCATCCCACACACAAAAAAACGCCTTTTTGAACTGAGCCACCCCCAAACAAAAAGTGCCATTTCGGCAATAGAAACTTGTTCAAAAAGCGACTTGTATATAATTGCCTCAACGTTGTTTCCTGTTTGGTAAAGGACAAAAAGTGAGGTTTGACGCCATCGGTTGAATCTCGAAGACAACGTGTGTTTCGATCGGACGTGTGTACGTCAAAACAAAAGAGATACAAACCTTTTATTCCATTTCAAGTTTTTTTCTTCCTTTCCTTCTTGTTCAACTACAACCTAAACTCATCAAGTTTGTATGAATACGATGTGGGTGGGAGTGGGAGGAGCTATGATTAGAAATGCAAAGATACGCTTTTTTCTCCCTTTTTTTATTTCTACACATCTTTTAACGTCCTTTTTCCGGATGCTCATAATTTGCAAAAAAAACATCACCCTTTTTTCTGGGGGGAAAGTACCTGTAATCTCTGCTTTTTCAAATTGTACCCATATCTGATTCATTGTGAAAATGTAGTAGTTATACGAAAAAAATGCAGGTATCCGATCATTCATCATCCCAGATGTTCCCGGCTAATCCGCCTTCTATTTATGAAGAGTATACATTTTCACCTAATCCGAGTTATTTTGTCTAGTGGTCCATGTTGATCTACAATTAAAACGTGTGCCCCATGATTCAAAAATCACCATGTTTGCCTTTCACTACCTCAATTTCCTCCCTCCCCATTTTCCCTGTTTGTCATTCAATTTTATGTTTTTTTATGACCGCCACTAAATCTGAATTCATTTGTTCGGTCGTTTCTTGCTCTCCTTCCATTTTCTCATTTCTTCAAAGATTTTTGACACCCATCCTTTTATAGATGTTTTTCTAGTAAAAATGAAAAAAAAGGAAAAAACCAAAAGGATTTGCCCATCCTCCCATTTTTTCTCCTTTCTCAAAAATCAAAACGAATGCGTAGGACAGCTACCAACGTGAAATTGACAGTTTTTGTTATTCGTTTAATGAATTAACGCGTTCTCCCTCTCAAATACGAGATTGTTTGTGATTCATAATACTTCTTCTCTATTTATGTGTGTGTGTTCTGTCTTGAAAATCAACACAAGGCTTATGAATTACACGTTGGATTTGACACTCCTTCTCATCCCGACTATACTTTTTTGCTTTGCCATGGCTGAAAAAAACCCTTTTGCCAAATTTTCCTACCTTAGTTCTTCAATCTACTTTGCCCAATTTCATCTATGTTTCTTCTTTCTCCCCCCTCCTTCATCTTACTTTCTCCTATTTCTTGTCTCCGAATATATGAGTCAAATAGAAACAAACTTCTACATTTTCCTCCCCTCATCTAAATTCTCCACTTTTCAATTTCCAGACACTCTTTCCCCATACTTTTTGTGTGTGCCATGCCTTCTTCAAGATGGTATCGCTTAATTGCAATTTACTCAGTGTTTCATTTGGCACACAAAATCTTCGAATTTTCGCCAGTGCTTTTTTTTGCGTGGGTTCATATATTATTGTACTTTCCGATGACCAATCATCTGGAAATTGATACATTTTTTTCTCTCAAAACGATGAGACATCGGAACATAGTTCTCATATTTTTTCTTGAGTCAGTTCACTATGATGTAACAATGGCGGGGGTGATTCCCAAAAGAAACCATATAATTTAAGAAAGAGCATTTGAACGAAAAAGATTTTTTTCTTCCAAAAGGACCCGTTTCAAATGTTCCAAAATAAGCACAAAAATAATTAGTTTGTAATATTCCCATTACTCTCATTTTTCCGGCCGCAACCCCCGCTTTTCCCCACAAGACGAATTTTTTCCAGCCTTACACACATACACACAGCCAGTTTAATCACATAGTTTTTTTCTCATTGTGTATTTTCTTCAATTATAATTCGGTTATCCGAAGACGCCACCATCATTGGAGCTCCACGCCCTCCCCTCTCCTCCCTAACAAAACCTCCCCCAATTCGATTCAATCTTCTTTTCTTGCTCATTTTGGTGTGAATGACTTGTCTGAGTAGAAAAGACACCGAGTGAAGGAAGCCACTCAAAAACCTTTTAGGCGTTTTTTTTTGTTCCTCTATCTTATCTCCTACCTCATCATAATGAGGCACACGACAAAAAAATAGCTAATATTTCCAACGCGCTCTGTTCAATGACAAACCAACTTGATAAATTGTCAGTATGATGTATCCTCACACGAAAAACCAACTGACATCTCCCAACTCTCGTTGTGAACGCACTTTTTGCTATTTCTTCCTGATACTTCTTCCTCCCCCACACATTGAACATTAATTACTAGACGCCTCTCACCAAAATATCTCTTATTATTGTGATTTTATATAAAAAAATCTCATTTCCTACCAAATATCTATACGAAAATCGTACCTGAACTTGTTTATTGTCAATTTCCGTCAATAGATTATCGGGGCCTTAGAATCCGATTATTCCTAAATACTTCTAGAAAAACAGATTTGATGCTCTTCAAATTGATCACGAACTAACTACTTTATTAAACAATAGTGGGTCCCCCACTCAGACCCCGGTGCCTCTTGAAAAAGGAAAATAAAAGCAGTTTTGGTCGTCATATAAATTATTTCATGTATCTGAGCACTGCAAATTTATGGATACACATGTTGAACGAGAGATTCATATGTGCGCCTTGCAACACACACGAGTCACATTTATATGTTTTTTTGGAAGTGGGTCCCTCTTGTTGTTTCCATGTAAATTGTTGGTGTTAGCAGTGCAAACGCACTTGTTTTATGACCACGTCATATCGAGCAACACAAAAAAACCCGAATTTCCAACCTTAAATTTTCCAATCTTTTAAATGCACTGAAAAAGAGAGAAAGGAAGCGCAGTAAAATTCGAAACGGCCCTTTCCACATAAAAAGTACAGTTTTTTTTGCTTTCTCTTCTCTCATTCTATCCAACTTTATTTAGGGTGTGCCCCTTATGCCATACATATATCCTCAAATTTCGCCCTCTTGTAAAAGTGTTCTTTCCATAGATTTATCTCATGGTTTATGACTCCCCGAGGATTTTCCGCGCTCAACTGATAGCGACCTGACAAGACTAGAAAACTTTTTCATTCCGGCCTGAAGTTTGTCATTTTTTGTAACGGGGTAAAATTTATGTGGCGTAAAACAAAAGTTATCTTTGTCAGATCACTTGCTACTTTATCTTCAACTGATTTTTTTCTCCCCATCATCATGCACCACCACTCCTCTCTCACGGCCGCAAGCAAAATTCTCTCACGGGAGCTCTGAGCCCACCTTTTTGACATGCCTCTGCAGATTTTTGATCTGTAGATCGAGGCAGCGGATCCAAACTAAAAACACATAAACTATCTGGAATTTGATTCTGTGCGACGACTGCTGATTTGTTTGCAATAACTAACAACAAACAAGCCGAGCGGGTCCCAAAGGTTGCGAATGCGTAGGCAACAAAAAATGGGAGAAATAGAGACATCTAAAATTAGTGTTTGCATTTAGAATTTTTGATAAATGGGGGGCACCGCGCTTAAGTGTAATCGACCCTTATGCCCCCAAGCAGCTTATGGAGTATTCCACCCAGCACTTATAACATTTTTTTCTTTGATCTTCTTGTTTCAAACAATCCTCATTTTTTGTGCCAAACTTTTTTGATTTCCACCACTTTTTCTTTACATCCACTGAATACATTTCAACTCATGAAATATTGAAAGGTTTATGAATGTCAAATGTTCCTTACACACTGAAATAGTAACCACCATAAAATTCGAGTGTTCGTTTGCTTTTTTTTGGCGTCAAGCGAGCGACAAACAGTTTTTTCCTCCTGGAAGATTAGTTCCTTGGCCCGAATATTCCTATGGGACGCATCACTTCTACTGCGAAGAAAAAAAATGAGGGGGGAATGAATCCTTTGTAACCGGTTAACTACTCATCCATTTGACGAAAAAAAAAAACGAGAGGAGGAACGAATTAGTTTCCATTGCTGACAAGACCCCCCGAAAAAACTGAAAAGTTTCCTTTCTTCTTTCTCCCAATGAGATGACTTGGAGTTGAGTTCTTCTTCTTTTTCTTCTTACCTACAGAAACTTCATTCTTTTTTCGGTTCAATTTAAATTGCATCCTTTTTTTCTTCTCATTCCTTTCCCATTTCCCAAATTCTTACTCAAAAATCCATAAAAACACATGAAGGGGATATTAAAAAAATTATTTTGCATATACTTCTTGAAAGAATGTAATATTGAGTGTTTGTGCAGATATATATTTTTTGTTATTATTACCACCACCCCAAAAAAAACTTCTTAGTTTTTCGCTCATCAACGCGTCTCCATTTCATAACGAATTTCAGCGCAAATAATAATGTCTACAGTAGGACAGACATAATTTGGGTCTGGGGCGGGCCCGCCCCTCCTCGTCTTCTACATCATTCAGATATTTTGTTTTGAAATTTGAGTGGAGCGTGAAATTGAAAGGTGACACCTCGAGACTTTCCCTTGTTCTTTTAGATGTTCGGGGCAGATTTTTGAGTCTTGTCAGGCAGAACAATACATTAACACAAATCAAAATTTATCACGGTGCGTGGTGTCGCTGAGGGAAAAAACAAACAATAAAACCGTCTGCAAAAGAAATGGGGATTCCTCTTTTTTTATTGTCGTTCCCCTCCTATTCCTCTTTCAATAATAAGAATACTTGCCATATATGAATATCAATGAAAAGGATAATTTCTCCATCTTTTCTTTTCTCATAAATATCCAAATATAGAACCTATATACACCATCATCATGCGTGTTATTCGAGTGGGATGATAATTGATATGAAACACACCGCCTAAACCTTGTTATAGCCCCAATCTTGTTATCTACAATCATTTTTGTTACTCTCTTATCATGCTCACTAAGCCAAGGAGAAAAAAAATACGAAACACTTTTTCTTGCGACAAACCCATTCAGTTGATCCATCTCAACTAGGATTACCATACGTACAAACTTTTTTTGTGCTCTAAACCATGTCGTCGCTCTAATCACAGCTATTCAACTTTTGGCCTATTTTTTTTCCGGGTATATACTAGAATTCTTCTAGATTATTATCAAGTCAAGTGCTTTCATGTTTTCGACATCAATGTTTTGATGAAATTCGAGAGTATTCATTATGGCACATCAGTCAGCCAGAAAAAAAAAACATATTTTTATGACCCCATCGCTCTTCCGTGAGAAGCAGGTAGTTATTATTATTTTCACATCTGACTTGTCTCCCTTTCCCATCACCTCAAAAAGGTTTTGGTCAAAACCTGACGTGTCACATTCACTTTTTTGCTGCTAGTGGTGGTGCCGCGTCAAAAAAAGAAGAAAAAACATAAAACTTTGTCGCCCCTTCATCCGTTTTGTTTCTAACCACTTGCCCTATTGTCTGAAACTTGACGAAAAACCTCTCTTCCTTGAACATTTTCCCCGTTGCTTCCTCCTCTCCAAAAAACGCCCTTCCCTCTTCTGTTGCTATTTGTCGGTCATTAAAATCGTCATTGTCCTTTGTTTCCACCCATTATTTTTCAAATATATATCCACCATATTGTTGCTCGCCCATGTTTTTTCTGCCTTCATCCTCATCACCATTTTTCGCGATGCGTAATATTCCAAAAACCAGAGGATGCTCATCCATGCTGAAAATCGGGAGGGGACCCATCGTCATACTTTGCAAAATTTTAAATGGTTTTAGCCGGCTCGGAATAACTTTTTACTACCACTTTTTGTGTTTTGAAGTGCATTGAAGTTTCCCGAAAAAAGTTGCAACATCCCCGTTTTTGATTCCATTCCATCCGTTCCATCTTTCTCCCCCCCTGTTCCCCCGGCTCATTTTTCTTTGTTTTTCCTTGGGGCGGTTTGTCAAGTCAAGTTTTTCCGCTTTTTTGAATTTCAGAAAAAGCGACACTTCTCAAAAAAAAAAGAAATCTTTCGTATTCTGACAAGACGCGCCATAACCGGGCTCCCCCATATATATTCATATTTCCTTCTTCTTCTTCGCACATCCAAAGAAGGTGGCCTGGGATAAGTCTATAAAAACGGGCAGCCGCTTCTTCCCGACACCACAAACACACATTTGAGGACCTTATTTTTTCGCAACAACTTGTTCATATTGCCCCCCTCTCCTCAACACCTAACACTTCCCATCTCCTTTATTCTTCGACCCGCCACACTTCCTTATTCGAATATTCCTCGAGCAACTCCCTCTATTGTTTCGACACACGATGTTGGCTGGACAACGGATTTCAGGTCTGGCGTCGCCACTGATGGTTGTGTTATGGCGAGTCGCCTGCGGTGTCTTCCTACCGCTTATACCAACGCTGGCGGTGTTTGGCAATGCACTTGTCATAATTGCCGTCTTCCGCGAGCGATCGCTTCAAACTGTCACCAACATGCTAATTGTCAGTCTGGCTGTATCAGATTTTATGGTGAGTTGGCTATGAAATGACTAAACATCGAAATGCTAATTAGCGTTCGGTGTGTGTGTGTTGCCGTCACTTTTTTATACGTACTTTGGGGCGATGTTGATCAATGAAATAGAAATAACACCTCATCAATACCTCAGACACTCCCAAGTATTGGGGTCCATACTTTGGTTCAGCGTCTCCCTTGGGGAATTGAATGTCTCCAACAGCCGAGTATGTACCTGACTCGAAAAAAAAACTTCAACGAAACAGAATAAAAGTTCATAATTCCGTATCAAGCTCAAAAACAGAAAAAAGTCGTGCGCCTACACCATAAAATTCCCAAGGGCAGATGTATTGCATACATTTGGTTGGGGCGATAATGGCGAACACTACACCAAAAATCTTGCAAAAAAATCTAGCGGGAAGTTTTTGTTTGGTGTAATTGACGTCATTGATTCCCACAGGAGTATCGATAGGAGATGATGAATGATGACTTACAGGTAGCCATCGGGGTGATGTCATTTGGTGTATATTATGAGTGGAACAATTTCAAATGGGAATTGGGCGCGTTTTTTTGTCACGTGTATCAAGCACTCGATGTTGCTTGCTCAACAGCATCTATCCTCAATTTACTAGCCATTTCTCTTGACAGGTAAATCACAAGATACAGTATCCCTTTCAAATCAGAAACTTCCAGGTATATTGCCATTGGTCATCCAATTTCTTATGCTCAATATGGTGCTCGCGGTGGTCGAGCCATGATATCAATCACAATAGTCTGGGGTGTTAGTATCGCTGTAGCCTTACCCTTATTACTTGGTGTCAATCCAATGGAAAACGATGTAAGTTGTTTGGAAAA
Source organism: Caenorhabditis uteleia (assembly GCA_963573275.1). Lineage (NCBI taxonomy): Eukaryota > Metazoa > Nematoda > Chromadorea > Rhabditida > Rhabditidae > Caenorhabditis > Caenorhabditis uteleia. Next base: position 18,898,643 of record OY752138.1, read on the forward strand.
CACATATTTTTTGTTCCTTATGTTTCCACCAAAAAAATATGGAGCTCTTCCGAATTTTTTTTTGCTGACGCATGCAACCCACCCGTCAAAATCTTCTTAGAAAAAAAAAAGAACTCTTCATGATAGATTACTTTTTGTCTACTTCCAAAAAAGAAAACAAGTTTCGTTTTTTTTTCTTCGACTCAACAACGTCTTTCGGATACTTTTCTGGCAACCAACTCCACACACACACACAAAAAGGCTAATATAATTTCATTGAGGTGCCCCACCCTTTCTCTTTAGTACTTCCGGGATTAATTTTGGGAGGGTTGTCAAGGGATGGAGTTGATTGTTTTATTACGTGGGTGACATCATTATGAGTCACGTAGACATACCAAGATAGTTGAATTAAAAATAGACAAAACAAGAAGAAAAGAACTAGCGGCTGGATTTGATTCAATTAAAGGATAGGATAGCGCACAGGGAGGGAAGGCAAAAAAACTGACAAATACGGGGCGTTGTGTATTGGAAGATGACAAAACTGGGGTCGGCATTAGAAATTATTGAGGGGGACCTGAACACAACAATACATATTATTTCAGCAATGTGAACTCGCGAATCCATGGTTCAATATGATATCATCAATTTTTTCATTCTTCATTCCATGTATAGCAATGATCATTTTATACACTATTATATTTCGGAGGTTGCGGCAAAGAGAACGAGCGAGGAGTTTGCGGCAGGCTCAAAAAAGTGAAACTGATAAGGTACCTTTATCAGTCTAGTCAGTTTTTGAAAGATCAATTTGTAGATCAGCTCCGCACTTCTTGGCGGCGCACAAATCGCCCGGCAAATGGGCAAGCACTTTAAGAATCGAACTGATCAAATATTACTGGAAATTAGTTTTCAGGTAGAGATTTTTTCTGTTCTACGAATTGTGTCAATTGCACTTGCTTTCGTATTTTGAGCTGGTTTTGACACTAAACTTAGTATTCAATCAATCATCAACAAAATAAAGTTCATTACAGACGTCATCTTTCCCAACTATTTCTGAATCATCGGATGATGGATCGACTATCTCACCAATGATCACGTCGTTCAATCAGTATCTACCGAAGAAGTCACCATATCCGAGCACTTCGATTCCAGCTATTCCAGAATGTGGATCGATGCCGAATTTGACTGTAATACCAGGTAAAATATACATATTTGGGGTTGAAAATATACAATTTTTTTCAGAAGAGGAGAAGGAAAAGAAGGAAATATCGTTTATGGATCTTCGAGAGACAGTAGAAATGTTGGACGAAAAATATTCTTCAGCACTTATGACAAGGTAATTCAAAAAGTCTGACTTCGATTGAGCTTGAAATAAACCCCTTAACATCCCTTGTCCTACCCTAACATTCTTATCATACTAATGTTTTATCAGGTCCTTCGGTGAGGAACTTGAAGAAATCCTGCCCTTCATCGATGGATCTGCGAGTGTAAAGCATTCCAGGGAACAACTACATACCACTAGGTATCCTACTAAATATCATAATTGGGGAATGAAAGTTTGCTAAAATCAATATTTTCAGATCAAATACGAGTACTACAAGATTGCTAGATGTGAAGCCAGAGTTGCGGAGCATTAGTGTGCCGAGCATTCAAGATGAGAAGAAGTTGAGTCAAGGATCGAGGAATGATGTGCCATTTAGTCAGCAGAATGGCACTAATAATAAACAGAAATTGGTATTTTAAAATCACTTGAAACAACATATTATGCTATATTTTCAGCTTCCAAATCCTGGAATCTTAATGAAATCAAAATCCACAACATTATTAAAAACCAACGGGTATCTAGACTCCGACTCACTGACAAAAAGCTCACACAAGAAAAGTCTAGCGGATCTACTGAACAATGAAGAGTTCTCATTCTCTGATTCTATGAGGATTTATAAAAATCGATTATTCAAGAGGTAGCAACTTTAATTTTTGGAAAGAAGTTTTCACATCCAATATTTCAGTCTAAGCCGCGCAACAAGTGGCTGGAGTAAACCTCGACCTTCCAGGCATATGGTGAAAAAAGCTACCAAACAAATGAGAAGGGAGCATAAAGCTACAGTCACACTTGCTGTGGTTTTAGGTATATATTCCAAGAAAACAAAAAAATTGAGAGTTTCCAGCGGTGTTCCTTGTATGTTGGCTCCCATTCTTCATTCTCCACCTTGCCAACTCAATATGTCTAATTCACAACTCAAACAGCAGTTGTATACCAATGTTGCCATTATATCTAGCAACATGGCTTGGCTAGTAAGTTGTTTCAAATTTCCATTTGTAACATCAAACTAGACCTACTCGAAAAATATTGAGTTAACAAATTTGATCAATTATGCGCATATGTTTTCTCTATTTATAACCAGAGAAAAGTGACGAATGTTATTATTTTCCAGCCTCAACTCTTCCTTAAACCCACTGATCTACACGGTATTCGACCAACGATTCCGCAACGCATTCAGAAATATTATCTCCTGTGGGTTTGCTAAAAAGCATTAATAATGGTGTCTTTGGATCTCTTATAATTTGAAAAAAAAAACCGTGATGTGTCATAGAATCATTTGGATTGGAACCAACTGATTTTTCTATTATATAACTTCTCAACTTTCTGTGTTCAATGTTTTTTCGTCTATATATTCAGTACAATAAACTGATTTACTATGAGACTATTGTAGACAACCCGGATCATAAACGATGTTTACTCTACTTTTGATTGCTCGAAGAATAGGGTTCATTTGTTTATTATGTACTGTTCGCCACCCCCCAAGAATAGGCTTCCGGTAGGGGGCCCCCCGAAAACATTTGAAGAAAAGATCCGATTTCAATTCATATATGGTTAGCGCCACTTGAATACTAACCTAAAACATCACGAGCAAGATGGTTGAAAAACTATGTATATCACGAATGTCGGGTTCCAAGATCAATTTTCCAAACTTCCTGAATATTACGTCTATTCCGTTTCATTGATCATATTTGCCCAACTTTTTTGCTCTCGCCGATTCTGCCACCGAATTAATAACTCGGGCCGAGCATAACACGGAAATAATGTGCACGCTTTTAATTGGAGACCAGTCTATTGGCAAAACGTAATCAAATTCTGATACTCATCATTTTGTATCGCGCTAGCACCAAGACACCCCAAAACTCTATATTGACATTACGGTAGAAACTAGAAAAGCGAAATAGGTGACTCTCCCCCTTTCTCGCCCAAAACCGAACGGTAAGGGGGGAAGTGAGTGCGAAACTCCCAATTCACACCCTTCATGGCTCACAATTGAGTGCACCGCACGCCCGGCCCCGTAAATACCATATTTGGAGCAAGTGTCTTGTGCTTATGAATCAAAAGCCACACACACTTCCACTTTTTTATATGATTCATATCTTTTTTGCATTTTCCCCCCGCCATTCAAAGTTTCCGGCCTTTGTTACGTAATATTTGCCATCCCAACCACATTCCTCAATTATTACCTTATAAAGCTTCCATACATCAACTTTCAAGTACCCCAATTTATAGGTTGATATTGCGGGTAGACCAAGTAATTTCCATGAGGGTATTACTTCTAACAGCCGGCTTTTTCACAGGTAAGTCTATAACATCATACACCTATTTTTTGAATATTTCAACTTTTAGTATCATTATGTTGCAAGTTAAAAGATTTTCTACCATGTGTCATGCAGTTAAGCTCTCAAAAAGTGAGTCCTAATTTTTAGGTTTAATAATATCTTTGTTTTGAGGTGGACTTCAATATGAATCCAGTTGAGGTGATATTCAATATCACAACAGAGGCCAAGCTCATGCATACATGCAGGTATATATTTTTTTGCTATCACTCATGGCTTATCTAGTTTTTCAGAACATATGGCAGGATATTTCCATGCTTTGACCAAAAAATGGTGCAATGTGGCACTGCTGATCAACGCGCTCAACTGGTTAGCGGAAAGCGGCTTCACAGTTTCCTCTGTGCACCATTTGCACTTCAACGGCAGAAAGTGTTCCTCAGAAGGAGCAAGTGTATACAAGAAGTGTTGGCTGAGCCACCAACAAAACAGTGTAATCGTAATGGAACCTTGTTCGAGGAAAAACTTCAGTCATGCAGGTTTGCCCTTGAGCTCCTTCTTCTTCTGTACTTAGACCCAACATTTCCAGAGAAATGTGCAAAAAGAATGACTGTGCCGCGAAAATCGAGTTGTCCGAAATTTCCACGTGCACTTTTCTGAAAATCGAAAACAAGTGCACCGCTGAAGCGGCCGAGTTTTTTGGTCAAATGCAACAGGTGAGCCACCACCAAACTAAGTGTAGTTTTGTCATATATATGTGTTGATTTAGGTATTGACCAACAAAGAATACCCCATGCAATGTCAATATAATATCCGGCCGAAAACCTCGTCGCACGAACTGAAGAAAGGACTTCCATTAGAGTCGCTCGCACCAACACCAACGGCATCATCGACATCATATGTTACTATTTATCCACCTAGTCAACCACCAGTTGTGGATGGGATTATTACAAAAACAAGCATGCCGATTATGAGAAGAACTGATCCGAATTCAAAAGCCAAGGCTAGACCAACAGCACCAATTATCAAAACTGTGTTGGTTGATGAGAAAGGAATGCCGATAACTACAAGTACAAAGGCACCAAGACACAAGTTCCTACCAAATCCGTATACCACTAAAAATCCAAATAATCTCATGCAAAATGATATTGTAAGAACTACAAGAACTGTGGTTTCTACTAATGCTAAACATAATTATATACCATGGAACTATAAGGCTGATTCGGTGGTATTTTATAGAAACCTTGACTATATTCATGCTAGATTTTCAGCTTTCCACTGTACCAAGCGTCATTCCTGCTGTTATGCGACCATCTGAAACTGTCTTGTCATCCCCACCAATGTCGTTTGATTTCAAATTGCCACCAGATCAGACATCAACCCAGCCATTCAAAGTGGAGATCAATTGGATGGATGATTCGAATAGTGAAGTATCCACAAAGGCATCAGTAGCGGTGATAATCAAAGATAGGATCAAAATATCAACAATTTTTCCAGTATGTTTCACCATGGTACATCAAATCAACACCTTCACTACGGCCACCAGAAGAGCAGGTGTATGATATCACTCCAGCAAGTCCCATGGAAGTTGTGAATCCGTTTATCAATCAGTTGAAGTCACAATCCTTGAACTTTACGGAAATTGGAAATCAGGCGAATAACTATTTCTCAGCGGCATTATCAGCGTTTACAGAGAAAAAGAATGAGATGGCGCAGAATGATCCATGGAGAACATTCATAGGTAAACCTAAACCTAAGGGGAAACTTTGGAAAAAAATATTTTCAGATGCGGTAGCACCAACAATTCAAAAAGTGTCACCTGATATCATTCCAAGGATTCGAGAAGAGATCAATCGTATTCAGCCGCAGAAAAAAATCTGAATCAGTTTTTTTCTGACTTATTTATTACCATTTTAACATTAATAAACTCTGACTTTATTCAAAAAGTGAAAGATATACAAAAAAACGTTGATACCCGCAAAACATCATTTGACTATATAACTGTTGAACAAATGCAAAAAAGGGGAACAAACATCACAATGGTACCAGTATCGCAAGTCATTCCAGCGACAGTTTTTTCGACTATTCACACAACTGGCAATGAAACAGTAGGAAGAGAGGGGGAAAATAAGATGAAAAAAACTAGAGGGGGTTCTCTATTGAGGTAGGGGAGATCGGGTAGGACACATGATTATTGCGTAAAAACAACTAGCACCTAGTTTCGGCACAATCGCTTATAAATTCATAATCATTATTTATAGATGATGGAGTTGATGTGGATGTTGATGGTGTGTTGATGTAGGATGGAAAGATTTCATCACTAGGCCGCGACCGGTTGAGCAATGGTCGTTGCTCCGATGTCAACTCATTCTGATAAATGTGCGATGCTTGGCCGCGAAGTGGCAATTTCAGACATCTGCAATTATTGGGTTTAATAATGTTACATGTTATAGGACTATGGTTTAGTCTTTGTGAATCCAGATACAAAAAAATGCGAAAGGAAAGAAACAAGTTTTGGTCAGTGTGTTATTATAAACATATGAATAACACAATCAGTTCACCAAGACGAACAGAAATGAGAGGAAACCCAAAAAAACAGGAAGATCACTCATTTCGCGAAACCACGGGGTAAACAGAAATTAAGCAGCACCTACATACTACTTACTCGCTCATAGCCAGCATTTAACTGAGAGCGATCTTTCACTTCCATGTAAGCGATGGTCTCTTGAAGGGTTTCGGCTAGTTGATGGAATTTGGGCCGGGACTCGGGTACCGCACGCCAACAAGCTAACATTACATCGGTGTATCTGGAAAATTATATGGTTGAAAAAAATCGGAGGTATAAGTTGCTAACAATTTATCCGGGCAATACGGTGGTCTTGGCAATCGATGTACCTCACTCTCTTTCAGCCAATTCAACAAGTATGATGTGCTCATATTCTTGTATGGGACTTGTCCGCGAGTGAAAAGCTCCCATATCACAACACCATACGACCAAACGTCTGAGTAGGTGGAGAACTGAGAAAAAAACTTCAATTTTTCACAAAATATATTCAAGTCCTACCAGTTGTTCAACAATCTCCGGTGGGAACCATCGAATCGGCAAGTCTCGATCACTCATTGGAGCATAGATCTGCGTTTCCTCGTCGATTTTTCGGCAAAGACCGAAATCTGCGATTTTTACTGTCAGGTTTCCATCCAATCTGAAAAAAATATATGCATTTTTCAAAAAACCATCGAAAACTTACAAGCAATTCCTAGCCGCCAAATCTCGATGGATGAAATTTTTCGAATGTATATACTCCATACCATTTGCAATCTCGATGGCGAAGTTGAAAAGCTCCCTCATTTTGATAACATTTTCTCCATTTTCAATATAAGTTTTCAAGTCGCCATTCACCATGGCTTCCGTCACAATAACTGGAAGATGGGAGACATCATCGAGAGCGACGCCAAACATTTTGAGGATGTTTGGATGACTGAATTGTGACATTGTCTTGGCTGAAATTTGGGCAAGTTCCACCATTTTTTAATAAGGTTTATGTACGTACCTTCATCATAAAACTCGGAAACCCTTCCACCTTTCAATTGCTTGCAAACCACTGGAGTTTCAGTGCCTTTAGGATATGTGTAAGTTGCTGGATACACCACTCCATAATGCCCTTGTCCCAAAGTCACATTTCGATCAATCCGCAAGTATTTGAAATCAATCTTCATATCAACCGGCAGACATCGGAATATATTCACATAATTATCACCATTCATTTGAACTATTTGTGCGCTTCTTCCCGAACCATGTCCCGGTATATAATCGTTACCGATGGCAGACATACCGAATTGTTGGCGAACATGCGGTTTGATCTGAGGCTATAAATTATCAATATTGTTATAACTCAAAATATTTTTGATGTCTTACAAGTCGATTTCTCATGAAGTAGACGATAACGACGACGACAAAGATAAGGAGGAGGACGGAGAGAATGGCGAGGGCGATTTTCCAACTTCTGGAAAAAATTGTTGTGATACAAAAGAAAAAAACAAGTAACTTACGGACTATCTCCCTTTTGACCATCTGAGGCAAAAACCGACTTGGGATCTGTTTGAGTACCCATGTCAGATTTAGGACTATCAACCGGAAATGAGTAGTACTTTCCACCAATGTTGCCGTTTAACAAGACAGTTTCACAATCGTTATCCAATAATTCCTCAGCTATTGTCTCACATTGCATACTATAATTTTTTTGTTAGTTGATATCTTGATAAATGACAAACTTTGAATCTTCATGATGAACCACTGAACAATTTGTACCACAAGCAACTATCACAGGATTTGCCAATGTTTTGAAGTTATTGCCATGAGCTGTGAATCCTGTTCTATTGGTGTACTTGTAGATCTGAAAATCCATATTTTATTCCAACAATTTGTCTTGAATTTCCTACATATTGAACTTTAGGTGGGCAGGAATGTTTCAAAATGTTATGACACCCACTATGCTCTTCCGGCCCGATTGCCATCGATTTATCCGCACACCACGAGCAATCCAATGGATCATCCCATCCACCTGTATCAATATTTGTAAGTTTCCAAAAGAGTGGGAGATATACAAACCATTGCTAAGTTCCTCGCAACTTTTGAACAAATCCTTGCATGTTACTGCCAAATTTCGAATGCCCTCTTTTGTATCAAACAGCACATGATTGTTCAAATAATTGCTCATGGAGAACTTTTCACCCAGCTCGGTTTGTGTGATCCATGTGACTTGCAGCTCTACACTTTTTGATGGGGATATCTGAAACAATATTCTGATTTGTTTTCAAGATAGAAGGAATATAACGTACCCTCATAATCTCAGTCGGTCTTGATCCAGTTGACAATGAGACAAAGTAACCCTTCCCATCTTTGATCATCGATGTGATGTTTGGAATCCGACGATCGGCAGGGATTCTATAAACTCATGGATATGAATATTTGAAAAACTTTGTGGTTTTTACTTCATCATAAGTTCACCTTGAAACACACTATAATCTTCCAACCATCCGAATTGATAGGCTTGCGACTTGACTAGATGCAAATTGCAGTTTTCACTTTTTTCATCACGCTGAAAAATTTTCTTATGTTTTCAGACAAAAGTCAAAATTCTCACCCCATATTTGAAACAATACGCCGGCATCTTCTCCTTCTCAATTCGACTATAAATCAAGCATTCACTCTTTTTCAGTAGCGATGACCACAATTTCGGATTCTCACATCTGGTTCTCTTTTGCTGAAAATCAACAAGTCATATATCATAGAATATTAGATGAAAAAACATACACTTGACTCTTCAAACGGCACCTCTTGACAAGTGTCCCATACATCCTCAAATCGCTTGTAAAGTTGTGAAAGCTTGAAGCGGCACATTAGATGACCCTATAGGTATATTTTATGCTTCATAATACAAAAAATGAGCTTACTGCTGTGTTGGTATTGTAGGTCATAATGTCTAAAAGATCGGTGGAGGCATCAAAAGTGGCGGCTTCAGCAAAGGATGTGATGTTTTTGGCTGAAAATCACAAAATTCCCAAATTCCAAAAAATGGAACTAACTCTCTCTATCGCACCCAACATGAATAACAATTTTCGACGCCAACTCTTCACTCTGATCTCCCGCACAAAACCTGCAAAATCATCCCGTTTAGGGTTAGGTTTAACAATATCCAACTTTATACCTCACAACCTTTGTTGTTGTTATGTGATGATTCGTGGTGCGGTACAGCAATAGATCCGGTTCGAATACCTGGGTCGCCGCTGTCACAAAATACACAAAATTGTCCTTCTCAAATCCGGAGACTGCGACATTGTTGGTGATGAATACTGGTTCAGATGTTGAGGATATGGGGTACATATCGCTGAAAGTTTTTTTGTTGGAAAGTATGTTTTTCGGAATGTGGATTTACCCGGTATCCTGCGCATTATACTTCAAATACATCATTCTAGCAGTATCTTCCCTATCAATAAATGAAATCGTTAAAAGTAGTTGTCCCATGGTGTGAAGCTTGACGACTGCCGCGCTCAACACTTCTGCGATCTCCTCATCTTCACTGATTTTGTATGTTGCACAATTTGAAGAGCGATCCGAATAAGTACACAATCTGAAACTTTTTTGTCTCAAAATTCAAGAAATATTCAACATACTGGCAGTTAGACTCATCACAGAAGAAAACTTCAGATTTGGAGAACACCTTGAACTCAAGTAGCCTTTCTCGATCTTTCATACCAATTGAAATATTGCCCGCAAACCGTCGTTCTTCTGTGTTGGTAAAGAAGAAAATGTTGATTTTTGTGGCAACTGCAATTATTCCATCGCCGGATGCTATTCCTAAGACCTGAAAAACGTATTCTTATGAAAAATGATAACTTTCAATTAGTACCTCTTTATTTCTCAACTCATCCTTCCCAATCAAAATCTCATCATTCCTGACATGTTCACCAAATTGAGCAAATACTGTTGTGAGTGATATAAATAATAGCAAAACCAATCTCGCCGGCATTTGTGAACGAGTACCCATTACCAAAACTATCCACAAGACATAGCACCTAGAATCAAAGATTGCAACTTATTTTCGGCACACACAAAAAAATGACGGAAATCAGAAACTATAAGTAGTTGCGTGATAACGAAAATCGATAATTGATATCATTGTGTGACATGTTTCGGAAATTGAAGGTTAGGTAACATTACAACAAAAGACTTTTATAATGACATGGGATGGAAAAGAAGGGCGATTTTAAGAGGTGAATAAATCAAATGGTTGTCTGGCAAACGAAAAACGAGTAGGGCCACTCAAGGGCGAGTTCAAAATAGATGACATGTGTCTCGTTGAAAATATGTACGTTTTTTTCCGTCGATGAGATGAGAAAAGCGTATATTTTGCACACACACATGGCACAATTATGTCTAAAGACTAGAAAAGATCAAGATATCGCCCGGAATAACACGTTTGACGTAGTTGAATTGCGAAAAAAACGAGAATGACTCAGAAGTGATAGTTACCCCCAATTGCCAACAGTTTCAATTTAATTCATGATCAACAGTAAAATGTTGATAATACCCGCGGTATTAATGACTCATTTTGTGTTTTATACGACCAATATAGTGGAATACCCCTGGCCCGAAAAAGTTGGGGTCGCCACGCTCCCCCCTATCAATTTTTTTTTGCTGTATAACAATCAACTTCCATGAGGCATGTACAACAAAATGATGTCATTTCGGCGGGCCACTTCGATAACACTTTTTTGTGTCGAGCTCCTCGCCAGATTGTACATGGTGTAGTATCAAATTAAGTGGGGGGAAATTCAGGAAATGGGCTACAACTTTTGACTAGAATAAATTGCGTGGGATAGCTTTTTGGCTATAATTTGTGGATCATTGGAAAAAGAGTTTTTGGCTAGTTGTGTTTACAACATTGGAATATAAAAATGTTTAGATTACATGTGGTGTCGGAATCGGGCCACACGACCCCAACAGCAAAAAAGAACGAAAAAAAAGAGGGAGCAAAAGAAAGACGAAGAAGAATGGCGGAAAAGACAGCGCAAAACCGCGGTGTGGTTGAAGAAGGTTTGGAGGGCAAATGGTGGGGGAGTGAGAGAGTGCATGATATGCGGAGGGTGCGAGACATGCAATGGATCTATCGCTAACCGGCTGTACAACGTTTGTCGCCCCAAAACTATCGATTCGCTTCAAATCACTCTCTCCCTTCCCTCGAAAATCGACATCACATGTTGTGACGCAATCAACATGTTGGAATAACATGCTCTAATGGTATTCCAACCCTGGTCGCTGATTGGTTTAATTGACAAACACACACACACACACACTTTAAGAATAATTACTCAAGTGAGAAAACGATCTATTTGCACATGACGTTTTGGCCCTCTTTTGTTTTCCCCCGGTATATAATTGTTTTTTTTGTGTTGCTCGTCTCCCCTAGAAATTTTTGTGCTGTTTCGTTTCGACATCACTACTAAAGCACTACATTGTTTTTTCGCGCTCATCATCATCACACATCATTAATTGGATTCCAAAATATTATAATCTCTGTTGATATAGTAAAAAAATATATTCCATGTGATTTATGGAAAACAAAGAGGAATAATGAGCAAAATTCAAAGAACAATAGATGAGAAAATGGAGCCAATTTATGGAAGAGCATCAAAATTGAATAAACATGGAGAATTTTATTTGATAGATAATGGAAGAGGAAAAAAGAAGAGGAAACTGGAATGGAAATGGGTTACTACTTAGTGGGGTTGTATTGCGAAACTACATTTCACAACATTTTTTCTGGCATTGCATCTTTTTTTTCAAAACATTCCTCCCTCTTTTTGGGAAGACGGCAAAAAACAACATTTACCAGAAAAGTGACGAAAAGAAACTTTTTGGTGAAAATGAATTGAACCGAATACACATTTTTTTGGGGTCTCCAATTTTCCTCTGGAGCGTTTTTGAAAAGGTGCTCGTGTCGTTTTTACGGGGTGGCGATTATTTGGTCGTTTCGACTTAAGAGAAGTGGACAAAACATACGGTTTTTGCGCAAGAAAGATGCTTTAGGAACAAAAGATGAGGAGGGTTTCTTGATTCCTTCGTGGGCTGTGAAGTATATCAAATTACAATTCTTCATCGTCTTGAAAATTTTAGGAGAGTTGAAAATGCAAATACATATAAAGACCCAAAAAAAATGTCACATGACATTTTTGATAGTGCTGCAATATTTGTTTGACTGACAGTATTCCGTTACCCATGCCTCATACCATGCAAAAAAAACACCCCTTTAACAGAGCTGTTTGCTCTTTTGCTCTACCAGAGGGGATTTAGCAAGAACAGAGGTGCATATTCATTAACCAATTTTCTACGTAATACCATTGTCATAACACGTTGTGTTGCAAGTTAAGGATTATTACGTGCCTAATATGATAGTTTGGTGATCCATGAATGACACAAAATATGAATGTATATTTATAAGTGCTCTGGAAGAGGAGATTAAAAACATGATGCAATAAAATACACTTTTTGCACTTTTAAATGTAGGTCAAACTACACATATTTCAGGCATACGTGCTCAAATGTATCATACAAACATTTTTATATTTTGTGACCTTCCCAATGGTTGTATTCATAGTTTGTGCGTTGCAGAAAACAAATTGCCCATTTCGTCGCATACAAATCCCCTCTCAAAATGTTGCCTCAATTTTTTTTTGTCTTTTTTATATATATACATAAATAGTTCAATAAATCACGCAAGATCAAAAGTTTGTTGAAACCTTGTAGACAAGGAAATGTTTCTTTATTTATGCATATAACACGATTTTCCCCTTTTTTGCAACTTTTTCTATTTTTGATTCATATGTTCCTTGGTTGATGAAAAATCAAACATTTCTCAAATCAGAATGTATATTTTTCTTAGCATATTTCCCCGTTCAAATTTGTGAATTCACATGTTTTATATTTTCTTGATTTTAGTACTTTTGCACTATTATCCCCTCTCGTAAACATCGTAATAATCTGGTGCTTAGTAATATTTGTTTTGAAACAAAATCATGCCTTGCATATCAACAACAAATTATCAAATTTTGTTGGAATCTTGCATAACATATTATTTCCTGGATTCAACTTTTTTGTTCTGACCATTTCGTGCAGGATCAGAAAATGAATATTTAATAGGATTATAAACCTTTCTGGAATGATTTACACCCAACTTGATTTATGTTTCCTCGAAATACATCATCAACAAACTTCAAGTTTCACTCATCAAATCAAAATCCCCCAAAAAAGTGACGTTTCGATGTAGACAACAATGCATTTAGGCCGGTCCCTCAAGTTTCCCCCCACACGAAAATATATAGAGATGACAAAAAAATTGAACAAATTATGCCTAATCCAATAATTTGGGCAGCCGTTCAAAGCATGAATGTGAGGGTGGATGAAGGTGGACAGGGGGCATGGAATTAACCTTTCGTTTACAAGTTTTCCTAATCCCGTGTAGGTGTCTTCTGGAAGTGATTAGTATTTTTAGTCGGAATAAAACTATTAAAGTTTCGCGAGAAATTGGATTATTAGTCAACTTTCCAAGTGAAACTATTCTAGGAAAGTGACAATATGTCATGACTTGATCAGTGGAATTGACAATCCTAAGAAGGTTTCTGTCATTGGAAATATCAAGCTGGATAATATGCATAAATTTAATTTTGATCTCAAATAGATCTCACGAGTTTCCAAATGTCATTACATCATACACCAAATATTTTGAGCTTTTCTCTCCAATCACTTCCACATAAAAGATCTTTGATAGTATAAAACAACATGTATTATCATGATGTTTGTCTGGTCGTGTATTTTTAGATATATTATTATAATAAAGGAAAAAAACATGTTACTTTAGTATTCTTTTATTGAAAAAATATCACACTTTTCGAGTGCATACATATGGCGTTTGATGTAACGATGTTCCAACTACAAAACCAAACGAGACGTAAATGAAACAAGTGCAAAATACGAATATATTTCAAATTTTATATTTCCGCCAAAGGTAAGGAATACACGTGAATCGCATAGAAAAGATCTTTGGAATGGAATGAGAAATGAGACCATAATACAAAAGGAGGGAGACCAAATATGATATGAGATCACTGTTTTGTTTTTGGGAATTATGCAAAGTGGGGGAACCCGAAAACGCAATCAAATTGGGACATTTTTTTGGGAGAGATAATCATATTAAGCAATTAATTATGCATAAATTTGAAATGATTTTGCACTATAGTATTATGGAATCCGAGCGACAAAATATATGAAGATGAGTAGGGATATTGATGAAATTATAATCATCAAACAAATGAGACTACTATACTACGCGATAATGTACACAAAAAAAAAACATGATATACACTAGACAAAACCACTAGTTGAGCAAATGATAGAGATAAATAAATAAATAATAAGTTATATATACTCGTATAACACAACATGACGGAATGGTTGGGATGGTGGGAATATGGAACAAAATATGGTATGGCAATCACAATGAAGGAGAAGTGAAACGCCAGGAAAGCGATGGGGATTAATACTGGAATGGTGGGGGGTCCCGCGAGAATTATCAAGACATTTTTTTGTATGGGCACTGAAAGAGAATGTGGCAGATTGAAAATACACATATACCTAGAGAAAGTTGGGTGGAAAGGATGGGGGGTGGGTGAAGCTATATAATATCACAGTTTTACAATTTTTAAAGGTAGCTAGGAAAAATAAATTAGATAAAAGTCGATACAGGTTTCACCTTCTAGCTACCCTTAGATTCAACAAGTGCCTGAATGCTCGTTTCCTTCTCGCGTGTTTTCGAGCGTTCTCCTTTTTCAGATCCTCATATGTTTCTTGTTCCTCATCTTCTTCTTCCTCATCATCTTCCTCGTATTCAGTCTTGGCGAATGCGCCAAGTAGGCCACCACCCAATGGACCAGAGCCTGGTTGCATCTTGAACACGCCTGGCGCCTTTGGCTTCTGGATTTCCACCATTTCCTGCTCCTCCTCGTCGGGCTCCGAGTGCACGATATGCTGATCGGTTGATATCTCCTTGAACTGTGTCTCAGATTGTGCGCCTTTTAATTTCGACTTATTCAATTCTCGAATTTTGTTCATCAATCTGTTGATCTCCATGTCTTCCTAGAAATAGCAAAATATGTTAAATATAGACGCTGATTCTTATCTCACCAATTTCTTGAACATACAAAAATGTAATTGCTCGTCCTCGCCGCCCGGGCAATCCATGTGATCATCACACAGCTCCTCGAACTCAATACACCGCAACGGCTCGAGCGGATCCCTCTGCGGACATGACATCATTGGACGATTGAACGCTCGTGGCATACATCGTTCATCTACTGCAATATGTATTCACTGTTGTTGTGTTTTTCCCCGGAAAAAAATCTCCTACCATGCCAGTGGGTGAATGGACTTGGTCGTAGAGGCACCATCGGCCGAACTTGTTCCGTTCTTTTATGTCGTCTCGGATGGATATGCCTTGTTAATAATGAGTTTTTTTCCTGGAAATCATGTTTTTGTTCCACTGGGCCTCTATTGAAGAAAACGGGATCTGTTTTCGTGTACTTACATCGTGTTCATAGGCACAAACTGAATAAATAACATGTGAGAGGACGAGAATTGTTAACCAGCGACACATTCTGAAATATAATTGTTTGTCATAATACTGTAGATGAAAAAAAGGGGAGGTTATGTTTTTATAGTCGAGTCATAAGAAGAGGATGAGCAAAAGGGGGGAAAAATAAGGAAACAAAAAACTGGGATGAACCAAAAAGCGGGTTAGATAATCTAGGCAATGTTTCAAATCTCCAGAATGACGAGTATTTACATTGGAACGCGGAGCTTATAACAAGATCTGGAGAAAAAGTGGGAGGGAGAGAAAAAAGGAAAAGGGGGAGGAAATAAAATTTCCACTTTATTTTTATAAACCTCTCATTTGATTAGATCTAATATTCTGCGAAGAACAAATAATAAGAGGCACACATTTTACGTGAGTCCTTAGTTCTTGAAAGTGGCGGATTTGTGAACTGATATATAGAAATAACCAATTACGAAAACCAACAACTGGTGAGGGGGTTCCGTATGGGGGAACGGGCGTGGACTTCGACGTAAGATATATGATTCGGTTTGCATACGGCTTCCTCGAACTACTACAGATTTTCGGATACCCGCCCCAAAAAAATAGTAGTAAGGATATGGTTAAGGAGGGGGGGGGGGGGGAGGTGATGTCAATTTGATTCGATTAAAATTATTTCATTTTAGGGGGGATGTATTTTTGTGTGTGTTGTCGCCGCAAAAATTTCATACCCCGCCAATACAGAACTAAGAATTGTAGTAAAACAAAATATGCGGAGGGAAAAACAGGAGGAGGAGGGAAGATAAGAGGCCAATATCTCCCCCCCATTTCCTAATGAGTCTAATGATCAGTTTATTAGACACAAATCGGGGGGCACAAGGCAAATAACTGAATTAGAACAAAAAAAAGAAGAGATGGACCCAACATTTTGATTGTTGATGTTGAAAGGTATAATAGGATTTGGACTTGTTTGGCGAGATGGAGAAAACACACCGACTAAATCTTTCTGACCAAAATGAAATGGAAACTTGGAAAAAACTAGTGTTCGTTTTAAAAGTGATATAACATAAGCTTTTTTTGATTTCTGGTACAGTTAGAAGAGTGATGAGAAAAAAGTTGAACACCAGAAAACAAGGATATCTTGTCACATGCGGGTATTATAAATAAATAAACAGAATAATGTTGCTAAACAAGGGATTTTCGGGAAGCTGTAGCCCAGCGGAAGAAAAAAGTGCAGTTTGGTGATTTTGGAAAATTGGTTAGTGTGTTTTTTGTTGGCTTCTAATTTTGATGAAATAGTACAATTTGGAAATCTTCAAAACAAACATATTACTCTGATTTGTATACTTTAATCCAACGCCCCGAAGGTCTTCAATAGTAAAAGAAAACAAGAGAGAAAAGTTGGGAATTAGTTTGCACTTTATGAATTCCTACTGTAATGGTTATTGAAATGTTATGACACCGGATATTTTCAAAAAGGTCGGGAGGATGCGAAAAAGCAAGGCAGTAGTAGCAAAAAAATGTTCAGAACCCCTCTACAGAGACCGGGGGCATGTTTATAAATCTAGAAATGCATTGCCACGCCCTGTTTTAAGAGGCATGGCTATGTGTGCACATCTGTGGGTAAGGGAGGAGGAAACGACTCCTTTTTCGCTGATTGTTTAAGGAATTTTTGCTAGTTTTCTGAAAACTCTCCAGAAATTAGCGGCACTTCAAGGACACACGGTTTTACCTAATGACGTTTCGGGATTTCAAGTGACTCAGGTTTCTTGAAGATGTTTCTTCTTTGAAGGGGGGAATTTGATTTGAATATGTATCAGAAATATATCAAGTCAAGAACTGGGTCACCCGGAAGAAAGCGCTCGATTTACGTTTGCACTCTTTGACGCTCCATGAATAATTATACCAAGAATGTCTTATTTTTGATCTTGAGGGTGGAAAACAAAATGAGCTGAATCTTATTACCTATCGAGTGTTTTTTTCTTGCAATCCCTCTCTTTTTTTTCAACCTTGATATTATAAATAGGGACTAATCGCATTAGATAATATCCTAAACATTGAAATGAGGGGGTCATGGATTCGTGACGTACTTTTTCTCAATATTCATCCTCTTCCGGCCTAAAAATTTTCTGACATGCTTAGTATATGTCACTGATTATTGTCAAATATTCGTGGAATTGTTATATCATTAATCATCGAAAAGGGCGGAATTCTCGGGAATTTTACAAACATTATTGTTACAAAACGCCATGTGGAGGGATTAGGAATCCGATGTTTGCACTACGTTCAACTATCATTACGTAAAAAAACGATATGGGACGTTATTTTTAGATTCGGAGAACTGAGTGGTCTAAAAGGGTTTTCTAGTATTCTGGAAGTTGCGGATGAAAATAGAAGACAAGCAAAATTGTAAGGATTTAAATGTCATGGGAAATATTTACTATTTTGATGGGGGAATATCGTGGAAAATATGGATAAAAAACTCAAAAAATCAAGACGACACGGAGGGCAGGAAGATTACAAGAAGGAAAAATGTGACGATGGGGGGTTGCCGGTTGGAAGTGTTTAGATGGCATGGCGGGACGGATATGAGGGTGGTCTTAACGTTCAAAAAATCAACGCTCTCGTGGGTCTACTCGGAATTCAATTAGTAGGGAGAGGGTTCTGATTGATAACCCCCTAAGTATACAGATTATTTGATATGAATCTAGGGGCACAAAATCAGTGAAGAAGAAAAAAGAAGAGGGGTTTTCAACAAGTTAACATGTAGCCAAGCGACTGGAAACTGCAAAGATTAGAGACCAAACATAATTTTCAAGAAAAACGCAAAAGGTTGCAATGTTTGATAAGATCCAAAGTCTAATCGGATGAGACCTTTTGAGTTGTTGCATTTGAAGAAAAAGGAAGCCACCAGATTCAAGAACTGATCAAACCATAGTGACTCAATCAAAATATTTGGATAGAGTGTAGAGTTCTGATTTTAAAGTTCTGCCATTGGAAGACCTGATCCGTTAATAAACTAGTCTAAAGTATTTTTTAAAAGACCCTAAGCCGTCGAAAAACAATGTAGTTGTTGTCTATGATATTCAAAACTTACTCATCCATTCGGATCAGTGACGTCGCCTAACGCATCCGATAATGTGACGTTTACATTATTTCGAGCGTATACCGATTATTTGTTTCATATGTACCTATTGTAAGGTCATTCAATGTTTTTCTTTTGGTTTTGAAGCGTGAAACTTGATTTTAACACCAAAGAGGAAATAACCTAGACGCTTCAAAACAAGCTTATCACTTTTTCCATGGGTGTAATCAAAGATTCTTTTGGAGGAACCTAGCAAAAACCATGAATCACTTATCTAACTATCAATTTTTTTTGGGTAACGTCAATCTGCAAACCACTATGAGCAATTACCGCCAAATTTTCACTAGAATGCTTCCTTTTTGTTTGACGAAAACAGTAATTAGAGGCGAATTTCATATTATGATGTTCTAATTTGTGCCAAGAAACGAGAACGAGAGTACGAGAAAAAGGGACAAAAACTACGGTTTTATGGTTGATGTTTACAAGTTGGCCTGAAAATTTTGTCTACCGTCATTGTATATGCATATTTTGTCACAAGACAAAATGTTAGAATTTTGGGTTACATACAATTCCATACTTCCACGTATTTCGTCATGGAATACATTTCCGGTTGATCTCTTAACCATTTTTTTGTGTGTTTGTTTTAATTTCGACCGGAAGGCTTTTGATACTGTACCTTGTGATCTCCAAAAAAACATTAAGGCAAACTTTTGCCATTAAAGTTCAGAAACCCTTCCGTTTGTTGATGCTTTGTCTTCTTAAAATAATATTTTCAGCATTTTGATAACATGGTATTGCATCTTATGAAACGAAAGAGTGTAGTTTCCGGTACTATAGTATAAATTTTGCTTATCAACACAATTTTGCAATCGGCCATCGATCTCGAACTAAGTTTTTGTGTGGGTATTGCCACATGATAATGTATTGCAAAAGTTCCGAAACCGACAGGAATTTGCACGAAAAAGGAAACTATTTCGAATGGCGCTGATAAGAAAACGGAGTTTGATGGAAAGGCATAAGACACGTGCCTCCTGATTAAAGTGTGGCACTGTATTATATATACATTGATTCATTGGCGAAGGAGATGATCTTAGAATTGCAGACAAGGTTTTTTGACTCAACAACTTTTTCACAAGTAGCAATTTGAGGAAAGTACATGTTTACAGACTAGAAAAAAATGAGTAAAGCAAAAAAGGGAATGAGTGATGATGATACCAATAATAAATCCGGGCATTATATATAAATGGGGAAGTTTTTGAACTTGGTGAAAATAGAACTCCTAGACATGAACCCCATTCATCGCCATTTTCGGGTTTTTTTCGTCTGACGTAAACGACGTGAGACAAAATAAAGCGTTGCACTAGGTAATTCCAAACAAAAGATGGATGAGTCGACTGTTTTTGATAGAAACCAGCTTGACATTTTTTCTGGGATGGCTTCTGTCTAGTTTCGAGTGTAGGTGTATAGCCCCGATTTATTTATGCAAAATAAAATGAACAAGATTTCGATTTTTTCGCTTGCTGATTATCTAGTGAATAATCCAGCCCACCCAAGAATGAAAAATGATATACGTTATTTCCCAAAATACATTAACTAGATCTCTGAATATTTTCTTCAATTCCTTGTGTTTGTTTTTGTGTATGTGTGTGTTTCTTTTGTGTCAAATGTACTGAGAATGCACTTTTTATGTGTTAGCTATTCACATGAATGCGTTGGGTTGGCCAAATTCCGCCGCTTCATCTCACAAAATGGAGGCGCTATTGTTGAGTTTACTCATCAGTGAAATTGTTACTACATGTGCTAATTATCGTTCCAAAAGTTTTTCTGCTTCGTCGTTTTTTTCTCCTCTTTTGCTGAAACTAACAAAAGCGTGACGGGTGTTTGGAATGATAATAAGGCACTACGTTCTTGATGTATCTGTTTATCTTGCAGAAGAAGAAAAAACAAGACGAAAGATTATTTGGGGGATGAGTGCCATAATCAAATCTTGCTTACGGAATAATCCTAAGTATTCTTAATGAACCCCTATCAACTTATGCTATGGGTATATACACAACATTCCATTGAGATGAATAGATCAAGGGGACAGTTTTTGTAATCATTGATGCTGTTTTCTGTCAAAACGCATTCCGGACATAAACTGTTGTTCAATCAGTCAAATTTCGCCTATCAGTTGCAATAATAAGTGCTCAAATGATCTCCGCCGGAAAATTCGAAGCAATCACTCCGCCCACATTAATGGTACGGTAATGCTTACGCAGGAAATAAGAATCTAATCTTTGCTGCTAAAACTGTATAATGCACGTGCAACAAAATGGTATATAAAGGGGTCCAATGTATCGGCATACTCAGTTCGCTCAAAAGTGCTAAATGTTCTTCAAGACCTTCCTATTCCTCACCGTCGGTAAGTTAGAAGCAGGAAATAGAAATGGTTAGCCCAATCTACAGTAGGACGCTGCTCAAAAAATGAATATTTGTTTTCGAACAACAAATAGGATTTGTTCAATATTATCTCCGAAAAGCGCCACTTTTTTGAAAATCTAAGCGATTAGACCGAGCGAACTTTTTCCGAAAGATTAGCGGAAAAGTCAGCCCATTCTTTTTGTGCCAATCACGAGATGATTATGGAAAATCAACAAAATTTTGAGCTTGATATGTTTCGAGATTTTTCGAATATGACATTGATCAAAATTTGATACTTTCTAGGCTTACACTCTAGTCTATTTGAAAAAATGCACTTAGGGCTTTTTAGCTGAGTGTTTATACTTTTTTTGTTAGGGTAGGTGGTGAAGCATGAATGGATACAATCTTATGATCTACTAGTTAGGTTTTTTGTATATATCGAAAAATAAGAGGATTGATAAACAAGAAAAAGGCTAAGTGAAAAACAAACGCTGTTTAGGTTCAAAAATTAGACATGTCCAGGGAATATACAAAAAAATGGTTACCGTATTTTCAGCTGTTGCTTATGCATCGGCCGACTGCCTCCACTGCATCTGTGTAAGAGAATCTGGTTGCAAAGCCATTGGTTGCCGTATGGATGTTGGATCATTGTCATGTGGTTATTATCAAGTAAGGATAGCATTTTGTATATAGGGAAGGGAGCTTTCGTTTCCGAAATATTATCGAAATGGGATGGAAGATCAGGAGACCGTTGGTGGTGTGGTAAACAAAACACACCACAAGGTTTCCTTTTTTCAGAAGATGTTATTTGTATTGACATCCCAATTTATCGAAACCATACAACGGTTCTCGATTTTCTGCTCTGATCTTTTTGAATGCAATTTTCGCGACTACAAAGGTTAAAATCTCATGTTTCATTAGGCACATGAGATTTTCGCCCCATCTTCTTGTTTTTCAATCTTGACATTTCTCGACACTACAGTAATCCTACGAATGCTTTCATATCAATTCGATCACTTATTTTGCAACATATCACGTTATCAAAAGCGTCGCGACACAAAATATGATAACGACCACAAAACAACGTGTCGAGGAAAAGAATTACTGATGTTTAAGGCGCGGAACAATACTCTAGGCGTATTAAAGAGACGGAAATAATTCTTGAAAGCAAGTTTTTGGAGGAAGACCAGAAAAAAATGAACAAAAAAGCGTTCATTGGTATCAGACGAAAAAACTACAACTATTTAGAAATCAAAACCTTGTGAACCATGCTCAAATTTGAGATGAGATGGGAGGGAGGGTTGTTGAAATAGTGATGTTACAAAAACAAGAAAACTTCCAGATCAAACTCCCGTACTACGAGGACTGCGGTCAACCAGGCAAGAAAGCCGGCGAGACAACTGATGCCGCCTGGAGACGATGCTCCGATGATCTATCCTGTGCCACTACATGCGTAGAGGTACGTGAAGAATGTTTGAAATATAGTGAGGGAGTGGTTAGCCGGCTTTTCCCGGATTCGAAATGAGAAACCTAAACCTTTCGAGCCGATTATAGGCGAGGGAATCTCGTCACTATCTTAGCAGAAAAGTCATCCTATTCTCAATTTAGATCAAGTAGTGTTATATACGTGAACAGCCGCCCACATGAGAAATCAAAATGAAAAGTGGCGTAATATACTAGTCATATTTCCACGGAAACTTCTAAAGATGGCCAATTAAGTAGTTGCGCTAGATTAACTTCCTCCTCATATAGCCAATCACGTCATTAATAGCGGCCCATGCTCAAAATAAGTTTAGACGACGACGACACAAATCAGTGTCGAAATAAATATGAACCCGCCGCTTTTTTTTGCTACATCGTAAACATGCATCTATAACGTCATCTAAGGCGCCTATTGTAGGAATCTTAAAAGACGTACTTCTAATATTGTTGTGTTTTTTTTTTGAAAACGTGAACAACACATACACGTGCCTTAGCGAGAATATATGGGTTAGCTGTGACGAGTGTTGTGGTCAGATTAGAAGTTATATATAAATATATCATAAAAGGTGTACTTGTCATTTTTTTTCAATTTGCTGAGAATAGGGTTATAAAAAAATAATAGGGCGACAAATGAATTGAACGCAAAATGGGAAAATTTGTATTATTGCCTACGTAGGCAAAAAATGAAAACTGTTCTGGAAATCACATTTCTTTTCAGAACTACTACAATCGCTACAAGTCTCAATGCTCGGGAACTGGAGAAGGATCATGCCAGGTAAGGAAGGGGTGATAGACTAAGAAGACAACTAGCATCATCGCCTACGCAATTTTTGTTTCTCTATATATTCCCAATCAAAAAAATTTGGAGGATACAAATACAACGTTTTTAGAGGAGTTGTCTACTTGTTCCTACATTAATGAGGAATGAGGAGGGGGGATAGATATACTCCGGAGATTCATCATAGACTTAGATTTGCAACTTTTTTTGACACAAATGTGTGTGGGGGTAGTCGACTAATTGGTCTGGACTAACATCACTTTTTGGACCGGAAATAGGTTTTGACCTGAGGTGTTGTATTGAAATTCTCAACATTCCAATCCAATAGTTTCTATTTTGGTCATGGAAAAAGTAAAGTGAAAAAAGCAAAAAATGCAACATTTTGTGCTGCTGCGGCTAAAAAACAAAAGCCAACAATTATTTTTTGGATGACTGAAGCTTACACACTATTTTCGACATGTTCGCACTTTTTTTTTATTTCGAGGTATTTATAGCCCCGGTCAACAAGGTATATTAGGCTTCCAATTAAATGGGAAAGAGAGTGACGACACAAAACTACAATAGCTGGATTTTGTGTACCCGTCAAATATTCTAGTTATCTTTTTGGAATATGCACCATAAACCGATATAATTACGTAAATAGAATACGATTTCGATACACAGTCTGTATTCTGGCTTCTGTCTCTCTTATCATGTACTAATTTTCCAGGTTATGGCCCGTAACCACAATGGTGGACCACAAGGATGCAAGCACTCCGGTACCGAAGGATACTGGAATGCCATTCACTCATGCTGCGGTTGCGCATAAATACCCCACTTGTTTCAATGTAATAAAACTTTTTCTAGCATATTTCTCATAACATATAATTTACAACATAACAATCAGGCTGAAAAATTGAATCACCTTATCTTATCATCAAATAGCAATAAAAAGGGGAGCCATAAGATCAGTGGTATCCCACTAGGAACTGAATGTTATTTTTCATTAAACCAGACAATATATCATAAATGGCATCCAAAATGTTATTTGTCGGGCGGGACCCATCTCATGGGACAATTGGTATACCTAACTTACGGATAACGTAGTACGATATGGAAAACAAGGAACAAGAGTAGTAGTAGAATGGGTTCAAGTTATGAGGTGATATGAAAAGGGTGAGATATTGCACGAGAAACATTTGAAAGTGATAATTAGCATTTATGATAAACCTTTCACTTTAATGTCAAATCCTGAATAATGAGGATAATCATGTGATATGAATTGCAATCAGGCTACAAATTGGGATTTCAAAAATTTTGAGATTGAATTGTATTTTAAAGTAGTATAGTTGGGGATATAGACAAAAACAATATGGAAGCAAGTGTGCTACTGTAGTATGAGTGTTACTAAATAATCGGATTGGGTATCTTTAAAGATTGGCACTAATGTGTAAACTACGACGGCAAAATCTTGGGAGGATGAATGAGGTATGGAACCAGGGATAAGTCATTGGTAAATCTTATGATTGAATTACTCATAAGGAAATGGAAGGAAGGACACAACAGTGAGGAATCATCACAAAATATGAAAATTTTCTCTCTTTGGGTATGATTAAAATTGGAATAATATTATTTTCTTCCAACCAATTACTATGTTTCGAATGTTTTTCAAGTTATTCAGCTCAAAGTTAGAAAGTATGAACATAACAGTTATTCAAGAGGAACGGCTTTGACAGAATAACAATATTAGCTTGTTGTTTCACTTCCTTCTCGTATCCCGCCCCTACATCCCGAGATAACAGAAAAATATTTGAATCTCTCCATAACACACACATAACATGGGGATGAGGTTGTATTACAAACAAAAAATATCAGATCAGAACTTTTTGACTTACTGTATATGGGGAACACTATCAATTTTCAGTGGGTCTTCGCAACATTTTGGGAAAGTACAAATCAAGCAAAAAAAGATAACGATGTGGGTTGTTATCAGTTGATAAAAACTACCTGTCAATCGAAATTTCACAAAACGCAACATTTTTTCTGTTCTGTTTCTTCTTCTTTTTTTATTTCGAGCCTTCTTTTTTTTGTTTTTCATAGTATTTCGAAATGCTATTTTGAGTCAGTTCCTTCTCTCATAGGTCATGTTTTGGTTTCTTAATTAGGTGAAGAGCCATTCAGTTGTGTGTGTGTGTGTTGACACCGCAAGTGCCAAAGCGGCATGATTTTTTGATGTATCACGTAATGAGTAAACAAATACTAGAAAAGGGGCTGGTATATAGTGACAGTAATCTAATATTAGTATGTTTGCACAATAAATCTCGCACGTTTCGTTTTGAGTCAATCATTAGTGAGGGTCAATAACTCTTAGTGGTGGGAGCTGTCAAATGGGCTACTGTAGCTCCATCTTTTATTCCTTCTAATCCTACCTATAGAATATATATTACAGAAAAATGGAGAAGCTACTCAACCAATTGAAAATGATGTCTTCGGAAGAAATCGACCAAAATAGTCTTTAGTAAGTGGCAAAAAAAGAGAATGATTTTTGTTTTCTAGTCTATGTGTTTTTCGAATCAAAACCAACTGACTCGTCAGAATGATCTGATAAGAAGAATAATATCCTGATAAGTGATTGTAAAACTATAAAGACTTTTTGAATGAATAAGGCGATGTTTTTTTGCATGAAGAAGAAAAATAGTGCAAAATAAATTCGAAATTTT
Source organism: Caenorhabditis uteleia (assembly GCA_963573275.1). Lineage (NCBI taxonomy): Eukaryota > Metazoa > Nematoda > Chromadorea > Rhabditida > Rhabditidae > Caenorhabditis > Caenorhabditis uteleia. Next base: position 18,924,809 of record OY752138.1, read on the forward strand.
TGAGTGGGATGCAGAATTATGGGTGATATCAGCTTTTTATAATGAAATGTAGATCAGAAAACGGGTCAGGCCTAACTCCCAACACTGTGAGTCAGGTACATTTATCCAAAATGATAGTTCACATCCCACAAGACAATGAATAATAGTATATTTGCCATGTTTCCAGCCAGTCATTTGCATCCAATCCCTACAGACATGTACTCACTGATATACTCATCGAAAGGAAGGATATTACGCGTGGGTGTTTTGTAGTTGTAATTAAGGAATGATAAACTCTTGTTTGGAAGATGATTTGAGTGGGATGAGAATGAGTTTTTTTGCAGGCAACAAATTGGATATTGATATGAACATGGACTATGAGGAGCCATCACCAGAGATCGAGAATATACTGGTAAGACAGAAGGTTGTTGAATGACGACCTTGTTATTCGAGAAATATAGAGTTTACACAGAATTAATTAAAAGTTTAGCTGGAACTCACGAAACCAACATTTCCATTGGAACAAACTGATAACAAAGATGAGGAATGGACGGCATTGGAGAATAGATACTATGATGGTTTGAATAGTATTGGTCTAGAGTTGGAAGCGATTGAAAGTGACTTGAAGAAGGTGTGTTCGAGATTCATCCCGCTTAATGTAAATGTTGATGAGAAAGAGATTGATCAGCGAAACATTTGGGAAATAGGAATTATGGATCAAAATTTTGGAAATGACGAGTCATTGACAATTTTTCATAGAACCAGCTCTCGTTTTGACATTATCTTAAATGGAATTTTGGATTTTAGGATAATGTCACTGTCAGTTTGTCACGTATTCTTGATCTCAGCTTATGAATACCACTATTTTGATTAAAATTGACATTTCTAGAAGCGGCAAAAAGCGTTGGACAAAATTCAGGAGGTGTTGAATGTACAGAAGATGTATCGACCGATTGATGAAAGGGTAGGTGTATTTTTTGTTGATATATACATAGTTAGCATGATCTTAAGCGGATTTTTTGGAAACTTTGATGCACTATTCATCTAAATATTTTGTTTGCGAAAGCATAAATAAATCATGATCAGAGATCTGGATTTGAAGAAAAAAAAACAACAAAAGATGCACCTTTCTTTGTATGTTTTGAATCGCCTACTGTAATCCGGGATAAACATATATCCACGTGATATCAACTCACAAAAACTTTTGAGTATTTTGCATCTTTTATGTACTTTCTTGTACATTCGTGCATCTCTTCAAATCCTCAATAAACATATTGAGAAGGATTTGGAAGAATGTAGAAAAGTCGAGAACTCTTATCCGTTTCATGAGTTCTAATCTCGCGCTTTTTTCGTTCACAGTCGTTTCACACGTAAATTTCTGTACATGTAGTTTCATTTCGATCAAAGATAGGGAGCTTAGGATGTGGGTGTTGAAAAGACTTGAGACCAGGAAGAGAAGGATACTACGTGGAAGATTAAACAAAATTAAAAGTTCGAAATTTGAAGCACTTTCCCTAATTAGCAGTGCTGAATACAAATGAGATGCGGGGCCAGCGTTTCGTAGTTTTCAAACCTTGATCTTACGAAGAAGATACTTTCAGGACTTGAACAATGCACGGGAAGTGATCAAGAAACGGTTTGAGCATGAGAGGAACACTATACGGGATGATTGTGCAACTAAGGTGTTGGTTCTCCGACGGGATATTGAGCAACAAGGGTATGAAAATATGCAAAATGTAGAAAGTAGTGCATCACAAGGGGAATGGTACAATTATTTTGTAGGCCAAACTTCTTAGTCTAGGTATTTTGGGGGAACAGACCAGAGACCGTCATTTTGTACGACAAAACAAAATAGAAGGAGGAGATATTCCAGACGAAAGCGACGGAATTTCGACAAATTCACGACGGATATCCTACAAACATGGTTCTACCAGCATCGAGACAATCCATATCCGTCTGATGAGCAAAAAGCAGATCTTGCCAAACAATGCGGTATCAAAATATCTCAGGTAAGATCAGCCAGTGTACGATTAGTTATGAGGGGAGAGAGAGTTGTTTGATTCGATAACAACAATATTTTGTGAGTCAGTTTTTGAAAAAATGAACACAACACAAAATGGTAAACGCGGAATTGACGTCAAAAAATATATAAAATTGAACTGATTTTGGTCGGGTAAATACATCTTTGCGCTCGGGGCTACGGTAAATGGCACACCTAGATAAGAAGGATTTTTGAGGGATTGCAAAAGTTGTTATTGGTAGATTTATCGCTTTAAATCCAATTTGATTACAAAATAATCATAGTTCAAACTTCAAGTTGATCAATGATTTTGGCCTAGATAAAAAAGACGAAGTTTTTTTTGGAGAAACTTGCGAACATTCATGACAGCATTAAACGGCAACGTAGGAAATCCTGGTGAACTATACAGGGATTTTACGGGGATTACAATATATGGGAAACTTATGAATCATGTACAAAAACATTGATACGTATTGGGGGCTTTTTGGGTACAATTGGCTTGAAAACTGCTTATCTAGTACTACATTACGTTTTTTTTTGCAGGTGAACAACTGGTTTGGAAATCAACGGATTCGGAATAAACAGCAAGCACAGAGGGTTAAGGAGCAGGAGGATGAAATGAGAGCTGCGCAAGAAGGTCAGACCAGAAATATTATTCAATCAACTGGCCAAGCGGTTCAATCCACAATTGCACCAGTGACTATGAATGCTCAATGTCATCCCCATATTTCTGTCAATAATACTGCCAATATCCAGAACGCTGATTATACTAATAGTAAGTTATAGCAACATACTGGAAGATTATAAAACAATATTATAGATTTTATGCCAACCAACAATGGTAACAATCTTCACGACCCAAATCATCAAAACAACTCGGTAGGTCAAATCGCTGCTCAAATGTCATGGCTGAAATTTTAAGATCTACTACACTGGCTATGAATTCACACCACTCGATCTTGACTTCAGTATGACATATCATAACTAAATTTTTCATCTCCCTTCCCTATTGTTGAATAGAATATACTCCAAGTAACTTTGACGAAAAAACTTCATTGATAAATTAAGAAGATGAACCAAATAAATATTGCACGTTATTTTTACAAAATATATACTATATAAATATCCATAACTATTCTATATGTTGCATAAAATAAATAAATTTTTTGGGTGGATTTTTTTGGGGGAACATGGAGACAGATTGTATAAAAAAGAAGGGGGGCTATTTGGAATGTGAGATTAAAAAAACGTAAAAATGTTTAGTTTTAGAAAAATCAAATGTCACTGGTTAATGAAAATGAGCCGTTGTTTGTTGTTTTGTAAAGTATTGGAGTTTAAAGGGGTGGGTGATGGGATTCATAAGAAAAATGACAGTTTGATAAATATACAATTGCACACATAACTTTTGAACCATGGTATACAACCAAAAGTTTTGTAGGGCGACAAATGATGAGTAATCCATAAAATAACACCGAAAAATGATGAAAAAAAGAAGAAACCAACCGGATTACAGAAAAAAACAGGGGGGAGAGGAAAGGTGTTCTACAACGAACAGTACATAAGAGAATATCTTTTATCACAGATATTGGGAAAGGGACCAAATGGACCGACAGGTGGGTGCGAAGTACGTGTACAACAATTGAGTAATGACTTTTTGGTATAGGAACGATATTTCGGATTGCCTGGTGGACGGGATGGTTGACTACAAGTTGTATGGTGGAAGGAATTTGTAGACGAGGCGTTGCTTCTTCTCGGGTTTTTGGATGATTCCTAAAGTTTACTCAGATAAGTAATCCCTCATGTCAACCAACCTTTCTTGTAGTATTGACGAAGACTTCTCGAAAGTTTGTCGTAATTCATTTGCGAGCGATTCTTTCGTTGTCCCCAGTATCGAGCCAACAAGAGCGATGACTCAATCTTGAATGTTCCTTCATCACGATCAACCCATCTGACGCAAGCGCTGTATTGTTTCGGCTGGTCGAGAAGTTCGCGGATGAATTGCCAGAGGTGGACGGTACCCTGATGGCGGGTGTACACACGCTCATCATCATCACCTTCGCTTCCATTTGTCATGCTCTCCATCGGAGAGGCGTTCATAAAACCAGTGCTTGCGAAATAGTTGGACACACCACAATTCATGTTCATATGAAGATCGATATCATCATCATTCACTAAAATATTATTTCATAACATCATCTTTTTTGTTATCACTATACTAACTATCTTGACTACTTCCATTGCTGCTTGTATCGCTATTACTCGGCGATGGTAGAATGGTTCCCTGTTGGAAAAACGAGCCCATCGGCATGTTTGTATATCCTCCACCTAAAAATACTTGATGTCATTGTATCATGCATATTTCCCTTGACCAACCGTTTGCATTGAAATATGAAGGATTCGGGTTTTCAACGGGTGGCATGTTGTTTGTTTGATTGTTGGTGTTGGCCATCTAAAAATAATACGAATAAGAGAAGATAGGAGGGCGAAAAAAAAGGTTGAGAAGAAAGGAAAACAAATATGGCTTGTATCGTACCCAGTTATTCTTTGGTTGCATACTGTTATCAGCAGCGGTCATTGCCGAACTCTGCATGGTGCCTGGTGGATGGTAAGATTCGAATGCTGGAAAAATTGACAGTTCAGCAAAAATTACATGCCAAATGTTTGTTATCAGTCAAACAGATTAACTGATAACACCCAAAAATGTGGCGCCACCACCAAACTCACCAGTTTTCCATACTTGTAATTGTGCATGTAGAGTATCACCAATCCCTGGAAGGAAGTTCTCAAACTCCTTCTGTGACATGCTCAACATCATCCTTCCGGATGCATATCCTTGGCGTGGGACTTTCAAGTCAAACTGTTTGCACATCTCATTGATCCATCTCGATCCATGCTCCTCAGTCCAAATGTATGGATTTGTTGGTAGTCCAAGTTTGGCACAAGTCGTGCTGATATCTTGAATCAAGTGGCGAAGGATCAAGTCACGATACACATCCATCTGCTGACAATCGATCGATCCATCTTGAGCCATCTCAGGATTCACATTGAAGTTCATGATGTTCTCTGTAAAGAAGTCCTCTTTTGATTTCAAGTTGCATTGTGCACCCCTCTAGCAAAAGATCACAATCCATTGTGCGAAACACACACACAGATTTCTTTTTGCGCAAACAACTTTCACTATTGGTCAAGTCAAGCGTGCCTACAGTCGAGAAAAAGCTGACCTGTGCCTAACTATCCGAACCGAAACACAACAAAAAACGTGTTTCCTTTCCATGTTTTCACCAACTTTCTTTTTGTCGGTGTGTATACATTTACATATCTTGGGAATCGCATAATTAGTTATTTCCCAAAAAAAAAGAAAGGCGAACTTTCACTAAAACCCATAGGCTGATTGACATTTCGAAAGAATGAGAAAGTGAATAGCCATACTACTTAGGCCCCAAACGACTTGCTATAACAAACCTTCGATTTCGTTTTTGACGTATCCATTGTTGTCGGCCTGGAATGAAACAACATTAACTCCGACACAACTTCACTAGACAACTATACCTTAGAAAAACGACGATTGTATTGTAGTGGTTGCATTGGTTCGCAATGCATATTCATTTGATTTGGTATTTGATGATGATGGTGTTGCTTGATGGAGTTGTTCACCTGCAAACCCATTTTTCTGTACAATTATGTGTTTGTTGGGAAAAAAAAGAGTTGACTTGATGATAAACCGTATTAGAATGATGCCCTTATCAATCACCTAATGACGCAAATGGAAAAAGCGCACACGTGATAAAAATTTAGATTTGAAAATTCTAACATCATTTTTTTTGCACACTCAACACAAAAACATCTTAAAAATGTTTTTGCACATATACAAAAAACAAAAAATAGATGAGTTGTTAGTTCCGTTCGTTATCTATGGCCAAAAATAGGTAAGTTGAAAACTGTATAGTATGGAAAAACCAGTTTTTCAATTTTTTGCGAGCTGGTAAAGGTTGGATGATGCTATAAAATAATTAACGAGAACCACACCCTAGAAAAAATGAGAAAAAAAGTTGCAAACCTGGTCAATGCCAAAAAGATCATCATCGAACGCGAATTCACTTTTGACGAACGGGGTGCTCGCGGTGGACTCGGTTCCAGAGTGCGGCTCCGGGCTCAACGAATCCCATCGTTGCGGTACAGCGCCTGGTTCGTTCATTGGATTGCAACACGAGTACTGCTGGTAGTTGTTGTATACGAAGGAGTTGTGGTCTAGACCATGGAATGGAAACGCTTCACCTGCAAATCGTGTTGATTAATTGAATAAGTGTAAATGGTATAAGAAAGGGGATGACGAAAGAAAACATACAGTATGCGGCGGCCATGTCCCAAGAGCGGAGAGAAGATTGTTTGATAGGTAACTCGAAATAACGAATAGTGGCAAAACTAATCAGTCAAATTTTTATCGCTCTCCTTTTTATTCCTACCAGCCCACTTTTTTGCTCGTCTCAAAATTTTGCTGTTATCAAACTCTCGCCTTCGGACATTCGACCCGCCGATTGTAAAATAATGGGAAAATATTGATGAGTTCGGAGAGAGTTGATCATGTGAATGCATGAATTATTGTAAACGAAAATGGTGACGCAGTCAAATGATTGGCAAAAAAAGAGAAAAAGCACGATAATTTTCGGGTGGTGTAATCGATAGTTCAGACCAAACTTTTCTCCACTTTTTCGCTTTTCAAGCAAAAAATGAAAGTGGAAGAGAGAATGAGAGGGTTCTCTTTGGTAGGGTAACAACGGTTGGTTATCAGTGATTCATTCCGTGCACCAGTATTTGATTGAATTGGAAATATTGAACTAATTAGAAAATGACACGTAACATGATGACAATCTTACAGCGAAACGCGAAAAAATGGGAGCCATAGAGGGGCATAATAAATTTAGATGACTTTGGACTTTGTGAGGGTATGGAATGTGAAAAGGAAGGAATAACGAATGGGGAAAGGAAGGAATAAGCCTATCCATCTGAATATACGATCGTTATTGGGTTATTTCTTTTTTGGAGGAACTACAGAATGTATATATATAAGGGGAAAAGTAATTTGACATGTTTAGTAGACAATTATTATGAGTATTAGAAGTTCACCATTGTTAATATTATGAATGCCCCAGTTTTTTTCCAACAATGGTTCTACAACTGAGTCACTGGAGATGGGACCTGGTAGTGTCTGTCACCAATGCATAACAATGGATCCTGATAGTACAAGAGACGAGCCCCATAAAGAATATGCCGCCAGAAAAACTTCGAATTTGAATCATATTAGTCACTTTTTTCTACAATATGACATAAATGAAACAAATAATAAAAGGTTCAATAATGTCGTCACTTTCCCTTATTTCTCCACTATTTTCCTCTCTTTGGATTACGATTCTTTTTGTCTTGACCAGCCCCGTATGTGGACATACATATTGTATTGTGTTCAGACTGCCCTTTTTTTGTATGGAACGCTGCGTTGAAAGTCCAGCATTTGCGGGGCCTGGAGTGGACACAAAAGTACAAGAGACTATGGCTGACTCAATTGTCTACATAGAACAAACTATTCGTTTTTTGGAGAAGCATAATAATCCTGTTTACTAAATTTTGCATAGCCAAAAGTCAAAAGTTACATAATCAGTTGTGACGTCGGAATTAGTGTTCTCTAGCTCTTTAGTCTTGGTGAAAGAAATTATTGATAATGGGTAATAACTTATGACAAGGCGAAAAATTTTCAAATTTTCGGGCGCTGATTACAATTCAACATCATAAATCAGCACAAAAAATTGATAGGAATAAAGTGGTCGTAAAAAAATTGAGGAGAAAGGTTGATCAAAATGTATCTTTGATGTTAATCAGGAAGCTTTGGAAGATGATGATAAGAAAAAAGAGAGATATGAGTGTACTTCTTTCGATTTTTGTGCTGACTTCTGTTGCCTAAGATCAATGTGTTTTGGTTGTGTAAAATCTTTCGATTTCTCAGGAAAAAGGTTCTGTGCTCTTTTCCTTGTTTTTCCATCCGAATGGAAAAACTACACCGGTTACGGAAATATTTGATTTAGTATTTTGTGCTCCAAGAATTGAGCCACAAAATAAAGTGGACAAACTATGAAGGAGGGCGAAAAAAAAATGGAGAAGTCCGAATCGCAAACATTTTTGATGGGTGACCGGCTACCGTACGGCGCCCTCTGCCAGTCAGCAAGAGGCAACAAACAAAAGGCAAGAATGGCGCTCGCCTGGTGGCGCCGCGCGGCATCCACACTCACCCGTATATTTTCACACTGTTTGACCGCTGGAGCAAAATAGAAAAGAGCACTGGGCTCCGAATGGGGATACTTGAACAACTGTGGACACACTGTTATTCAAATTCTCTCAAGTTGTTTTTTCTTGGAAAGGGAGGAGGGGGGGGGGTGATTGAAACGGCGAGAACAAATAATTTTTGAGAAGTGGGATGGCATATGCAAAAACGAGGGACAAAAAACGAATAAGACAGCAACAATCATGAGGATCAATCAGATGGAAAAGCCTAATATATGGGTGAACGAGAGGAAAAGGAGGATTGATATATGGGTGAAGCATGGCATGAGAGCACAATATTTCAAACTGGGGATATTATTGGAGGCGTTCACCCCAACTCGGTGAACATCATAAGAAAGAGAGGAATGATTAAAATAATGTTAGGACAATAAGAAGATAAAAGAATAGTACCGAATGAGTGTGTAAAAAGGTGACAACAACCACATTGTTTATCTACACCAAATAGTGATTGTAATTGGGTGAATGAGGTATGAACAGGTATGAAAGGGCAGAGTAGTTATGGGTTTGGAAAATGACAAAAAAACAGTTTCAGTGGGGGGATGCCTATTCTTCGCCTGTTTTCCATTTCCACCTGAGCCAACCGGCCCTGTGGGGCGCAGGAAAAGCAAGGAAAAAAATTTAATTGTGGACACACCCCGGGGCGGTGCCCTCCGCGCGGCTACCGCCACCAACATCTCTTTCATAATAACGCACTCTCCCCATCTACGCGCTCCAAATACCGGCCAGCGATCGGCTGTATGTGTATGTGTGTGTGTTTTTTTTCTTGGCCTCCGATTGTGACACGAAAGCCAAGGGGTTGAATAGATTTGAAACGATTTTTTGGAATATTTGGAAATAAAGTAATGATATCAAATCCCCTTATCACACCATTTTGATATCGATCCATTGACCGCAAAGGTTTTATGTTCTCCACACTTATCAACAACATATCCGAAAGTTGTGTCGATAGAGATAGAAGATATCGAGGGGAGTGTTTTTCTTTTTGACAGTTGCCAACTTTTTGATATCATTCTGATCTATTCATTTCACAAAGTCATTATTTTAGTCATACATAATGACCCGGAGTGATAAGAATTTGAAATGATATCATACAGAAAATATGAAAAAAGGGGAATCAAAAACAAAAAGGCAAATTTTGTGTGGGGGCTGGTGTGGTTGAAGCAAGAAATATCCAATAAAATGATTTTTTACAACTTTCGGGGAACGAAATCAATTGCCATTTTTTTGTGTTACCATATAAAAAATATTTTTTCCATAAGAACACGAAAAAAGTTGGTAATGGAACACAAAGAAAGTTGGGGCGAACAGGGGTATGAAACATGGTATGGGAAAATGTATCATATTCAAGGATTGTGGAAAAGGTGTCAAATGTTTCTTGTGTTGTCATTGAGAGGTCAAACTTTTGGGGGATGGTGAAAGTTGTCCGAGAAGTGGCCACTCCGACGCTTCAGTGATGATTCTAGAAGGCGATCGGCCGGTGTGTTGGTGCTATCCGAACGGTTGAGGGAAGGCCGATTTTCAGGAGGTGAAAGTGCTGGCGCGGTGCGTCACGAGAAAAGTGAAATGAGTGAAGAGCGAGGATCCAGGTCATGGGCTGCCTCCGAAGAAGCTGTACGATCTTATTTTGTATATCTCAACCAACAACCCCGCCGCCCGCAAAAACGATGTCTGCGTCTCGCTGTCTCCCACCAACTATCATCACCTCCCTTTGATCGCTTTTTACCTCAACAAGATCTCAAAAGTATTGGGATGAAGAGAGAGAGAGGGAATTTTTTTTGGGAGAAAATGTGAAAATGGAGAGTGAGAAAGATGGCGCAAAAGAAAAGGAAGGGGGGGTTTGAATAACGATGTCTCTCGACGTCGTCTTCGTTTTGACGCGTTCGTTACCGACTAGTTTACTTTCATTCATTTTTTCCCGGACATTTGAGACGACTCATCACCATCAAACAAAAAACATACATACAAACTGTATTGACTTTGTAGTAGTTAGTCCCACAAATTTTGTTTCGGCATATATACAAAAAAAGCGTTTGGCGGGCAATATAAAGGGCAATGATACAAAAATGGTTCGCCGCTGAAGAGAAAAAAAGCGAGAACAACAATAAACATGCAGCAAGAAAATGGAGAAACTAAACAAAAAAATTGGTGCTGAAATGAATTTTGGAGAGAGGAGGAATGAATACTGATGTTGAAAATGGCATGGGAAATTTACTGGAAAAGGTACATTTTCACATACTTTGTACGATAGTTTTTTGCAAATCTCCCCCTTGATGACGTCAAGAGATATAAACCTAAACCTAACCGCAGTTTTTGCAACTGTCCCTCATCTTTTCTCATGTCCATCTATCACTAATTATCTGACTTGTGGTTTATGTACGCATTTCCCGTTTTGCTGCCGATCCATGATTGTTTCACATATATACATTATATGAGAAAAGATCAAAAAGTATTTGTATTTCAGTATTTTCTAGGTCGACGCAAATGAAACCAGAGGTTTTGCATACGGGGTCGTAGTCACCAATAAAAAAACGGCGTATGCCTCACTTTCGCCCCCGATTTTGACATCCAGGAGACTCGACGCAAGAAAAAATGGTTTCGTGGCAGGCAAAAAGTTGGATGGTGTTGAAATGGAAAGTTGGTGGAAGGAGGTGTTATTATTCTTTGATGTAAACAGTGTGTCAAACTTTTTTGATTTGAATCGCCGACATCTGGCCTAATAGCCTCTTGATGGTTTTCGACACTTTCAATTCCGAATTAAGTTTTATTGCAAATCATTAAAAAACGTAATATAAAATTAGTGAAGACAGTCGCGGCTTTCTCCTGGTAACATGCCTTCCAAGTTCCAAATGCCAATATCCAAGGTCTTCTCTTCGGTGCCGTTGGTGAAGATGTAGTTGTTTGGCAGCTCGAACTTCCAGCGTCTTTGGCATGGCTGAAGTTTCAGATTTTCCAAAAAGATCAAAAAACCTTAGAAATACTCACTTGAACTCCATCATTACAATCATGATAAATCTTGAGATGCGGGTCAATGGTAGTCAACTCGGTGGTAAAACCATGAAGCTCGAACTCGCCATTCGCGTTGGTGACGCCGTTTCCTAAGTCATCATCTGGATCTGGTCCTGTAACAAAACTATGTAGCTTCATGATAACTTTTTTTGAGATCATACCAAAATCATCATCAACCAACTTGACCTGAACATCCTTTGCTGGTACATCTCCACATTTGAAGACTCCTTTGACCTGGAATAGCTCAATTATATCAAGTATCACTATTAAATAGTTACTCGATAGCTCTGCTTTCCAGTGTGCTGATCCGGAGCATCCATCGCAAATGACAATGTTACCAGAAGTGCAATTGTTAGGGTTTGTAATATCATCCTTTAAAAAAATTGGTGGTATTATCAGAGGGGAAGAGATTGAGATATGATAGTCGGTCTAGGACCAATTGGATAAATACAAAAGAAGGTTATTGATAATAGGTTTATTTTAAAAGTTAGAATTCACAAAATAGGTTTACTGAATGCAACTGCGGCTCTCATTGTCCAACTCAACCTAAATTACAAGTGTTAATCCTAAAAAAAGCTCAACTGACCTCCAAATTCATAGTTCCAAGATCCATGACCAAATGCGCTTCTGGTCCAGCACTAATGTACTTGTTTGGTATCCGGATGACCCATTCTCTTTGGCATGGCTATAACAAAGAGTTGTATCAATACATTAGATAAGTTTCTTACACTTCCATGGTCATTGCAATCGTGGAAAATGCGCAGCTCCGGATCAATTGGTGTCAGCTCCATTGATGAGCCAGATAGGTGGAAGGATCCATCAGCTCCTGTCACTTTCTGATCCAACATATCATCTGGATCTGGTCCTACAAATCTTCTATCAAAAAAAAACAGTTGTGGGAGAGTGTACCATTATCATCATCATAAAGTTTCAACTGAATGCCACTTGCCGGCTTGTTTCCGCACATTAGTTTCCCCTTGACGGCTGTTGACTGAGTTCTAAACGCCACAGCCACCCCGCATAGCAGAATAGATAGGAGCAAGATTTTTGATATCATCTGAAGTATAGTGAAGTTTGAAAATGAAAAAAAGTTGATAGATATGACGAAGTTAGTTTATAATTGAAATGAATATCACATAAAATTTGTTTATAATATTTTGATTTATGATCTGTACAAACCAAACAATCAACGAGCAAACTGATATAAGTTTATAAATAGTATAAGAATGATAAAGTGGAGAATAAGTTGAGAAATGAAAACGAAAAAGATGTTGAAAGGCAACGCAACACAACGATTCGGAAAACAAAACGACAGTTGGCCCATCGCTTTGGGGACAAGATTAATTGCATTACGAACGGCTCAGCGATGCCTTCGACCACTTGTTTTCGAGTATACATGTGATATCTGACTCAGAAATTTATTAAGGTTGAACATTTGATAAATCAAGTGATAGGTTGAGAATGTTCCGACGTCGGATGTTCCATGTGGTTGGCTTAAAATCGTTGAAACTTGTTTCCGCCTCTTCTGGAGCTTCAGGAGTTGTTATGTTGTGGATTGATTGTGGGGTGATTGTTGAAGAATTGTCTTGGTGGTTTTCCGGATTGACAGCCATCTGAAACAATTGGAATTTTCAGAAAAACTCATATCAGGTTACCCTTGATCTGAAGAATTTCACAATAAACTCTCCAAAAAATAGGGTGAGGCCCAAAACCGCACCACCCAAAAACACCCAAAATGCACCTTGCGCTCTTTTTAAATCCAAGTAACCTGAAATATTCTCTTATTACTATCATTCAAACAAATTTGACCACTTTTTGGTCCCGAAGTTGTTGAATTACACTCATTGATCTTCTGCATCGCCACATACGACCGATAGTCGGATATCCATTTCTCGGTGAAACCCCTCTCAACCATTTCTCGAATTCTGTATGACATCAAATATTTACAAAATGACTCAAAGATAAACTTTGTTGAAAAATAGGATGAATATAAAGAGTTTTTGACGAGCGGGATTGAAAGGTAAACAGGCAATATACCATCATTCAATAATATGACTTTACAATCCGAGTATGCATAATAGTTTAGTGTTGCCATTGGACCAAGTAGGGCGTACCCTTGATTGGCACGTACAAATGCCACAGCTGAAGATTTTTTCGGATGAATATTTAGATCTACAATATATACCATTGGCAATCCCATTAACATACTTGACTCGATGATTCACATTCATCTCATGCCACAAGTCGCGATATACTGGTAGTCTAGAACGCTGTAAAAACCATCTCCCTGTCAATGTGTGGTCAATAAAACATACAGCAATCATCTCAGTTCTTGTGAACGAATTCTCGTCCATTACAATTTCAAAGCGTCCTTGTTTTACTGCCTTTGTCAATTGTTCGATATCTACAAAAAAACACCAGGTTTTTTTTTCTTTTTGATTGACGTCAAACGCGTATACTTTGAAACGGTAAATTTGTCTTATCAACTGCAAATAAGGCTACCAAACTGCCTGTGAACGTCGCACTCAATGTGATACTGGCTAGCCACCATAACGCCACAAGAACTCGGCAACTCCAGGATCGCGGTTGTTCGGGCAGGCCTGGGAAGAAGTAGACAAAACAACAACAACAATTCAATTACCTTGCTGCACAAATATCGAGAAAAACACCCAAATTGATTCGAACATTGTCACCGACATTTCTCGATACACTTTCTTCAATATTGTTGTCATTCCAAGAAATATGACTCCTGATATCAATATCACTCCAGCTGTGATAACCCAAACTTCCCAGGAAAATGGCTCAGTTACTATTAGTAATGTATCATCTTCATATTTTTCTGGGGACCTAACAAAAGTTGTTGTTTATTATTTTTCTTGACCCAAAAATAACCTAATCATAATACCAGTAGGCTCAAACTGAAACGGGTAGGTCAAATCCGATATGATACTGCGGTCATACTCCATAATCGCCCCACCCGCTAGTAAATCAACTTCCTGCAACAAAAAGTTTTGAAATTTTCTCACTTGGTTCATGTTTACCCCTCTGACTAATTGCCCAAAAGCGCCGGTCCATGATCCATTGAGATACTCGCCCCACGTACTTCCCGATGCAGGCACAACCTAAAAATACAGTTGTTTTTATGGAAAAAATGTGTGTTTTCCTTACTTGGTATGTTAGATTCAGCCGTTTGCCGATCTCCTTCAATATTTCAATCACCACACCAGGCCCATAACCCATGTCAACAGTCGCCGCATCCGTGAAATTCACATAGTTGACCTTTAAAAGCAAATAGAATGCACACACAACGCGCTTATCGTATTTATAGTACATATGGAGGTTCGATAGCTGGCACCACCATTTTCAACGTTTTATCCTTCATTGTGTCGATGGAAAAGTGCTTTTCTGTGCTGTGCTGAAAAATAATCTAATATTTTTGTTGTTTTTATGGAACTTTGTTACCGTATAGGCGTCCCCATAATCATTTTGAAACGATATTTGCGGTGGTTGATTCACTTCTTAACATAATTTTTTTCGAGAAAATTCAAAAATATCTCACTTTCATTGATAGATTCCAATATATTATTAAGAGTTCTGATAGAATTCGGGTCTGCTTGTACAGTTTCACCAATAGTTTGCATATTTATAGATGGAAAAAGTAGAAATATACCAAAAATGTGCATAATTATTAAGAAATGAATTCTGGACCCAAACATGTTGATGTTGCTTTGAATGTGTATTCGATTTCATCTCAATAAGAAATATGAGCTCTTTGGTTACAAACAAAGTGTTTTTCAATAGGTTTAGGTTATCCAGTTTCTTGTTAATCATTCCTGTCTCAGACGAATATATTCATTACACACTTGCTTTTCCCCTCCTTTCATTCTGTCTCCCTCACCCCTGACCTCAATAGCAGCTTTGCCAAGTGACTCAGAGATAGAAGAGGGTGCGAGATGTATCGACTGACTAATACGCGTCAATACGCCCTCCCGCTTGCACCATCCCACCAGCATGGCGCACATTTGGTGTTTGTTTCTCGTATTTTCGCGAATTAATTAATATTTCAAACATCCCCCCGCGATGTTTTTTTTTGTTTTCTCCTTTTTCAATTTGTTTGCTCAATTTTTTCGCCTAATCGAAAAAATGACATTTTTCGCTTCGCCCGATGCAAAAACAAACAATTCTATTTTCGGGGGGATACGTTGAGAAAATCATTCATATCCATTTCCGGCGCCTCTTTTTGCACTATTTCCTCACATTTGTTATCAAGTGATTCAAATCAAACAGAGGGTTAGGTCTAACAAAATTTTCGTATTTGCATATTTGAAAAAGGCCATAAAAACTCTTCATTTTCAAGTTTCACTCCAACATTTTCACTAAAAACCTATATTTTTGCAGATGACAGTGGGTAAAGAGCCATTACTCGACAGAACGGATCAAATTGATATGGAGAAGCCATCGAGTTGCTCAGCAAATCATTATGGCATGCATCCAACAAAGGTGAGTGGGTTTTTCTAACGGTTTGACGGGCTATGGTGAAATATAACGCTTCAAAAGTTTCCTTAACACGGGTTTAAAAGTGCAATTCTTCATTCATAGCGTTTTCTATTCAAAAACACACACACTCAAAAGAATAGTAAGCTGACACAGAACGAGGAAAAAAAGTGAATTGATAAGCAGAAAACAAAATAATAGATTTTTCAACAAATTTTTTTATTCTATAAAAACCAATACTTTGCCTTCTCCATTTTCTCATTTTCTCTCTCTCATTTCCACCCATTTCAAATAATGATGCAACCGTAAATCATTGAAGGAAAATATAAGATGGCGCAATTTAGTTGTGATATCTCGAAATAAAAGAAGCTTTATTATCAATGTACACTTTTCTTTTCAAGGGAAATGGCTAGAAATAGCTTACTTTTTTTCTCGCTCCACCACACAATTTTCCTTTGTTTGTGTAATCATGAAAATTTGTCTCGCTATCTTTATCAAAAGTTATGATGCCCTCCTCTCCTCTCGTTTTTTGAGGAATCTGTTCAAGTTGTATTTATTATCATCCCATTGTTCAATGGTACAAGTGTCCAAAGTATATAAAAGCTGGCACGTGGACACTTTTTTTTCTCAAGAAGTTTCACATTCATCAAATGACTCTCCCATAAACCTAAGGAAGCTAAATATAGAATATATATGGCCTTATATTATTTTTTTTTCTTCTCCCATTGCTTTTTTCTAATTCTGTATGACCTACCTCTGCTCTGTATCTATTCCTTCTCTTTTCTCTACCTCCCACTTTTTATCTTAAAAACGATATCAACATTTTCAATTCATTCCATTTTTCGAACCACACTAGTTGGTGGTTGTCATATTTCATAACTGCCTCCTCGAAATTATTTTCCTATTGGGAAAACTTGTGTGATTCATAACGTTTTTCATACTAATTCATACCAAAAATAAAATAAAAACACTTTAGATTAATATGGTATTAAAAAACAACAATCATCTGCCATGTCAGATGGTTATAGGCCAATATGAACCCTCAAAGGAAACTGTTAGTTGTTGTAGTTCACCAGCGCCCAAGTATATGGTACCAATACACACTATAGGCCAACGGAAATGTCAATTTTTGTGCTTTTAGGTTATTGATAACTGCGATCATGGAACACAACTCCTGGAAAATGACTTGAAACTCAAAGGTCTACCAATTGGAGAAAGTGGTATCAATGTCAAGTGAGTTTCTCCAAAATCCAACTCATATCAAAGTCGAATGTGTTTCAGAAAAGTGTCCGGCCGACTACGAATCCAAATCATCATCACCTTAGTCTTCTGCTTCATTGAGTTCTTCACTGGCATCATTTCCGGATCAATCGCTATGATAGCTGATAGTTATCATATGGCTGCGGATGTCATGGCTCTGATTGTTGCGTACATCTGTCTTCAGATGGCTGATAGGGAGTCAAAATCGAATAGTTACGGTTGGGTGCGTGCCGAGGCGCTTGGCGGATTTTTCAACGGACTATTCTTGATGACAGTTTGCTTGAACATTTTTCAAGAGGCCAGCGGCAGAATTTTGCATCCTCGGCTTATTGAGAAGCCATTACATGTAAGCTACCTTAGTCGTATACTTACTAAACCTAAATTTACAGGTCTTCGTAGTTGGACTCATTGGTTTGGGTATCAACGTAATCGGACTAGCATTATTGCATGGACACGGACATGGTCACAGCCACGGTGGTGGTGGACATGGACATAGTCATGGTGGTGGTGGACACGGTCATAGTCATGAGGAATCTGGTCATGGTCATAGTCATGATGAGCATAATGGACATGGACATAGTCATGATGCTAAAAGAAGCGACGAAGCTAGAGAAAGTTTGCTGGAAAATGAGAGCAACGAGATCATCGAGACAAGAGCATCCCGTGCCAATACTACATTCACTTTGGAGCGTCGATTCACCGGGCCTGGGGTTCCATACGCTACCGTAAGTTTTTGTCACGTTTGGACTGATAAATATATACTATTTTTGTAGCATATGGCTAGTGAATTCCTTGAGGAAGCCGCGTCAGAACTGGCAAACAATGATACCACTGACGACAAAAATAAGAAGAATAGTGAGTTCTTTTCCCATTTCGTGAGCCGGGTACAAACTTGCCTCAACTGATAAGATGAACGTATAGATTTATATCAGTAAAGTTCTTGATACACTGATAATTAATAGACAACACCACATAATCACATGTTCGGGAGCAACTTCATTTCATTGAAAAGATTATTTTGGTTTTTTTGTACCATAAAACGTACAGCAATAAATCTTATCAATGATGTAAGACAGGGTACAGTATTATCATCAAATTCTTTTTGCAGAGAAAGCGAAGAATGTGAACATTCATGGTGTATACCTTCACTTGATGTCAGATGCATTCGGATCAATTATCGTCATCTTCACCGCGCAGGTGGTCTACTGGTTCCCGGGTTGGAAGTGGTCCCCATATCTCGATCCAGGTCTCAGCTTCCTATTGGCAGTTATGATGTCCTTCTCGGCGATCGGTTTGGTCAGGGATTCATTCAATATTCTATTGATGAAAGCACCAACTGATATTGATAACGAAACAGTAAAGAAGGACTTGAAGAAGATTGTTGGTGTTGCAAATGTGTCGGACCTTGACATCTGGTCACTCACCGGGACTCGATTGATCGCATCGGCTAAAGTCAACTTTTGTCATCCGGCGATCTTCTCAAGCGCGGTATTCAAAATTCGCAAGTATTTCCATGATGCTGGAATTCATTCGACAACTATTGAGCCAAGTTTTGAGGTACTTACATGTATAGGGGACTAGTATAATGAGAAAGTTTGCAGACAACATGCATGGAATCAATGAAAGTAACTGTTGAAGAATGCAGCAGTTTGAATGAAAATGATGATATTGTTATGATGGAAAACGAGCTTGAAAACCAAGAATCATCGCTTCCCGGCTCAAGCTCAACAACTCCAAGCGAGTAGATATTTCATAACAACACTCCCATACTTTGTAGTACTATACCATTTTAGCATTTAGTCCATTTTACCAAAAAAGTCCCAACCAAATCTAGTGCCTTCTTGTCATGGCTTTACACATGTGATATATGATATTTTTGGTGAATGTATTCTTCCATGATCAATCCAACTATTCCAATCTTTCCTTCCCCCAACCCACACTTATTTCTGTATTTACGAGGTTTTTCATTCTCACCAAATCCAGTAACTTAACATGTTTTCACTGCAATATGATGATGCGTGTCACCGCCACTTTAAAAACACACACCCCCGAACCGACTTTTCATACCAACTTCTGAGTTTTGTGATGACAATAAAACATTTTTCATTTTATTTGCTTCGATATTTGTGACACGAGTATGATCACCTCTTGATATTTTTCATAAAAAGTTCACATAATTGATAAAACAACATCAAATATAGATGAACAATGATCTAACATGCGAAGTATCAATCGACATTGATGTCGATGATGATGATGATGAGGTTGAGGAAGAAAAGGTGGAGCCAAAAAATGACACCGAGGAAACCATACAAAACGAAGATATTGATGATGATATAATGATTGATAAACCCTTATCAGTTGATGAAGTGCAGTGTCATCTTAATGAGAAAATTAGGTATCAACACTCTTTCAAACTCTTTCAAGTTATATGGTTTAGAATAAACCAACTTTCAACGGAGTTGAGTAATATCATAACTATTGGGCTCAACTCCCCATCCTTCTTGACAATATCAAACTGGATCGGAGTGGCCAACTACTTTAGAATGTTGCCCAATGAGATTTCGGTATAACTTTTTTTGTTACAACATCGTAACTCAAGTTTTATTATAGATGTTCGAAAGCGACCCTCGCCCTGCTGAAAAACTGCTAGCACAGTATGGCGAAAGTCCAGCGTTGTACCTATTCAATGCATTGAAGCACATTAGAAGGGTCGATATTTTGTTCCAAATCCAGAAGATCATATGTACAAAGAGTATTGTGGATTACTTGAGGCCAGCGGATAGTTCACCACCTTCTACGCATAGTAAGTTGTTTAAGATTTGGAAACATGATACGACTTTGGGTTTAGGTTTGGGTAGTGCTTCAACCGCAAGAGCATCTGATGTAATGTCTTCTATGCCAAATCATACAGTTTCTATCTCAAGTCGACCTAGAAGGAAAGATTATAGCAAAAGTGAGTAGAAAGTTTTAGTAAAGTGCTTCAATATCATAGTTTCAGCGATTCTTATCAATCACCATGAAACTACCAAAGAGGAAAAGGATGATTATAAATGGTTCAAGTTGAATTTGAAAAAGATTCTCAAGGAAAAAGGATCGGAATACAAAGTGATGGATGCTGAAAAATTCGAGGATGATGATGGTGGAAATATACAGATGAAAATTGTTGAAGTGTACAATGAGGTATTTTTCAAAGTGCAACAAAAAATACAAAATCTATTTATATAGGTGCCTCATATGATTGTGTGCTTCAACAAATCTTATCTCAATTTGTTGTCGTCGGAAGAGTACAATGCAGCGCGAAACTACAAAAAGTTCATTCATCAACAGTCGAATCAAGAGTTTTATGCCAAAGATTCGAGGAATATTCGGTGTCGCGCGGTTCTTATGAGGGTAAATCATCCCAAAGTTTTTCATATCAAAATATGTACTTCAGGGTACCCTGAACACCGAATTAACTGGCTGGTCATCTGTAACACACCCATACCGTTTCCCGGAAGATTTCGACAGTTTTATGACGCGACTTTTGAAGAAGCCGAAAAAATCGCAACTAACCACAATGTGAATGTTGTATTGCCGGGTATATATTTATGAATAAATGCATATTTTTCCTCCAAAAAAACTTCCAATTGAAACATTTTTTTGGGAGCAAAGACTACCAACTCCTCGTCTTCCACTTGATGACGTAATTCTTCGAAAAAAACCTGCGAAAGGAAGAAAGAGAAGGGGGAGAGCCCCATAATTGCTCGCACTTTCTTCTTTATTCATAATCGTAAAACCTTTGAATCAATGGCAAGACATGTAACACGCCTCCGGTCTCGACCGACACATCTGCAACCAATATAATTAGTTTAGTAGTAATATTCATATCGAGTTAATTCTAGATTGTTTCTTTTTTCTTGCTTGTTGTTTTTCACTACATGTACTTTTCCTCATTTTCAGGAAAAAATTTCCAGAGAAAACAAGTTTGATTGATTTTTTGGGAAGACAAGTATTGTGGATAATCCCAAATATTGAAAAAAGTTGATGCCTTCTCCTCCGGCTTATCCACGGATTTGATAGGTATTTGCCGGCTTTTCTATCAATATTCTTTGAAAAAAAAAATGTAACTTCCCACAATTTCAGAATATATGAAAACTCATATTTCCCAAATTCGTTAATCCTCATCGCCGTTTTTATTCCTCATTTATTCAAAAACCGCCGGGGCCCGGGGCTTCATTAAGCGGCACACCCAACACACACCCGATTCGCATCACTGCACCAATTTAGTGAGCATAACTTAAAAAACCATTTGACATTTTCCCGAAGCCCCCCTTTTCTAAACCTTTTAGTGATGTATGGATATGTAAAATGAATAGGAAGGGGGGGGGGAGGAGGTACTGAAACTTTCGGAGACTCCCCTTTTTGTGTTGTTGCTATCTAGAAAGGCAGACGCCTGCCAAAAAAGTAAGTCTGATAAATGAACCGTCTTAACAACAAAGATGTTTTTGTCTTTTTTTTCAAGACACAATGTCGACTCGACTCTTAATCATTTTGCCATTAACAGGAAGTCAGACGAAACGTGTAAGGTGTCAGATTTCAGTCTAGAAGAAAAAATTAATTGTGTCGAACCACGAAATCTACATCTTTCAACAACAGCAAAAACAAGACGAGGTCTAGATCTGATAGAACCGCGACCGGCACAAATCTGACTCATTCCGCTATTGTTTTGTCTTTTTCTTCCCATTTCGTCTGTGTGTTGCACCTCTTTCTGCCTCACCTGACATCGCTCATGAATCAAAAATCCTGATGATGACTACCTCCAACTAAAACCGGAAAAGTTTTACTTATTTGTCAGGAATATTTGTTATTTCTTTTGTTCAACAAATTCCTCCCGCGTCTTGCTCTCGCATTTTTTTTTTGCTTCATTTCCGGTCGCCTTGAGTAGTTCGAGTCGTTTTTTTTACTCTTCTGGAATCGAACGCGCCGTGTTTTGAAAAACAAAAAAAAACAAAATAATTGCGGTATTAAGCATTTCATCTAGAAGTGCTCCTTGACTGGTACAATCATGTTTTTCCACTTTCCCTCGATCGATTCCAAAAGTTGCATCTCAAAGATGGAATTCTCAACTTTTTGCATGCATCCAACATATAATTTATGATAAATGATATGTTGCACCATCTCAAATATTGATATTTGTTTCTCAGTCATATGAAATTCATCAAGATATATACATTTCGCGCTATGATATCCGTTTATTTTTTGTCTAGAAGAGGCGGAGAAACAAAACGACAAAAGTTGTGGTGTCTCTGACTGGAATATTTTCATCATCAAAAAAAAAGGAAAAACTAATAAGATTTCCCGTTGACTTTTTTTCCCCAAGTGTCTGATAAACAACATTATCAGATTTTGGTGATCATACATAGGTAGATCAAAATTTATCATAACTATCCCCCTGATTTTTTGTGTTCTTACCAACCCACCAAAAAATTGTTGCCATTTTGAGCTCCCTACCCATTTCCCTTCACTTTTTTTCCTCGAGTTGTGTCAATTCGAGCACTTCAACTTTATATTTTCAATTCCCACTAGACACTTCGGGTTATAAAATCTTTGAACATCAGATTTTTTATTGTTGATTATGGCTCCATGTTTTCCGCCCCTCATCTTTTTTTGCTGGACCCGGTTGAAATTCGATTTTACCATGAAATAGTGAAAATTGAGATTGTAAAAGCAAATGACATCATTTGTTGTGGAAAACAATAACATTGAGGGATTCACTTGATGCGAAGGTGTTCCCATGAAAAAAAATAGAAAAATATTTTACACACCTTTTCACTTCTCATCTTTCTTCTTTTTTTGTGCCTATTTTCCCATTCATATTCCTTTTCTAGTATATTCTATTCTGAACAGAGATACATACGTAGATTCATTTTTCTTCGTCTTTTTTTCTTCTTCTATTTTTTATGGCTCATTAAACAACCATTTACTCCTGGAAGAATTCCTTCCATTTTTCCTCTGATCCATTTTACCTTGACTTTCTTCCTCAAAAAAACATCATCATCATAATAACAAATTCTAGAAAAAAATGGGGTGTGAAATATATTAGAGGAGTCGGAAGGAAGAAAAGAAAAGAAAACATGTTTTGAATAGTCAAGAAAAAAGTTGTTTCTGGAAATGGTGTGTGTGTGTTTTAAACAAAAAAAGTTCAAAACAAGAAAATGTATGTAGTGAGAGTATATTTCTATCCAGACGATGTTGATCCGCCAAGATTTTCCCAAGATTTACACGTTAGTTGACGCTCTTCCTTTCCCATTTTGCTCAATGATGCGGAATAGACGGGAGAAAAAAAGAGTGAGCATAAAGCTACCTGATCAAAAATGACCCCATCCTTCCTCTAATCTAAAAGTTCTTCTTCCTCTCCTAGTTTTTTTCAAAATAATACTATTTTTCCATTAGTAGTGGTTTTTTTCTTTCCTCCTTTTCTTCTTCCTCCTCTTCTAGAAGAAAAATTTTCAACACACGAACGAACAATTTCTGAATCCAAGATTGGCCAAAACGCAAAGAAGCATGAAATAAAAAAAACGCAGGCCGGGGCCCCGAATAAGAAAGGTAACTTGGGAGAAATATAAGGGCGGCTCCTCCACTTTTTCCATATACTATTTGTTGTTGCAACTAACCAATTTTTCGTTCAAAATATCTC
Source organism: Caenorhabditis uteleia (assembly GCA_963573275.1). Lineage (NCBI taxonomy): Eukaryota > Metazoa > Nematoda > Chromadorea > Rhabditida > Rhabditidae > Caenorhabditis > Caenorhabditis uteleia. Next base: position 18,948,577 of record OY752138.1, read on the forward strand.
AGATTACTGCCCCCAAAGCTTCCTTTTTCTGGTTCTAATGTTTCAATCAATTTGTACCAAATTATGACGCCAACATGGTTTTTGCCCTCAAAGATAAGTGCTTTGACAGTGAAAACAACCGTTTAAAACGACAAAACATGATGTTCGCTTGCAATGTGTTTGTATATTTTTTGAAGAGATTTACAAACAACAAAAGACAACGACTATCGCCTCTCTTATCTGCAAAGTTGAGGGTTTTTTATCATGATTAGTAGGAAGCCTCAGATTTTCTATGAGGATTAACAATCTTATATATCCATTCCCTTCCTCGATATATTTTTTCATCATTGTTTTTTTTTCTAAATATCTCCCGATAAATTACTACTGCCCTGATGAATGAGGCAGTCCATCATGTACACATCATTCAATGATCTTCACCAACTTTTTTTTTACTCGGCTCTATTGAATATAGTAGGCTTTTCCATCATCGGATGCCAATCAGATGTCATAATTTTCAACAAAAAAGGGATATTAGACCAAAACCCTTTTTCATATATCCTCTAGACCTCACGTTTTTTCCACCCATAACATTGACCTCAAATAATTTTCCGGTCAACTTGAAAGTTCAACTCATATGATTTCCTTCTATACTACAGTAGATTGTCCGCTTCGTTGAGCTCGAACACGACGTTCTTCGAATGAACCAACTTTTCGTATGTTTTGAGAAAGAAAAATGTTTCGAATTTGCCAATCCCATAAATACAAAGAATTGATGGGTGTACACCATGACGCCGAAAATAGCAAAAGGAGTCGAGTTGACATCACTGTTATTCATAAAGCTCAGTTTTCCAGCGAATGGAGCTCACAACTAACACATTATAGGCGGCACAAAGTTCAGCATGACCTCAAATTTGTGAATTTTAGTTCTTAATCCATTTCGACAATGTCTCTTCTTCTCCACGCCCCTCCCTCCTCCGACATCATCGCCCCCCTCTCGAGATTTTTCTCGGCAGGAGCCGACGGAGGAGCACCCCCCTCGCGTTTCAATACGTCTTGATAGGATTCAATAAACTGATTTGAGAACAAGTAGGATGCGTGAGCTTCGATGTATCTCCCTATACTTTTTCACTTTTTTTTCGGAAAAAAAACTGATGTGCTCATTTTCCAAAATAGATACATACATGGATATTTCTTTTCATCTACCCCGCCCTTTTCCCCCCTTTCCCTCCCAACATTCTTCTTTCTCATTGGGGCGTTTGGTTTTTCATTAACTTGATGTCTTTTTGTAAACTTGAATACTAATTCACTTGTAGTCTTTCTCATTTGTCTAGCCCTAATTTTTTCACCGATCGAATTATTAACAACCAAAAAAAAATCGACAACTTACATAGTTTACCACATTTATTATGCATATATAGATATGCGACCTTATAAAAAAGTTGGAAAAAATATTTGCTTATTTTGCAATTCAATTCATTATCTTGGACATAAAATCAGCATATATTGCGAGGTTACATGAAGCATGAGATTTCACGTAGACTGACTTCCAAAACTGACATTCTTTCTCTGCCTCTAAACTTTGATCTGGATATATTTATACATATATTTTTGAACCGAAACGTGTCGCCAGACAAATTCGGGTTGAAAACAAATTTTCATTGTTTGTCCGACAATTTGTCTCGTTTTTTTTCTTCCGCCACGTTCGAATGCAAATTCACTTTTTCTCAGAAATATTTTGTGGGGAAAATGCTCGGATTAACTTGAAAGTCAAAGTATTAATATCAACTTTTTCGGTATCATATCCCCTTCCCATCTTGTTTTTGCCATCTCCTCAAAAAAATGGAATGCACTTCACAACTTTCCCATGTGTGTTCGTTGACCATCTGCTCTTCTCAAACCTGACGAAAAAAAATCTCTTGAAAATTTATTGCTTTCTCATTCTTCTTTTTTTGTCTTGCTCTTCTTTCCCATGATGGCACATCTTTTACAGGGGTAGCTCAAAAGATCTCACACAGCAGCGAAAAACTTTCAAAAAACTCATTCGGTTTTTTTGTGGCATCATTGGTGTGTGAGAAATGCAGAATATCACAAATGATACAAGCTGGAACTCGCCATACAGCACACCTGTTCAAGTTAGTTTTTTCTCCTCTCTGGGTCGGTTTAGAATATCCTGAACGTTACGGGGATTTACCAGATTACAACGGAAGTATAATTTCTCGCTTTTTTTCCTCATAACAGGAGGAGAGACTTCGCGGATTAATGAAATGAATGTTAGTGACGAATCTGTGACTAGGGATATAAGCGTTTCCGATTGATTCGTTCGCCATTTGATAATCGTTTCTGATTTAGGCATTTGTATGGTTGATTATCATTGTGTTGAGTTTGGAGACCATTATCGGTAATGCTATGGTGATAATGGCGTATAGGATTGAGAGGAGTATCAGTAAACAGGCAAGGACTACTGTACCTGGGTAGATCAAAACTTTGAGAATTTCTAGGTCAGTAATCGATATATTGTGTCATTGGCAATATCTGACTTGATTATTGGTATCGAAGGATTCCCATTTTTCACAGTTTATGTTTTGAACGGTACCACAAAGATTCAGATTCCAACTTATATACGGTTTAGGTGAACGTTGGCCACTCGGCTGGGTTGCTTGCGAAACTTGGCTATTTTTGGACTACACATTATGTTTGGTGTCAATTCTCACTGTGTTATTGATAACAGCTGATAGATATCTTTCCGGTAAGTGATGAACGGATGTTTCGTAGGCATGTTTTCGTGTTTACAGTATGCCACACGGCAAAATACCTCAAATGGCAAAGTCCGACGAAAACACAAATGTTGATTGTACTTTCATGGCTAATACCGGCGGTTATTTTTGGAATTATGATCTATGGGTGGCAAGCGATGACTGGTCAAAGTGCAAGTATGTCGGGAGCGGAGTGCTCTGCACCATTTTTAAGCAACCCATATGTGAATATGGGCATGTATGTCGCATATTATTGGACAACACTTGTTGCCATGTTGATTTTATATAAGGTACATCAAATAAGAAACAAAATTTGACGATCTGTGTTAAAGGGTATCCACCAAGCAGCAAAAAACTTGGAGAAAAAGGCGAAAGCCAAGGAAAGAAGACATATTGCGTTGATATTGAGTCAAAGATTAGGAACACAAGTTGGTGTGTCACTCATGTTACAGTCGAAAGCGGAGAAGGAAAAGGCGGAGGAAGCACAGAAGGATAGTGGATATACTAGTAATAGTAATCAAGCAGCGGTAAGTTATTAGGTTTAGGATATTCTTTTCCCTTTTCACTTTATAACCGAGTAGTACATTTAATACTTTTATAACTTTTATATTACCATAATATTTTTTTCAAATCCCACTTCTTATCATATTAAAAATGCATGTTCTCTTTGCCAATTCAGGACACCAATAGCCAACGGCGGTTCGGCTTCTCTGAGCCTGAAACTAGCCAATATCGGGTTGATCCCGAGTTTCAAAACAATCTTAATGTAGAGGTAAACTCGCATGGACAGGGAATCGTCTTTTTTTCTGTTTAACTATATAATAACAAATATTCCATAACATTTGAATGTTTATATTATGCATGTGTGCTCTTTTTTCCCGGAAAATTTGTAAATATGTTAGCGATATTAACAACAAACCCTAACTAATCAACTGATATGGATTTATATGTACATAGAATGTATAATTATGATAATTTGAGATTTTCATAGATTTACTTTTCCGGATTTCAGGGCTCTGTGCACACTGATATTGACCAAAATCTTGGGGTGATTGAGGAGGAGAAAAGTGGAATTCTCTCTAGAAGGTATTAACACACTGATAACTATCTTATCAGTGATTATTTTGCAGAGAAAGTGATGAGTGTTGTTATCCGGGTCCATATCCAACTGCAGCCAACTCTAGAAGGTGTAGTGAAATGGAGAAGGTCTCACTTTTGAGTGAAAGTGAGGGAGCTCCAACTACAAGGCATCCCAAGACTTATGGTCGACTATCCTTAAGGTGCCATACTTTTTTGATATACAACCTATATTTTCCTTGATTTTAGGTCAAGATACAGCGCATCTGAAAGTATAACAACACACGAGGAGGAAAAAGAGATTGAAAGAGCCGACAGCCTACACAAGCTATTTGCCGATGATGAGCTGAACTCTGTGCTTAATTTCAAAGAGGATGGGAAGCAAAAAAACACGGACTCAAATAACGATAGCGATACAACTTCCGTCATTCTTCAGCACAGCAGGAAGTACAAGAAGGTGCCTTCCTTACAAAGTTTTTTTTGTGCAATATGATATTCTAGAACAAGAGGCCACGCTCGAGCAGGCGATCGCAACATTCGACACCAAAACGAATCGCCAAACTGAAACAGAATGTGGAGGAGAATGAGAATTTGGCGGATGTTTCGGGGGATCCTTCAATTGTAATATCTAGTCTTGGTACATATAAAACTTTCCGAATTGACAGATTGAGGAGCAGACTGAAACGCTTGAAGTGAAACGAACCGATCGCTGGGTGGCATCAATGAAACGACGGATAGCTCGTGCTTTGATCCGTCGGCGGAGCACTAAGAGAGAACGAGGAAGTAGTAGCAATAGCGAGTACGTATAACTTTTTTTGCCATCCATCAATCATGTTTATTGTGAAACATATTCCTTCATTACGTGCTTTCAAACTTTTCTGAATTTCAAATGACTTCTTCTGCCTTCTCTTCCTTCCAAAAACATAACAAAGAGCACATATATATTTCCAATGAGCACAAAGAGCATGCCCCTAACATAATGTCGTTCAACTTCTTTCAGTGATTCTTCTTCTGATGCCGAAGGCACTAATCAAGAAAATAATAATGTTACCAGCAGTTTGAAAGTGCCCCAGCTAACCGTTACCGAGGGTCAAGGTGGTGCAAATGTCGAGACGTCCAGTTTGCAGCAAGAACGCCTAGCAGCGCCAAAAACCGACACGTTTTTGAGTGCATCAGGGTATGTGATTTTAAAGGAGCATGGTTGAAAACAGAGTGATTCACTAATTTTACACAACCTTTAGCACAATTTTGGGTTCCATTTATTTTCCCTAAATGCTTGAGACATCCCCCCTAACCTTCCCTTTTTTTCCAACAACCTTGGTTTCAAATGCACCCGGAGTTTGATTAATTATAGAGTCTCCAGAAAAATTTCCACAATTTCCACGGCAATCACTCGCGAAAAAGTGATCTCGTCAATTTTCGCTCCAATTGCCGTGTTCAATCGACGCCGAAAACAGACAAAAGCGGAGAAGCGTGCGCACAAAGCATTCAGGTGAGTAGGGCAACAAAACAACCGAATGTTATGACGAATCTTTCCAGGACAATTACTTTCATTGTTGGTTTTTTCGCTATTCTATGGTCCCCATACTACATTATGGTGAGGTTCCAAAGATGATAGACTTGATCTCTGACACAATAACTTCTTGCAGGCAACAGTCTACGGTTTCTGCAAAGGGGAATGTATCCCATCATTCTTGTACACTTTATCCTATTATATGTGCTACCTAAACAGTAGTGGCAATCCATTTGCATACGCTCTCGCCAACCGGCAATTCCGCTCTGCTTTCATGCGCATGTTCCGTGGTAATTTCAACAAAGTCGCATAGATCTCACATTTTTCTTTTCGTCTAAACCCCCAATCAACGGGTTGAACTTCATTGAATATGCTTAAATTATTTTTTTGATTCATTTTTTTGATCCATTTATTTTTCCATGTACAATAAATCATGTCTACAAGAATTCATCTTTAAAAAAATCTATCCGCCGCGAACGATGAAATGTCAACAGTTGTTGGTTTTCCAGCTGCAATTTCAGCCAATGCTCTTCCAATTCCTGGAGCAACCTTGAAACCGGATCCTGAGCCACATCCACCAACAATGATGTTCTTGCTCATCTTCGGAATGTGACCAAGTACATAATGCTCATCTGGTGACATCTAAACTTTCAAATAGATAATTTTTTATATGAGATGGTTACCGTATACTTGCACTTGTCTACAACAGCAGCCTTGGTGCCATCAACAACTGGAATGTGTTCTTGAATAAACTTTCCAGGAAGGTTCACAAATTTGGCATCTCCATTTTCTGGATGAATGTTGCTTCCATTTATGTTGTCTCCAGTGTTGTAATAAACCTAAACCTATCTTATTAGGTGTTTTTCCAATAACTATGAATACCTTGATAGTTCCTGGATAGTCAGTTGTCGGAAGAGCACACTGATTCTCCGGTGATCCCACTTCACGAGCAATCATTACTGGGAAATGGTCTTGGTTCAAAAGATGCGCCTCGTTTTCATTCTTGGCCTTCCAAAAACAGACCGACATGCTCAACAACTGAAAAAATCTTGTTGAATCTAATATAAAGATGAGGGCTCACGTTTATCTCAAATTTCAGTTCAGGCAAAAGTTGTCCAATCCATGTACCAACAGTGAAAATAACCTTCTTCGTAGTGTAGCTTCCCTTGTCCGTGATAACCTTCACATGGTCCTGATTATCCTTGTATGACGCTACTTTCTCATTCTCTTGTAGAACACCACCAGTCTTTTTAAAGTCATCTTGAAACGCGTGAAGCCACTTATCCGCGTAAATCACTCCTCCCATTGGGTCAATTAATCCTAAGTACTCATCACCAAATGTGAATTGACAGTATCGCTTGGAAATCTATAACAATGACCAGATTATACTTGATTGATCCCCTTTTACTCACATCCGATCCTTTAATAACCTCATGTGGACACTCGTTAATTTTCAAATTGTGGGAAATTTTGGTGATGCTTTCTTCTGTGGCAACCCATAGAAGACCGGTTTTTCTGAATTGTTGGTAATTTTTTTCGGTTAAAATATAGAAAACTCACTTCCATAGTTTTTCACCCCTTTTTTCCTCCAACTTGGCGATTTCCTTGTAAGAATCCGCCACTAATGGTACATATTGTGGCTCGGTATGTGCATATCGGGTAATACGACTCATACCATGAGAGCTGCCATGTTTGTGACCCAATGCGTGCTAAAACATTTGCAAATTATGAAATATTAGAGAAAGTTGTTACCTGCTCTAGCAAAAGTGTTTTCATACCCATGTTTTGGCAATGATATGCCGTGCATGATCCAAAAATCCCAGCTCCAACAACAATGACATCATAATCAGTAGCCATTTGTCTGGAAAGTTGACGAGATGATGTAACGAATAGAGGGCGAAGAAATGAGAACATTGATAATGTGAAGTGTGTCTGTTCTTTTATATGCCCCCTTCACCAACACACAACGTTTGGTCAAATATCTGACGAGATTGTGCAATTTTTCGTTGACAAACGAGAGAAGATAGATATCAAAAGATGAACACGTGAGTGAATGTAGTATGAAAATCAAGGAAGTGCAGTGTTTATCAGTGATGATCATACTAAATTTAAATTTTAATGTATAAATATTTATGGTAAACGACATCAGACTAGAAATTTTATTTTTTCATGGGCAGAAACTACTCAATAGTGGAAAATCGATGATAAATCTTTGTGTCTTAGTCGAATGACACTCCATCTGTGCGCGTATGTGCGTTGCGTATGGCCCATTGTTTTGGCAGGGGGGGGGTGCACATGTGTCATTATTGCGTCTCTTTTTTATGCAGAGGAATCAAAGAATCAAATAAGTTTATTTCAACGATTAAATTTTGGATGGTTTGAATCTAGCAGCGGAGAAGAAGGATACATCAACAGTTGTTGGTTTTCCAGCTGCCATTTCAGCCAACGCTCGTCCAATACCTGGAGCCACCTTGAATCCAGAACCGGAGCCACAACCTCCAACAAGAATATTTTGGTTGAGAGATGGAATTGGGCCAATTATATAGTGATGGTCCGGTGAATTCTATAATCATGGCAAAAATTGTTTGAAATCAACCTATTTGAAACTCACAGTATACTTGCACTTATCAACTCTAGTTGGTTTTGAGCTATCCACAACTGGAATATGTTGACGAATGAACTCAGCTGGAGCATCAATAAACTTTTGGGATCTTTTTTCTGGATGGTCGAATAAATTGGTCAGGGCGTCACCAGCATGGTAGCAGAACTGAAATACACATATTTATTCAAATATTAGGTTTCTATTCTACTTTGATATTCCCTGGATAATCCGTATCAGGAAGTGCGAAGTGAAACTCCTGTAAACCTAACTCCTGAGCGATGAACACTGGAAAATTGTCATCGTTCAATAAATGACTATCTTTTTGCTGTTTCGTTTTCCAGTAGCAGACTGAGATGCTGATAGGCTAAAAGAACACGTTTTGGTTGTCAATTTGAAAAACTTACATCAATTTCAAACTTCAAATCCGGCAACAGCTTTGTCACCCACGATCCAACAGTAAATATAACTTTCTTAGTGGTATACTGTCGTTTCACAGTAACCAATGTCAAATTCGCACCATTTTCCTTATACGATTTCAATTCTTCGTGATCATGAATTATACCACCAAGCCGGCGGAACTCATCTTGAAATGCGTGAAGCCACTTGTCGGCGAATAACACACCACCCATCGGGTCAACCAGTCCTTTCCATTCTTCACCAAATTGGAATTGTTGGTAGCGGTTGCCAATCTGAATTAGGTATTTGGTGAATAGCCAAAAGTTTTAGGTTTACCTCCTTCCCTTTAAGAACTTCATGCTCAATATTTTTCGACGCCAAGTTGGTTGAGATTTTTTCGACTTCATGGCCAGTGGAGACCCATAGTATTCCGGTTTTTCTGAAAAAATTGTATACTATGAAGCACATAAATGTAACTTACTTCCACAATTTCTCATTTCTCTTCTTTTCCAGCTCAAAAATCTGCTCATATGCATCGGCAACAAGTGGAACATACTCAACTTCAGTATGAGCGTATCGAGTGATTCGACTTTTTCCATGTGAGCTACCATTTGAATGACCAAGGGAAAACTAAACATAAAAATATTTTATGATAATTAAAATTAATATACCTGCTCAAGAAGAAGAGTTTTGAGTCCTAGCTTCTGGCAATGATATGCCGTACATGAACCAAATATACCAGCTCCAACAACTACCACATCAAAGTCTGTGCTCATTTTTGCTATAACTTTCTATAAAAGTGTTTTATTGGCGAATTGGGAAACGTTTTATATCATAAAAATGATCTCAATGGTTTTTGATAAAATGATAAGATATTAAAACATCGTCATATAAAAAGTCGTACAGAATTTGCGAGAAAAGTGATTTTATGAATATAAAAACCCAATCATTCGAAAAGATACTTGTCATAAAAAAGAAAACAATAAATTTTATGTACGCAATTGCTGGTCAGACCATTATCACTATCAGTTGAGGGCAAAATACGTCTTATTGATATCGAACACACATCACGGCCATCGATCGAAATCAAACAATTATTGGTGTAGTGTTTCGTCGACATAGGGTACTGATATGGATTATCACTGAAAAATTATCTTATCTACACACAATTTGTCCTTCATGTCAAATGTTACCACAAAACAATTTTTTGAACTTACAATTTGTGTCCACACCAATCTAGATGATCGGGCAATAATCCTCTAGATTTTCGCTCGCGCTCGTTTCACAATTACATAACCGCCACAAAAAATATGAACAAATCTGTGTGGTGCGATCGGAGATTAATCATTTTGATGATATGCAACTGGTTGCTGTTCTCGTCCTCAACTTCACTCTTTATTCATTATGTCATAGCGCGATTTTGAGCAGATTCAAGCGGCAAATACGTAAGCTTAAAATATCTGAAAATATCCCAAATTTTGTATAGATGTAAATTCGGATGCGTCAACAGATGGAAAGGGAGACGTGGTGAACACTGACGCATCAGCAATGCACTTCAAAAATGAAAATGGTGATGTTGGTATGAATGTGACATCATTTGGTAATTCCACTGGACATGGTACATCTTCAGTTGAAAATGCAGCTGGTGGAAATGTTGGCAACACTGGTCCCATAAAAAAAATTAAGAAAAAAAATCATAAAATCTCATTTTAGGTGTCAATAACTCTGGAAATGTGCTCTCCACCGGTAATAATGCTCACTCGTACTCGGATATTTTTGCAGCTGTTGAAGGAGAAAAATTGGCATTGCAGATTAATCAGAAAGTCAGATATACTAAGTTGCAAAAAAATTAACGTCAAGTTTTAGGGAGAAGCTAGTGGAGCAGGTGAAACATTTGCTGGTATCAATGGTGGTGGAACTTTATCGAATGATAATGGCCAAACAAGTTAGGTTTAGCAATGAAAACTTAGGCTCATAGTTATTTCAGAGAATGGATTGATAGTCGGAACTGCTGGTGGCACTGGCTCTTTGAACTCTGAAACTCAAGTATCTGGAGTTCAAGCTATGAGTTGGGATACTTTAATGGCTGAAATTGTTGCAAAAGTGAAGGCTAGTGGGTATGGGAATGCTCAAGCGAATATCGACCTTGGAGCTGGAACTAATAACAATAGTTAGCTTCATCTTGCCCTTTTTTGTATATTGTGAAGATTTCAGATATGGCAATCAGTGGATTGATATCTGGAACTAACAGTAATAACGGATCAATTGAGAATCAAGTTGATAAAAATTTTACTATCAAAAAATTTGAAGTTTTTTAGGCATCTGGAACTGGAAAAATTGACAAAGATGGTAACAATGTTGATGGTCAACTTAAAGGCTCAGCTGAAGGAAAAGGCAACACCACTTTGATTGGTGCATTGTCTATCAATAGTAACTCTTCCTCAAGTTCTGGTAAGTCTAAGCTGAACAACTCATTCATCATCATGGAATTCTTCAGAAGTGAAATCCTTCGGAAACTCCAACATAGTCTCATCTGGAAAAGGCAGAGGTGAAATGACCGCATCAGTCGGATTAGAGAATAATGTGAGTCTAGACTAGTTATTCCGGCAGAAAAAAAGTTTATTATGTTTCAGACTGGATTTGGATTAGCTGGACAGACTGGCGAGGGAAGCGGAGCGAACAACACCATTATTGTTAGTAATGGTATCAAGGCGAATGATGAGTTTGGTGAATCAGGTATGATATGTTTATGAGCTCCAAAAACATCTAATTTTTTAGTTGGTATTGGAAAAGGAAGCGTCAAAGGTGTCGGCAATGATGAGCATTCTGATTCTCATCACTCTGTCGAAACGAGATACGAGGATGGGGAAATGAGGTTTTCCTTACAAAATAGTTTTTCAAATCACTGTTATATCCTAGCGTGAGCTCCGAAGGAAACGGTAAATCCATGTCGGAAGGTGGTCAAAACGCATCTCTGATAATCAACTCAAATGGTGCAATTGCTAATGCCAATGGAAGCTCGAGTGTATTGTCGAGTGGTGCTGGAGTGGCAGGTGGTGACAAGACTAGGGTGGTAGGATCTGGATCATCGGTTTTGAGTGACTCGTCTTCTAATGCGAATTCTGTTATGGAGGTTTGACTTTGAAAACTATCACTTTCATGTAAAGTTAGAAAATTTTTAGGCATTCGGACAGGGAAATGGTTCCGCATTCGCTGAGACAAACGCATTTTTGAATTTCAATTTCAATGGAGCTCCCAAAAGTGCACATTTTCCTAGTCACAGCTCTTCAAATAGCGTATTTCAGACGCAACAGTATTTGGCTCAGTATCTGCTAGTGGCACCAATACAAATGTGGAGAGCAAGTCGGAAGTTTCACAAAATAATAGTATACCATATTTATCAAAAACCGAAAAATAAGTTGATTTCAGATGTTCAAACCCTAACCAACTACCAACACGCAACATCATCTGGAAGTGGCTCATCTGGAGTCTCAGCATCCAACAGTGGATTCTTGAAGAGGCGCAAACGATTCTCGTTCTTGTTGGAAAAATTGAATGAATAAATATGAAGGGTTAGGTAAAATGAACTTTATTGGTCGATTTTTAATTTAAAATACATGTGATATAAACCCGTATAGAAAAATTGACAAAAACTATGAATTTTGAGAGTAAATACTAGTAAATCGGACACTTCCATGTCTTATAGCATGACTTTTCTTGTGTTTCAAAATATTTTGATTACACTCAATGAGACTGGAGTTTTCGTTAAACTTCCAGTTTTGATCGCATGCGGAGAAGTATGGCCATGAGAGTTGAGCTACGGATGGCACGATTTCCCTGAATTTTGGAAGGTTTTCAAATCAGCAAATGCTATATATATACCATCCAGAATTCTTTACACAAGAATATTTATCATTTTGCTCGTTGTTCATTTTGGCGAATAGTGTGAATGTATACTCCAACTTTAGTGCTGGAGAGTGGATGTTCTTGTTTTCAAACGTCACATAAGTTGCAACAGCCTGTAAAAGTGTTTCCCATTGAGATGAGAAAAATGGGACCTACCAACATAGAACTACCAATTGGTGTTCTCATTTCCCACACTCCTGCCTCCTTTCGCGCCAAGCCAATCCCCAATCCACCATCTTCCCAAAGTGGCTTACACTCGGTGATAGCGTGCTTATCATGGGGTGCATTCATTCTGAAATACCAACTTGTATCTTAGAAAAGTTCACTTCCCAACTTATTCAGTCTTTTCCGAAGACTTAGTGATGTTTCAAATGGTGAGACTGGTAGTATACTAGTATATATCATTCGTGATCTTGGTGCAACTGTCACGCATATCTGAAAAACTTTTCGACTGGAAAAATTTGATACTGTGTCTTTTACTCTATCAATTTCTGGTGGAATCGAGTTTGAACCAATTCCATGCACCGATGATAACAGCGTAATGTTCATTGCAATAAGAACAAAGGAAAATACAAGTGATAAGTAGAATATTGTGTAGTGAAATGTTATGGAGAAGTATCTGAAAAAGATGCATAACATTTTCAACTTATGATAGATTACCTGATAAAAGATCGGCATAACTTATGACGATGATAGAAACTATTATGTCGACAGGTGTAGTGGTAGATGCATGGTGTGAAAAGTAGTGCAATAAATATCAAGTATAGTATGGCGGTTAGTAGGAACCAGAAAAAGTGGCCAAAAAATATTCGCAATATGTTGCATATCTATGAAATTTTTTTCTTCATATTAAGTTTTTAAAGTTATACTCACATCAACCCTTGCCCACGAATTCCTCAACTTTTTGAAGAAATCTTTCATGCCTCTTTTTGGAAGAATAATTTGAACTTTAGGCTTCCCATTAGACACTGGACTCATGGTCTCCTCGGTCTCACAAATTCTCTGGAAAAACGCAACTTTAGGAATTAGAACGCATCGAAAAGCTGCTACATCCGGATGTGGTCCAATTGTGTGCACCCTCGCCCATCGAATCGGCCATGTTTCATCATACTCCCCCAATCTTCCACCATTAGTCGATGAACTAAAATGTATTGTTTTTCATTTCAATATGTGTACTTTACCTTGTGTCAATAGCCTGTTGAAAGTGTTTTTGTGCGGGCGTATTAACCGCAACACCTGACACTGGTTTCACTGGTTTTTTAGCGCATACCATACGTCTAAAAATAATAATTCCCTAATTATCAGTTCAAAACAATATTACTTATACGAAAAGTACAACACAGTAATCCTCCATACCAATGATGCGGTACATGAACTTGCTGACAATACCAACGGCCAAGATAGTATCTGAAAGTGTTAAGGTCACTATAAACTTTTGACAGTTCTGCAAACTTTTGGGTTTGGACATCTACAAGCAGCGATAAAAAAGTAGTTGAAAATGGTGATCGGAGCGTCGTGCAACGCCATGATAAGGAAAGACATCCGGAAGTTGTTAAATGCCTTGAACAATTGTTCTTTATTAGAATATCATACTGCAAACCTGAGTCCACTCGATGAAAGCCTCAATCAAAAGAGCACATCCACTCCGATATGGTGTGATATCTAACCGATGGGCGAATGCATTTTCAATGCATAGTACTAGTAGGAGCCATGTCAACATTGAACCAGTTACTGCTGTAACCACGAGAGAGACAACTATCCAGGAGTTTAGGGGGAAGGATGTTAAGTAGCCCTGAAAACATTTTTGATTCGGGTAGGATCAAAAAAATATCACTTTGACAACGAAACTGATGTGTAGCCAGGAGCATATTGAGTTGGTAACGTAGACTACAAAAGAAACAGCGTAGAGGGTATGAAGTGTTTTTCCTAGAAATTCAGTTTGTTTAAACGGAAGTTTGTAAACTGGTACCTTTAAGTAATGGAGTACTACTTGAGGCCATGGCAAACCCAGAAGTGTACAAGGTGTTGAGTAGCGCCAACACATTTCCCGACTTCAACGACGGTGATGTTAATTCGTCGGTCATTTTCTCCACTTGTAGGTTGAGCTGACCCAACGGACTGGGCGATGATGACGAAAAAGAGAGAATTTTCGGTTTTGTTGTCTGCTTTACCAGTGCCAAAATTAAGCAACAATAGTGATGCGTGCGACAGGCACCACCCCGCGCCGGATATACTCATCCGGCGTGTTGCATGACAATTTGGGAGGCTCTATTTTTGAATGAGACGATGTACATTTGAATGGATAGAAAAAGAGTTTTGGTTTTTTAAATTTTTTATTGTTGGAAAAAACTGCGAAGATTTAAGAAAAGTGAAAATAGTAGGTGAAAGAGGTCGAAAAAAAATGACAAATGTGAAGAAATTTATACAAACTACAACTTAGAAATGAATGATTTCGGACTCGTCTTCTTTGTAAGCTTTGTTATCTAATGAATATCTATATGGATTTGCACCACCATCAGTTTCCTCGATTTCATCATCAGCACCATACTCCTCATCATCATCATCACTCGTGGTATAGTAGTTATATTCATAATAGAAGATTGAAAGAAGTGCGAAGATTCCGATGACAATAGCCATGGCAGCTGCATAAACGAAGAATTCAACAGCCATGTTGGAGAAAAGATTGAGGATTGTGATGATAACGATAATGGTATCACCGAAGGCAGTTGTCAGCAACCATAAAGCTTGCACCAGGGATTTCATTGATGGGGCGGACTGGAAACAGGTTTTATGATATTGATTTTAAAAGTTGTCACTCACTTGAGAGTAGGCGAACTCGTAACCAGTAATGGAGAAGAGAATCTCAGCAGCAGTTAGCACAACAATTTGTGGAACCTGCCACAAGATTGAGACCGAGTTGGGTTGTACAATTTGAAGTTGGGTGACTTTTGGAGCGGCCTGATCTCCAGTTATTCCGAAAACAAATACTGCACCTTGTTGTTGAGTACTGAATCGGTAGCCGGTGTCTTTCACCTTGGTTTGAGTTTTGTCGTATGTTTGACGATGAACATCCTTTGGATTATTGAGCAAGTAGAAGAATCCCCAGTTTCCTGGCTTTACAGATTTATGTTTGTAGAATGATGCATAGGTGGGTGAGCCTGCTGGTGCACCGGTGATGGTCAAATTTGACTTGATATCGTTAAGTCCACCGCTGTAGTTTTGTTGCCACCAGTAGAAATCGGCTGGACTTCTTGGATTACACGGATACTTTGGATCAAATCCGGATGCATCCATTCTACACATGGCGAAACCAAGATTGTACACGGGGTTGGTTGATGCAACAATTCTGTAATACTATCATAATCAAACGATCTAAACCTAATAAAGTTACCCCATCGAGAATTCTCCAGTTCCATCAGTTGGCTTGTCAGTTGTTGCATCATTTTGATAAGTTCCGAATTCTCCTACTCCAACATACACAATTTGTTTGTCCGATGAACTTACACCAACAGTTTTTGTGGCAGGGTATCCCTTTAATTATTTATATGTAGATTTTTTCCGGACTTGATACTTACTACTGGGCAGCCGAAATAAGTGAGTTGGAAGTTGATAGTTTTTCCAGAAGGCACCTTGAACAATGAATGGTCTCCGTTTTTGTCAGCCTTGTCTTCAAACAAACCGGGTGATAGCTGGAAAAAAGTATTACGTGTCAAAGATGATAGCGAAATTAATTGATAACTTTCTCCGAAAAAGGAAAATGTGATAAGGAATGGTCTGATTATATTGAAAAAAATCTTACTGGGGCTTTGGTTTGCTTGATCATTCTTGTCACACCATTATAAGTAACATTGAAGTTACATGGTTGTTGATATTGGTTCCAGAAACTGATATAGCTTTCTCCATTTCCTGGCAATTGTGGAAGTGTGGTCTGAAAACAAAACCATGAAAACCTTGAAAACTTCATGCTTCTTACGTTGACTTGAAGTTGAACAAATCCAGTGATTAGGAAGGACAATGATGCCAAAAATCCTCCAGTGACCATTTTACGGAGTGGTCTAAAAATTTTCAAGTTTTACAGTTGCAAACAAGACTTGTTTTACGTCAATTTGACGCATTTGCTGGCAAGTGGATAGACAATAACTTGGAAAAGTGGGATGAAGGCCAAGATAAGGACAGCATTCAATGTTTGCATCTGGTCAGGAAGAAGAAGGAGACTATCACTCAATCGACAATCCATTTGAACAGCTGGAATACAAAATGATTTTTAGCTTAGTAGGAGTACTGTACCTTGAATCAACCAGACAGATCCTTGTTGATCGTAAAGTGCCCAGAACATTGGTACTGGAAGGAACATGACAAGCACACGGAGTAGGGATCTGACATCATCGATGAAATTCTTCTTCTGGCAAAGGTTCTTGTTTCTCTTTTCCTTTTGGAGTTCCAAACATCTGAAAATTTAGGTTTAAATTTTGGAATGAATCAGGAATCATACTTTGGATCAAGTGCACAATCATGGGTGGTAAGATAATGCAATAGCCAGTGTTCTTTTGGTGTTGATCCAGATTTCCACTTGTTGCCGACGGCTCCCTAAGAAAAACAAGTTATTTTAATGAATATCTAAGCAAAACCATACAATCATAAGGCGTGATACTTCTCCGAAAACATTATCCTTTGGTGGATTCTTCTTATACCAGAATGAACCTCCCATGAATACCACTGAAAGTTTAATAGATTATTTTTTGAATGAAAGTTGCTTATATACATGTTGCAAGGATCATAAGAATAGCTGGAATACCAAAAGCCATTGGGTAACAGGAATCTTGACCAAGACATGGTTGAGCTGAAAAACCACTAGTTTAAGAGAAGTTGGGCGGCAAGTTTGATACATCTGAAGATTGGCGAGATGAATGTTGAAATCATTGAACCGGCATTGATAGAGAAGTAGAACATGGAGAAGAATAGCGAAAGCATTCTTTCCTAAATGTACTAGTTATTGAAAGTTCTGAATGTTTTGATATACTTGTCCAAGCTCAAACTGATCTCCACCGAAAGCAGACACACATGGCTTAATTCCACCAGTACCGAATGCGATAATCAACAATCCAGCCAAATCCATCCATCTGAAAATGTATGACTATGTTGTATTATAATCTTAGGTTTTCTTTGTCCTCTCTCACTCAATATTATCATCATCATGCCATTTCAAATAATCAGTTCAACAATTTTTGGTCTTATCGAACAAAATTGTTTTATCATTCAAACATTCGTAAAAGAATGCCCGAAACTTTGAACCTCGGGGTCGTAAAAAAGCAAAAAACGTACGGATGAACACTAGAAATGTAGTTTTGAGTCGAAGCAACCGCAAGTACAACTTGTCCAGCAGCATACAATATAGACACCGTGAAAATGGTCCAGAATTTTCCAATGTAACCGTCAGCAATAATTGATCCAAGAAGTGGGGTGGTATAGCAAAGCACAGTAAATCCGTTGAAGAAGATTGTCGATTGTGATTCAGAGAATTGCAGCACATTGAGCAGGTAGAATGTCAAAACAGCTGAAAATATATTGTCATCTTTTGCTCTTCACGCGTCATCCATCTATTTAGTCATTACTTCTCAACGTGTCAACCGTCTTAATTTAATGCTCCAAGATTTCTTTATCACTTTTCCTGGTGTACTTTCCCTTTGGTCAGGAATGCACCCTTTCTTGAGTGAAAGTTTTGAGAAGGGGGAATGGAACTGATAATACAATGTATTCATTGTGCCCCTTATCTACTTTTTTTTTCAACACACATAAAACTGAGAATTGATATGTCAGCAAAATATAATGAAAGAGTAAATGAATGTTCAAGGAGCAAAGTGGGGGGAGGTGTATCAAATCAAATTTTCACCAAAACTTGAGGGATCAAAACAGAATACTCACTTCTCATTCCATAGTAAGAAAATCGTTCGCAAAATTCGTTGGACACAATACAAAGCGTTGTTTTTGGCCAATGCTTGATCATCTCCGGCCATGTTGTATATTCCTTCTTCTCTGGCAATGGCACTCTTTCCAGTTCGTTTCCATCTTTTCTTCCTGAAAAAAAAACATAAATTTCGATCTTTGTAGTTATAATAATCGTAGTCTTTAGTTTTTTATCATCAAAAGCAAATAACTTGCAGTTGTTCTATGTATAGAAGGTAATATCGGAAATGATTAATCATGCTGATAACGTTTTATAGTTATAGTATAGTTATGGAAAACAAAATTGTCAAAACACTACAAATGGATCATAACACTAGTTGATACAAGTTATCTAAACCTAAACCTAATCCGAAATCAAAACCAACCTTTTCTTGAATTCTTTGAGGTAACGCTCCCCGAGCGACTCTCCGAGTAGGCCATCTCGCAGCGTACTGGCCAAAAAGTGAGCAGCTAGCGAGGTATTTGGGGCAAAAGACAAAAAGTAGGAGGGGTGAATAGGTGCGTTGGCTTTTCTCGCTCCTTTCTCTCGCAACACTCGTTTAACCACCGCAACGCTCCGATTGTAATCACGTTTACAGGGCCAATGCTGCTCCACAGTGCGTTTGCATACACCTTATATTTCACTCTATAAATTTTATCAATTCCCAACCCCCCGTCTTGTAAGCCTTTCGTACATTTCCACGCTCACTAATCGGATAGTTTGGAGAGTGCGCCTGGAATGAAGAGAGTTCTACCTTCATTAGGTGGTGTCTGTATTTCATTCCCTTATCGTCACCCTTCTCCCCCATCTAAAAGCCTTTTTTGGCAAGTGGGACGAATAATCAGCATACAAAATAGATGAAATGGCAATGGGGGAGAAATGATTGGGGCGAGAAACGATGATTACTGATGAAAAGTGATTGGGAGAAGGGGCTGAAGGGTGTCATAAATTTACAGAGTGTTGGTTTATTTTCATCATATTGCTGACAAATTGCAATGGTTTTATCACACTTGGTTCACTTTTTTTCGAGGAGATGACATAATATTTTGATATTTTTGTCATTATCATAACTTTCATTGTGTTAACTTTCATAGAAGTTTGCAAAACCTTTCAGTTTCTGGCTGACCAAACTTTAAAAAAAACATTTTTCATAGTCTCCAGGGTTTACAAATCCATGTCCAGGAAACAAATTGTAACATAAAAAATCCATTGTTCTCAATTTTCGTACTCTCATTATGGTCGCATTATTCTCATTCTCATCATTTTGCTCTATTGATCGAAGAATGTTATTTGTAAGCATTTCTTATCAACTACTTATCTTTAACCCCTGACGCAACCCTGATTTTTCTGAACCTCTTCACATTTTAGAAACCGGGGTTTAGAAATTCCAAGTTCAATCAGCTGATACTCCGGAATTCTTGTGTACTTCCTGTCAGTTGGTTAACATAAAAACTTTATAGAACAAGAGTTTTTTATCAGTCAGAGATGACAAACGAGTCTGCAATTTTGGGGAGTTTTATCATGGAAAGGACAAAAAATAATTTGAATTGGGGAAGTGGACGCACTCTACTAGTCATATTTTATGACCTATAACTAGGTTAGATTGGCGCCGTGGCTAAAGGAAATTATATTATCAGATCAGAATCGAGTGGTACCAATATCGTCCTCCTTGAAGGCTTGATTGTCAATCGCTGCTTCAACATCTTCATCCTCAGTTATCAAGCATTCCTCATTGTTGTCAGTTGTGTAGTAGTTGTATTCGTAGTAGAATATACCGAGAAGGGCGAAGATTGTGATAACAACCGCCATAGCTGCTGAAAAATTGAAAAAAGTTATCAAAAAAGTTTTAAGACATACCTGCATACACAAAGAATTCAATCGCCATGTTTTGGAACAAATCAAGAATTGTTATTATTACAATAATGGCGTCGCCGAATGCAATTGTCAACAGCCACAATGCTTGCACCAGGGATTTCATAGAAGGGGCGGACTGAATTCTTCTTATTATTATTTTTTCGATTGTCTAGATACTCACTTGAGAATATGCAAACTCATATCCGGTTATAGAGAATAGTATCTCAGCGGCTGTCAGAACAGCGATTTGAGGAATCTGCCATAGTATCGAGACAGAGTTTGATTGTACGACTTGTAGGACGTGGGCGACTGGAGCGTCTTGAGACCCGGTTAGTGAAAAAACATAAACACCACCTTGGGCGTGTATTCGTGTTCTCATATTGGTATCTTTCACTTTGGTATCGTACTTGCTATAGGTTTGACGATGAACATCCTTGGGTGTGTTGAGCAAATAGTAGAGACCCCAACTTCCTGGTTTCACTGATTTATGTCGATAGTAGGTGGCGGTTTGTGCTCCAGTTGCTTCACTGATAGTCAAATTTGCTCTTCTATCATCCAGTCCATTGTTATAGTTGGTCTCCCACCAATAGAAATCAGCTGGACTCCTTGGGTTACATGGATGCTCTTTTTCAAAATCATCGGCATCTTGTCGACACATCGCGAAATTTCCAGCGTATACAGTATCTGTGGCAGCGATGATTCTGAAAACATCAACGTTTTAAAAAAAAGGTGGACTTGATACCCCATTGAAAATTCACCAGTCCCATCAGTTGGCTTGTTGGTCGATGCAACATTTTGATAGCTTCCAAACTCGCCAATACCGACGTACACAATTTTTTGATTGACCGCAGTTACCGAGATGGTGGTAGTTTTGGCACCCTGAAAGTGTTTTTATGTAATGTTGTAACGGCAAGGAGGTTTAGTATAGAAATAATAGGCTATAGGCGCGCAAGTTCCGTGGAGCGCGTTTGCACATGTAATGCGAAGATTTAATACCTTCGGACAATCAGCATGGTATCTGATGGTATAATTCTTCATCCAAGTACTCGCCGTATCCTTCTTCCCCACAAATTCAGTAACAAAAGATGCATATGTACCAGATTTGTCATTCTTGTCATCATGAAGACTCTGTAACAATGTTCACCTATAATTTAGTATTTTTTCCCCTAAATCACCATATTTTGAGATAGTGTCCTCATATGCGATCCATCGATGATATCAAAAGTACAGGGAACATTGAATTGGTTCCAGAAACTGATGTGACTTTCTCCTGGTGATGGTAGCTTTGGAAGGGTAGTCTGAAAATTATGGCAATCATAAATGACCAGAAAAACAATAGTACGTTGATTTGAAGTTGAAGGAACCCAGTGATAACAAATGCGAATGATGCCAACAATCCTCCGGCGGTCATTTTTCGGAGCGGACTTTAATATTATGATGGTTCGTACATAAAAAGGATGGAAAACTTACGTTAGCTCTACAAATTTGGATGCAAGTGGATAAATTACAACTTGAAATAGAGGAATGAACACCAAAATCAAAACGGAGTTCAATGTTTGCATCTGATCTGGAAGGAGAAGTAGGCTGTCACTTAGGCGTGAATCCATTTGAAGAGCTAAAATTTGCAGAATGTTTCTCTGGTTTTTGGTGAAGTAAACCTTGAATCAACAATACTGATCCTTGTTGATCGTAAAGTGCCCAGAACATTGGAACCGGGAGGAACATAACAAGTACACGGAGTAGAGATCTGACATCATCTATGAACTTTTTCTTTTGACACAAACTTTTGTTTTGGGTTCTGGTTTGTAATTCGTAACATCTGAAAGGTTTTGATGTCTAAAAATAGATGATTCATTTTTCTCACTTTGAATCAAAAGCGCAGTCATGTGTAGTAAGATAATGACAAAGCCAATGCTCTTTTGGTGTGGATCCACTGCTCCATTTGTTTCTACAGGCTCTCTGCAACAAGTTGTGGATATTATGAGCTCAAATTGTTGTTTTTACTATTATCAGCCTCGACACTTCACCAATCACATTATCCTTTGGTGGATTCTTCTTATACCAGAATGATCCTCCCATAAATACCACTGAAAATCATTAGATACACATTTTACACAGGTAGGAAAAGTTATACATGTGGCAACTACCATAAGAACTGCTGGAACACCAAACGCCAGTGGATAACAGGAATCTTGACCAAGGCATGGTTGAGCTGAATCAAATTATTATTGATGAACTATCTGATATTTGTTACATCGAAATATCGGTGAGATAAATGTTGATATCATTCCTCCAGCGTTTATAGAGAAGTAAAACATGGAGAAAAACAATGAGATCATTCTTTCTTGCCCCAACTCAAATTGGTCGCCTCCAAATGCAGCGACACATGGTTTTATGCCACCAGTACCTAGACCAATTATCAGGAAACCAACAAAGTCGAGCCATCTGAAATTCAAGATTGTCTAGGTAACATTTTAGTCAGAAAACTAACGGATGAAGGTTAGATGTATAGTCCTGAGTCGATGCCAGTGCTAGAATAACCTGTCCAATCGCATAAAGTATGGAAACACTAAATATTGTCCAAAATTTTCCAATGTAGCCGTCGGCAATGATCGAGCCAAGAAGTGGGGTGGTGAAGCAGAGGACAGTGAATCCATTGAAAAATATTGTTGATTGACCTACAGAGAATTGGAGCACATTGAGCAGGTAAAATGTCATGACAGCTAAAAGTTGAATATTATGTACATATATATGTAAAAATACAAACTTCTCATTCCATAATACGAGAATCGCTCGCAAAATTCACTTGAAACAATGCATAACGTTGTTTTCGGCCAGTGCTTGATGATATCTGACCATGTTGTGTAGTCCTTTGTTTCAGCACTTTTAGATACTTCCAGATTATCGAGCGTAACTGAAAAAGTAGTTTCAAAGTTTTCAAATATACAGAAACCAACCATTTTTAGATTTTGCTGAAACAGTTGAGCAACTATCTATATCAGTCATCTTGCCAATAACTGTACTATTTTGAGTAAACTGAAAAAACAACAATGTTGATTCAACAAGTAGTGTTTATTTGGTGCAATGTTTCAATTGTTTACCATTTATACTCATTACGTTTTTTATCAGTATCCGCATTTGATATTGTCTTCCGATGATAGGACTAAAAGCATTATGACGAATATCATACCATGTGCACTATACCAATAGTACAATGGACAAAATGGTATGATTTGTTGACAACATAAACAAAAGAAAATCATAAATTTGGGTACAAATTCTACATTATTTATGAATATGGTGGTGTGTGATATGTGATAAATGATCAGCAAACGCCCTGATGATTTAGTTTTGAATATTTGCATGTATCACCCCATAGTTGGTATATACCAACTTTTTACAAGAGGTGAAAGTTCTAGTTTTATTCATTTGCCGCATTGATCCAAATTAACCCATCACATAAGACACATTTCATCGTATTTTCTTGCCTAGTTTGCCCAATTAAACCCGCGACGACCTTTACCTTTCTTGAAAGATGATAGAGAAACATCATGTTAGTTTTTGGCGGCTACCCTCCAAAGTTGAACTAGTTCATGTTCTCTTTTTATTGACATCAATTTTACTATAAGTATTCATAATTTTTCTGCAATTTTCTTCTGGAAAAATGTTGTTTGTTTGTATAGTTTTGTCGAATATTGCGATTTTACAAGCGCAGCCGCCTGATTTTTTTGGAGGCCCTCCACCTGGTAAGATTTTCAAGCGACATGTTTTTGAAGAAATCTAAACTGCTAGTGTTGAACTTACAGATTGGTTTTTTCCAGGCCCACCCAGACCGTTCGGACCACCACCTTGGCGCAGGTACCAACTAAATTTTTTTTGAACTATTAAATAAGTTTTAGGCCACCATTTGGCGGACCACCATTCGGACCACCACCACCTTGGAGACGACCACCATGGCATAGACCTCCTTGGCATAGGCCACCATGGGTATTTTGATCCTGTTTACGTATACATATGAGCCTTCTAGTTTTCAGGATCGCCCACCACCACCGCCCCCGCCTCCACCTCCACCAGAGCCGCCAGTCCAACAAGATGAACCCCAAACGTTATTCACCCAGGATATTGATAAGGTATCAGTTTCAGAAGCTGAACTTTGAACGAAAAAAAAAATTTTAGGTGGTCAACAGTGTGAACCAAAATACCGCGGCTTTCCAAAGACCCGGAGAAGGATATGATAGAGTTATCCAAATAATGAGCTCGTATTTCAATAGAAAGTCTGGATCGCAATATGTGAGCTTTATCTATTTGAAAAGTTTGATGTACTGAAATTTTATAGGACGTGAACGCTCAAATACCTCAAAGTGGCGTGACCAATAATGAATTAAGCGCCAACTCAAAAATCGCATCAGTTATGTTTGAAAGTGATATGGTGACTTTTTTTCTGGAATTTTTCAAGCAAGCAAATATTATAGGCTTTAACAATATCTCAAATGAATAAAGTGGCACAAAATGGGTTCCGAGTGAAACGTAAAATGAATTTGAATGGTACCACTTGGTCGAGATCTATTTCTTATAGATTTCTAGATACTGATGGTATATAACATTTTTTTCCGTGAAATTTGACAACATCCTTTCAGCCACATGGCAATCTCAAATCACCAATGCTTTACGATACTATGAGAGGAATTCATGCATTCGATTCCAGTTGAATGGTGTTGATGCGGATTATTTGGCGTTTAATAGAGGGGAAGGGTAATATTTTGTTTGAATTATTTTCAGAAAATATATGAGATATTTTCAGATGCTATTCAAGTGTTGGAAAATTAGGTGGTGCACAAGAAATATCAATCGGTTATGGATGTGAAACAGTAACCCCAACATCCAAATAATTGAGGTTTTCTGGTTTTCAGCTTGGTATCATCACTCATGAAGTTGGTCATTCTCTAGGTTTTTGGCACGAGCAAGCAAGACCGGAGAGGGATTCATATGTTAGGTAAGACTTAAAAACTTCAGAAGCACACAGTATTCTTGTAGAATTAACCGACAAAATGCGGTTATCGGTTTAGAAGGTCAGTTCGACAAAAGATCATGGTCCGAGGTGAATGAATATAGTATTCCTTATGATTATGGTTCAGTGATGCATTATTCACCAAGGGTATCCAATTTATAATTTTCCATGATACATTTTTTGTTCCAGTCCTTCTCACGCGCGTTCAGCTTGAATACTATCGAGCCAATAGACTCGAACTACATCAATACAATTGGAAATCGGGTTGAGCCGTCGTTTTTGGATTTGAAGTTGCTTAACACTGCCTTTTGTCAAAGTAAACTCAAATAGTTTTTGAAACTGCAAATCATTGATTTTCAGATATCTGCCCATCTAGAATAAACTGCCAACATGGTGGATACCCCGACCCAAACAACTGCCGACAATGCAAATGTCCAAGTGGGTTGGAGGGCATGTATTGTGAACGATTACAGACTTCAAGTAGTCAAATTTGTCTGAAACTCGCTGAAAAAAAGTTTTCAGATTGTGGAGTGGAACTTCTTAGGGCAGAGTATAACTGGAGGAATATATCATATTCAGGATCGTCTGATTGTTATTGGCGGATTACTTCGGTTTGATTGTCGAAAAATTTTCTGGTGATGAGTTTTTTTTAAGGTAAACAATGGAAAAATCCGCTATGAAGTCACATTCCTCACTTACAAATGTGATCCAGTGTGTGAAGAATTTCTGGAGGTTTTTCAATTATTTTAGCATATTTATATTTATTTCGAGAAACTTTCAGATAAAAGCAGACGTGAGTCATGAAACCACTGGATATCGGCAATGTTGTAAAGCAATGACTGGTGAGAAAATCAGTCGAGGGAATAGTGTGATACTTATTTCGAAAGCGAATCAGAATTCACAGTTTGTGTTGAGATACAAAGCAGGTATAGTTTTCTGAAATACATCACTCAAAGTTATACATTTTTGATTAAGATGGTTCTCCACCACCTCCACCACCACCAAGACCAGTTGCAAGACCAACATGTAAGTTTTAGAATGACAAAAGTGAGTACTAAATACTTGGTTTCAGCATTCTCACTACAATGGTCTGGTTGGACGGGTTGCTCGGAGAATTGTGGATCTTGTGGTACACAATATAGACAAAGATGTCCTAGCACAACGAATTGCTCGTATGATAGTAAATTTGTAAATTATTTTGATAAGAAAATTTAGAGCTCCTATAAAAGAGACGAGAGTTTGTAACAAGCAGCCATGTGCACAGGGAACTACAAGAGGGAAGAGAAGTGTTCTGGAAGGATTTGGTATGTTATATAATATTCTGTGGACTACATAATATAACAAATTGTTCCAGTTGGAAATCGTGTAAAAAGATATGGAGAGTGGTGTTGCGCAAGATTCGTACTGTCTAGAGGAGTGTGTGTCCCGGTGCGAAACGGATAGAATCTACTTTGGTGTTTCTATATTGTATAAATCTGAATTATGATTCATAAATGACCTTCGTTTGAGGATATCTGAACAAACAAGTAGTCTATTGTAGCAATTCAGAAGAAGTACTTAGATTGTTGAACAAATATTGGACGGAAAAGCTGGAAGAGATGATTCATGGGGAAATTTGGTTTTTTGTGGAGATATGATGAAGATTGTGAGGTGTCTAAGAAAATTAAAGCGTGAAACAAAAACTGCAATATGCCAATTAACATTGAGAGTGTCGATCTTCTTAAAAAATGGAAACTGGAGAAAATGTGAAAAACAAAAAAAAAAACAAAAACTTCTGAGACCAATAAGATTAAAATTTCCCCTCCTTTTGTTTTCAACCTTCAACCTCCAAAACTACTTGAAAGATTCAGAACACAAAAAATTTTGTTGAAAGGTCACAGATTCGTCTTGAAACGGTATGCATAAAAACTAGTTATTATGATGAAGCAGTATAAATATCCACGTATTTCTCACAAATGCCATAAACTTTCAATTCTTCTGTTTACCAACTATGGGCACTTCCTTCTTTTTATTCGTTTTTATGGTTTGTTATGCAATATTTATAGGTAGATTCACCTATTTTGTATTTAGACAATTGTGCAAGTCACAATTGCTCAATATCCCTTCGGTCGTTCTTGTGGTGGATGCGCACCACCAATGTGTCAGCCTCGTTTTCCATGCGCACCACCACCAATGCCAATGCCAGTTTGCCCACCACCACCACCATGCCCAGCACAGTAATCCCCCATTTTCTATTCCAGAGCTAGAAAATCCTTTCAGATTCTGTCCACCTCCACCAATATGCCCTCCACCCCCTCCACCACCAATGCCATGCCCTCCACCACCACCAATGATGCGTCCATCGTGCCCATGCATGGGTATACCTCGTCCCTCCTTCTACCCAACATACCAACCCCAATTCTACCAACCAATGTATCAACCAATGCCTGTACCATCTGCTGGAGGTTGTGGCGGTGGGGCAAATGTTGTGCCATCTGTCCGAGTACCTGCCCAGGTGGGATGAAGATTTACGATCTACCTGATCTAATAGATGTTTAGAACGATTGCTGCTGTGGTTGCTCATCACCATGCAAGTACAAGAGCGTAAGAAGAGCTGCCTTCGCAGCAAAGACTATTGATCCATCTTGTAATAGTGTAGAGTTGAAGAACCTTATCTCAGATGTAGGGATCTTAGGTTTAACAAAATATGGGACATATGTATTTGCAGAACATCAGTGAAGACGCCAGCGAATCGAAAAGAACCATCCAACAAGCCGCCGAGGAGGCACTAGGCCATGACGTCAATGTAATCTGTGGAAAAGGGGAATTCAGTTACATTGCGCATACCGACACATTCTGTCAAGCGTCCAAGGATGATGTCACCTGCTATGCATTCAAACCTCTTCAATAATTTTCCTTAATTATTTGATTGTCTGTGTATTTTTGAACTTTTCTAGAATAAATAATTCTTGACAAAAGCTGGAAAACATTTACATGATAAGTATCATCAAACATCACGTGCTATCAAAATTTCATTGATATCTATTCGTTCCGTATTTGTCATCATAATTTGCAACCATAGAGACGCGATGACGAATCGAAAATCTGTTGTCTCCACTATTTCGTCATACATCATATCTTTTTTCACCTAACATTGTCCTATAAAAGTTCCTCAGAATGTCGAATCAAGTAAATTTGTGCCGTTTTGCCAAATCTAGCATTCCAACATGTCAAAAATGCAATCTTTCATCCAAGTACCGGAAGGATCCGACTTCCCCATTGAAAACTTGCCATTTGGTATTTTTTCCACAGAAAGTGATGTAAGTAGTATGTATGTCATAGTTCGAAATCATATAATTTCTAGAAATCTCATCGAATCGGAGTAGCAATCGGAGATCAAGTTCTTGATTTGTCTCAAATCTCATATCTATTTGATGGGCCACAATTGAAGAACCAGCAACGTGTTTTCGAACAGGTAAGTATGGCCGGGTTTGAGTACATTCCACGCGTTGAAAAAACGAAAGTGTGGATTTTTTTGTTTAGTAGTCATTTCATAGACTATGCAAATAAATAGAACTACACTTTTTTGTTTACCAAAACGTTTTTCAGTCGACTCTCAATGCGTTCATGGGACTTCCACGTGCTGCATGGCTTGAAGCTCGGGCGCGTATCCAGGAGCTGCTTTCCGATGCTTGCTCAACTATCAGGAATGATCAAGGCCTAAGGTTATCAATTTCTGCAAACCAAAATTTATTATTTTTTTTGTAGATCAAAAGTAATTATCCCACTGTCATTAGTTCGAATGCATTTACCTGCTCAAATTGGTTAGTACTAGGTAGATCAAAAACGCTTTCTTATTTCTAATTATAGGAGATTACACCGACTTCAACTCATCACTCCATCATGCAACCAATGTTGCTATCATGTTCAGAGGGAGCAAAGATGCACTTATGCCAAACAGCAAATGGCTTCCAGTTGGATACCATGGAAGAGCATCGTCGATTGTTGTCTCTGGAACTGACATCAAGAGACCATGTGGACAAGTCAAGGCTCCAGATGCTACCGACCCAACATATGGTCCATCCAAGCTTCTCGACTTTGAATTGGAGATGGCATTTTTCGTTGGAGGACAGGAAAACCCACTGGGAACACGTGTACCAATTGAGAAGGCGGAGGAGAGAATCTTTGGAGTTGTGCTTTTGAATGATTGGAGTGGTTCGTAATTTTTCATGAATTTTTTGAATTTGAATTTTCAGCCAGAGACATCCAAGCATGGGAATACGTCCCACTTGGTCCATTCCTCGGAAAATCGTTCGGCACCACTATTTCTCCATGGGTTGTTACAATGGAGGCACTTCGTCCATTTTTTGTTGAAAACTTAAAACAAAAGGACCCGGTCCCACCAAAATATTTGCATCATTCTGATCCATATACTTTGGATATTGAACTATCTGCCACCATTCGTCCTGAAGGAGATAATGAGGATTACACTGTTTGTAAAAGTAACTTCAAAGTATGCTAATAATAAGCAAGTTATATTGTTTTTCATCATTTTTCAGCATCTTTACTGGACCTTAAAGCAACAACTGGCCCATCATACCGTCAATGGTTGTAATATCCGTGCTGGAGATCTTATGGGATCTGGAACTGTCTCTGGACCGGTACGTGATTAAATTTTTCTTACAATCAAATAATTTTTGTCAGGAGGCGGGTGCATATGGTTCTATGCTCGAACTGTCATGGAAAGGCACAAAAAATGTCGCAGTCGGTACGCAGACCAGAAAGTTCTTAGAAGACGGCGACGAAATCAACTTGAGTGCTATCTGTCGTAAAAACAATCTTCGTATCGGTTTTGGCGAATGTCGTGGACGAGTGCTCCCCGCTGATTGTTAAATGTCACGTGATACAAAAATAAATTGCATCTGATATCTAATCGTTCCGTATTTGTCATCATAATTTGCAATAATAGATACCAATCGTAATGACGGGTCACTAAATCTAGCAATGTCTCCTCTCTCGTCATTCACCGACCCCAGTTATCTTTTGCCAACAACATTACTGTCTTATAGGAGTCGGTGGCCTTGGCCTGCCACCATTCCCCCGTGCGCTCTCGCGTTTTCTCGACCCTCCTCCTATATAGCATACAATTCCCCACTCTCTACATTTCAACGCAACGAATATATTGTGTATTTGTATCGTTTTCATAGACACAGTTTTTTTATTCGCATGTTGTTTGGTCATTTTTTGCGTCGCATCCAATTTTCTAAACGTTTTGTTTTAGCGGCGAGTATGCAGTCATTCATCCCTGTGCCATCCGGCTCCGATTTCCCCATCGAAAATTTGCCATATGGTGTTTTCTCCACTCATGAGAATGTAAGTATTCACAAAAGTAAAAAAAACTAAATTTTTCCAGAAGACCCACCGCATTGGAGTTGCAATTGGTGATGATGTTCTCGACCTCTCCCAAATCGCATATCTCTTCGATGGGCCACAATTGAAGTCTCATCAAGAAGTTTTCAAACAGGTATGTTTGGAGTACCAAAAAAAATGGAAAGTGTGAAATCTTTCGTCTATGCAAATAAACATAACTACACTTTTTTGTTTACCAAAACGTTTTTCAGTCGACTCTCAATGCGTTCATGGGACTTCCACGTGCTGCATGGCTTGAGGCCCGTGCTCGCCTTCAGGAGCTTCTTTCCGATGCCTGTCCAACTATCAGAGACAATCAAGATTTGAGGTATCACTTTTTGAGTGGAGAAATTAGGGTACTAACTCTTCTTTACAGATTGAAGGCAATTATCCCACAATCAACCATTCACATGCACCTTCCGGCTCAAATCGGGGATTACACCGACTTCTACTCCTCAATTTACCATGCCACCAACGTTGGTATCATGTTCAGAGGAAAGGAAAACGCGCTTATGCCAAACTGGAAGTGGCTTCCAGTTGGATACCACGGAAGAGCCTCGTCAATTGTTGTGTCTGGAACTGACATCAAGAGACCATGTGGACAAGTCAAGGCTCCAGATGCTACCGACCCAACATATGGACCATCCAAGCTTCTCGATTTTGAGTTGGAGATGGCATTCTTTGTTGGTGGACAGGAGAACCCATTGGGAACAAGTGTACCAATTGAGAAAGCGGAGGATAGAATCTTTGGAGTTGTTCTCATGAATGACTGGAGTGGTAAGCCTATTCCAATAGTATTTTGAAGTAAACAATGTTTTTTTTAGCCAGAGACATCCAAGCATGGGAGTATGTCCCACTTGGTCCATTCCTCGGAAAGTCATTCGGTACCACTGTCTCTCCATGGGTTGTCACAATGGAAGCACTTCGTCCATTCTTTGTTGAGAATCCAAAGCAAGACGATCCAGTACCACCAAAGTACTTGCATCATGCTGATCCATACACCTTGGATATCGATCTTGCTGTCACCATCCGTGCTGAAGGAGAGAGTGAGGATCATACTGTTTGTAGAACCAACTTCAAGGTGAGTACCTGAAAATGAAAGTGGATAGTAGTATACCAATTTTTCAGCATCTCTACTGGACCTTGAAGCAACAACTTGCCCATCATACTGTTAATGGTTGCAATATCCGTGCTGGAGATCTTATGGGATCTGGAACCGTCTCTGGACCGGTATGTTTTCATACTAAGTTCACCTTGAACTCGATCTTTTTTCCAGGAAGAAGGTGCATACGGCTCAATGCTCGAACTCTCATGGAGAGGCGCCAAGGAAGTGCCAGTCGGTCAACAAATCAGAAAATTCTTGAAAGACGGCGACGAGGTGAACCTGAGCGCCGTCTGCCGCAACGACAATCTTCGTATCGGTTTCGGCGAGTGTCGTGGACGTGTGCTCCCCGCTGATAACTGATTCGTTTTATTCTGTGACCTTCTAGTTGTCTGAGCTTCGCCTCTTTTCCGTTTGCTTCTCTCTGTGATTAAAAAATGAAGTTCTGTATCTTATTTCTTTACGTGGGTGTTGCAAAAGGCGTGGTGAGATGGCAAGTCGAAAACGCGATAATTCACAACGAATTTGTCATTATTGCCTTTGTTATCAGTGCACATTAGTACATAAATAGTGAAGGGATGGGACGAGCGGAATCACAACCGAAACATGTTGCCAGTGTTTTTAGTGCTCTTGCTCGCTGTGAGCTCGACAGCTTTCCGACTACCGTTTGAAGTTCATACTGCAGTTACGAACATCACCAAAGGTTTGGATGAGATGAAGCTTCGGAAATATTCCGTGTCTTTTTAGGAGGCCAAACATTGGAGCAAACCGGCTTGTTCTATTTTGTCGCAAACCTTACCATCGGAACTCCTGGTCAACTTTTCACTGTTATCATCGACACCACTTCCGCTGATCTTTTGGTCCCAGACTTGACATGCAGTCGTGAGTCATTGCTACTCCCATTTTGCATTATTTCCTAACTTTTAGAATTCACCGAAGATTGCACCAACCAAAGAAGATTCAACCAGACTGCTTCAACCACATACTACAAGTTGGGACAAACATCAACAGTCACTAACAGTATTGGAACTTTCAATGGATTCGCCGGAAAGGATTGGGTTGTTGTAAGTCTATAGTTCAAAAATTTCATATTCAAATCGTTTCATAGATTGGAGATCGCAAGACTGATCTTATCACCATCCCAAATGTCAAGTTCCTTCAATGCACCAAATTGCCAGATCAATTGAAGAGTGTGGCAGCTGACGGTGTCTTGGGAATGGGCTTCACCTCAATTTCCCAGATTGGTGGAAACAGTCCATTTGTCCAAGGAGTTGCTCAAGGTGATATCTCTGATACCTTTTTCTCCATTTGGTTGGAACACTACAATCAAACTGATGACCGAGGAACTCATGGAGTTATCTATTACGGAGGACTTGACCCAGTTCATTGCTTGCCAGATGCACAATACTATCCGCTTTCTTCGGCAACAGTGTATCAAGCAACTGCCTTGACCTTCAAATCGGTTGGAGCTTCTAATACTAACAGTAACAGCAAGCCAATTCAAGTATGACCTAAATTTAGAACTATTGAAAGTATCTAACGTTTAGACCGTCATCTCTACAACCAGCGGCTACATTTCCGCACCAACCAAGTATGCTAGCGCCATTTTCAACTCAATTGGAATTGACTTCAACTCCATCATCTCATGGCCAGCTGTTGTCCCATGTAACACCAAGATCAGCTTGACAT
Source organism: Caenorhabditis uteleia (assembly GCA_963573275.1). NCBI lineage: Eukaryota > Metazoa > Nematoda > Chromadorea > Rhabditida > Rhabditidae > Caenorhabditis > Caenorhabditis uteleia. Next base: position 18,981,788 of record OY752138.1, read on the forward strand.
TCACTTTCCAAGGAGGTATGGAACCATATTGGCTGATTTTTTGACAAGATAAGATTACAGGAGTCAGTGTAACAATCACCGAGAGAGATTTGGTCACCGACTTTTTGGGACAATGTATTTTAATGGTGTTGCCAAGTACCAGCAGCTCTTCGATCGAACTTGGTCTCCCATACTTGCGCGGAAGATGCGTCTACTTCGACGTTGTTGCCCAAAGAATTGGTATTGCATCGGCTAAATTGCAATCTTAAATTCTTTCTGTAATTAGATCGAAGATAATAAAAAACTTTTTGAAATTTTTTTTGAAACAGATGGCGAGAATTTCAGGTCGTTAAAAGCACATAAAAGTGGACAAACTATATAGAAGTGTACAATCACACAGTTTCAGACACCATCAACACTTTTTTATCGTTGATTTTGCTTGGGTAAGTAAATGAGGACGTAATAAAAGTTTGTTACCACTACTTTTCTGGAAAAGCAGAATCTGAGATATCATAAAAGTATTGCAAGACAAGTGACTAGAAAAAAGCGATTGTCACTCCCAATTGTTGCTTTTATACGCTTCCCAGCAAACACAAACGTGATGCAATATCATCAGTTGAATAATTGTAAGCAAAAGATTACAAATAATAATCTTGCACATTGAGCCTGATTGATCTTTTTATCCTTATCTACCCGAGTTTTTTTGCCTTCCATGATTGTCCAACTTCTCCAAGCTCATACAGTTTTGTCTGACTCTGCAGTACAAAGACTAAAATATGCAAATGTACCTGAAAATGGAATCATATTCAAAACCATTGTCATGGTTTTTGTTATCAGCGACTGAAACTATACATAAATACGATGAATAGTGTAGTATAAATCATTATTTTTCAATTATGCTGCCTATTCTGTTACTACTCTCCCTAGCAGTTAGCTCGTCCGCTTTTAGCCTTCCATTCAAAGTTCATGCTGCGGTCACGAACATTACCAAAGGTATAGTAAAACCAAAAAATAGCTCAAAATGTTGTGTACTATTTTAGGAGGACAAACGTTAGAACAAACTGGAGTGTACTTTGTTGCCAACTTGACAGTTGGAACACCTGGTCAACTATTCACTGTTGTTATTGATACCACAACTTCTGATCTTCTCATTCCTGATATTGGATGCCGTAACTTTAATCTTAAATAACTTTGACTAACCATAGATTTTCAGCTGCTGATCAATGTGCTGGAAAACGAAGATTCGATTCGTAAGTTTGTCACCCCTATCTGACCAAGAATCCACAAAATTTTCAGTTCCAAATCATCCACGTACTATAAGTTCGGTTCAACTTCCACAGTAACCAACGCTCTAGGAACATTTAATGGATATTTGGCTGCTGATTGGCTCGTTCTTGGTGATCGTAAAACCGACCTGATCACAATTCCAAGCATCAAGTTCTTACTTACCAACCGACTTGGTGATCAATTAAAGACTATTGCTGCTGATGGTATCTTGGGAATGGCATTCACTGCAGATTCATCTATCGGTGCAAGCAGTCCATTTGTTCAAGGAGTTCATCAAGGTGATGTCTCTGACACATTCTTCTCCATCTGGTTGGAGCATTTGAATCAAACTGATGACCATGGAACTCATGGAGTTATCTATTATGGAGGACTTGATCCAGTTCACTGCTTGCCAGATGCTCAATATTATCCACTTCAAGAGGAGAAATTGTACAAGGGAATGGTGTTTGGATTCTCATCGGCTGGAAAAGCTGCAACCAACTCTAACAAGCAAGTTATTGCAGTATGTTGATAGTGTCTATTTCAAGAGAAAAACATCATTTTCAGTCAATAATTTCCACAGTAAATCCATACATCGCAGCGCCACCAAAATATGTTAGCGCCATTTTTGACTCAATTGGTGTAAACTACAATGCAATTTTCTCATGGCCAGCGATAGTTGATTGTAAAACTAAGATCACTTTGACTTTTACATTCCAAGGAGGTAAAAACAAAAGCTTTTTAAACATAATCAAAGTTTTGCTCTAGGAGCAACTGCAACAATCACTGAGAGAGATTTGATCAGTCAACATAATGGTAATGGACAATGTTCGATGATGGTATATCCAGGAAAAGATAATGGACAGTAAGTGGTCTTTTCTGGAATCTTTGAGATAATAAATATAATTTTAGAATCGAGCTTGGTCTCCCATTCTTGCGTGGAAGGTGCACATACTTTGATGTTGTCCGAAACAGAATCGGCATGGCAACTGCCAAACTTCAATCTTAATTTTTTATTACCTAAAAAGTTCAATAAATTTTTATTTCCTAGAAAACCAAAAGTGATGCAATATCATTTGAATATTGTCAGCAAAAGATTACAAATAATATGTAAGACTACTAAGACTAATTTCTTATCAGCTGGGGTATTCAAAATTGCTTTTTTGGACTTTTGATCCACTTTTCATGAAAAAGTTAGTCTGTTAGTAGAAAAAACGTGCTAATTTCAATTATGAATAACAAGAAGATGACAACGTTGTACAAAGTTCAAAACATGGAAGCACTGAAAGAGCAATAATATTGAGTATTGTCATACTTTTTTTATTATCAGCGACGATGAAAATATACATAAATGGGTTGAATAGTGTAGTGAAATTGACTATTTTTCAAACCATGCTGCCTATTCTGTTACTATTGTCACTTGTAGTCAGCTCATCGGCTTTTAGCCTTCCATTCAAAGTTCATGCTGCTGTCACGAACATCACTAAGGGTATACTCTCATGAGCTTCACGAAAAATATTGGAAAACTTTAGGAGGACAAACATTAGAAGAAGCTGGAATCTATTTCGTAGCCAACTTGACAGTCGGAACACCTGGTCAACTATTCACGGTTGTTATTGATACCACAACTTCTGACCTTCTCATCCCTGATGTTTCTTGCAGTATAATTTCTATTTTTGATATTTTGATCTCTTCTACTTTCCAGCCAGTGACTCATGTGCTGGAAAACGGAAATTTGACTCATCCCTCTCCCAGACATACTACAAATTCGGTCAGACATCCAGTGTAACCAACGCTCTTGGTACTTTCAATGGATTCGTGGCTGCTGATTGGCTTGTTCTTGGTGACCGAAAAACCGATTTGATCACCATTCCAAGCATCAAATTCCTACTGACCACCAAACTAGGCGACAATTTGAGAAACATCAATGCTGATGGTATTCTGGGATTGGCATTCACTTCAGATTCATCTATCGGTGCAAACAGCCCGTTCGTTCAAGGAGTGCGTCAAGGAGATATCTCTGACTCATTTTTCTCCATCTGGCTTGAACATTATGGCCAAACTATGGATTCTGGTACCCACGGAGTTATCTACTATGGAGGACTTGATCCAGTCCACTGCATGCCAGATGCTCAATATTTCCCACTTCAAGAGGAGAAATTGTTCCAAGCAATGGTGTTTGGATTCTCATCTGCTGGAAAATCTGCAACTAACTCGAATGACAATAAAGTTCCGGTTAGTGAAATATTTCGAATTACAACTGGATCATTGAAAGTTTTCAGTCGTACATCACAACAGTCAATAACTATATCACAGCACCTGCAAAGTATTTGAGTGCCATTTTTGACTCAATTGGAGAGAACTACAATGCCATTTCGAGATGGCCAGCAACTGTTGATTGTTATACAAAAATCACACTGACATTCAAATTCCAAGGTGGAACAACTGTAACTGTCACGGAAAGAGATTTGGTTCAAAGCTACAAATTCCAATGCATTTTGATGGTTATGCCAGGAAAGGATAATGGAATGTGAGTGGTGGAAATTAAAAGTTTTGATTGAAAAAATGGTATTTTAGAATCGAGCTTGGTCTCCCATTCTTGCGCGGAAGATGCACATACTTTGATGTGGTGGCGAACAGAATTGGTGTTGCTACTGCTAAACTTCAAGATTAATCATATTTTTTCTTTTGAATAAATGACTTGAATTGATTTTGTTTTAATGAACTTTTGCAAAAATAAAGTTTTCAAATTGAAAGACTACAAAAACTACAACTTCTACAAAAAGCACACTGTGATAATTGTTATCGGTAAAATATAATCGTAGTCTATAATAAAATCAAAAGTTCACACCACCACAAATCATCATTTCCTATTACCAATGCTCAAGTTTCATCAGATTTCAAAGAAACTTTATACTCTCTGAAAATAAACATTCACACATTCGTCAGCACTTATCATGATTTTCTTAATGTTTCAATTTTTCTAATCATGATTTCTCTTTCATCTTCCGAAGTTCTTTGCCCTAGTGGAAAAGGGCGGAGTGACCATAAAAAGTTATAACGATGACAAATGTGCAGTATGGCATAAATAGATGGTTGTTGGAATGGTAGAGATCACACTTGAGACCATGCTGTCAACATTTTTTGTTCTTGCCTTATCGGTTAGTGCAACTGCCTCCTTCCGGATTCCGATTCAACTTCGGCCAGCGGTTACCAATATTACTCAAGGTATGGGTTTAGGTTTAGAAGCTATGGATAGATTGATACTTCAGGTGGACAAACATTGGAACAACAATCAAATGTATTCGTAGCAAATCTGACCATTGGAACTCCAGGACAACTTTTCACTGTTGTCATCGACACATATTCATCAGATCTTCTAGTTCCAGATCTTTCATGCTGTAAGTGTCCACTATCTGAAAGTCAACCTATAAAATTTTCCAGCTGATCCATCTGCCTGCGCTCACAAGAGGAAGTTCAACTCGTGAGTAAACTAAAAAGAAGAAAGATAACAATCGTAAAATTTTTAGTACTGCCTCCACTACATACGGTCTTGAGGCCAAGCATGAATCGGCAAAAACGATGCTCGGAACTTTCAGTGGAATTACTGGAATTGATACTGTTGTGGTAACATTGAAAGACGCAAGGGCCATTAAATAGGTTTAATTCCAGCTCGGAGACCGCGCCACTGACTTGATCACCATTCCAAATGTCAAGTTTCTTCAATCCTCAACTCTTGGACTCCTTATGAATGGTCTTAACGCCGATGGAGTTCTTGGACTCGCAATGTCCTCAAAAACACAAATCGGAGCTGACTCACCATTCATGCAAGGTGTGCAAAATGGACAAGTTGCTGACTCATTTTTCTCCATCTGGTTGGAGCATTTCAATCAGACTAGTGATCTTGGAACTCATGGAGTTATCTATTATGGAGGACTTGACCCAGTTCATTGTGTGCCAAATGCTCAATATGTTCCACTCTCAGCTGCTGGTTTCTACTAAATCACCTCGACTGGCTTCCAATCTGTTGGAGCTACCACTCAAACTCTTAGTAAACCAACTCAAGTAAACATTATCGTATTGTACGGTCACAATATCTAAAGCTTTAGGCTATGATCATCTCCACTGAAGAGTACATTTCTGCACCATACAGTTTCTTGAACGCCATTGTCACCTCAATTGGAATGAACATCAATGACGTCACTGTCTGGCCACCAATTGTGCCATGTAACACCAAAGTCACAGCTACTTTCACATTCGCTGGAGGTATTACATTCTATAAAACATGTTTTATAGCTCAAAATACTTGCAGGAGTTCAAGCAAGCATTACTGAAAGAGATTTGGTCGTTAGCTATTTTGGACACTGTAAATTGATGATTGTACAAAATAGCCAACAGTAGGGACCACACTATCGTATTTTTTTCAACTGAAATATTTCAGAATCAACCTCGGAGTGCCATTCTTGCGTGGACGTTGTACATACTTCGATGTGATCCGCGAGAGAATCGGTCTCACACCAGCCATTTTCCAAGATCAAAACTAAGTTGTTCTATTGAAATTTTGCTACAATAAATATTCACATTGTATTTTTCATGATTGAACTTTATCTTGAGAATTGAGAATACCAAGCTGTTTATAATCTAGATTGCACAAATTCATGTTTGTGGTTCAATTGGTATCCCACCCATATCCTTCCCGATCGATACCGTGTTCGACCCATATCCAAAGAGTCTGCGTATCTAATCTACGTTTTTCGTATTACACAAAATCTGCTCTACCGAACAACAGTAAATGTCCACGCACAGCGTTCGCGTTGCGTTTTACGATCGTTGACCCACTGTTCCCGCGCAGCACATTCATTCTTCATTCGTATCGTTTGGTCAGCGCACCATTCAGTTGTCCACCATTCTTCTTACCAAATCATTTTATAATTTTTCAGGTGTACCATGCAACCTAGTGTTTTTCATCGAGTACAAAATATGTTTTCATTGAGCAAAGATTCCGAAAGCATTTCTAAACGTGATGCAAGAGCCACCCAAAGAGAAGTGAGCAAAGTGAGTAGATTAAGATGTTTCCAAGCAACAATTTGAGAACTTTTAGAGAAAAAAGGAAGAAGAAGAAGCAGCAGCAGCAGCAGCTGAACAGGGTCCAGAAGAAAAGAAGGCAAAAAACGATGATAATACTGGAAGGTTATCACCAGCGATTATAGATGATATGAGAGCGCGAGAAGCATACAGATGGATTAAGCGAATGATGGATGATGACCTTTTTGCTAATTCTATCGATTTAACTGTAAGTTTTCAACTAGCAACCATTTTTATTCAAAGTTCTTTAGGAATCATTTATGAAAAAATGTGGCGACGACTTGACTCAGAAAGAAATGTTGTTAGAAACATTGCTGGCATATCGAAAAAACAATTTCGAGGCGCTACGAAAGTGAGTAATTATAACTATTTAATAATATATTGTTTGGTGTTTCAGTCTGTTCAAGATCAATTCCTACCCAAAGGTCTACAAGAATATGCTTTTGGATATCTATCAAAAGTGTTATGTTGCACATGTAAGATATTTACAGCAGAAATTTGATAATTAATTCAATATTTCAGGAAACAAAATCAGGTCGTGTAATGACGAATCGCCGCTCGTCTAATGCACCAAAAATTTTCATTAGATGTGTAGAAGAGCCCAAGGCATATGCGAATGAAGCGCTTAATGACGAATACCTGATGCTCAAAGTAGATCGAAACAGGAAAACTGACTTCGCGGATCTTAACAAAAGAACATTCAAAAGCAAAGAGGAGGTAAAATGAGTGGATTTGGCTTTTTGAACAATTTGAGTATTTATAGGTTGAGGAATTTTTGAAAGAAGAAGAGATGGACGATTTGGAGTTCAAAAATAAATTACTTCAAGGTGCTCAACGTATTGAAGATTCCGTTAAAAATGAGCAAGGCGGAGAGCAAAACTACGAAGATACTGCAGAGGTACGGAAAAAATTTTGATGGAAAATATAATTTTTGTGTACTTTTTTTTCAGAATGAACCAAATGACCCAGTGCTCGCAGTTGAGAATGTGCAACCAGTTATTGTCCAAAATGACATGGAAAATGAAATGGCAGAGCAACTCGAGGCCGTGGATGATCATCCGCTTTCTAGAAAAAATGTAAGTACTTGATTCTAAAATTTGATAATAATTTGAAAATTTGCAGGAACAGGAAATTCTTGATTGGGTGAATAAAATCCCTTCGCGTCATTTGAATACCGTACTTTATCTCATGGCAGTTAGGCCAAATGGACGTCAAATGAGAGATATACTCAACCAAGAATATCAACCTGATAAACTTTTCGTGCTCGAGCAATGGCAACTTTTGAAAGATGCAGCTGATGCAATGGTTAACAACAGAGATTAATCGTATTTTTGCCATTTTTTGTCTAGGTTCTTGTTTTCTTTCATGTGTTACGGGTGGTGAACCCAACTTTCCAGCTATCAATAAACATTCTGACAAACGTTGTTTTAAATTACATATCAAATAATGAATTGCATAGGCAGTATACCCAAATGCCTTCTCAATCGATAGAATTCTTACGCAATGTACACCAAAGATGGTTGTCCTTGATGGTGCGTTGGATGAGGTCGCGTTGCGTATGCGTGGCGTGTGTGGTCCTTACCATCGCTTGCGTCGTTTTTCATCGCTTTTTTACTGTTCTCTTCAAGAAACGAACCAGATTTTGTCGTCTTTTACAATTTCTCATCGTTTCTTTCCTTATGGTCAGTAGTTTTCATGAAAACTTTATTTTCAGATCATCTATTCATCAATGATTGGGAATTGTGGGTCAATTGAAGAGCACAGCGTGTTTTTGGGCATAAATCGTCGATTTTAAATGCAACAGTGAGTTGATTTTTGCTTAGAAAGGCATTAAAAACATTTTTTCAGTGGTATTCAAGTTCAAAAGTTGGTTTTGGATGCACGGAAGCAATGGGGTGGGCTGCACCATGGTTGGTCATTCCAACTTCAATTTTTTAAAGTTTAAAGTTGTGGTAAGTCTAATTTTACATACACCAAATAATTTATGAATTTCAGGTGTATCCACGATGGAGAAACCGGGAAGATGGCCCTCACTTGCATAGGATGAGAAATGGGCTGCCAACATGACAATTGAGGTTGAGAAATGGCTGCCAATACAATCGAGATTGAGAAATGGCAGCCAATACAATTAAAATGGGAACAGGTATGTTATTATTAAACAAAAACAAATGTCGAATGTATATGTTTTCAGCTAACAGCGAACAAATATTTTGGATGACGTCAATTTCACAATTTCTCGAAGAATGGCCTCACTTGGCCCTCACTTGCATAGGATGAGAAATGGCTGCCAACATGACAATTGAGGTTGAGAAATGGCTGTCAATACAATTTAAATGAAAACAGGTATTTTATTATCCAACAAAAACAAATGTTTAAAGTATATGTTTTCAGCCAGCAGCGAACAAAGATTTTTCACGACGTCAATTCCACAACTTTTCGAAAAATGGCCTCACTTGGCCCTCATTTGTATAGGATGAGAAATGGCTGTCAATATGGCAATTGAGATTGAGAAATGGCAGCCAATACAATTTAAATGGGAACAGGTATGTTTTTATCAAACAAAAACAAATATTGAATGTATATGTTTTCAGCTAACATGGAATACATATTTTGGATGACGTCAATTCCACAACTTCTCGAATAAAGATTAGAAGACAACGATTCTGCATAAAAACTTGCTTTAATTCCCCATATTTCGACTTTTGCCCACACTCGTCCCTTGTTTTTTAATTGAAAAGCTATGCTCCTGAATAGTTTTTTCAAATGTCAGCTACTTCATCCGCTTATCGGTGAATTTGCCATTTTCCGACACATTTTTCCCACACTCGTTCCTGTTTTCTATTTTAAGAACCATGCTCCTAATAGTTTTTCAAATGTAAACAGATATATCTTCTTATGTCTCGTCATCCCTTGAACTTGCCATATTCCAACACATTTGAAAGATTTCCGTATGTACGCCTCACCGCTTTTTTTTCGGTTGTTCACCATTATTATTTTTTGTCTTCAGTTTAACTGTGCATATAAAATAATCATTCTAGAAGCTTTTTTCCCACTTCATTGTGTCATGTTTCGAACGTACATATATTGTTTTTATATAAAAATTTTTCCACAAAAATGTTCCGGTACAGTTCATTTCGCGAATTTGATCAAGATCATCTTTTTAAACATGCCCGATTTGCCCAAAATGTACATTTTTTTGAAATTTCCTTGCGATTCGGCAAAATTGGTGCTTTTCGCACCTTTTTATTATTCATGAAAAACGCGTTCAAAGGGACTTTAAAAGTTTTCGAAAGGAGAACCGATTTTCAAAAAACGCACCAAAAGGCACAGCGACGGTTTCGAAGGGGCCTATGTAATTTAGAAGGGGCGATGCAATTTTAGTTGAAAAATCGCGTTTTTTCCTGAAATTTTGCAGAAAAACTGGGTTTTTGTGGCAAAAGGCGAATCGTCAAATTGTTTTTTCCCTATTTTTCATCATTCAAACTGATAAAAAATATCATTTCGTATTATATTGTAGTATTCAGAATATATTATTTTCTTCACTTCATTCCGATATTTAGTACTCAAAAATTGAGAATAAAACATTATTTATAATTTAGTTTTGACGAGCTTCGTCATCTTTCTGGATTCTTCTGGCCTTTGGTCGCATTTGACCCCATCGAAGGGCTGTGAAGTATGTTTGATTGTTGTCCGCTAAAATGTCGGCCATTCTTCTGCCATTAATTTTGTTCCGTTGAACAATATTATAGGTTTCGAGACACCCGGTGATTCCATAAGCCCATGTGGAAATTCGAAGAACCTGTAAAATTACAAATCATAATTAATTTTTCGAATAAAACACTTACGCCCCATTGGGTGAAAGGCGCGTGTTGTTCAGCTAGAACAACAATTTCATTATCATCTTCCGCATTCGGGATTTCATTCTCAACAACATGTTCTCCTTCAACTACGGCTGGAGCTTCAGCCTTCGGCTCTTCGAGCATTTCTGGAGCTTCTTCTCTTTGATGGGCGTCTGGATTTTCCGCTGGGACATTCACCTGGTCTTGATTTATAGCTTCATTGTCGTTCAAAACTTCTTCTTCAACGACGATCGATGTTTCCATAACTTCATCTCCAGAACTTTGAGTATCGACCTCAAAAGAACGTTGTTGTTCTCTTTGTCGGGCTTCTAACTTTCTCATGAGCACTTTAATTTCATCTTTGTTATTTTTCACCAATTTCGTGTCTTCAAGCAAAGCGTCCACTTTCTTCTCATCCCACTGCTCAAGTGCCGCTTTTTCCAGTGTTATCCAATATTCAATCTAAAAAAAACTTTACAGCTCGAAAAAAATTCAATACAAAAGTACCCCTCTTTTGGATCTGTCCGTAGCTTCCATCAGTTCCTCCCAATTCATGTCAAAACCAATCATTTGCTGCAAATGCGCATCCCACAGAGCTTCATCTCCATTTATTTTCTCACTGTCATCAATAGCCACCTCGAATGGCAAATGCACCAGCTAAAAAATAGAATATATCAAAAGTATTTAATTTGTGTCTTACAGATGGCTTGTGCAGACTTAAGTAAGTTTTCTTCAAAAAGTCGATGAATGGAGTTGGGAAAGCTTCGGTTTTCAGCAAACTGAAATAGAAAATAGATTATGGCTGTGATACAAATACTCACTTTTCCAATGCAGCTAGATCGAGTCGCCGAAAAGCTAACAAAGCTTTCAAGACGAGTTCGCGCTTCGTCAATTCTGATGATTTGATAGTTTTGAAAAACTTCTCCTAAAATTCAAATGACAATCCGCAGAAAAAAACCAGAACTAACTGTTTTGCCAATATACTTTCCACACTTGCTGTCATCAAGCATTTTGTGTGTAAGTATATATGTTTTCAAACGTCGCATTTCATCGATTGTCATGAGTGTTTGGTTTTCATTAACTTGACTGTATTCCCTTTCTTCTCGTGTCCCTTGAAATGTTACTCGCCGCTTTTCCGATGGACCATCGTCATTATTCCGATGTCTTTTCAGGACTGGGCGTCTAGGCGTGCTATTCTCCTCCACCATTTTTACTTTTTCTGCCTGCCGTTGTCCTTCTTCCCGTTTTGAAGCCGCCATTCTTCTCGTGACAACTTTCTCAACTTCTTTGTCCCTTTTTTCCAATTCCCTGTCATTTCGTTCTTCCTCACTGTCTGTATCGTCACACTCTTCGTCGGATGACTGAAATTTCACAAAATTAGGATTAATTCCAGATAATATCAAAAAAACATTTACCTGGTTTCTCTCTTTTTGCACCACCCTGCGTGTTGTACGTCTTCCGATTTGCACACTCTGAAAACAATATTTGAAGTTTGTGATGACACTTACAATTGCTTGATATTATCAAAGACTAAATAAAAAAACTAAATAAAAACCTCCGAATTATTGTTCTTTTGACCGTTTTTGTGCTCCCGTGCCATCATCTCTTGAAACTTCTTCTGAAAATTCTAAATTGTTACTTCAAAAAATATTAAAGTTATCAAACCATTTCTTCAAACGATTCATCATCGTAATTTCGTGGATCCTTCTTGCATGCTCGAGCAATCGACACTCTACGAACATTCTTCTGGAAATTTCGAGTTGGTTCTTCAAAGAATATGAAAATGCTCAAACCTTTTCTTCACCACCATTTCCCGAATTGTGGTCAGATTCATCTCCTGACGACATCTCCAGATGATTGAACTGAGCTAAGATTATCTGAAATTGTTACAAATTTTTCACGAGAAAAGAGATAAAGAGAAAAACTGAACGAAGAGAACAGAAGAAAACGAGTGGAATGACCAACGCGGGAACGAATGAGAATGAGAGGTTAATGAGTGACATGCAGGATTTCGTAATGACCCCGCGGTTTTAGCGGATCGTACGCGGTGCGCAACGTGTGTGCGACGCGTTCTACATTCCAAATTAAACGGGTCTCCCTACGAAAAGAGGACGCACAACAGCAGCACATTCGAAAATAACTAGCAGATTCATTACGTGTGGAATGAACAGGTGGACCATGTACCATGAATCGATAAAACAGTCGCATCATCATACAATTTCTGTGAGGGGAGATGGAACCTGAAGTGGTATCATAGTTCTCGTTTTGTCTATCTTCTTTGTATACACTAAACGTGGTATATTCTGCTTGAAAATTAGAATTCTCACAAAATATGAACAACAGTGACAAGATTAAAAGTTCAAGGACTATGAACTTAACTCACATTGTTTTAAAAATTGAGCAGCATTCTAATTTCCATTGAACATCACATATTTTCCATCACCAAATGTAAAAGTTGTATGTGGTATAATGTACTACTATATTTCTAGACAAGTGCTCTCATCAACCTATTATTTAGCCGTCTTTCATCTTTGAAGTTGATTAAAAGTTTCCTTTCATGTTATATTCTTTCATGTTAGGTTATTCACATTATATTCTGTTTCCACTTCATGAAACTATTTTCAGTACTCGAGAATTAAAAAAAACATTATTTATTGAAAGTTTGAATGGGATGAAATGAGCAGAAAAACTGGAAAAATATTTTAGCGTCGTCGTCTCTGCGCTCTTTCATTGTCGAAAATTTTTCTAGCTGCTACCTTCAGTCTACCAAATAATCTGGTTGTCAAATATCTTCGACCACCATATTCCCATGTATTTAAAATTGTCTTCATGAGTTTCCCGTCAATGTTCTCGGCAATAATAACATTTTTACTTTGTGAACACTCAGTGACATCAAAAACCCAATCTGCCACTTGAGCAACCTGTAAAATTACAAATCATGTTTAACTATTAGATTAAAACACTTACGGTATAATCGATGAATCGAACTTGTTGTTGTTGTTCGACCTCAACATTTGGAACCATATTTTCTGCGACACCTCCATCTGCAACTGGTGCTTCCTCAACTGGCTCTTCGAGAACTGGAGGAGGAACCAGCTGCTGATCTTGATCTTGTTGGGCGTCTGAATTCTCGATCGGCACAACTTCTTGATTCTGTGCTTCATTTTCTCCAAAACCTTCTTCAACCACTACTCGCTCTTCTTCAACTGCATTGTTGCGAGCTTGAGTCTCAGCTGCCAGCCTATCCAGATGGGCGGCAAGTTCCAAGACTGCTGAAGTCGGCTCATATTCCTCCTCTTCTTCCTCTTGATTCCACTGTAAAAATTGCAAATCATATTCAATTATTAAACAAGAATACTTACGTCATATACGGTTATATCGCTTCGTTCGGCAAATTCCAGGTGTGGTTCCTCACTCTCACGCAAAGCTTCCTCTTCAACCACGACCGGCGCTTCCACAATTTCATCTCTCAAAACTTCAGGATCATGCTGCTGAGTTTCTTGTGGAAGTTCTTCCATTGGTACAACATACTCAGCTCTTTCATCATCTTCATATACTCCCGAATTATCAAGCCACTTGATTAATTTCTCTTGATTCCACTGGCCAACTGCCTCTGCCTCATCTCTCATAAAACTTTCGAGCTAAAGAAAATTTTACAATTTTGAGAAAACCAACAAAAAAATTACTGTTGCTGCTGTAACATTAGCTGCTTGCATAAGTCCAACAAAATTAGATTCCCATCCGAATAACCGCAGTATAATTGCTTCCCGCAAAGCATCGATTCCAAATACCGTCTCACTGTCATCCCTTGCAATAATAAATGGTAATTGAAGAAGCTAAATAAAAAAATTATTTGTCAAAAGTATGTTATAAGTGTCTTACGCATGGAGTGTAGAGATTTAAGTAGAGATTTTTTAAAAACCCGATGTACGACGTTGGGAAGGAGTTGTTTTTTAACACACTGAAATATAAAAAATTATATGACTCCAAAGTTATACAAACACTCACTCTTCTAATGTAGGAAGATCACCTTGCCGGAAAGCTAGCAACGCTTTCAACAGAAGTTGCCGCTTTGTTAATGTGGGAGAAGGAATAGTTGCCAGAAAATGTTCCTGAATTTAAAATGGAAATCGGGAAAAAAACTAGGACTTACGGCTCTGCCCATGAACTTTTCATATCTACGGTCATCAAAAATCAGCATGATAAGCACATATGTTTTGTAGTTCCGTGATTGCAACACTGTCCAATTCGATCTTCCGTCAGTTTCACTTCCATTATAATCTACACTTTCTGGATCGTTTTCATTTTCCTGCTTAATTTCTATTCCGGTTTGATCCACTTCAGAGCTTGTGGTCCTTTTTCTCGATGGACCATCGTCAGTAGAATCTTGCTTTCTTTTCTGGACTGGGCGTGTTGGCATGTTCTCCTCTTCCTCTTCTTCCATTTTAACTTGTGTTGCTCTCTGAAATTCGTATTTTAAAGTCACAAAAAGCTAAATTAAAACCTTAGCACTCTCTTGTCCTCCTTCCTGTTCCGTAGCCATTATTTCTCTCGTCACAATCTTCTGAAAGTTAAAAATTGTTACTCCAAAAAGTATAAATATGTTCAAACCTTGTTCGATGCACCATCATTTGACTCCTCGCTTCTCGAGTTGCCGGAATCTTCATTCTCAAACAGCTGAAATTTCACAAAATCAGAACTAATTCCAGATAAAATCAAACAAACCATTTCCTGATTGATCACTGGTTCCTCCTCGGGGGCTTCTTCTTTTACAAAAATTTGTGTTGAACTCTCTGTAGCTGGAACATTCTGAAAACGATATTTGTTGTAAATTTGTTAAGCTTAAAAATGTCAAACTTACCATTGTTTGGTCGATCTCCGGCTCTTCCTCTGGAGCATCTTCTTTTACAAGCACGTGTGCTGAACTGATTGTAACTGGCACAGTCTGAAAACAATATTTGTTATTAATTTGTTATGAAGCTTGAAACTGTCAAACTAACCATTGTCTTATCGATTTCTGAATCTTCTTCGGTACCATCTTCGGTACCATCTTCGGTAACTTCTTCAATAACTTCTTCGGTAACTTCTTCGGTAACTCCTTCGGTAACTGCTTCGGTAACTTCTTCAGTAACTTCTTCTTTTACAAGCCTACATGCTGTACTTCTTGTTCTTTGCACACTCTGATAACAATATTTGTTATAAAGCTTAAAATTATCAAACTAACCATTTCCTGGAATCTCTCCGGCACTTCCTCTGGAGCTTCTTGTTTTACAAGCCTTGAACTTTTTGTAACTGGATCACTCTGAAAACAAAATTGGTTGTTAATTTGTTGTGAAGCTTAAAGATGTTAAACTAACCATCGCCTGCACGATTTCCGGTTGTTCATTGGTGGCTTCTTCTTTAACAAGCCTACGTGCATAACTTCTGGTTATTCGAACGCTCTGAAAAAAATATTTGTTGCAAATTTGTTGTTAAGATAAATTGTCAAACTAACCATTTCCTGGCTTCTCTCCGGTTGTTCCTCGCGAACTTCGTGTTTTACAAGCCTACGTGCTGTTCTTCTTGTTCTTGGTACACTCTGAAAACGGTATTTGTTGTAAATTTGTTGTGAAGCTTAAAATTGTCAAACTTACCATCTGCTGATCGATCACCGGTTGTTCCTGGGGAACTTCTTCCACGGGGGCTTCTTCTTTTACATGCCTACGTGCTGTACTTCTTGTTCTTTTTACACTCTGAAACAATATTTGTTGTAAACTTGTTGTGAAGCATAAAAATGTTAAACTAACCATTCCTTGATCGATCACTGGCTCTTTCTCGGGGGCTTCTTCTTTTACAAGCACACGTGCTGTTTTTCTTGTTCTTTGCACACTCTGAAAACAAAAAATGTTTTTAATTTGTTGTAATGCTCAAAATTTCTTGATACTCTCAAAGCATCAGAAAAAAATTTAATTAATACCTCAGCGTTATCTTCTCGTGGTTCTTGTTTACATCTACGAGCCATAGTTGTTCTACGAGTATTCTTCTGAAAATTTTTAATTGGTACTTCAATAAAAAAATGTCCACACCTTATTTTTCACAAGTTTGTCCTCTTTTCTTTTCTCACTTCCTGAATAGTCGGCGTCTTCCTCATCAGATTGCTGAAATTTTACAAAATTAGGATTAGTTCCAGATAAAATGTCAAACAAACCATTTCCAGCCCCGATTCGTCATCGGAACTTTCTCCTCTATAAACCGGACGCCCCGAACATCTTGTGTTTCGCACTTTTGGTTTGGCTTCCTCGACTTTATAGCCTCTGGCAAAATTAAGCATAGTTTTTGTGCGTCCAATAATAGTGTAATACTTTTTGTCCACCTAAATTATACCATTATAAATTAATCATATTCCGTTAGCTTACAATACGTTGACACAAGTCCTGGTATAAATCGACGAACTGCTCTGCTTTTGCTCCAGGAAACAAGTCGTGGCAGATGAACCTGAAATTTAAAATAGTTTTAAAAGTACTCCTTTTTAAGTTACTTACTCTAACATTGCCTCAGCGTTGCCTCTGCGGTAGGCGTAGAGCGCTTGAACAACTACTTGATCCTCGGTGACAGCAGACTGGTCAATTTCTTTGATGTAATTTTTCTAAAACCAAAATTATATGAATATGCGGTTAACGTTCAACTTACGGCACGTCGCAGAGCATTCTTGAAACTTTTAGACAACAGATAGTGGATCAATTCTTCGAGGCTCAAAACGGTGTTTGCGTTGTCCTTCATCTTGACTAGCAGGATTGAACTGAGGTACGATGATCTGAAATTACCAAATTATTAACGAAACAAAAGAGGGAGATAAAAAACCAAACGAAGAGGAAAGAAGAAAACGAATGGAATGACCAATGCGAGGAGGAATGAGAATGAGTGACTGATGAATTGGCATGGAGGACTATGAGATGCCGAAACGCGCCTATGCATGAGCGCGTTTTGAGCCCGCAACCACGGTGGTCCGCAACGCGTGTGCGATGCGTTTTACAATCAAAATTAAGAGGACTCCTTTAAAGGGAGGATACGCAACAACAATAAATTTGAAAATCGTCAGCCGATTGAATGTAGAGGTTTATTAATCGATAAAACAGTCGCAGCATCACTAAGATTTTGGATAAAGAACATGGAACATTAATTTGGTATTGTAACTATATGTAGAGAAAATTGTCGGAAACATCTAAAACCATATCCTCCACCGAAATGATCAAATTCTTCTCCGGATTAATTTACTAGACTTTTAGTTTATTAATCATTCAAACAACTTTAAAAAATTTAAGATAACATTCTGATTCTTAGTATCGAAACACACTAAACGTGGTATAATATAATTGCAAACTGATTTTCTAACGAAATAGGAACATCGGTAACCGAGCGGAAGGTCTGCTGGAAATGAAGCTCACAAAACTTACCAAAAGTCAAAAGCAACACTAGTAAAACATATGGGAGTTTAGATTCTAACCAACTTATATAGAACATTACGTTTTTCGAACGTTTGTGTCCTTCTTCATCAACTTTTGCGTTTTTCTGTGCATGGCAAGTAAAATAAATTACTATTTTATTATGAAACCAATCAAATCAAACAAAAACAATCAATATGACAAAACCATAAAAAAACAGACAAAAAGCAAAATTCAATTATTATTGGATCATTCTAAATGAGTTCGTATACTTCAACTTCATTTTTGAAGACGACCTTCTTACTTTCTTTCACAGCTGGTTGTTCCATGTGCTCATCTTGCTCCTCATCATGACGGACATCGTTGAAATTTATTCCTTCCACATTCGCTTCATTCTAAAAATATAATTTTTCATTCTTGTCTGTTTGAACTGTTACAAAACCTCATCTCCGTTCTCAATCATTTCCTCGTGGTTTCGAACGCCTTGATTTCCATTTTCGCCAATCACTTCCAATTGTGCCGGCTGCTCCATGTCTTCTGCCTCATAAGGTTCGTTCTGTAATCAGAAATGTTATTCTTAGCGCTAAGTTTTTGCATTACCTCATTCATTTCTTGCATAAATTGTTCAACTTCTTCACCCAATTTTTTGTTATCATCTTTGTCAGCTTTGAGCCATCTTTTCTGTAAAAACGGCAAATGATGACACAAAACATCAACACAACTTACCTGTGCTGGAGACATCGCGGTTACAAGTCTCAAAAATTCCATGGATGTATTGCCGTTGATTCTATTTTTAAGAGCTACTCTTCTCAAATTTTCTATTCCACTTCCCATTTTTTGTTCTTGAGTTGCGATTAGAATCCGAACTGGGCTCTCAATTACACCAGTTCTTCTCGCCTAAATTACCAAGCTACTTACATAATAAATGTTTTCGGTATCTTACATATTGCTTGGAACAAAAATCGTATCCTTTTACCAATTTTTTATGGTATGCCAACGGATAAGCATGGTTTTCGATCAGTCTAAAGACATCAAATTACTATCTTGGATAATTACAGTTACTTACTCCACCAATTTCGGCAAATCTCCTTTCTCAATAGCCAGCCACGTCATCAAGATCACTTCTCTCTGAGTCAACTTTGATGCACCAAGTTTTTCAAAAAATTGCTCCTGAATTTAAAATAAAAATCAGTCAAAATAAATAACTTACGGCTTTTGAAATGTGTGGATGGAGGCCTCGGAGCATTCTTTTCATCAACCGGTATGATTCTTCCAATCGCTTTTCGTCGCCTGTCTTCAAATAGTGGGTTTCTACGTTATAGTTGTCTGCTCCAACTTCATCGGCTTCATCTCGATCTCCAATATTAACATCCGCCGACGGTTGTTCATTTTCCTCACTCTTCATTTGTGGCGACTCCAGTTTGATTCGCTTGTTGTTTAGTTGATTACCAGCAGTTGTTGATGTCTTGCTCCGAAGCCGATGAGCAATCGGACCCTGTTCTCGCTTTTTTGCGGCATTTACAGGCCTCATGTCAAAAACGCGTAGTGCAAGTCCTTCTTCTGCTCCTTGTTCCTCTGCATTCTCCAAAGAGAATTCCAAATGAATCTATAAATAATTTATTTCATGAAAGTTACTAATGAAAGTTACCGATCCAAATCTTCCGGTTTCATATCCACAAACAAGACGGGATTCCTCATTTGTTCCATTCACTGGCCCTCTATTCTTCAGTAGCATTGCCACCATCTCTTGATGAAAGCGAGTATAACGCTCTTTGATGTTTATGTAGGCAGCACGTCTTTCAAATCCTTCGATATTTTTGACCTAAATTATCAAATATATTTTATGCTATCTAACAAAATTCTTACCAAGTTTTTATACAAATTCCAAGCGATCGGCACACTCATTTCTAAAAACGCTCTGTTTTCCATGGCTCTAAAATATGACGTGAGTTTCAAAACATACTTTCTACCAACCTTTCCATACTTGCAAGGTCTTTTTTTCGATAAGAATAAAGAGCCTCGACCACTAATTGGTGCCTATCAATAACACCTTTGTTCTCCTTGATAAATTTTTCCTAAATTATTTTATCATTAATGTGTTATCACAAACCACTTACCGCTAAATACATACTAGATTTAAATTGTGTATCTTCGAGCATCTTTACGGCGAGTACATGATATCTCATTATTGCTCCGGTGTAGATTTCCATTGTTTCTCTTCGAAGTTTTAGATATTCAAATCAACTGTCTGCAATATTCAAGTTTAAATGGTAGAAGACATGCCAATGAGAGGTCAGAGGACACATGGCAAGACGCATACGTAAGAATAAAGACCATGAAGGGGACCGAAACAACCAGCAATTAGGTAGCAGATGGTGAACACCGTTAAACGTAGATTAGATTGTGTATGTAATGAGGATGCTACCGAAATTGCATGGTGATCCACCACGGTGTTGTATAGAATTTACCCCAAAGAGTGAATTATATGGATCAATAAGTCGGAGTTTTTATGAAACTACGAGAAAATATGTATACACAGAAAAACGCTTTGGGTTTTGGCATCAAAATGAAGATTCTTGAGAGGGAATATATAGGTCCATGCCGTAGAAAGTCCTATGCCGTTCAGTTAATCTATGGATACGAGGATTATAGGTTTTTTATGGGCCACCTGCTTCATTTGGTTTGAGAATGAAGATTAAAAGATTCAAATATACTAGAAACCAAATAAATAAATGAAGCATGGGTTATGTATAAATTTAGGAATCAGATAACATCAACAAAAGGTGTGAACAGAATGAAAAAGGGAAAACATCGCGGACCACAAACAAAATGACCAAGGTTTGTATATACCATTGGGGCAAACGGCACGGGCGAAATAAAGGAGAGTGCACAGAAATAAAGGGAAAAAAAACTGCTGGGAGGCGATATGGTGGTGTAGGAGAGACAATCGAATGGCGTTGCGTTTTGGGTGTTTCCCGCGCAAATTTGAACGCAGTAGGCTTGCCTTTCGGTTTGGTGCCTTTCGGAGCATCGATTAGTTAAGAGTGGTGGGAAATTTGAAAGATAATTTGTTTTTTCGAGTCATATATTCATGAAACTTTTATTCAAAAAAGAGAGTGTAATAAATATGTTAGGCATTCCAAAAAATCAACCCTGTGCCATAGCACGCTCCAATTGTGCCCAGACATTGGGAGAATTGTACGCATGTTTCAACAAAGATCGAACTCGATCTTGTGCACTTCTTTCTCTTGCGGCAACCTTTTCCTTTTGCTCTGCCAATTTATCCGCCTTCCGATCCGCTTCCAGGAATTTTCTTATCTAAAAAATAGCAATTGTTTTGAAAAAAACATCAAGAAATTTCACCTGTTCTCTTGTTATGAGTTTTTTGATTCTCCAAACTCTAGCAGTCTTAGCTTGACGAATTCCGGCTCCATCGTAGATTGTGTACATTAGTACACACTCCATTAGTGCCTCATAGCCATACGCTTCATTTTCTCCAACGACAATCGAAAGCCGCGGTTCTTTCCACGATTGTTGATTGTTCCTTACGAAACGATCGTAAGCGCGGTCGTAATAGAATTGGAAGAGCCATTTGCAATATTCTGGGTACACATTAGCTTTGAGGAGTCTGAAACATTAAATGATATGTCATTGATAGCTAAAATCACTCACTTATGAATCTCTGGGAAATGGTCCTTGCCCTTGCTTATTGCTACTAGAGTTTTGATGATGAGTTCAGTCTGCGACAATGTGGACTGATCGAGGCGGTTGATATATTCCTCCTGAACGTCATTTAAACATTGGTCAGAATTGAAAACTTACAGCTTCAAGGATCACGCTTCCGACCTGACGATTGTTGATTTTTCTAAAGAGCGTTTTTGCCATTTTGAAGGATTCCCGAGCTCTCATCAATTGCTCTCGATTTGGCTGAAACTTTTGAAATTTTTTTTGAAATCGATCAATATAATTTACTCTCAAAACATTCTCTTCATCATCACTTTCTTCATCGCTTACGCCATCTTTACTTGCCAATTCATCATCATCATCAATCATATAATATAACTGAAAGTTTACAAAATTAAAAATGATTATTGATAAAAATCAAACCTCGTCTTTTGGGTATTCATAAACAATGTCATGCTTGACTTTATTACCCCTATACCGAAGACAACCGTTGGCATCTTTATAAACAACTGGCAATTTAATATTCTCAACTACGACTTCCTCATTCTGGACCGACCGATCAGCAGCCACTGGCATTTCATTTTGTGGCGGTTCGCTCTGTTTTTTGACAATATATAACTGTTTTTTTGTGGAACTTACTGTTACGCTCATCATTGATGAACGTCCTCGTCGTCTGACCGGAGGAGTTTCATCACTTTCTTCTTCATCACTTCCCTCGTCTTCACTTTCTTCTTTATCACTTCCCTCATCTTCATTTTCTTCCATGTTCTCAGAATTGTTGCCGTCTTCCTCTCCAGATAACTTGAAATTTATAGATTTAATATCAATTCAATGTAAAAATCAAACTTCGTCATCAGTTTCATTCTCATCTGATACATCAGTGTCAACTTCCCTATCATCTTGTCTTCTCGCATCACGAACCTCACTATCTTCTTCATCACTCTCATCATTCTGCACCGACCGATCGGAATCATCAACAACTGGCACATCAAGTTGTGGTGCTTCGATCTGTTTTTTTGACAATACACAACTGTTTTTTTTTGTGGAACTTACTCTCTTCTTCGATGGACGTCCTCGTCGTCTGGCTGGAGCTTCAACAATTTCTACTGCATCATTTCCTCCTCTCTCATTTGGGATATCTCCATCGACATCGGGAACAACTGGCATTTCAAGTTGTGGTGCTTCGCTCTGTTTTTTGACAATACACAACTGTTTTTTTGTGGAACTTACTTTTACGTTCATCTTTGGTGGACGTCCTCGTCGTCTGACCGGAGCTTCAACAATTTGAACTTCATCATCCGATTCGTTCATTTCCACTTCATTGTCCGATCCAATTTCCGGTTTAACACTTCTCTGAAATCATTCATGATAAGTTTTAATGCTTCATTAGGAACTTACAGCTGATCTAACGTGGGAAGCATCGTCGTTCGAATTATTTGCGTCATTCTCCAACTTGATTCGTTTCTCCGAAAGCCGCTGGCTTGATCTGGCTGGAGGAAGTTCCTGCAACAAAAAAGATATTAGAATTGATTAAAATCGAATCTAACCTTTTTTTGCTTTGGTGTTCGTGGTCGTCGGCCGATGAACTGCACTTCTTCATCGTTTTCCGGGATTCCCGATGGTTCAAGCGTTGCCTCTCTTTTAATAGTGGCCTCTCTTTTGATAGAAGCCGCCTGTAAACATAAGGTGTGTAATTATCAAGATGTATTTTAAAATGTCCAAAGTTTACTAACCGCAATTCTTCCCGACACTCGTTTTCCAGTGACCTCGTTTTTGAGCGGGTTTTCTTGTTTGACACGTGGGGCATCATTTAGCAGCGAAGCCCTGCTCCTCGTGAGTCGTCGAGAACTCGATCCTTGTCCATCTTGCATAGGTTCCGACTTAACTCCTCTTCTTGGTTGGTTTGCCGGTTGAACTTCTTGTGCTTCTTGTTCTTCAGCAGTCTCAACCAGTTCGAATTTGAACTTTATCTGAAAATTAGTTTTTATTTTAAAAAATTTCAGTAAAATTTACCATAGATCCAACAATTTCGAAACCGGTTTGAAGGACAGGATTCCTGAATTCACGTGGTGCATTGTTGCGCAGGCGCTCAATCATATCACTTTCAAACTTGTTCTTCCGGTTATTGTTAGAGTTGAAGGATTGCCTGTTTTTGTAACCATCTCTCGCTGCAGCCTAAATCATCAAATATTCAACATATTCTATGATAACTTTATCATACCAAACGTTCATACAACGGAAAAACAACCGGAAACATTATTTCTGGAAAGTTCCAATCTCTGATGGCGCTGAAATATGATTTAGGCTGCAATTTTCAAAAACGTTTTGACAACTTACCTCTCCATGCCTGCCAGATTCTTGTTCCGATAAGAAAGAAGCGCCTCGACTACTAATTCCTCAGCGGTCACAACATTGTTGTTCTTGATCAAGTCTTCCTAAATAATTTTGTCGTAAGTGTATCAACACAAATCACTTACAGCGGCTTGCAGAGAAGCAATGAATTGTTTATCGAGCAATCCGACGGCCAGTGGATGCAATGTCATTGACATTTCGACGATTGGGTTGTTGGACATTGTTTGTTGCTTTTTTGAACAAAGGTTCAAATAAACTATCTGCAATATTTCAGTTTAAATGGAAGAAGATACACAAATGAGCGGTCAGAGGACGCATGGTATGACATACGTACGAGAAACAGATCATAATGAGGAGGGGGCACAAAAACTAGCAATTAGGTAGCAGATGGTACAGATCGTCAACGTAGATCAGATTGGGTACGTAAGGAGGAGGCTACCAAATTTGCATGGTTATCGACCAATGGATTATCGACTAGAGAAATACGAATGAAACAGTTTCTACGGGATGGGACTGCTACGAGCAAATGAGTATATAAACACTTTTGTGATCAAAAAAGGGCGTGAAATTGAAAAATTATTGAGATGGGTTTTTTTTACTAGGATTTTGGAAATCAAGGATACGAGAATAATGCGTTTTCCATGGACATATCTGCGCAGTTTGGTTCTAGCATGAACAAAAAAATTCAAATATACTAGAAAGTACATACATTTTGAGAAAGAAACAATGGTTATGTGTATCAGAAGAAATAGATAACATCAACAAAAAAACGTGAACAGCATAGAAAAGGGACAATATCGGGGACCTCCGCGAAATGAAATGACGAATGAGCCATTGGGTCAAACGACATAAGAATAGAGCATAGAATAGAGTGTATACAAAAGAGAGACTGTTAGGCAGCAAAATGAGGTAATTTGAACAAATGGCATTGCGTTGCCCTCCCACCTGCATTTTCCCGCGCGAAAATTCGAACGCAACACGATGGTTTTTCGTTTTGGTCGTTTTGTGCATATTGATTGATTGTGCGGTGTGGGTAATTTCAAATAGGATTTAGTTGTGAGCTCGTGAGAGAATATACTGGTTTATTTTTCTCTGAAAAACAACGAACCACTCAGATGATGCTGTGGAAAAAATTGAGAGGATATTGTCAGAAATTTTAGATTAATTAGAATAAATTTATTGTATGTACATCCTTAACTAAATTTCATTACACGTAAAGCAAACTCAACAATAAATATTTATCAAATTTAAAACATCAAAAATTTTCCATGTTCTCTCCGTTCTCAATTTATCAATTGTATGTTGTCGAGATCTTACAAAACCGTCATAAATGCTCTGGTACCGATTATAAATATATCAAGTGAGATTTTCGGAGTAATCGATATGTTCATCAATTTTCCACAGCAATCTGAAACAAAATGCATTTTGAGAGTTGAGAAATCTTTGCTCACCAGTCCACTTCTTAAATATCTCCATTCCCAAAATCTTCGTTTCATTGCAGATGCTCCTCGCTTATCGGATTCCTTCGAACAATTTAGAATATGCGAATTCAAGTTACTGTTGCTGCTCCCATCCTGAGAAAACTTGGCTCGTTTTTCAATTGGACCATCAGCAACCCATTTATATCTTCTTTGGAATTTTTTTCGGAACTGCAAGCACATCAGTTGTGTATCCATCAGAAAATTTTTTGATTGAAAAATGACCACTTACTTCACTCATTATGTCATCCATTTCTTCCATCCTCCGCTCTTCAATGAGTTTGTCTACCAAATCTGCTTCTTTTTCTTCCGATACTTGTCTTTCTTTCCCATCATTCTTCAACTGGAATCGATAATGAATCTGTAAATCAACTGTTGATCAGCAAGATCACCAAATATCTTACATTATCGTCAGTGAGCGTCATGATGACCGTAATCGCCGCCCGTTCATTGTGAAATGACTGCTCCAAGATATTTTGAAGAAATTTATCTCTCCGCGACTTGATTTCCGCGACGTCTGGTTCACCACATACTGAAATTTTTGGAAAATTTATTGCTCAGTTTTTTTGTTACTAACACCTTTCAAGTTTTTTAATTCCAGTTAAGACTTCAAAATGTTAAAAAAAAACTCACTTTCAGACCAGGCATGATCAAATGGATATGTCATCATCATTCGTATGGATAGGTCTTGAACACCCGTAGTTAGCTGGAATATCAAAGTATCAATTTGTATTTCGTGGTCATTATCATACCCAAGCAATGAAGTTTCTATACGCCTCGCAAACAAGTGGCAACATTGCAACAGGGAAATTCTCATGTAGAATTGCTCTGAAACATTAAATTTGAAATTTGAGAAACCACTCACAATCCCTCACTTTTCCATATTTCCTAAATCGTTTTTGCGATAATAGTAAAGTGCAGCAATCATCAAATCATGTTCGTTGGCTGTGCTTTCATTGCTGTACTCGGCAATTTCTTTCTATATTATGCGGTCAAAACTTTAATATCTCATTTTACTTACAGCATCTGACATGTAAGCCTCATAGGTTTCATCGTTTGTCAATTCCTTGGCCAGTTCACAAAATGGCACCAACATTTCTACGGCTGATACAAAGTTGTTGACCATCTTTAGACTTTGAGCCAAGATTTGAATGAATATTCTGTAATATTTTAATTGAAAACGCAAGAAGAGTAGGGAGGAAAAACGACGAATCGATACGATGAGTAGGAAAAATTATAAGGCACTGGAGAAAGATAACAGGAAAACGAGAGAGTGCCATACATTGGCAACTGAACGGAGACTCTATGTGTAAGGGAAAAACGGCAGAGACAACGAGGCTTTCGCTGCGAATTGTTGTGTTGAACCGATGTAATAGAGAGGAAATGTGTGGTATCATTGCGAAAAGACAAAGAATCGAGTGACCGAGACACAACACAAATGATGGAGGCGGCTAGAGAAAACGTCATCAATGCTTGATGCACTTTATGATATTGAAAGAAAGAAGTTTTTGTTCACTAATTTCTCTGAACTTATACGATTTGCAAATGAAATACAACTTCAAACGTTCTAGAACTATCTATACACTATGAAATTTGAAATGAATCTGTTTTTCTAAGAAACTATATATTTTCCCGATATCGAATTTGAATATCAACGATAGACATACTTTTAGCCGATTAAACGGCTGAATTTCATAATTTCAAACATTTCCACAAATATTGTTACTTTATTATTCTTTGAAAATCATGAAAAATTGAATTATTGTCTCCTATTCCTCTGTTCTTTAAGTGCTTCCACCATTTTTGTTGCAGCCCTTTGTAATTTTCGATATGGTCCAAGTCCAATTTTTAATTCTGATCGAAAGTGATAGTGTTGCAAGTCTTCCATTATTTTCCCATCAATTTCTTCATCCAAGATTATTTGACGAGTTTTTTCCGAGCTTGTTACTTCGTAAACCCAATTGGCCATCTTATTGCACTGTAAATTAAAAAGTTATATTCTACTCGTAAAATATGACACTTACGCCCCATTTTGTATAATCAGAGTCATATCCGACTGGAAGTGGCTCATCATCTTGAACAACAGGTACTCGAACTTGTTCAACAACTTGGTATCCAACTATCTCCTCAATATTGCCTATTTCTTGACCGAGTTCTTGTTGAACATTGTAGCCATTTTCTATGGAATAATCCATTTCATTTCGAAGATGAGGCATTTCCTCCGCATCATGTTCTTGATAATATTCATTGGGGGCTGCCACAATGATATCGTCATGATTCGTTGGAACATCCGGTGACAGCTGAAAAGAGGTCGAAAGTAGGACTAGAACTATAAAAAATGACTCATACCATATTTGCAGCATCAGCTTCGGAACCATCACTATTTGGTCCAGCACCTTCCAACATTGGTGACTCACAGCCGACTGCTGGTGATGTTGAGCTGCTGTGAATCACAATTTCACCATTATCTCTTGTTTCTTGTACTTCAACCCGCATCATGTTTGTGCTTCTCTGATTTTCCTGATTTCCGCTCGTAAGTTGTTCACCAAACTCTTCTGCTCCCTCTGTTTTTCCTTGAATAATTGAAGATGAGGATTCAACTTCAGCTTTGTTCGATGTATCCTCAACGACCGGTTGAGCTTCCCTTTCCCGCGCATTTTGAAGTCTTTGCTTTTTGGCATTTGGCTCACTAGTACATCCATTTGTCACTGAATGACTTCTGCGCTGCTTCATCGGCTTATCAACACTTTGACTTGGTTGTTGAGCGCCTTGGGAAGCTTGACGGGCACCACCTTGAACATCTGGGTGTCGTGATGGACGACCACGACGCTTCTTGGGCGGTTCAGCAACAGTATTCTGAAAATTTGGAGTTTGATGATATTTCAGAAGGTTAGGCATGATGCACAGTACTGAAAAACTAATCTAAAAACTCACATTTTCTGGATTCTCCAGAATTTGAATGTCATCATTGCCAGAATCCTCAACCTGCTGTTCCACTACTTGGGGAGGCTGTAAGTATGTTATAACGTTTAGTTTTGTTGAAAAATGATCAAACCTCCTTATTTTCTTCGATCTTTTTATTCAAATATATGATTGCTTCAGCCGTATTACATCTTCTCATTTTGACGCCGTTTTCTTTGAACCATTCTCGTATCTTTAAAAAAACGCACCGATTGAAACATTTCAGACAACAAAAACTGAACTCACTTGATCTTCATACAAGCCGGATCTTTTTTCAAATTTTCTCCAATTGATGTTCTCCCAAAATTTCATTTGCACTTCTTTCCGGAGACAAATGTCTATCAGAGCTTGTCCGCCCGATTTTTGAAGTTTTGGCGATGACACCATCACAGATGCCGGCTGGATACTTGCCGATTCTGAGCCATCCACCTGAATTAAACATTATATTTCCAATTAAATTGTTTCACTATCTCACCAATTCACTAGATTCATGTTCCTGAGAAGTGGTAAAAATAACTGCCAAATACTGAGGCAAATAATTTTTGTTGTGTGGCTTCAAACTAAAAATAAGTAAAAATTATTGATTTCTTGAAATCAACTCACGTCTTCATCATCGAACACAATTTGTCTTTTTCAGATATTAAAATAGACTCAATGAGCTTTCCAACTTCCTAAACTACAAATTAAAATAATTAATAAAGCAGTACTTACAACACATGCTTTTTGTTCATCGGGTGTGTCGGAATCCTCATCCGTTTCCTCATCCGTTTCCTCACCCGTCTCCACATTTTTTGCCCGAATGTTGGATTTCGCTTGTCTTGTCGGGTTCCGGCGAGGCTGAAATGAAGCGTGTTACATTTTCAAATAATTCGATATAAGGTTTACCTGAACTTTTACATTTTTCACTTTGACATCGTTCCATTCCTCGTCTTCTTTCTTGATCACCCTTTTTACTCCTTTTAAAGGCATCCTACGTGGCTGAAATAAGACATGTGATATTTTCAATCTGGTTATGACTGACCCTGACGGGAGTGCTCAATTTCTCGATAACTTCCAACTCGTCGTCATTACGGCTGGAAATTATTTCTACATCCGAGTCCTCCTGGAAGTTGTGAGCTTTTCTCGCGTTTCGCGGTGGATTCATGCGAGTCTGAGACAAGATTCATTATATTTTTAACAAAAATGGTATGTACTTACCGCGGATGTACCACGTTTTCCACCAATCACTTCAACATCATCATTGTCGATGGAAGTGTTCTTCTTTGTTGGTTTCATTGTTTGACAAAGTTGCTAATATATCTGCAAGTTTTAAATTTGATAAAGATTCATGAGCAATGAGCAAAAAAAAAGGTCGAATGGGTGTAATAATTATATCAGAGAGAATGAAGTGAAACGAGGGGAAAGAACAGAGCAGGTGGCGGTGAGGGGTGGTCGACCCTTCCCCTCTCCCTCCCTCCGCCAAAACAGAGATAATAAATGGTTTTTTCTCTCTCCCGCAGCAATCTATGATGTTGTATCAATGCACTAATATCATGCGGATAATGGGAATTTTCAATGGATGAAGAATTAGCACAGATAAAAGCTAATAAGTAAATAAGCACCTGCCGGATTTTGGGCATGAAAATATGTGAAAAAAAATTCGAGCAGCAAAAAAACCTCGAGACCTTGTGTCTATAGGGAAATTATAGATGATATAAAAGTAAAAGTGATGTTGCACGACAACAAAATAATTGGAGGTTGTTGAAAATATAGGAAAGATAAAAACAAATCATAGACAAATGACAGGTGAATAGTGTCTACGAGTCTAATGAATGGCAATAAATTGTGAGTAAGACCCAGTGAAGGGAATGAGGAGAGCCGACCAACGTATGCAACAGACGGAGAACCGATAATATAGTAGAGGCGTCGCTGTGCGTGTGGTAGGTTTCGACCTACCGAGACGGATCATACGACATGGAAAGGCGGTGAGAGCACTCTCACAAGATTTTGTTGGCCAACAGCAGCAAGTTGTCGACCCGATCGTGATGATCTGGGTGCTGTGCCTAACACTGAGATACGTATAGAGGGATAGGCATTGACCAGCACACCCACATGTACACCACCCCATCGGTGGATCTGATAGAAACTCCCCCTTCTAATTATGTGTGGGCGCATAAGGTTTTCTATGTTGTTGTGCTCACTGTGCGTTTTGGATGCGGTTTATTCGAAGTTCATGTTATGCTTTTCAAAAATGTTTATGTATGAGTTTTTCAATGAAATATGAACTTCAATCTTTTTGCTGTGAGCGACAAGCAGAGGTCGATTGTGCTACTGATTGTAGATGGTTGTTGATTTTGACAATCGTCATTTTGGCATGCCGGGACTTTGCTTCCAAATTTCCATCAAATCCAGGCTTCTGATGTTGCTTCCGTCGTTTCGCACTTGATTCAGCTTTTTGTTGCTCCAACGATTCCAACATGATTTGAGTTAGGCATCGGCTTCTTTTCCCTTGACGGCGTGTTGGCTCTGCTGTGTCGATTCCAGCTTTCATTACTGGTTTCTCAACTTTTTCTTCAATCTCCTCGCGGACTTCCATTTCAACTTCTGGTGGCTGAAAGTGTTCAAAATTAGAGCTAGATTCACTTCAAAATCCACAAACCATATTTGATGATCCTGCTTTCAAACTTCCATCAAATCCAGACTTCTGATGTTGCTTCCGCCGTTTCGCGCTTGATCCAGTTGTCTGTTGCTCCAGCGACTCCTTCATGATGTTTGTTAGGCACCGAACTCTTTTTCCTAAACGGCGTATCGGTTCTACCTCTTCCTCTGCGTGTTGGCTATCATTTTCATCTGGTATATCACTCGCGAGATCTGATCTTATTTGTTCAATCTGAAAATTCATAATCTTAAAACTTTCTTGAGCCAATAACATACCTGTTCTGCCTGCTTCAGTAATTCCTTGTATTCATTCACCAAGTCTAACTCTGCTTTCATAGTTTCCTCAGCTTCTTCATACTGCTGCCTTCTTCTCAACCATTTTTCTTTGTCGGTCAAATCCTTCTCGGCTTCGCAATGTGCCTTTAACCATTTTAGCACCTATAAAACATTATTTGTTTAGAGATAGAACAACTCAAATCACCTCAGCCGTATGAAGTCTCGATATTTTTGCAAGTCTGTCTTCAAATCTCCCTGGAACACTTGACCCTTTGAAATATTCGAAAATTAAAAATATTGTTCTTGATGCGAATCTTCTTTCTCTTCCGGCAATTGATAATGGCGACTTGATCAGACCTTTGATCTCTATATTGTGCACTGAGGCCTGGAATATTGAATAATTTTTCTAGTTAATATAATCGGGATCTTACATATTGTCGATAGGCAATTTCAAATACTTTCCTCATCGCTTCAGAGTATTTTGGCTGGCTCCAAACAATCGAAAGTAGCAATCTGAAATATCACAGCTATAACTCATAAAATAAACACAAAAACTCACTCCAACATTAATGGAAAATCGTTTTTCCGATAAGCCAATAATGCCGCTAATATGACATCTTCGTTGTACATGATTGAAGATCGCGATTTGAGATAGCTTTTCTGAAAATTGGAACTGTCAAATCTGTCAAAAATTGAAACTTACCGCATGGGGAACGTAATCTTCAAAACAGTCATCATCCAACATTTTTGGAATCAAGAAGAATGAATTGTGGAGTCCAGTTCTAGAGGAAGATGGTCCAGCTTGATTAATAGAGCTTGATAATGCATCACTTGTCACAAGTTTGCGGATTTTTTCGATTAGCTGGAAAAGTTCAAGTTAATTATGATAATCTAAGTATGAACAGACCGTTCTCAATCCACTTATTCTAATTGGTTTCAAAAGTTTTTCTTGTTGATCGAACAGGCCCAAAAATTGAGACAAATTCCATTTTGCTGCGTTGAGATAGTGATCAGCGCTAGAGGAAGTGTGTCCGGCTTGATCGGAGCTCAATGGCGCATCACTTGACATGGCTTGGTAGATTCTTTCAGTATGCTTTTGGTCGCTGTGTGACATTAGTCGCTTGATGGCATTGGGTGAAATTGGAACCTTATTTTTAAGAATTCCTCCCAAGGGCACCTTGCTACCCTCTCCAGCAATGTTCTTGAGATTTGTGGCAGAGTTGATCTTCTTGTTTGGCTCCATCGTTAGACAAATCCGCAAAGTTAGCTGAAAATGGAACGTTGTCTGTAAGATCTTTGATAAATTGCTTAGAAAAAAATAGGCGCCTGAGGGATTTTGTAGAAATTTGCGATTTGAAAGATTGGAGGTACGGAACAAAATAGGATTAGCAACATATGAGCCAGAGAAACGGTATAAACGGCAGGAGAACAGGTGAGATGGATTAGCGGTCTAATTGGTAAAGAAACTGGCAACAATATCTGCCGCCACAGTCTATGGCTTAAGAGGAGAATAAGGATAAGACCAAGGATTTGGAATACAAATGATAGACGTGCGAGGCGGATAACCAAAGGGAGAGGTTCGTGCCGATCAAGAGGGTGGAGTGAACGTGGACACCACATCGGAATGGAATGGTGGAGGTATGGTAGACATCATCGAATGTCATTTTCTGATGCATAACAATTGGTGTGACCTAGTTGCCTATAGGGGCAATAAACGCAATTGTATGTGAACAAACAGAGCTCGTATAACTGGGCGGAGCCTACACCGACAAAGAACTGGACTAGAACATAATAAAACAGATGGTAATTGGTGTGAATTCTGTATCGATCGGGTCTGAAATTGATAAATGCATGAAAAACTGAGAAGTCCAAAATCCAAAACAAGTATTTCAAGAACTTTGTAGCTGTGAGTCAGACTGTTGTCTATTGTCACTTTAGTGGTCCATGATGAAAATAAAAATAACTGTCATTCTTTTTTTGATGAAAGAGCAACATTATCAATTGTCGAAAATTTTCATTTTATTTGAATCAACACAAAACGATATTATTTGAATGAAATGTAGTATAATGAATATCTCGAAAAACAATATCTATGGATGTATATATCCAGCTCGGTTAATCATTATCTGAGCCGCCTTGACAAGTTTCTGGAATGGTTCGACACCGAAGTCCTGCTCTACTTGAACATTGTAGTCGAGAAGATCCACCATTGAATGACCATCCATTTCCTCGATTGAAATGATTCTACGGCTTGCTTCGGAGCCGGAGACAGAATAGACCCATTCAGCCATTTGAGCAATCTAGAATTTGAAAATCGTGAAGGACATTTGAGCTGGAATTCTTACACTCCAGGTCTTGTATTTAATACTACAACCCAATGGGAGTGACCATTCAACATCTTCAAACGCACAACGACGTCGGACACCAGGTTGTTCTGGCATACTTCTCGCGAAATAGAAGTTGATAACAAGTGCAATAGAGGAAATATGAGCCTTAAAAGAAGTCAAAAAAGGCAGCGGGCGCACATAAACTGAAGAGTGAGATAATCATTTGATGAAGAGAGTATCCCAAGGGAGAGTATAGAAAGCTTATCGATAAGAGATAGATAAGCTTAATTATGACGGTGTGTGTTGCCGGGCAAAAGTCGCTTTTAGTCTTTTGGTCAAGGTTTTTTATTTTCAAACATGACTAGAATTTTACATATTGGATCAGTTAAATGAGGAATCTGTAATGATGAGGCAATTGTCTGATGGGAAATTCATGTTGGAACAAGTAAACATCCATTTCAAATTTATATAATTTTACTACACTAAAAAAACACCGATACTTTCATGAGAAAAAACACATATTTAAAAAAAAACACCGTACTATATTAACAACACCGTCTTCAAAAATTAACAAAGAAACTAATACTAAAATTATGACTACTAAAACTGTAATATTTTTTCGAAACCCATCTCACTTAACACAAAACGATATCATTTGAATAAGAGGAAGAATAAGGAATATTTCGAATAACAAGATCTATGGATATCCAGCTCGATCAATCATTATCCAAGCCGCATCCACGAGCAACTCATATGCTTCGATGTCAAATCCCAGCCCCACTTGAACATTATCGGCCTGGATCTCCTCCATCGAGTGCCCATCCATTTCCTCCGCCAATATGATTTGACGGCTTTCCTCGGAGCCAGTCACTAGATAAACCCATTCGGCCATCTGAGCCACCTACAATTTGAACATTGTGAAAGACATTTGAGATGAAATTCTTACGTTCCAGGTCCTGTAGTGGATACTCCATTCCAGTGGAAGTGGCCATTGATCGCCGAAGAAATTCCAATAAAACTCATCATTGATAGCGTCTTGCACGTGATGCTCCATTTCCTCTTCATCTTGTTCATAATAACCAGCATTTTCATCATAAAAATGGCCGTCCCGGTTATCGTAAACTTCGCCGTGTTGTCCTTCATTTTCGCCATCTTCGATATTGGCATCATCTCTTCCATCATTCACCTCGAAGTGTTCTTCTGGTGGTATCTCCATCAACGGTGCATCATGATACATGCCACTTCCTTCCTCATTCGCCTTGACTTGTTCTTCTGGGGCTTCATGGTTTTCTTCTGCGGAGCCAATGACCGGAACACCATTATCAAGTTGTTGTGCCTCGTTCAGTTCTTCCGAATACTGTAAATTTTTAATATTACTTCTACAAGTATAAAATGCACAATACCTCAAGTATTTGGAAATCTGATAGCACCTCATTTGGCATATACAACGCATTATCAAACTCTGTTGCCTCCTGAAAAGCCATTGATTTGTTATTAGTCAATATAAAACTATCTTACCTCGCTTCTCGGCACTCCCTCTAGCGCTTGGATCAATTCATCAATGACGCTATTGCCATCTGATTCATTTTGATCTTCGTTGGTCGCACTTGCTTCCATTGCCGGAGATGCACCAGTCGACTGCACATTTCCTTGAGCCTGCAATTCTCCATGTTAATGCGTTAAACTTTGGTTAAAATCTCAAACCTCTTCCATTTGAGCATCTTCATGGCAATCATCACGATCCTCATGTGATGGCGTCGAAAATCCACCATTCGAACTTGGCGTAAAACTGTTCGCCGGTTCCAACTGGTCTTCTTCATCTCGCTGTTGATGTTGCCTCCGCCGTTTTTCACTTGGTCCCGCTGCTTGTTGCTCCGACGACTTCTTCATACCTCGCGTTGAGCATCGGGTTCTTTTGCCTCTACGACGCTTCGGCTCAACTTCTTCTTCTGCGGGTTGGTCACTATTTTGCTCTGGTATCGCCCGTGCTGGTCTCACTAGTTGATGCTGAAAATTCAAAGTTTCGAAATTTTCTTGAGCCAATAATAAAACACCTGAGTTCTCTGCCTTCTTCTCTCCCATCTTTCTTCAATCGAATTCATCTCTGCTTCGTCATTTGCATTCAACCATTGTTGCACCTATGACATTATTTGTTAAGTGATAAAACAACAGAATTCACCTCTTCCTGATTGAGCATCAAACGTTCAGCAATGCTGTCTACAGGAATCATGTGACCTGTTGATGTTTCGGCAATTGATGATGGAAGCGGGACTGGGCTTATGATATCCATATTTTGTTCTTCGGCCTGGAATATTGATTAATTTATGAAAATTATATAGTTAGGATCTTACATATTCTTGATAAGCGATTTGAAATACTACCCTCATTGTTTCAGCGTACTGTGGCGGGCAAACAACAATCGAGAGCAGCAATCTGAAATATTAAAACATTAACTGATAAAATAAACACAGAAACTCACTTTAGCAGTTTCAGAAAATCGTCTTCTCTGAAAGCCACTAATGCCGCCAATATTACTTCTTCGTAATTCATGATTGAATGGTGGAGCGGGTTGAGGTAATTGTTCTGGAAATTGAATAACAATATCTGTTGAAAATTGGAACTTACAGCATAATGAAGGTAATTTCGATAACATTCATCATCTAGCAGTCTCGCAATGAGGATGGCTGGATCGTTCTGTTCAGACGAACTCAGCCATCCCGTGTTGATGTTTTGATCGGCGGTCGAGGTCGATGGCCCAGTTGGATTGGAGCTTGACGGCTCATTGCTTGCAGCCCGTTTCAATTGGCAGGTTTCAGACGACATCTTAAAATATCCGAAATTACTGTTGCGAATATCGATGTATTGCATTTCTTACTTCTCTTTCGATCTCCTCCTCCATCAAACCATCTTCTTCCCGTTGTTCTTCACCAACGTCCATAGACTCATTGAAATCCTCAATGTGCTCTTCATCCGATTCCGAGTCTTCTTCTCCTCTTCTGGATTGTTGAAGGCGAACCGATCTTCTTATTCCTGACCGTGCCACCTTCGGCACCTTTCTTTGTTTGCTGATTGGCTGAAAAAAAAGTTTTGTAACTTTTTCACAACCATAAAATAAATATTTTTCATAAATATCAATATTTCATCCCTTACTTCTCTTTCAGTCTCCTCTTCCATCGCTAAATCTACCAAATTGTCATCAATAATGATCGGGCTTGTTTCTGCATCTTCAGAAAACTGAAAATTGCTAATTTTTATAACTATCAATATTGCATTCTTTACCTCTCTTTCGATATCCTCCTCCATCAAACCATCTTCTTCTCGTTGCTCCTCATCAACGTCCATAGACTCATTGAAATCCTCGACGTGTTCCTCATTCGGTTGAACATCTTCTTCTTCACTTCTAGACCGTTGAAGTCTGGCAGACTTCCTTATACCAGCCCGTGGCACCTTCGGCACTTTTGCTGGTTTGATGCTTGGCTGAAAATGGGTTTATTATTTTTGACAAACGTGAAATATATAGTTTACCTCCTTTCTCAACTTTTTCAGTTGAATGTTTCGATTTCTTCTTTGAATGCTTGCATCCTTGTTTTCTCGGTTTATTGAACCATTCAAGATTGTTTCTTTTTTTTCTGCACGATGTTTCTTCACTTGTTCTTTACTCATTCCTTCCTCTTGATCCTTGCGATGCGCGAAATAGCGATAAATCTGGAAACAAAAATCAATTTTCAATATACAAAGTTTGACTCACCTTCTTTCTAATTAGACCAGTGGCATCCTCAAGTTCTTGATAGTTGAACTTGGCTTTCAAGTTCTCCGATCTTTTGGCCCAGCCAGCTTCCAATTTGAGCTGGACTTCTGGGTTGGTCCTTACGCTAGAAGCGATTTCTTTTGGATACCGAGTTATATCGTATGGTCTTACGATATTGCCATTTTTCTCTCCCTGAATTATCAGATTGAACTGTTGTGCGTAGTGTTCAACATACCGCTTTTTTGAGACACATTCTCAAGAAGAATCGCAATTGGTCTTTCATACTTGGAGAAAACTTTCCGCTCTCGATCAATCTTTAATGTTTAACGTTTCAAAAATTCGTCAATCTCAAGAACTTACGCTTTCATTCGATCGGGGTCATCTCTTCGGTAGGCCACCAAGATTTGAAGAATGAATTCTTGCTCGGTGGCATCTGCTGAAGGATCCATGGCTGTTATGTAATCTTCCTAAATTTCAGACTAATCAGAATGTTATTATTATTTATATTAACTTACAGCTTCTACCAAGTGGTCTTTAAAAGTTGCATCATCGTGCAATTTCAAAGCCAAGCGGCTGGCAGCATTGCTATCTGAGCTGCTCGCCACCACATTCATTGTCAAGCGTCGCTGAAACACAACTGTTTCTTTTTCGAACTCAAAAACTTTCACAAACCTTCGCTCTGACATTTTTTCCCCTTGGATCTCGAATATTGGCTGGTACATCAACCAAATCGTCTCGAAGAGGGAAAATCCCTCGTTGTGCGAGCTGAACTTTCAGATTATTAATATTCTCTAAGCTGTCAGTAACTTACCAGGTTTCTGTGGCACTGGTGGAGATATCTTCTCAATTTCGCATGCATTTTTTTCGGGAACTTGTTCTTCGCAATAAATCTGAAATAATATATTACATGTAGCATCAATCTTTCGATCTTAACTGAAATAGATGCATCGACATGTCGAAAACACCTTAGGCTTACTTTGAAGGTACAATAAATTCTATGCATAGTAAATATAAAGTCATAACTTTGGACATAAAAAGTTGATGATAGCCAACTTATCTAACTACAGGCTTTATAATGAAACGATTCTTTCTCTTTTGATGCCATGAAAGGGCCCCGTTTTCAAAATTCATTACCCCGAACACTTACGCTAACAATTCTTCATATTTGTTGTTCCTGTATAAAACAAGAACTTGCAGCAACAGCACATCTTCGCTCAAAAAGCTCTGATCCATGAGTTCGATGAAGTCTTCCTGAAAATTTCATATGATAACTGCTATCCTTATCAGCTTACCGCGTCAACAATGTATTTTGCGAAATGATCATCATTTTTCAGTCCTTTGATGAGTTGGCGGAGGCGGCTGATTGAAAAAGCGACCTGGTGGTCGGCATTGACGGATGGCATGGAACCATTACCAGCGGAACCTTGTAGTTGAGTCTTCTTTATCGCTGTTGAACAATTGCGTGGATTCACTGAGCGTTCTGTAGAAATAAATATTCAAAAACAATGCGAGGGGCACATGGGCAAATAGTGAAATGACGAACATTACGAGTAAGATGTGATTGAAAGAGATGCCAAGAGATGCGCGGAAAAGAACATATATATTCAATCGACAGACTTTGGTGAAACAGTGTGTGGGATGAAGAGACAACGAGAAAGTTTCTCACAGAAAATTTTCATATTGAACCGTTTAAAAACAAAGCTGTCTTTGTTGCACTTTATATTGGGGAAAAGGGGAATGACAAATGATTTATGTAACCTATCCCTTCAAAAAAAAAGAACTTTTTCAAGATCAAAGTTTCAGAATGATTCTGAGGTAGGTATTGACAAAAATCCTTTAAAAAGTTCATTTTTCAGCTGTATTTCCGTCACTGAAATGGATCTATGGGAAGAAGGATAAAAAGTTTTTAAAAAAAAAGTGACATGGCATGTATAATCACTGCAACCTACACAAATTAAAACTCAGGAAAAATGTGAACAGAAAAATATGAATATGAGTGAGGGTAGACACCAAAAAATTGTCACCGCGATAAGAAAAACGGGGGGGCAAACAGTCGAGCGACCAAACGGTGGTGTACTTGGGCGCGATAAGGCCTACAGGTCACTCATAACTGTGAGTGTGGATAAGTTTGAGACGAGTGAGGGAAAACACACAAAACACAACTGTGGTGTGAGCGACGGGCGGGATGTGAAGGATGGAGTGAGCGCCCAACTAAAAAAGTGAACAGCGGTTTGGTGCGATATTTTTTAGGGTCTGATGTCGGTGCTTTAGGGGCATATTGTCTTTTGGATAAGAAAAAAGACAATTTCATATGATCAAAAGGTGTGTATGTGTTCCAAGAGAAGATGAGGTCGATTAACCTAAAGAGAAAGGGAAACGGTATAATAGACACAACATAGAGGGATATTGAGGGAGAGAAACACACCAGACGGCATTCAGGATAGTCCGTAGCTCCTCCTCCCGTTTTTTACCGACCTAGCATATAATGCGTTTAGGATGCGGAGACAGCAGAGATAAGATAC
Organism: Caenorhabditis uteleia; assembly: GCA_963573275.1. Lineage (NCBI taxonomy): Eukaryota > Metazoa > Nematoda > Chromadorea > Rhabditida > Rhabditidae > Caenorhabditis > Caenorhabditis uteleia. Next base: position 19,021,363 of record OY752138.1, read on the forward strand.
CTCCCACCAGAGCTGACGACGTTCAACTCGTAGCAAACCAAAACAGTGGATGTTGCGCGTGGAGAACCACAAAAAACATCAATTGGATAGGGGCGGAGGAGGAATCTATGGAAATAAGGGAAATAGATAAGATGTGATAGAATGAAATTACATTATCAAATACTACGACATACTCAAATTGATAATTCAGAAGGAACAGGAAAATGAGAATAACTGTGTGGGTAGACACCAAAGTCCCCGATAAAAAGACTGGAGGACAAGTAGTCGAAAGACAAAATAGTGATGTTTTTGGGCGCGTAGACCCACAGGTTACTCATAACTGGGAATGTGGATAAACTTGAGACAAATGAGGGGAAACACAGTTGTGGTGTGAGGCGACCGTCAAGATGTGGAGGATGGAGAGAGCGCCACACTGAAAAGCTGTTGAGCGACGGTTTGGTGAAGGAACTTTATAACGACTGATGTCGGTGCACCAGGAGGAAGAAAAATGGTATAATACTCACAACATAGAGATATATAGAGAGAAACACATACGCAACACACCAGACGGGAAAGTGCATTGTGGATGGTCTACAGCTAGATACTCCTCCCGATTTTTTTCGACCCGCACAGAATGCGTTGGGGATGAGGAGGTTGCAGAGAGGAGACACCTCCCGCTAGAGCTAACGGCGTTCGGAAAATCAAAACAGTGCCTGTTGTACGTGGGGACGCAACGAAAAAACAGGGCGTGATAAGGCCCCCACCGGTCACTCATAACTGACAGTGTTGATAAATTTGAGACGAGTGAGGGAAAACAAAACTGTGGTGTGAGCGACAGTCAAGATGTGAAGGATGGAGAGAGCGCCACATCAAAAAACAAGTGCACAGTGGTTTGGTGCGAAATTTTTAAGGGTCTGATGTCGGTGCATTAGCGGCATATTGTTTTTTGGATAAGAAAAGGGCCAATTCATAACTTTTCAGATGTTCAGAAGGTGTGTATGTATTTTGAGAGAAGAAGAGGTCGATCAACCTAATGAGAAAGAAAAACGGTCCCGTTTTTTTTCACCGAAACAGCACATAATGCGTTTAGGAATACAAAGAATCGATATGTGCGGATCATCACCAAATGGAGAGGTCCGTGCCGATCAAGAGTGTGGAGTGATTGAGAACACCGCATCGGAATGAAATTGTGGAGGTATGGTAGACATCATCAAATGTCATTTTCTTCAGTAGAGCGCAATTACATTGTTAGATTGCACTTGATACATAACAATAGGCGTGGCCTAGTTGCCTATAGGGGCAAAAAACACAATTGTATGTAAACAAACAGAGCTCGTATAACTGGGCGGAGCCTACACCGACAAAGGGCTGGACTAGAAAATAATAAAACAGATGTTAATTGGTGTGAATTCTGTATCGATCGGGTCTGACATTTGTGCATTTTTCGAAAAAAACAAAATTTATGGATGTCAATATCCAGCTTGATTAATCATTATTTGAGCCGCCTTGACAAGTTTCTAGAATGGCTCGACATCGAAGGCCAGCTGAACCGAAAATAAGACTAACGGTGTGAAGCGACACAAAAAACACCTCCGCGATAAAAAAGAATGAGGGCAAACAGTCGAGCGACAAAAATGAGGGTGTTTTTGGGCGCTATAAGGCCCTCAGGTTACTCATAACTGTGAGTGTGGATAAGTTTGAGACAAATGAGAAAAAACACAGTTGTGGTGTGTGGCGACAGTCAAGATATGGAGGATGGAGAGAGCGTCATAACAAAGAAAAACTGTTGAACGGTGGTTGGGTGGGGGAATTTTTGAGGACCGCCTTCGGTGCACCAGGAGGGAAGAAGAATGGTATAATACTCACAACTTAGAGATATATGGAGAGAAACACATACGCAACACACCAGACGGGAAAGTGCATTGTGGATGGTCTACAGTTACATACTCCTCCCAATTTTTTCCGACCCGCACAGAATGCGTTGGGTATGAGGAGACCGCAGAGCTAAGACACCTCCCGCTAGAGCTGACGGCGTTCGGAAAACCAAAACAATGTCTGTTGTACGTAGAGAGCCGCAACAAAAAACCGTCAATTGCATAGAAGGGGGGGGGGGAGTCATTAACAGGAGATGGTTGGGCAAAAAGATGTCGACCACGATGTGAGCCATCGTAGAATAGTGTGTACGTCGATTTACACAAGGATCTTTATTGATCATTACGGAAATGAGGAAATAGAACATGATCAATATAAGAACATGAAAGATTTCAATTTCGTTTTAAATGAACTAAAATGGATAGAGAAAATGAGAAAAGAGAGTATATTTGTTACAGATGGAGCCAAAGATCCTGATTCAATTGCTGCAGTTTCCATATTGTTTGCTTGAGTTTCATGTACTGTCATTGATTCCATTTGCTGCCAGAACCGAGTTGATCTTGGTCGTTTAACTTGAGATCGCGAAGCTGAGCAATGTCCCATCTGTATCAACCGAGTCACGAGTTGTTGCTTCCGTTTCATTTTTGCGCCTTAAAAAAGCGAAAGTGAGAACTATCAACTTTTTGACCCTGACCTCTTCATTATCATCTTCAAAACCATCTCTTGGTGCTTCATCAACTGCTGTCGATTCATTCAAGCTTAATCAATTGTCAGCAGCAATTTCATTGCTAGTTGATTGAGAATCCACTCAATCTTCTTCGATTAACTGAAAAAAATTTATTTGCTGATAATCAACCTCATAAAGTTTGCCATCTCCAGAAGAGTTTTCGTTCTACGACTCTTCACCACAGGTTCATGTTTCACAGGTAATTCGGCTGCACCACATTTGGTATCTTCATTGACATGATCTGCGGATTGAGCAACCTCATCGAGTTTCTCAGCTTCATCTTGTTCCTCGGTGGATGTCTTCGCCCTAACTTTCCTCCGTTTTCGCACCTGAAAACAATAAGTATCAATATTTTCATTCCAAAAAAACCTTACACTAAACTTTTCCAGTCTTGTGTACCTCTTTTTTTCCTTTCTTGTTGTGCAATTTCCATATTTTCTCTCCTTAATTGAGCACTTTCCGTCTCCTTCTCCAGATTTAACCACATTTTTTCGAATACAGACTTGCGTTTCCTAATTTTGGGTTTTGGATTATTTGGTAGCTTATTTGGTTGCTTATTTGGTTGCTGTTTTGGGTATTTAAGATTTTTTGGATAACTATGTGTAGGCAATCCCTAAACTCCTTAGCATTAATCAAATGTTTTAAGTTAGTAACTCACAAATTTTTTTCTAGTGTCTCGATAGATACTTCTCACTATTCCTTTCAAATCGGTTTCAAAGTGTTTGCCCTCAATGAATCTGAAATTTCAACATTTTCAAATATAAAATTATAGCCACTTACTTCTCCATTTTGTCTCGTTCATTTTTCAGATTGAAAACTGTAATTTGTAACAACACCTCATTGTTGTCGAAAATCCGGTTAAGTCCTTTTAAGTATTCTTCCTGAAATATAGTTGAGAATCTTGTTTCAAGGATTATCAATTTACAGCAGGAGCCACGTGATCGGCAAAATCATCACCCCTCAGTTTAAGGCATAGTTCCTGTGCCTCCGATAATTTGGCTCCGATTTCGTTGCTCAAGTAGAAGAATCGAGTCAAATGCACAACGCTTAATCCATTCCATCCAGGTGCCATATTCTACACTGAAATCAAACTGTTTAATCAAGAACTTTGAGAATATTCGTAAAATACTTTTTGAAAGGGAGAAAAAATGAAAATAGCGAAAACGAAAGAGCATTTGCTTTGATACTCACAACGTGAAAAGATATAGAAAAAAAATATAGACGCAGGAGGCAACACAATGGATCGGTGGTGTACTCCTTACTCCCCAATTTTCTAAGAGAAACGGCCATTGAATCGAATTTGATAAGGAGACTGAAGAGATAGGAACTCACATTTTCCGTCACAACTGACAACGTTCAATTGATAAAAAGACGGAACAATGAGTGAACTCCCAGTTTTGATATATTATTATAATGGAAAGCGTGGAAATCACAAAAAATTGGAGAAAGTTTATTGAATGCTATAAAAACGACTGTTAATATTTCAAGTATCAGACGGTACTCGATTCACATAACCTTTCACGGAATACAAAATCAAAATCAATTAAAGACAGCGTCTAACCGTTTTTGTGTGATTGGAGCTTATTGAATGTTCGAATCCCTTATATTATTTAATTTTCTTGCCATTATTTCATTTTTAGTGTTGAAAACTCTGCCGGCCGTATTTTTATTTTTCGTAAAATTGGCTTTTTGTTTTGAACTACGCGCGCCGTGTCAATTCTGCAACATGCCGTCAGTGTGTTTGCAGATGTGCATTTAATCCCACGACATATGCCTCGTAAATCTACACTGGGAGACGTTAGTGCAAACACACTGACGGCATGTTTCAGAATTGACACGGCGCGCGTAGTTCAAAACAAAAAGCCAATTTTACGAAAAATAAAAATACGGCCGGCAGAGTTTTCAACACTAAAAATGAAATAATGGCAAGAAAATTAAATAATATAAGGGATTCGAACATTCAATAAGCTCAAATCACACAAAAACGGTTAGACGCTGTCTTTAATGAACTAAAAAATGAATAAAAAGGAATGAAAGTACATGTTTTTCGAGATAGATAACATTATTTCAGCCGCTTCGCGAAGCTTATACCACAATCCTTTTTCTATTTCGAATATCTCTTGCATATCCTGTCATCGTTCCACCATCCATTTTCTCGGGACGGAACATGTTTCGAATCTCTTCAAGGCCAGTGACTCGATAAGCCCATTCAGCCACACAATTTCAAAAAATTTGCAAGTTTTTGGGAACTCCTGAAAACTTGCAGGAAATTTGAAATTTCAAAAAACTTGCAAGAAATTTGAAATTTCAAAAAATTTGCAAGAAATTTGAAATTTCAAAAAAAATTTACAAGTTTCTATATCTAGGGTGAAAAAAACCCGAGGCTCTGATTTTTTTCACCCCAATATCTAGGGTGAAAAAAACCCGAGGCTCTGAAATTTCAAAAAATTTGCAAGTTTTTCAAAACTACTGAAAACTTGCAGGAAATTTGAAATTTCAAAAAACTTGCAGGAAATTTGAAATTTCAAAAAACTTGCAGGAAATTTGAAATTTTAAAAGATTTGCAAGAAATTTGAAATTTCAAAAAATTTACAAGAAATTTGAAATTTCAAAAAATTTACAAGAATTTTGAAATTTCAAAAAACTTGCAAGAAATTTGAAATTTCAAAAAACTTGCAAGAAATTTGAAATTTCAAAAAATTTGCAAGAAATTTGAAATTTCAAAAAAAATTTACAAGTTTCTATATCTAGGGTGAAAAAAACCCGAGGCTCTGATTTTTTTCACCCCAATATCTAGGGTGAAAAAAACCCGAGGCTCTGAAATTTCAAAAAATTTGCAAGTTTTTCAAAACTACTGAAAACTTGCAGGAAATTTGAAATTTCAAAAAACTTGCAGGAAATTTGAAATTTTAAAAGATTTGCAAGAAATTTGAAATTTCAAAAAATTTACAAGAATTTTGAAATTTCAAAAAACTTGCAAGAAATTTGAAATTTCAAAAAACTTGCAAGAAATTTGAAATTTCAAAAAATTTGCAAGAAATTTGAAATTTCAAAAAAAATTTACAAGTTTCTATATCTAGGGTGAAAAAAACCCGAGGCTCTGATTTTTTTCACCCCAATGTCTAGGGTGAAAAAAACCCGAGGCTCTGATTTTTTTCACCCCAATGTCTAGGGTAAAAAAAACCCGAGGCTCTGATTTTTTTCACCACAATATCTAGGGTGAAAAAAACCCGAGGCTCTGATTTTTTTCACCCCAATGTCTAGGGTAAAAAAAACCCGAGGCTCTGATTTTTTTCACCCCAATATCTAGAGTGAAAAAAACCCGAGGCTCTGATTTTTTTCACCCCAATGTCTAGGGTGAAAAAAACCCGAGGCTCTGATTTTTTTCACCCCAATATCTAGGGTGAAAAAAACCCGAGGCTCTGAAATTTCAAAAAATTTGCAAGTTTTTCAAAACTACTGAAAACTTGCAGGAAATTTGAAATTTCAAAAAACTTGCAGGAAATTTGAAATTTCAAAAAATTTACAAGAATTTTGAAATTTCAAAAAACTTGCAGGAAATTTGAAATTTTAAAAGATTTGCAAGAAATTTGAAATTTCAAAAAATTTGCAAGAAATTTGAAATTTCAAAAAATTTACAAGAATTTTGAAATTTCAAAAAATTTACAAGAAATTTGAAATTTCAAAAAACTTGCAAGAAATTTGAAATTTCAAAAAACTTGCAAGAAATTTGAAATTTCAAAAAATTTACAAGAATTTTGAAATTTCAAAAAATTTACAAGAAATTTGAAATTTCAAAAAACTTGCAGGAATTTTGAAATTTCAAAAAACTTGCAAGAAATTTGAAATTTCAAAAAACTTGCAAGAAATTTGAAATTTCAAAAAATTTGCAAGAAATTTGAAATTTCAAAAAATTTGCAAGAAATTTGAAATTTCAAAAAACTTGCAAGAAATTTGAAATTTCAAAAAACTTGCAAGAAATTTGAAATTTCAAAAAATTTGCAAGAAATTTGAAATTTCAAAAAACTTGCAAGAAATTTGAAATTTCAAAAAATTTGCAAGAAATTTGAAATTTCAAAAAACTTGCAGGAAATTTGAAATTTCAAAAAACTTGCAGGAAATTTGAAATTTTAAAAGATTTGCAAGAAATTTGAAATTTCAAAAAATTTACAAGAAATTTGAAATTTCAAAAAATTTACAAGAATTTTGAAATTTCAAAAAACTTGCAAGAAATTTGAAATTTCAAAAAACTTGCAAGAAATTTGAAATTTCAAAAAATTTGCAAGAAATTTGAAATTTCAAAAAACTTGCAAGAAATTTGAAATTTCAAAAAATTTACAAGAAATTTGAAATTTCAAAAAATTTACAAGAATTTTGAAATTTCAAAAAACTTGCAAGAAATTTGAAATTTCAAAAAAACTTGCAAGAAATTTGAAATTTCAAAAAATTTGCAAGAAATTTGAAATTTCAAAAAAAATTTACAAGTTTCTATATCTAGGGTGAAAAAAACCCGAGGCTCTGATTTTTTTAACCCCAATATCTAGGGTGAAAAAAACCCGAGGCTCTGATTTTTTTCACCCCAATATCTAGGGTGAAAAAAACCCGAGGCTCTGATTTTTTTCACCCCAATATCTAGGGTGAAAAAAACCCGAGGCTCTGATTTTTTTCACCCCAATATCTAGGGTGAAAAAAACCCGAGGCTCTGATTTTTTTCACCCCAATATCTAGGGTGAAAAAAACCCGAGGCTCTGATTTTTTTCACCCCAATATCTAGTGTGAAAAAAACCCGAGGCTCTGATTTTTTTCACCCCAATGTCTAGGGTGAAAAAAACCCGAGGCTCTGATTTTTTTCACCCCAATATCTAGGGTGAAAAAAACCCGAGGCTCTGATTTTTTTCACCCCAATATCTAGGGTGAAAAAAACCCGAGGCTCTGATTTTTTTCACCCCAATGTCTAGGGTAAAAAAAACCCGAGGCTCTGATTTTTTTCACCACAATATCTAGGGTGAAAAAAACCCGAGGCACTGATTTTTTTCACCCCAATATCTAGAGTGAAAAAAACCCGAGGCTCTGATTTTTTTCACCCCAATATCTAGGGTGAAAAAAACCCGAGGCTCTGATTTTTTTCACCCCAATATCTAGGGTGAAAAAAACCCGAGGCTCTGATTTTTTTCACCCCAATATCTAGGGTGAAAAAAACCCGAGGCTCTGAAATTTCAAAAAATTTGCAAGTTTTTCAAAACTACTGAAAACTTGCAGGAAATTTGAAATTTCAAAAAACTTGCAGGAAATTTGAAATTTCAAAAAACTTGCAGGAAATTTGAAATTTTAAAAGATTTGCAAGAAATTTGAAATTTCAAAAAATTTGCAAGAAATTTGAAATTTCAAAAAATTTACAAGAAATTTGAAATTTCAAAAAACTTGCAGGAAATTTGAAATTTCAAAAAACTTGCAGGAAATTTTAAATTTTAAAAGATTTACAAGAAATTTGAAATTTCAAAAAATTTACAAGAATTTTGAAATTTCAAAAAAACTTGCAAGAAATTTGAAATTTCAAAAAACTTGCAAGAAATTTGAAATTTCAAAAAATTTGCAAGAAATTTGAAATTTCAAAAAAATTTACAAGTTTCTATATCTAGGGTGAAAAAAACCCGAGGCTCTGATTTTTTTCACCCCAATGTCTAGGGTGAAAAAAACCCGAGGCTCTGATTTTTTTCACCCCAATGTCTAGGGTAAAAAAAACCCGAGGCTCTGATTTTTTTCACCACAATATCTAGGGTGAAAAAAACCCGAGGCTCTGATTTTTTTCACCCCAATGTCTAGGGTAAAAAAAACCCGAGGCTCTGATTTTTTTCACCCCAATATCTAGAGTGAAAAAAACCCGAGGCTCTGATTTTTTTCACCCCAATGTCTAGGGTGAAAAAAACCCGAGGCACTGAAATTTCAAAAAATTTGCAAGTTTTTCAAAACTACTGAAAACTTGCAGGAAATTTGAAATTTCAAAAAACTTGCAGGAAATTTGAAATTTTAAAAGATTTGCAAGAAATTTGAAATTTCAAAAAATTTGCAAGAAATTTGAAATTTCAAAAAATTTACAAGAATTTTGAAATTTCAAAAAACTTGCAGGAAATTTGAAATTTTAAAAGATTTGCAAGAAATTTGAAATTTCAAAAAATTTGCAAGAAATTTGAAATTTCAAAAAATTTACAAGAATTTTGAAATTTCAAAAAACTTGCAGGAAATTTGAAATTTTAAAAGATTTGCAAGAAATTTGAAATTTCAAAAAATTTGCAAGAAATTTGAAATTTCAAAAAATTTACAAGAATTTTGAAATTTCAAAAAATTTACAAGAAATTTGAAATTTCAAAAAACTTGCAGGAATTTTGAAATTTCAAAAAACTTGCAAGAAATTTGAAATTTCAAAAAACTTGCAAGAAATTTGAAATTTCAAAAAATTTGCAAGAAATTTGAAATTTCAAAAAATTTGCAAGAAATTTGAAATTTCAAAAAACTTGCAAGAAATTTGAAATTTCAAAAAACTTGCAAGAAATTTGAAATTTCAAAAAATTTGCAAGAAATTTGAAATTTCAAAAAACTTGCAAGAAATTTGAAATTTCAAAAAATTTGCAAGAAATTTGAAATTTCAAAAAACTTGCAGGAAATTTGAAATTTCAAAAAACTTGCAGGAAATTTGAAATTTTAAAAGATTTGCAAGAAATTTGAAATTTCAAAAAATTTACAAGAAATTTGAAATTTCAAAAAATTTACAAGAATTTTGAAATTTCAAAAAACTTGCAAGAAATTTGAAATTTCAAAAAACTTGCAAGAAATTTGAAATTTCAAAAAATTTGCAAGAAATTTGAAATTTCAAAAAACTTGCAAGAAATTTGAAATTTCAAAAAATTTACAAGAAATTTGAAATTTCAAAAAATTTACAAGAATTTTGAAATTTCAAAAAACTTGCAAGAAATTTGAAATTTCAAAAAACTTGCAAGAAATTTGAAATTTCAAAAAATTTGCAAGAAATTTGAAATTTCAAAAAAAATTTACAAGTTTCTATATCTAGGGTGAAAAAAACCCGAGGCTCTGATTTTTTTAACCCCAATATCTAGGGTGAAAAAAACCCGAGGCTCTGATTTTTTTCACCCCAATATCTAGGGTGAAAAAAACCCGAGGCTCTGATTTTTTTCACCCCAATATCTAGGGTGAAAAAAACCCGAGGCTCTGATTTTTTTCACCCCAATATCTAGGGTGAAAAAAACCCGAGGCTCTGATTTTTTTCACCCCAATATCTAGGGTGAAAAAAACCCGAGGCTCTGATTTTTTTCACCCCAATATCTAGTGTGAAAAAAACCCGAGGCTCTGATTTTTTTCACCCCAATGTCTAGGGTGAAAAAAACCCGAGGCTCTGATTTTTTTCACCCCAATATCTAGGGTGAAAAAAACCCGAGGCTCTGATTTTTTTCACCCCAATATCTAGGGTGAAAAAAACCCGAGGCTCTGATTTTTTTCACCCCAATGTCTAGGGTAAAAAAAACCCGAGGCTCTGATTTTTTTCACCACAATATCTAGGGTGAAAAAAACCCGAGGCTCTGATTTTTTTCACCCCAATATCTAGAGTGAAAAAAACCCGAGGCTCTGATTTTTTTCACCCCAATATCTAGGGTGAAAAAAACCCGAGGCTCTGATTTTTTTCACCCCAATATCTAGGGTGAAAAAAACCCGAGGCTCTGATTTTTTTCACCCCAATATCTAGGGTGAAAAAAACCCGAGGCTCTGAAATTTCAAAAAATTTGCAAGTTTTTCAAAACTACTGAAAACTTGCAGGAAATTTGAAATTTCAAAAAACTTGCAGGAAATTTGAAATTTCAAAAAACTTGCAGGAAATTTGAAATTTTAAAAGATTTGCAAGAAATTTGAAATTTCAAAAAATTTGCAAGAAATTTGAAATTTCAAAAAATTTACAAGAAATTTGAAATTTCAAAAAACTTGCAGGAAATTTGAAATTTCAAAAAACTTGCAGGAAATTTTAAATTTTAAAAGATTTACAAGAAATTTGAAATTTCAAAAAATTTACAAGAATTTTGAAATTTCAAAAAAACTTGCAAGAAATTTGAAATTTCAAAAAACTTGCAAGAAATTTGAAATTTCAAAAAATTTGCAAGAAATTTGAAATTTCAAAAAAATTTACAAGTTTCTATATCTAGGGTGAAAAAAACCCGAGGCTCTGATTTTTTTCACCCCAATATCTAGGGTGAAAAAAACCCGAGGCTCTGATTTTTTTCACCACAATATCTAGGGTGAAAAAAACCCGAGGCTCTGATTTTTTTCACCCCAATATCTAGGGTGAAAAAAACACGAGGCTCTGATTTTTTTCACCCAAATATCTAGGGTAAAAAAAACACGAGGCTCTGATTTTTTTCACCCCAATATCTAGGGTGAAAAAAACACGAGGCTCTGATTTTTTTCACCCCAATATCTAGGGTGAAAAAAACCCGAGGCTCTGATTTTTTTCACCCCAATATCTAGGGTGAAAAAAACCCGAGGCTCTGAAATTTCAAAAAATTTGCAAGTTTTTCAAAACTACTGAAAACTTGCAGGAAATTTGAAATTTCAAAAAACTTGCAGGAAATTTGAAATTTCAAAAAACTTGCAGGAAATTTGAAATTTTAAAAGATTTGCAAGAAATTTGAAATTTCAAAAAATTTGCAAGAAATTTGAAATTTCAAAAAATTTACAAGAAATTTGAAATTTCAAAAAACTTGCAGGAAATTTGAAATTTCAAAAAACTTGCAGGAAATTTTAAATTTTAAAAGATTTACAAGAAATTTGAAATTTCAAAAAATTTACAAGAATTTTGAAATTTCAAAAAAACTTGCAAGAAATTTGAAATTTCAAAAAACTTGCAAGAAATTTGAAATTTCAAAAAATTTGCAAGAAATTTGAAATTTCAAAAAAATTTACAAGTTTCTATATCTAGGGTGAAAAAAACCCGAGGCTCTGATTTTTTTCACCCCAATGTCTAGGGTGAAAAAAACCCGAGGCTCTGATTTTTTTCACCCCAATGTCTAGGGTAAAAAAAACCCGAGGCTCTGATTTTTTTCACCACAATATCTAGGGTGAAAAAAACCCGAGGCTCTGATTTTTTTCACCCCAATGTCTAGGGTAAAAAAAACCCGAGGCTCTGATTTTTTTCACCCCAATATCTAGAGTGAAAAAAACCCGAGGCTCTGATTTTTTTCACCCCAATGTCTAGGGTGAAAAAAACCCGAGGCTCTGATTTTTTTCACCCCAATATCTAGGGTGAAAAAAACCCGAGGCTCTGAAATTTCAAAAAATTTGCAAGTTTTTCAAAACTACTGAAAACTTGCAGGAAATTTGAAATTTCAAAAAACTTGCAGGAAATTTGAAATTTTAAAAGATTTGCAAGAAATTTGAAATTTCAAAAAATTTGCAAGAAATTTGAAATTTCAAAAAATTTACAAGAATTTTGAAATTTCAAAAAACTTGCAGGAAATTTGAAATTTTAAAAGATTTGCAAGAAATTTGAAATTTCAAAAAATTTGCAAGAAATTTGAAATTTCAAAAAATTTACAAGAATTTTGAAATTTCAAAAAACTTGCAGGAAATTTGAAATTTTAAAAGATTTGCAAGAAATTTGAAATTTCAAAAAATTTGCAAGAAATTTGAAATTTCAAAAAATTTACAAGAATTTTGAAATTTCAAAAAATTTACAAGAAATTTGAAATTTCAAAAAACTTGCAGGAATTTTGAAATTTCAAAAAACTTGCAAGAAATTTGAAATTTCAAAAAATTTACAAGAATTTTGAAATTTCAAAAAACTTGCAGGAAATTTGAAATTTTAAAAGATTTGCAAGAAATTTGAAATTTCAAAAAACTTGCAAGAAATTTGAAATTTCAAAAAACTTGCAAGAAATTTGAAATTTCAAAAAATTTGCAAGAAATTTGAAATTTCAAAAAACTTGCAAGAAATTTGAAATTTCAAAAAATTTGCAAGAAATTTGAAATTTCAAAAAACTTGCAGGAAATTTGAAATTTCAAAAAACTTGCAGGAAATTTGAAATTTTAAAAGATTTGCAAGAAATTTGAAATTTCAAAAAATTTACAAGAAATTTGAAATTTCAAAAAATTTACAAGAATTTTGAAATTTCAAAAAACTTGCAAGAAATTTGAAATTTCAAAAAACTTGCAAGAAATTTGAAATTTTAAAAGATTTGCAAGAAATTTGAAATTTCAAAAAATTTGCAAGAAATTTGAAATTTCAAAAAATTTACAAGAATTTTGAAATTTCAAAAAACTTGCAGGAAATTTGAAATTTTAAAAGATTTGCAAGAAATTTGAAATTTCAAAAAATTTGCAAGAAATTTGAAATTTCAAAAAATTTACAAGAATTTTGAAATTTCAAAAAACTTGCAGGAAATTTGAAATTTTAAAAGATTTGCAAGAAATTTGAAATTTCAAAAAATTTGCAAGAAATTTGAAATTTCAAAAAATTTACAAGAATTTTGAAATTTCAAAAAACTTGCAGGAAATTTGAAATTTTAAAAGATTTGCAAGAAATTTGAAATTTCAAAAAATTTGCAAGAAATTTGAAATTTCAAAAAATTTACAAGAATTTTGAAATTTCAAAAAATTTACAAGAAATTTGAAATTTCAAAAAACTTGCAGGAATTTTGAAATTTCAAAAAACTTGCAAGAAATTTGAAATTTCAAAAAACTTGCAAGAAATTTGAAATTTCAAAAAATTTGCAAGAAATTTGAAATTTCAAAAAATTTGCAAGAAATTTGAAATTTCAAAAAACTTGCAAGAAATTTGAAATTTCAAAAAACTTGCAAGAAATTTGAAATTTCAAAAAATTTGCAAGAAATTTGAAATTTCAAAAAACTTGCAAGAAATTTGAAATTTCAAAAAATTTGCAAGAAATTTGAAATTTCAAAAAACTTGCAGGAAATTTGAAATTTCAAAAAACTTGCAGGAAATTTGAAATTTTAAAAGATTTGCAAGAAATTTGAAATTTCAAAAAATTTACAAGAAATTTGAAATTTCAAAAAATTTACAAGAATTTTGAAATTTCAAAAAACTTGCAAGAAATTTGAAATTTCAAAAAACTTGCAAGAAATTTGAAATTTCAAAAAATTTGCAAGAAATTTGAAATTTCAAAAAACTTGCAAGAAATTTGAAATTTCAAAAAATTTACAAGAAATTTGAAATTTCAAAAAATTTACAAGAATTTTGAAATTTCAAAAAACTTGCAAGAAATTTGAAATTTCAAAAAACTTGCAAGAAATTTGAAATTTCAAAAAATTTGCAAGAAATTTGAAATTTCAAAAAAAATTTACAAGTTTCTATATCTAGGGTGAAAAAAACCCGAGGCTCTGATTTTTTTAACCCCAATATCTAGGGTGAAAAAAACCCGAGGCTCTGATTTTTTTCACCCCAATATCTAGGGTGAAAAAAACCCGAGGCTCTGATTTTTTTCACCCCAATATCTAGGGTGAAAAAAACCCGAGGCTCTGATTTTTTTCACCCCAATATCTAGGGTGAAAAAAACCCGAGGCTCTGATTTTTTTCACCCCAATATCTAGGGTGAAAAAAACCCGAGGCTCTGATTTTTTTCACCCCAATATCTAGTGTGAAAAAAACCCGAGGCTCTGATTTTTTTCACCCCAATGTCTAGGGTGAAAAAAACCCGAGGCTCTGATTTTTTTCACCCCAATATCTAGGGTGAAAAAAACCCGAGGCTCTGATTTTTTTCACCCCAATGTCTAGGGTAAAAAAAACCCGAGGCTCTGATTTTTTTCACCACAATATCTAGGGTGAAAAAAACCCGAGGCACTGATTTTTTTCACCCCAATATCTAGAGTGAAAAAAACCCGAGGCTCTGATTTTTTTCACCCCAATATCTAGGGTGAAAAAAACCCGAGGCTCTGAAATTTCAAAAAATTTGCAAGTTTTTCAAAACTACTGAAAACTTGCAGGAAATTTGAAATTTCAAAAAACTTGCAGGAAATTTGAAATTTCAAAAAACTTGCAGGAAATTTGAAATTTTAAAAGATTTGCAAGAAATTTGAAATTTCAAAAAATTTGCAAGAAATTTGAAATTTCAAAAAATTTACAAGAAATTTGAAATTTCAAAAAACTTGCAGGAAATTTGAAATTTCAAAAAACTTGCAGGAAATTTTAAATTTTAAAAGATTTACAAGAAATTTGAAATTTCAAAAAATTTACAAGAATTTTGAAATTTCAAAAAAACTTGCAAGAAATTTGAAATTTCAAAAAACTTGCAAGAAATTTGAAATTTCAAAAAATTTGCAAGAAATTTGAAATTTCAAAAAAATTTACAAGTTTCTATATCTAGGGTGAAAAAAACCCGAGGCTCTGATTTTTTTCACCCCAATGTCTAGGGTGAAAAAAACCCGAGGCTCTGATTTTTTTCACCCCAATGTCTAGGGTAAAAAAAACCCGAGGCTCTGATTTTTTTCACCACAATATCTAGGGTGAAAAAAACCCGAGGCTCTGATTTTTTTCACCCCAATGTCTAGGGTAAAAAAAACCCGAGGCTCTGATTTTTTTCACCCCAATATCTAGAGTGAAAAAAACCCGAGGCTCTGATTTTTTTCACCCCAATGTCTAGGGTGAAAAAAACCCGAGGCTCTGATTTTTTTCACCCCAATATCTAGGGTGAAAAAAACCCGAGGCTCTGAAATTTCAAAAAATTTGCAAGTTTTTCAAAACTACTGAAAACTTGCAGGAAATTTGAAATTTCAAAAAACTTGCAGGAAATTTGAAATTTTAAAAGATTTGCAAGAAATTTGAAATTTCAAAAAATTTGCAAGAAATTTGAAATTTCAAAAAATTTGCAAGAAATTTGAAATTTCAAAAAACTTGCAAGAAATTTGAAATTTCAAA
Organism: Caenorhabditis uteleia; assembly: GCA_963573275.1. Taxonomy (NCBI): domain Eukaryota; kingdom Metazoa; phylum Nematoda; class Chromadorea; order Rhabditida; family Rhabditidae; genus Caenorhabditis; species Caenorhabditis uteleia. Next base: position 19,036,872 of record OY752138.1, read on the forward strand.
AAACTTGCAAGAAATTTGAAATTTCAAAAAATTTGCAAGAAATTTGAAATTTCAAAAAACTTGCAAGAAATTTGAAATTTCAAAAAATTTGCAAGAAATTTGAAATTTCAAAAAACTTGCAGGAAATTTGAAATTTCAAAAAACTTGCAGGAAATTTGAAATTTTAAAAGATTTGCAAGAAATTTGAAATTTCAAAAAATTTACAAGAAATTTGAAATTTCAAAAAATTTACAAGAATTTTGAAATTTCAAAAAACTTGCAAGAAATTTGAAATTTCAAAAAACTTGCAAGAAATTTGAAATTTCAAAAAATTTGCAAGAAATTTGAAATTTCAAAAAACTTGCAAGAAATTTGAAATTTCAAAAAATTTACAAGAAATTTGAAATTTCAAAAAATTTACAAGAATTTTGAAATTTCAAAAAACTTGCAAGAAATTTGAAATTTCAAAAAACTTGCAAGAAATTTGAAATTTCAAAAAATTTGCAAGAAATTTGAAATTTCAAAAAAAATTTACAAGTTTCTATATCTAGGGTGAAAAAAACCCGAGGCTCTGATTTTTTTAACCCCAATATCTAGGGTGAAAAAAACCCGAGGCTCTGATTTTTTTCACCCCAATATCTAGGGTGAAAAAAACCCGAGGCTCTGATTTTTTTCACCCCAATATCTAGGGTGAAAAAAACCCGAGGCTCTGATTTTTTTCACCCCAATATCTAGGGTGAAAAAAACCCGAGGCTCTGATTTTTTTCACCCCAATATCTAGGGTGAAAAAAACCCGAGGCTCTGATTTTTTTCACCCCAATATCTAGTGTGAAAAAAACCCGAGGCTCTGATTTTTTTCACCCCAATGTCTAGGGTGAAAAAAACCCGAGGCTCTGATTTTTTTCACCCCAATATCTAGGGTGAAAAAAACCCGAGGCTCTGATTTTTTTCACCCCAATATCTAGGGTGAAAAAAACCCGAGGCTCTGATTTTTTTCACCCCAATATCTAGGGTGAAAAAAACCCGAGGCTCTGATTTTTTTCACCCCAATATCTAGGGTGAAAAAAACCCGAGGCTCTGATTTTTTTCACCCCAATATCTAGGGTGAAAAAAACCCGAGGCTCTGATTTTTTTCACCCCAATATCTAGTGTGAAAAAAACCCGAGGCTCTGATTTTTTTCACCCCAATGTCTAGGGTGAAAAAAACCCGAGGCTCTGATTTTTTTCACCCCAATATCTAGGGTGAAAAAAACCCGAGGCTCTGATTTTTTTCACCCCAATATCTAGGGTGAAAAAAACCCGAGGCTCTGATTTTTTTCACCCCAATGTCTAGGGTAAAAAAAACCCGAGGCTCTGATTTTTTTCACCACAATATCTAGGGTGAAAAAAACCCGAGGCACTGATTTTTTTCACCCCAATATCTAGAGTGAAAAAAACCCGAGGCTCTGATTTTTTTCACCCCAATATCTAGGGTGAAAAAAACCCGAGGCTCTGATTTTTTTCACCCCAATATCTAGGGTGAAAAAAACCCGAGGCTCTGATTTTTTTCACCCCAATATCTAGGGTGAAAAAAACCCGAGGCTCTGAAATTTCAAAAAATTTGCAAGTTTTTCAAAACTACTGAAAACTTGCAGGAAATTTGAAATTTCAAAAAACTTGCAGGAAATTTGAAATTTCAAAAAACTTGCAGGAAATTTGAAATTTTAAAAGATTTGCAAGAAATTTGAAATTTCAAAAAATTTGCAAGAAATTTGAAATTTCAAAAAATTTACAAGAAATTTGAAATTTCAAAAAACTTGCAGGAAATTTGAAATTTCAAAAAACTTGCAGGAAATTTTAAATTTTAAAAGATTTACAAGAAATTTGAAATTTCAAAAAATTTACAAGAATTTTGAAATTTCAAAAAAACTTGCAAGAAATTTGAAATTTCAAAAAACTTGCAAGAAATTTGAAATTTCAAAAAATTTGCAAGAAATTTGAAATTTCAAAAAAATTTACAAGTTTCTATATCTAGGGTGAAAAAAACCCGAGGCTCTGATTTTTTTCACCCCAATATCTAGGGTGAAAAAAACCCGAGGCTCTGATTTTTTTCACCACAATATCTAGGGTGAAAAAAACCCGAGGCTCTGATTTTTTTCACCCCAATATCTAGGGTGAAAAAAACACGAGGCTCTGATTTTTTTCACCCAAATATCTAGGGTAAAAAAAACACGAGGCTCTGATTTTTTTCACCCCAATATCTAGGGTGAAAAAAACCCGAGGCTCTGATTTTTTTCACCCCAATGTCTAGGGTGAAAAAAACCCGAGGCTCTGATTTTTTTCACCCCAATATCTAGGGTGAAAAAAACCCGAGGCTCTGATTTTTTTCACCCCAATATCTAGGGTGAAAAAAACCCGAGGCTCTGAAATTTCAAAAAATTTGCAAGTTTTTCAAAACTACTGAAAACTTGCAAGAAATTTGAAATTTCAAAAAATTTGCGAGTTTTTGGGAACTCCTGAAAACTTGCAATGAATTGGAAATTTCAAAAAATTTGCGAGTAAAATATTGGTAACCTATGTTTGTTCAACAACTTCTTTCTTGACCTCCTGTTTGACCATCTCGTCTTGAAGCAATCTTTGCCTATCAACATTCTCCCACGGTTCTTCTTTTTCCACAAAACTTTCACCCTCTATTGCATGCTCTCCTGAGCAACGTTATATCTTCAAAATCGGTCTAAGCGGCACAAAAATTTAGATTTTGCGTTACTTCATTTAAGCGTTACGCTTTTAGAATCAATAGCAATCTGTTTTGCTATTTTCATTCAGACCGATTTATTTCATTATGTTTCAGAAAAAAATTAACACGTAAACTTAAAGATTATAACAACAACAAATAATGGAATTACTTCAACAAAAGCATAAGTTAACAGAAAAGTACTAATAAAAACCATTCGTTTTGGTTGGGAAAACATTGAATAATTAATTTGGCTGCATGGTTTAGTTTGTGCCAAGCTCGTACCGGATCGGAAAACTGAGAACATAAAAGATTTCAATTTTGATTTGAATGAAAGGAAAGTAAAAAAGAGAATGAGATGATAAAATGTATCAAAAATAATAGTATTTAAAATCATTAAAAAAACGGTTAGTGTCAATTAGTAGAGTAATTCAACATAATCGTGGCGGCTTCTTCCAACAAAAGCCATGGCCCACCAGAAAAATTGAGTCGTTTCTGATGTTTTTCTTCCAAAAAGAATTTCATCATTCTTCCGCTTATTTTTTCCTCAACAATGATCTTGCTCACGGTATCATCACCAACAACTGACTGGACCCACTCCGCCATTTGGCTGATCTGAAAACAAACAATTATTTTTGAAACAATCATGAAACACTCACCGTCCAATTCCTGTAGTCCATCCCACACCCCCGTGGGAGGCACCAATCGACATTATTGGCAGCAAGATATTCTTCCTGTTGTGGATAAACAATGATAACGTCCTCATCAGAAGGTTCCACTTTCACACTTCTTTGCCCGAAATTGACTCTTTCTTGTCTTGCTTCTTCAGATTCTTCGACCGCCTGAAATTAATTGAATAATTTGAATTGATGATTGAAATTTCAAACCTTTCCAACTTGTGGCTCAACAGCTTGTTCTTCTTGTAGCTGTTGTTGCTCCATTTCTTGTTCTGATAGATGACCATTTCTTGATTCTGCGCTTTCTTCCTCCAAATTTGCCTCTCCAGAAACTTCAGCCACCTGAAATGTATTGAATAAGTGAAATTGATAAGTAAAATTTCAAACCTCTTCAACTTGTGGCACAACATCTTGTTCTTCTTGGGGATGTTGCGGTTCAGATCCTTGTTCTTGCAGATTAATATCCAATGGATTGGCAATGACTTCCTCTAGCATGGATGCATCATATACATCTTTCAAACCCTCGACCACCTGAAATTTTTTGGATAAGTCAAGTTAATAAGTATAGCTTCAAACCTCCTCCATTGCTGGTTCATCATTCATATCCAATCTTGGCACAACTGGATCTTGTTGCACTCCATCTTGATAATCGTCATCATGCACCTCCTCCTTGAAATTTCTGTGTTGAAATTGTTGATTGGCATAATTGCCATCATAAGGGTTTGCCTCCACCACGTCATTCTGTTAAAAATTCCCAACTTCTTCATACTTCAAACTATATTTCACACCTGCTCGATCACTTCATTTCCACCATCCGCCAGATCTTCAGCTTGAGCTGGCACATCATCATTTGGTTCTTGATCCACTGGCAATGGAGTCTTCCACCTTGTTCTTACGTCTCTTCCCATCAATTCTAGCGCTTCCCCATCCATCTGCAACAAATCATCTATGGATGTTATCAAGATAAACACACAAACTACCTCCTCATAATCAATTCGTCTTCCTCCCGCCAACTCCACTTGCTTCTGAATTCTTGACGAACGTCTTTGTTTAGTTGGTGATTCTTCAACTGGCGATTGATGTCGACGCTGAGCAGTTGATCTTCGAGGCCTTGTTGCCGATCTTGGTGGCTGATACGTCTTGGTTCCACCAGATTTCTTGCTCGTGCATTTCCTCGGTCTTCCAACCTTTCTTACATGTTGCTTCCTCATTTTTTGAACATGCTGAAAATTCTTCACTCCCTTTCTTCCTAGTAAAAAACATCAAGATACAAACCTCAGATGTTCCTTCGCAGAGATCCCCATCAACTTCTCTGACTTCATTCAACAAGCTTCCTTCTTCAGTTGCTCTGGAGTTTGAGCTTGAATTATCAACTGACTGAAAACATATACATTTGAAAAAGAACAACGTTTTATGACCTACTATATTTCCATTATCATCATTTGGTGAAGATTGGTGGACAGTTGCCATTTCATCGCTATTCGCACTAACCACATTTGGAACAGCTACTTGTTCTCCTCCATTCTGAAAACACAAATGATCATTTTTTTCATTATTCTCTCATTTTTAAGCGTTTCCACCAACCGTCAAATCTTCGGCTTTGATGGCTTTCATCACAAATTGTCCGTTTGGTCTTGCTGGTGTTTCTTCGTACTCCAGATTATGTGGATAAATAGGTCCATACAAACCATGGGCTCCCTGAAATTCCCAAGTATTAATCAAACATGCAATGTTGGTATCTTACGCATACTGCTTGCGTCCGCTCAAATGCTAGGCGTATAACTTGTAAGTACAAATCGGAGAACTGTTTGTTCTCAACGAATCTGAAATTTAAAAAATGTGTTTGAAAAAATGAATAGTTAAGTTTTCAGTGCTCACTTTTTGAACTTATTAGGAAAAAAACTTACTTGCACATGGCATCATAATTCTGGTGTTGATACAAAATCAATATTTGCAACACTTCCTCATCTTTTGTGAATTCCCGATCACTGATGGCTCTTATATGGTTTTCCTGAATATCAAGTTCAAAAGTTTAGTGTTATTATCAACTTACAGCCGCAGCCATAGTCCATTTCGTAGCTTTTATCCACAATTTCTTACATAATTTTTGAACCGCAGAATATTGAGTTCCTGGGGGATTGGTGCGGCTAAACAATAGGTTCACCGCGTCTAGCTGGGCAACTGGTTCGCCCTCCGGAATGTCCATTTTTGTGAGCGATATTGATCGAATCGTTTAGATGTTCTTCAAAAATTTCAAAAGTAATAAGAGAGAGAGAGAAACAAAGGAGAGAAAAAACTTATTGTAAAAATAAGGAATATTTGAAACTACATGGGACTGGAGGGAAAACAAAATCTATCTTATGGGACAGTGGAGGTTCGCACCTGCCTCCGCCCATCGAAATGAACAGATATGTGAGAGCAGAAAAGTGAACAAGTGTGTTTCCCGAGGCCTTCAAGTTATCGAAAGGATAGTAATTTATCAAAAAAAGACGAAGTGGAATCAAAAATCGATAAGAATTGATGGCGCGCGCCAAAACAAACTTAGGGGAACACCGCACAAATGGCGAAGGTGGTGGAGGGGCACCAAAAGGGGATGAGGAGGGATCATGTCTGGATGAGAGAGTAGGGCGTGCACTGATAAGAGACTGTTAGGGAACGAGACGGTAGGGCCATTGTAAGCGACAGCCGCATGGTTCTGAGGTCATGACAAAGTTAACCCTAGAACGGCTCGGTCAAAAAAAAAAAAGACAATGTGTGCGGTGGAGATAAGTTTCTTGAGATAGTAGGGTGTACACTGGCGAAGGACTGTTAGGAAACAGGATTATGATGCAATTGTAACAGACATGAATAATATAGTCCGCAGGTAAGATAATCCTAGATTGGCTCGGCCACAAAAACAGACAATGAGGCAGATGACAGAAGGCGGGAAACGAGAATATGTGCGGATTTGCAGAATCACCATAAAACCTTGGCCAATATCAATATATTTTTTTTATTTTCAGTTCAAATAGACAAAAATACTAATAAATAGAAACTACAAGTGAAGTAGTTCAACGAGACAAAAAAATTGGACTACATACAATACAAAAGAAAAACATTAATCACGTTATTACCAGTAGCTTTACACGAAAAAAACCCGCTAACAAAAAAGGAAAACAATTATAGTTTGTTGCGAGGGAACTCCAACATGATTTTTGAGGCCAGCTGCAGTTCCATCCATGGCCCGGATTCGATTTCCATCATCAGTTTTGGCTGTGTCTCTTCAGTGAAAACTTTCATCATTTTTCCTCTAATTTTTTCTTTAACAATAAAAGCAGACACGCCTTCATCTCCAGTTACAGATTGGACCCATTCTGCCATTTCATGGAACTGAAAATTGATTGTATTTTATTGCCTATTCAAATAAAGCACTTACAGTCCACTTTTTGTAATCCATCCCACATCCTTGTGGGAGGCACCACTCGACTTCATGAGCGGCAAGATATTGGGATTCTTCCGTGTTTTTTTGGCAAACGAACACAACATCTTCATCAATTTCGGGCTTCACATTTCTTCGATAAGTGTTCATTGGATTAAATTCTTTCATTTCCTGAAGTTTCTTGATTAAGACGGCTTCAATTTAGATTACAAACCTTCCGTTGTCGACGTTGCAAAGCTTGATATTCCTCATAAAATTCCTCATCCTCAAAAATTCCCGGTTCGACTTGTTGGTTGTCATGTATTGGATTTTCAGCTTCATTCTCCAATACGGTCGGATTTGAATCGTCGGATACGAACTCCTGAGATGTTTCAAATATTCCAGCTTTTATAAAAAAAACTTCAAACCTGGCTCAACATCATCACATTACGTCCATTTTCAAGTTTTGGTGCTCCCGATGCCTGTGGGCAGTTAGCAGCCCAGGGTGCATCAAAGTATGGCATCATTACATCGTCATTATTCAGTTGATACTTTAAAAAACGCATTTGCTATAGAACTATTGACACTAACCTGTAATCCATTTCCTTCCGGTAAGTCTCCTTGGTATCCATAATCGATGTACATCATTTCGTTTCCACTATATGCTGAACTTCCAGCCGGTATCACCATATGATCTTGACTCCATGGAGGGCGGCGTAAATCGTCGGGAAGTGGCTCATAATTCGCAATTCCAATTTCGTCGTTCCTTTGCAACTGAAAACAATGCAAATTAATACTAGAATCTTAAACTTCGTACATCAACCACTTCAGTATCAATACCGAGAACATTTCCTTGTGGCACATTGACATCCTGAAATATTACAACTTAGTTTTGCTCAAAAATTGTTACAAAACCTCCTCAATTTCTCCGTCTTTGTCCAATAATGCTGAAGTTCTCTTGTCCATCTGAAAAAAGTTATCAATCAATGCTATATCAAAACACAACCCACTTCCGTATAATTCACTCGTGTTCCCCTTGACCTGTCTTGCTTTTGAATCCGTCTTGATTTTCGCTGTTTTGCTGGTTGTTCTTCTGCTTCTGGTTGATGACGTTTTTGAAGTGTTGAACGTCGTGCACTGTTTGGGCATTGATTTCTCTTCTGTCTACCATCCTCGCTTCTATTCTGTCTTCTAATTTCTTCAACTCGCTGAAAGTGTTTTTTTGCTTCTAGCATTAAGACTAAAATACAAACCGAGGATGGTCCTTCACCATGTTCAGTATCGAGTTCTCTTCCTTCATTTGCCAAACGTCTTCCATCACTCATTGTTTTTCCAGTGGAGGTTGAACCATGATTTGACTGAAAACAGTAACATTTAAAAAAGAAAAACGTTTCATGACCTACTATATTTCCACTATTTTTGGCATAACCATCTTTCTGGTTTGTTGAAGATTGATTTCTAGCCATTTTTGCAAGCAAAACTGTGCGAAACGTTCAGAAGTTCTTAAAATATTTCAAATATATTTAGAAAGAGAAAGAAAAAGAAATTGGAGAGAAAAAGAAATGAATCTTATGGAACAGTGGTGGTTTGCACTTACATCGTGATGAAAAAAGAGGAAAAATGTGTAAGAAGGATATCTTCTCTTAGCCGAAGGGATTGATGAAAGATTGCAATTTATCAAGCTTCCTGAGAAATAAGACATCCCGAAAATCGATGGCTGACGGTAAAAAATTGAGAGAAAACACGCCAAAAAGCACACAAAAATAGGGGAGGTGTGTGGTGGAGGTGAGTTTCATGAGATAGTAGGGTGTACACTGGCGAATGACTGTTAAGAAACAGGATTATGATGCAACTGTAACAGACCTGATTAATATAGTCCGCAGGTCACGACAAAGATAATCCTAGAACGGCTCGGCCAAAAAAACATACAATGTAGCAGATGGCAAGAGGCGGGAAACTAATTTATGCATTAATTGTAAGCACATTTGCGGAATGACTTTCAAATTTTCAGTAAAAGTGAACTGAAACACTCATTAACAGAAACCACAAGACAAGTTGCACAACGACTAGAATCTTTATTCAGACTAGCTCAGAAAATAACATCCAAAAACAGAAAAAATGAAATATCTATCAAATTTCACCGATATTTGTTCAATCATTTCTTAAATCAAGGCACCCGTACAAAAATAAATATGACATAAAAAATTACACCGTTATCCACTTCTTCTAAAAGCATCCATGATAGTTTCAGCTGCGTTGGCGAGTCTTCGCAATAAAAGGTCGGAAATTCTGAAATCTCGTTGGTATTCCGGTTCCAAAATGGCGTCCATAAAGTTCCCGGCGCAATACTCGGTTTGAAAGAATCTTTGAGTTGTTTCGCACCCGGTGACTTGAAACACCCAATCACCCATTTGCTCTACCTATAAATTTGCCAGGTTTATATCAATCATTAAAAAAATGTTTACCGTCCATTCATTGTAGTTTAGGCAACATCCCGGTGGAGGCGCCCAATTGATATTTTGAAGAACAGGTTGCGGAGCGATTCTTGGGGCTTGCACGTTGACATGCTCCTAAAAGATTTCGCTGTGATATTATCTCATGAACATTACAAACCTCTGGTTGTTCGACTACTTCTTCCTTGATCTCCCGTTTGACATTCTCGTCTTGAGGCAATCCTTGTCCAGCAACATTCGCTATCGGCTCTTCTTCTTCCACTTCAACCTTCACCCTTTCTTGGAAACTCGCCTCCGCAACAAATGGAGCAGGTTCATTGACTGCTGGAGCTTCTCCATATGCCGGTTCAATATTAGGCGCGACCTGGAAGTTTCAAAATCCTGTTTGACTATATTAAAACTTCAAACCTCATCGACTATTCCATGACCGTTCTGGTTTTCTGGAGCAGTTGGAACCAAAGATGCTGGTGGAAAATAACATGCTGGTATATCATTTGTCGGTGCGACCTCTTCAATTCTGATTGGCACCTGAAATGATTTTTATTATTTCAAAAAATCAAAACTTCAAACCTCTTGAAACTGTTCATAAGGTCCTTCCATATTCGCTGGGAAAAAATCGATCAAATCATTATTGTCAAAATACGCCAGCGGATCTCCTCCGGCTTCCATCGGCATCTGCAATGACTTCAATCATTATTTGAAACAGCCAAAACTACAAACCTGGAGCATTTGCCCATTACCAATTTCTTCAATTGGAGCTGGAGTTGAACTATCACGGTTTTCGGTTGGAATACCTTCTGTTGAAGCTTCTGCCTCGGCTTCCATAGGAACCTGAAATAGTTTAACTTATATTTCTTAAACTTTAAATAACATACCTCGCTCACATGGCCATTATCATTTTCTTCTTCAATTGCTGGAGGAGATTGATTTGAAACGGTATGACTTTCGGTAGATATTTCATTAGAGGGCGCTGCTCCTTCTTTATTTTCCAATGGCACCTAAAATAGTTCAACTATGCTTGTTAAATTTGAAACTTCAAACCCCATCCACTTGTCCATCACCACGAGCATCTTCGATCGCTGGAGGAGGCAAAGTTGAACCATGATGGTTTCCGGTTGGAATTTTATTTGCCGATGCATCTCCTTCAATTTCCATTGGCCCCTGAAATATTTCAATGTATGTGTGTTACATTTGAAACTTCCAACATCGTTAATCTGATCAATTTCATGATCTTCTTCTTGAATCGGTGACGGAGATGATGTTGAACCACTGTTTCTATTGGTTCCAGCAGCATTTTCCAAAGCTTCTTCCTCCTTCAGAACCTGAAAAAACTCATATGGTTGCTATCACTATAAAAGTTGTTTCACGTACCTCCTGTACAAGTTCATTTGTGACTGGATTTGTAGCACCACGTCTTGGCCGTTTTGTCGGCTGTCTAACTGTGGTTGCCGATCTCCTTGCACGTTTTTTTCCGCGACGAACCTACAACATAGGAAATGGTTTTGAAGAATTTTAGAGCTAGTCCTTACCTCTTCTTTCTCATTGTCTGCCTTTCCATTTATCCGTTGTTTCAAAATCTCACTTGCCATATGATTCCCATGCCACTTCCCGTATTTTGCAATCAAGTCTTCTCTCTTGATTCGCATCTCTCTCTTCTCCTCGCCACTCAATCCACTTTCATGACGATCTCGACGGCCGAAATATTCAATTATCTGAAACTATATAGTTGGTTTTGAAGAAAAATTCAGCTCACATGCTTCTTTTCTTTGCCGGACTTCTTGCATAACTCCTCCCAGTTTAGTTCGTAACTTGGAACAAGAATCGTTCTCTCATATTCCTCGTCGAGAAGATTTTTCACCTGAATTATGAAATAATCTTTCCCATATTTGTTCTTAATCACTTACATATTCATCTCGACAAATGGCATACAATCCCTGTAACTGTTCTTGTGTTTTCGGAGGATATGTAATGTTTCTTGCAAATACCAACCTGAAACAGAACATTTTGTGAAAGTTTTGTGAGAATGGCGATCAAGGTTTTTCATTTTCAAATAATTTTCATTTGATAGAAACTTACAAAACTTTCAAGCTAAAAGATTGTTCTTCCAAGATATTTCAATTTCATCAAAAAACTTACCATTCCATTTCCTCGAGATTATTCTTTTTGTAGGCAAACATAATTTGGAAAACTATAACAAGTTTTTTGATTGAGGGTGGTTGGTTGTGGGAGATAAGATCATCCTAAAGTTCATATAAATTATTGATTTCAATTATGAACTTACGGCAGCGGTTACATCGTCCTGGGTGCAGTCCTCCTCAAACAACTTCATTAGTTGGCTTTTGACAGTTGCATCGACATTTCTCAACTTTGGTCCAATAAGACGGACAATAGCTTCTAACTTGCTCTGCCGTGTGCATCCGGTCTTCTTGTTAAGCAACTGCCGGTACTGATTGTGTATCTATAAACTTATTATCAGGATCAATACAAAAGCTCATCATACCGTATGCCGATTCAGGAGGACTATTTTTACGTATCCAGCCCATCTATCTTTTTCCCTCTTGTCAATTTTGTTTGCCAGCTCTCTTCCTACTTCCTTTTCCAGAATCTGCATTAGGAGTTCAACTTTCCGGTCTTCAATCAATCCAGCCTCCCCTCTGTCTTCAATATTTGGTGATATGCCTATTTTGGTCGCCTGAATGATAAAATTGTTTATTAATATTGTTTTTGTAGTTTACCCATGATGCAAACGCATTTTTGTACAGCTCATACAAAAGCGGCACTGCTCGAATTTTAAGCCGCGGATCTGCCAAGATCCTGAAAATTGAAACAATATTTATTTTCATATATCATATTTACCTTTCCATAAAAATCAATTCATTTTTCCGCCAGAAAAAAACCGCTTGAAGGCTCAATTCTGCCTCTTTGGTGGTCATTGCATCTATTCCTACGACGAATTTTTCCTGATAGTTGAAGGCTTTATTTAACTATAAACAAGAACTTACTGCATCTGACATGGACGCTTGATATTTTTCGTCGTCCAGAAGCTGTGCTAACAACTTTACCGTCCGTTGAATTCTCGAATAATTCGCTGTAGTTTCTTGATTCAATATGTCAATATAGTACTTTTTCGCCTCTTCCAACTGAAAGATTATGGTGATTTTTCTATTTTTTTTTGTGAATTTCTTGTGATTTTTGACAGCTAAAAAACTTTTACTTACCATTTGTTCTTTGCTACCATCTTTTTGTGCCAGTTTGCATTGGCTTTGAGCAATTTTTGTGGCTCTATTTGCAACTTCGGGCGTTCTGACCTCATTCCTTGCTCTTTTGGTTGATGTCGTGGGCTCATTTGGGTCATCGATAGGCTCTTCTTGGACATTGATGGCATTTTCTCTCGATCTGGCCAAATCAAGTAACCGAGCACTTTTTCGTTGAGCCAAAAGCATTTTTCAATTGATAGCTATGATATGAATTTACCTGAAAATATGTAGATCAGTTTGTAAACCGATCAAAACAAGGAGGGCGATAAAAACAAAAGAATTAGTTGGGCAAAAGTATAATGAATGCCGAGAAGAGACCAAGATAGATAGGCAGCATAAGAAACAAAGGGTGGTCTCCTTAGGTAGTGTGTCTAGTGAGGAGGCGCAGACATTACTCGCTGTGTCGGAAGAAGGAGGAAACATTGGGTGTGTTATTGGCATTGAAAACACAACTGCTAATTTTTCACTTGATCACTGGGTGCAACATTTTCGATCAAAATATGTAGATAAGAGAGCCTTATTAGAGGACAATATCAAGTTTTCAGATAGTATCTTTCAAGTAAAAAGTGAAGGTGGAAAAGAAAAATTGAAATGGGTGACAATTAGTGGTGCAAGAGAGATGTGAAAAGATATGGAAAATTGATAGGATGTAGATGAATGATCAGGGCGAGGCGAAGCAAAACGACAGAAGGGGAGATGGCGGAGGGTGTCAGGCAAACGGAAAGCAAAACTGTTGGGCAACAAAGTGGTGGTGTAGGGCGACACAATCGTCACTCACTTACAAGAACACAAAGTGTGGTGTATATGACACAAGGAGTGCAGTGAGGAAGGGCCTTTGGCAAAACGACCTGGGCAGGCAGATGGTGGGAGGAGGAGGAAACCGATTGATACAGAGGGTGTTGTCGGTGGATTGTAAATCAGAATGGTGGTTTAAAGTTTTGCAATAGCAATTATTTGTGGAAAATTGTTGGACACAAAACAGCTGGCCATTTGGTGGTCACTTGGTGGCTGTATCAAATTTTTTCGACGAAAAAGTGGACAGTTTATTTGAATTTGAAGAAAACTAATATAAAATAGAAGAAAGGAAAGAAAAAAGAAAAAAGTAAGAATCAATGTGATTTGTAAACTTATCCCGTTAGACCCTAGTTTTTATCGGGATACTAAAAGACAAATAAATAAAGAATAAACAAAAACAAAAGTTAGACATTGTTCGGATAATTTATCATTATCTGTGCCGCTTTCTGAAGTCTTCTCCACGGTCCAAACTTAATTTTCAAGGCGTGGCGGGTCTCGGGTCCCTCTAGGAATGCAGACATCGAATCTCCATCCATATCCTCGCGGATGATAGTTTCGCGGATGTATTGGTAGTTGGTGACAGAGAATACCCAATCAGCCATTTGAATAATCTGGAAGTCAGTTAAATTTATATCCATCAACCAATAGAAAAAAAAACTTACACTCCATTTCTTGTAATTCATGGTGCATCCAGGAGGGAGTGTCCAGTCGAGGTTGAGACCCTGGAGTGGATTGTTCTCAATTCTCGGCGGCACTTCGATCCTCACGAAAACCTAGAAGTATATCCAATCAATTTAATTCTCGATAAAAAAACATACAATTTCTGGTTTCCAAGGTTGTCTAGCAACTTCCTCCACAGTTTCTTCGATGGCAGCCATTCTCCTTCGATAATTTTCCTTTTGAGCCAAATCGTCCATTTGTTGTTGTCGTTCTGCCTCAAGTTTTTGTTTCATCTCTTCCTCAACCCTTTGCAGCTGAAAGTATCATTTGTTTTCAGTGTCTTGGTAAAAGCTTCAAACCACCGCCTCAAAAATATCATCACTGAGTCCTTTCGATTCTATTGACGGCAAGCTCGAGGCTGAATCAACACTGCTATCCGATTCTACTGGTGACTCCTTCTGCTTTACTTTCTCCTCCTCCTCCTCCTCCTCATCGGATTCCTCATAGAACTGAAACTTTCAGAAATACATTTATAATCATTTTTGATACAAACCCGCGTTGACTTTCTACGTTTGTTAGGTGGCTGACCAGCAATAGAAAATGGTGGCTGACCAACCATTGAGAATCGTCGCTCGGGCATTTTTGAGCTGGTTGGCTCGTTTTCATCGTCATCGTCGCCAGATTTCCTCTGGTTCGATGAAAACGTTGCCTCATCATCAGGTGTTTTGACGCGTTTCTTCGATTTCTCAACACTATTTTTCTGTTGTCTACGCGCCTGAATGTGTGAATATTAGGCTTCAAAATTTGGAATCAAAGCTTTACCTCCTTCATTGCCAGGGTTTTCGCCTTCTTTTTTGCAGCCGCAAGTTTGCAGAATTTGGTTACGAGCTTTAAAAAAATTATAAAAAATGGAACGCCATATTGTTTTACCTCATTAGATCTTATGAGAGTCGCATTTTCAAGATTCACCCATTGGGTATTGTGCTGCGGATTTTTTTCACGTATCTCATGTTCCTCCTCCAGAACGCTTGCAATGTATGCCGTTAGTTTCGTGTCAATAGCCATAAATAATGGTCTCACATCTAACAGCATGTTGTCATTTGATGCCTAAATAATCAAATTATTAATCAGTTGAATGCTGGAAGTATCCTACCATTTGATTGGAATGGTTCTTGTACATTCTCACAACAATGGGCAAAGCAGTTGGTGGAAAACAATCATCGAGTATCAAGCTGAAAATATAGAGTATCCAGATTTGTTTTTCCAAAAAATGAATTTTTCTTACGTCTCCATAGTGTCAATGTCCTTCTTTCGGCATGCAAGAACAGCTTGCAAAGTTAGGTCCATTTCCATAAAGTCCGATTGGGCCAAACTTCTCACATACTCCTCCTAAGCATTGAATAAACATTTCTGAGCTATTCTCATGAACTTACAGCGTTGGGAATCCAATGTTCAAATAAGTCGTCTTGAAACAAGTTCCACAAAAGGAAATTGGCTGAGTTCATTTTGTCTTCTGCTGGTATTTGTCCCGAATCGCATTGGTAGCCGTCCCTTTCCACGTAAAACCTTACGGCACTTGTGAACTAGAAAAAAACTTAATTTTTGGTAAAATTGAACAAATTTTTCTAACCTGAATATTGTCGCGCTCACGTTGTTTCTTCGCATTATCAAGTGCATCGTATTCGGCTTTGAGCTGTAAAAATAGTTTTTGAAGATTATTGTTCATCCATTCAGAGCCAAATGCAAACGTGCTCCAATGAACAACAATGAAAAAATTCGTTTTACCTTTGATCTGTCCATTCGTGTGATCATCTCAAGTTTTTGCCATTGAACTGAGCAATGTGGATTCATTTTCCGTTGATGCCATTCTTCCTCTAAAAGACGAGAGCGGTATGCCGTAATTCTATCGTCGATAATCATGAATTCGAGTCGATCACTCATTTTGGTTGGAACATTATTCATTCTAGCCTGAATTACCATATCATTCATCAGAATGTTTTCGTTCATTTTTGTACCCATCTGTCATACGATGTATTGTATAATTCCATGATCACGGCCAAATGAGTCTCAGGAAACTTTTCATTTATTATGAAGCTGAAATATTGGGACTGAAATATTGCTAGAAAACACCAAACACATACCTTTCCATGGACTTGAACTCATTTTTGCGATATGCTATAAGTGCCTGTAGCAGCATTTCCTCTGGAGTGGCAGCTGATTGGTCGATTCTTTGAGCATACACCTCCTGAATTTCTTATCAGTACCTTTTTTTTTTAATCATTATCAACTTACAGCCGTGGTCATGTAGTTTTTGTACTCTTCATCGTTGAGAAGTTTATCGCTCAATGTCGATGGCGATATGAGCTTTGAAATGTCCAATAGGGAAAGTGGGACCACATTGTTTGGGTCCCAATTCTTCAATTGGATTCCATCCATCTTGTTCGCAAAAATCTCAGGATAATCTGAAAGTGCTCAAATCTAATCACAAGCCTAGAAAGAGGGCGGGCGACGACAAAAAAATGTAGAAATGCGAATGACTGAGAGATTTATGATTGCAATGGGAAAGTATGATAAGAGACGCAGTAGGTGTAGCAGCGTACCCACGCCTCGACTCAAATACGGGTGGATACCCAAGAGAGAAATGAGAAATCTCCCACCATCGGGTGGAACTACTGAAAGAGGCAAACACATAATTTGGACTCCTTGGCAACATGGCTAGAATTGAAAAGCTTAGAATGTTGACTGGTGAAGAAATGAGAGATGAAAATAGTTGAGACCACTTTTTTTCTCGCAACAAATGTTTTGAAATCATCGGAAACAAATATAAAATATGAGTCATGGCACGAACAAGATTAATGAAAACATATAACTTTTGAGGTGTGAAACTGAGTCAAAGGAGGAAATGAGATGGATGGTGAAGGTGTGAGTGTCGCCCTAAAATGAAAGGATTTCACCATGAGGAGAAACGAGAGAAATGAAACAATTGGCAGGCGACACAATGGTGACGCACTGCGCGAAATGTTTTGCGGCAAAACCAGCATTGCAAAAATAGTTGAGTCATCAGATCGATAACTGATGGAATACCAACGGCTCCCAAAGGAGCGCGCAGAGAAATGAAATACCCTGTTTCTCTGAACTCTGCCACTGGAAATTGGCTCCGCCCCATTTTATGGGAGCCGATTTGAGAAGGGAGTATAATTGGTCAACAAGAATATTTGAAAAATTTTGAAGAAAGTCTTTCTGAAGAAGGTTTGTGACGCAATGGCACTCTCGCAATTTCCCTACCACCAGGTGCAGAAAAATGAATTGGATACATTTTTTCGAAAAATAATGTGATAAATGCAAATGTAGAAAGAAAGAAAAAACTAAAATGGAATGTAGGAGAGTCATGTGAACGGCCCAATAAAATGGAATAGGCCGCCCTATGGTCGGGGGAATAAAAATTATTATTCATAAGGAATAATGCCGCAGCGATTTGTTTGGCTTGATATTTGAATGAGTGGAGACAGAGGTAGAGAGGATTAGGGAGACAGGTAATTAGAGTATAAAGAAAAGTAGGATAGGATTATCAGCATATGGGGTGGCACTGGTAGATATTGAAATATGATATGAAACAAAAAATGGATGGTACTGTGAGCCGCAGCGCGACACGCCTCGCAACAAAAGGATTTCTAGAAAAGTTTCGGAAAGCCTTTGTCATCACGAGCTATGTTTTCGCTGCGATTGGTGCGTTGGAGGGGAGGGAGTTGACACAGGCACTCATTTTTTGGGAAGGGGGTAAGACAAATGAAGAGTGGAGATGTATAAGGCAGAAAAGACATTCATCCATATCGTCGTGTGTGTCCATATGCCCCAAAGTGCACATTACTGTGGGAACATACGACTGGTTACGCACAAAGAATATTCCGACAGCGGTTTGGTTTGAATTTGAATGAGAGAACAAGGATTGGCAGAGGTTAATAGAGAATACGTAGTGTTTATCATGTATATCAAATACTATCCCATAATGTGGCGATGACGAAATATTGAGAAAGAAGGCAACAATGTATGATGAATGGAATTATAAAGATGAATGGACATATAGAATATTCAAAGTTTGGAACAATATCAAAAAAGGGGTAGAGAGGTTGATAAAGAGGTGGGTTTCAAGGGTCGCCAAAATTAGGGGGATTATCGCCACCGAAGAGGGAATAGAGAAAATATTTGAGACAATAGTGACGAAATATGAGATATGTGTATCAGACGCGTTGAAACCAACATGAGTCATCAAATCGATAGGAAAAAAACTTTCCGCTGCCTTTTTCTATGAGAAAAATATGATAACCAATACGATCATATAGAAATGATATTATAGAGTTTTATCTAAAGGCTTCAACAACTAAACGACAGCAAATCAATAGATATTCAACTCTTTTTTGGTACGATATATTTTCCAGAAGTCCCTCTCAATGAATCGGTGGTGCTGAAATCATTTTTAATCGTTGTCTGTGAAAACAATTGTAAAATGTTTTTATTATCTATCAATACACTATATCAAGTTATGAATAGTTACAACTTTGAGCTCGTGATCTCTGACAGTGTAAATTGTGCTAGTTTACCCTTCAATTGTTGCAACTTTCCAAAGTTTGGTACTCCCCTGTTGTTCTGAACGGTTACATGACACTTGGTTCATATCAACTAATCTTACCGTCTTGTCCATTGCTCCAAAATCATACAACGCAGCAAATGCATTCTTGATAGGTTCAGTCGACAAAAATGATAGCCTCACTTGGGAGTGTTGGTTTTGGTAGGTTTCACTTATGAACTACAAATTAAACAATGTGTGGTGAACACTATTGAGCTCACCTTTTGAACATTTGGAATCAAGTCATTCAAGTTGCTGATAATAGGTCTTGAAGCATCAAAATAGTTGAAAACACACTCAAATTGATAGAAATATGGCTGAAAATGCAGATAAACGAATCAGAAGAAGCTGTTGATCTACCAAAATCAATTTCTTTAGAGTGGTACTTGCAAATGTGTCCAAAATTGAAAGTTGTTTGTTTGCTGACTCAATAACTCCACACTTCTCAAGTTTTTCGACAATTTTTCTAAAATGCACATCTGGCTTCAATGCTGTTGTCACAAACTCGCGTTTCATCAGTTCATGAATCCAGCTGCAAGTTTTATCATTCCATATCAGTACACTCTCCTATGCTAACCTGAATTCTCTCTGAGCACTCTCCAAATCAGTCGTTCTCATATTTGATATGATTGTACATAATATAGCCTCACTATCAATGGCATGGACAATCTTAAAGTATTGCGAAATAGTGAAAAACATGGATATATTTAACTTACCGCATTTGAATAAGTTGTCAAAATCAAACGACTAACAGATCTTTCCATAACTGTTTGCTCAACAATACTCACACCTTGAACAACTGGGAAGTTGACAAGCTGGAGCTTGAAATCGGTCGAATCAATGTTCAAGCCAACAAATAGATCCTTATGGATGTTGAGGTAGTACCTAAAGACAAATTGTTGGATCTTCAAAACATGTTGTCTTACATCATATCATCATCCAAGCTCTCTCTAATGTTCACAACAATTTCCAATCTTGTAAGAAGCTTCAACAAGTTATCAACCTCTGTATGAAGTTGGTAGAATGAGAAAACTGTTTCATCGTCAATATCAAGGATCTGATAGTATATATTGGCAAGATTTTAGTTTTTTTCACTTACTTGTAGCATTGCCATGCATGTAACATTCCACACAGTTATCACTGCATTCTTATTATGCACATCGACCACATGATGAGCAAAGTTTTTGATAGCACCTTTGGTTCGTGGATCCAACACAAATTGAGAGTCTGGTTGGCAGACAAATGTGTTACGATGAAGTGTTGTTCCAAAGTAATCTCTTACAGATATCGGATCTCCGAATGTTAGGAAACAGTTTCCATTCTTGGTTTGTAACAATTCCCTAGCTTTCAACAATGCTCCAGTAGATTCCTTAGGTTTAGGAAAACCGAGAAGCTCATAAGCGTATAGCTTCTCTTCTAGCACTTTGTCGTAGTTGATAGACACTGGGACAATTACAATGTCGAACACCGATCCTCTGAGGTATGGTTCCAACACTATTTGTAGAAGACCATACTTGGGATGAAGACTTTTGCCAACTCGACTTCTAGTGCCTTCGACAAAGAACTCGACGGTTCGGTCGTTGTTTACCACATGGGTTTGCACATATTCGGAGAATACAGCCCAGTACAAGTTATCCTAAATACTTCTTCTTTTTTCTAAAAAAAAAGCTTGAAACTAACATTTCCGAAGCTTCGTCTCATAAAGAATGCACCGGATCTACGCAATACCTCTCCCATGAACTTCATGCTCATAAAATCCATGCCCGCTGCAATTGCAGGGAGTTGAATATCCTGAAAACCATATCAATGTGAAAATTCATGATAAAAAGTGCTTACATATTGGAAACATATCAATGAAAGCAATATGAAATCAAAGTATGCTTTATGAGATGGCATGAATACCACACAATCCTTCTTGCTTCTTTCCTTGATTTCCAGCAGTTTTTTCTCGTTTACGTATATTCCATCGTATAGTTTCTATAATTTCAGATATTTGCAGCCATATGGGATGAAACGTACCTCCATAGCACTGCAGACAAAGTACCCGAACGATCTGACATTAGTGAGCCCGAATTTGTGAGCCATTTCTTTCAAAATATCAGCTGCCTCCTTTCTAACCACGTCTCTTTCACAACCACGACGGATGGTCTCTTCGGTGATAACATTCTGGAAAAAAACTGACTTCTTATGACACTTTGAATCCAGATACCTTGACTCTTGATGATTCCAGCACAGACTTTTCAATTTCCGCCAGCGACCTAGATTTTGGTGAGCTGCCAACTTTCCCACCAACTGGGAAGTGTTTCGACTTTGTCACAAACTTAAACGGTCCTCCAGCATCTTGCAGCGATTTCAGAAAGTTTTGATACTCCGGAAAGTTGATTTGACGACCGGTGGTGAAGTCGGACATTTTTGGAAGAAAAGGGGTCAAAACTAGGCAAGTTTGAGGGTGGAATGAATGCAAATGGCAACTACACTGATAACTGATAAGAGTTGTAATCACACCATACTCATAAACGATTGACCATGAATTCTGTGAGTTTTTTTTTCGTTTCGCATACTATGATCGCTATAAAACAGGTGTCAATTTATCGGAATAATTGTTCAAAACTTTAACAGTATGAAAAAGGTAGATTTTTTAGCTTCAAACTTATCAGAAGCATACTATGATCCACTCCAAAGTACGCCTCCAAGTTCTTTAACCTATGTTATCACTTTTCTCCTCTGCTGGCAAAGGGTCAAGGAATTAACGTCGACTTACAAATTCAAGTGTAGTTGTGTGGTTCCGTGCAGAAAAGTTCCGGCCAGCGGTGCAATTATTATTGAGTTATTTATTGATAAAATATATATAAATATAATTGACACACGCAGGTAAAAAAAATAGGAAAAAAGGATGAAATGTGAGATGACAGGAGCGCAGGAAAAACTAATGACAGGAAAGCACAAGACTAAATATTGTTGAATGTTTTGGCTAGATTTTCACGGGGAAAAACACAGATGAGAGTTGGTTTGTGACACAATAGGCGACTAATATAGGATAACTTATGTTAATAATTATATGTATGTATAATATATATGTAGATAAATCATGTGCATGCATCAGGATGAAGAGTATATGTTGAAGGTTGATATGAGATTTTCTGCAAAAAGTCACATTAGATTTTAAATACAATGAATTTTCCTACCTTGATTAAAAATAATGTGGCCGACGTCCTTGATAACCACCACGATTGTTATGTTGCCCACCTTGATGATTGTTATGATTATGCGGTGGTGGTGGTGGATGTGGTGGTAGTGGTTGGCCAGGTTGTGGGAATCCATAATAATTATAATACTGCTCATAGTATGCTTGATAATTTTGAGCGTTCCAATACCCATTCTGATCCGGCCATCCATATCCTTGATATCCATTCCATTGTGGCCAACCGTGTGGCGGTGGCGGAGGTGGTGGAGGCGGTGGCGGCGGCGGTGGTGGAACGCCTGACGCCATGGATGGTGGTGGCACGGCAATTGGGGCAGAATGAGTTGGTGGTGGTGGCGGAGGTGGTGGAGGTGGTAGACGATGACTTGGTTGTTGTGGTGGTTGAACGGCGGTGACTCTTGATGGTTGGCTTGTTGCTGGTCGAGATGACTGGTATCTTGGATTCGACGGTTGTGAAGATGATGATGGTTGGCTCGAAGCTTGAGTTGGTGGCCGAGTAGTGGATGGTGTTCTTTGGGGCTGTCTTGGTGGTGGTGGCGGCGGTGGAGGTGGAGGTGGTTGCAACACAAACGGCTTGTTTGCCGGCTTTTGGGTGCTATCGGACCCAGATCCGCTTGCCTGACCAGTAGTAGATGCCGAACTTGTTGGTCTTGGATGTTGGAAACTTGGTCTACTAGAGGTTGATGGTCCTCCAACACTAGAGCTTCTGTATCCATTACTGCTTGAACTTCCGTTTTGTGGTTGGCTTGATTCCGCAGGCTTTGGCTTCAAGAAACTTCTCATATTAAACGGATCATTTGGCCTAGGTCTAGGTTCGACCTTCTTGGGTTGCAATGTGAAGTCAGGTTTTTTGAATGGATCTGTAGCTGGGAACTTTCTGATTGTTTTGACTGGTGCCACGGGTTTCTTCTCAGATTTCTTGTCCGGTTTTTTCTCACTCTTCTTTTCAGTTTTCTTCTTACTTGCTTTGGCAGCTTCCCTTGCGGCATTGGCATCGGCGAGGAACTTTGGCAAAACGCAACCAGAATTCTTCTTTTCATGTTTTTTCTTCAAGTCATGCTTCATCTTTTTCCTGGCCCTTCTCTCCTCTTCTTCTTCCTCCAACTTGCGTTTCAAAGCCTTTTTAAGAGCTCTCTTCTCCTCTTTCCTAGCTGCCTTTCTTTGCAATTCCAGCTCTTCAGCTTCTTTACGCTCCCTCTCTTTTTGCTCCTCTTCCAGCTTCTTCTCAGCGTAATACTTCTGGACCAGGATATCATTTTGCCTGACTTCTTCCATCAATCTATCCAAATATGCATCACTTTCTTCAACTTCTGCTCTACGATCACTCATCATTTTTGCAACTTCGGTTTGGAAGTCGTGTGTTTCTTCACGATGGTATTCATACATATCACATCCTTCTTTGTACAGATATGAATCATATCTTGGATCGGGCTTCATGTTTCGAATGTGATCCTTAGGATGACCAAAATTGTCGAAAACCTTTGGTTTGTATGGACGTGCACCTCGAGCAAGTGCAGCTTTGTAGTCGGCAATGAGGTTGGCATTGAAAACATCAGCAGGCACTTTACGTCGATATGGAGTATCTCGGATCACTGAAAATTGAATATTAATCAACTGTAGTGTTAAATTGTACGAATTCAAAGGCTCGTTGCTAAATGGACTTCACAAAATTTTCCTAGAGTTTGTTAAAACTCAAGTATTGAAAAGTATTTCACGCATTTTTCAAAAAAATTTTGCAGGTTTAGTGTTGAATCGAAATGATACAAGAGGTAGTAATTTTATCAAACCAAAAGCTTTATTTAAAGTATTTTGTCATTTCAGAACATGTTTCCTCATCGAAATTGGATGACTTCAGAGCATTTTCAAACTTTTTTACCATCTTTCAAAATTTTACACAAATACTTATGTTTTTTTTGAATATTGAACGCACTATTTTTAAATTATATTCTTTTCTTCAAAGTTTGAGAAAATGGAACCAGAATCTGTGCTCGATAGCTTTCAAGCCAGCTATTTTCAGTTTTCTTTTTGGTTCTATTATCTTTATAACAAACTTTTTTAAAATTCAATTGAGTTTTTTGTTTTTGAATACTTTCCTCACAAGTTCCCACATGGTCTCATATAAAAATTACTTTCCACATGAAAAATAATATTTTTTTGTGATTGTTTCAAAACGGATTATGACTACTCTTTTGAAGAGATTATCGCCATTATTTTCTAGCTATAAAACATATTTCACAGATTATAAATTTTGTTTCACATCGGAGCTTACTATGACGTGAGACAGATTGAGATTTTTCAGCTATTTCGCATGTCATCAGAAATTGGGTTGTATTTCAATTTCCGGGCCGTGTTTCAACACAAAAGGGCCGATGCATGAAACTTTCACAAACATGAGGATTGCTAATTAGTTTCATTCAAGTAATGAGCAACTTTTTTGAAGTGACTCAGTGTTTTTATTATGAAAATGATCGAATTTGTATTATTATGATTTGAGGCAAAATTTGTAGTCACATATCGTGGGCAACAACGAAAACAATGACGTGTCACTGAGAAGAAGACAATTTTAGTCGTATTAATAGAAAATTTCTGAATCACTGAACTATTGCGTGATTATCTAGATAAGCATGAGACAATTTCAGACATTTCTGATATTTTGAAGTCAGGATTTCATATTAAAATACCCAAAAACTCACTTCTTTGCCCTGGCTCAAGCCCATTGATCAGCCTTGCTCCTGGAGATGGTGCATTCAAATCCGCCGTCGTCAAACCACGATACCTCGGTGCATCCGGATCACTCACTGGCCGTCCTTCGATGGGTGGCGGTGTTCCAGGTGGTGTATATGACACTGTATAGAGTGGCGCCTCACCACGTCGTCTGACTGGATCAGTATTTGGATAGTAGCCAGCATAGTTTCTTCTTGTCAGAGGTTTCACTGCTGGTTGAGGTTGAGTCATTGGCCTGGCTCGGTATTTTTGCGACGATACCGACGATGATGGTCTAGCTGGTGTCCGGTCAACTGGCCGAGCGTCAACTGGATGCGGAGCGAGAAAACTGCTTGAAGGTGCATTCTCATTTGAAGTTGAAGTAGTGGCAACATCTACAGTTGAACTTGATGAAACTTCCGCAGATTGTGGCTCGTTTTCTGCTGAACCCAAGTCTGTCATTCCTTGACATAGTCTATCAACTTCTGTGGGTCTCTCGCTACTTGATGCTTCGTTGTGAGTCGAACTAGAACTTCCGCCAGAAGTTGATGCTGCTCGTGGTGCAGAAGATTGTTCCGGTGTTCTATGACTTGAGCTTCCACCTGATGTTGACGCTTGATTGTAGGCTTGCCTTGCTTGAGCCACTTGTTCCGGCGTCCAGTGCATTGGTATTCGCAGTCCACTACTCGTCGATGGTTCCGAGTCCGCGCCAGGTTGTTCCGCCAAAGAAGTCGCGATCGCAATTTGTGTGTCGATTTCCAGCGCTTCATCAATTATCTTTTCTTCTAGTTCCGCGGATTCTAACAATGCAGCCGCCTCAGCTAACTCCGCTTCTTTAGCAATCTTCTCCACTTCCTCTCTTTCTAGTCTAAGCTTCCGTAGCTCCGCTTCTTTCACATTATGGTAGTACAATTTCCAATAAATCTCATACGGTGTTTCTGGAGGTGGTGTACCTGGTGGTGTCCTCGGTCCTATCCACCCTTCGTCATCCGAATCGATTTCTTTTGTCACAGCTGTTGGTTGCGTGGCCGCCTCGCTCTCCTCCATATTTTCTTGCGCAGCTGTGATTTCACCTGCGTTTTGGGTGCTGGACGATTGTTCTACAGTATCGTCAGCCTAAAAATAAACATTTCCTAACGGTTTTAAGCCTAAAAAGTACCTTTTGCTTGTCTGCATCGTCTTGCGTCACGTCCGGATCAGATGATTTACTTTCCAAGTTCATATCCATCGGCTCCTGATTGTCACCACCTTGGTCCATTTTTGTGAGCAATTGTTTCGTCAATTCCAGTAACTACCACCACGTTAGTTTTGTATTGCCGAATGTGAGCCTGTAAAAAATATTATTGGTATTTAAAATCCTAAAAAACAAAATAACGGTGTTGAGAACAAAAGAGACAAATGGCAGTATGTAATAAGCGTGTTATAAACCTACGACTAATGCATTTTCCGCTTTTTTATCGACGAAAAAGGGCAAAAAAGAAGAGGTTGTGTTTCTTAATAAAAGCGAAAAAATGTGTGTGTTGGTAGGGTGAATGTCGAATGAGGCGAGGAGGGCAAACGCAAACGCTAGGCAGTCGGCCGGAGCGCACAGCGTTGCAAGAGACACGAGACGACGAGACACCAACTCAACACGCTCATTCTCTAGCCCCCCCCCCCCCCCCACCAGCAATAGATCGGTGTTGCGTATGGTGCAATCAATAATTAACGAAGACCATTAGGCACGACCCCCCGAGTGTGTCCACCAGCTGTAGGATATCGGTGTGGACCCTACTGTGTATAACATTTAGCAAGATCGATGACTAACACATTGAGATCGACGTTCGTTCTCTTATACGACCTAATGACCCCAACTAATAACAACCGTATTACAGATGCCAGCGACGGAGAAAAATGGAAATGGTGAAAAACCAGGAGTATCAACAAAACGTGAAAGTAGGAAACAGAGGGATTTAAGATTTTATATGCAAAATTTCAACGATGAAGTGACGGAAAACCTAGCTTGCAACCGATATAGTATAAAGTGAGTCGTGTCATATATAGGCAGAAGCATGGAATGATATATTGTAGAAACAAAGCTGATCTGCCAGAGAACGGCGAGTGTGCGCCGTCAACATCGCGAGAGAGGCAGCGAGAGGAGCGGTCGTTTAATGTGACTAGAAGAATCGGCGAGAAAGATACAAAGCTGGAACGATTGAAACAAAGCTACCCGCATATTGGAATTGAGAGAGTGAGATTATTTGAAAGGCATGCCGATAGGCGAATGTATACATTTCAGCTGCTTGTTATGCTAGACCACTATAACAACGATGTGAACAAGGTGGCGGAAATGTGCAAGAATTTGGAGCCACCGGTTGTCATGACGAAAATTGTCGAGAAGAGTTTTCTCAACAGTTGTGTATCACAAAGTGAGATACCGGGGAACTCGATAAGACACAAGAACCCGGCGGTCCGACAATTCTTTCAAATGCCGTTGTTCGGAGAAGCAGTATCTTCGCAGGATTTGGTAAAGGCGTACCATGATCATAAGCCGAAGATAGAGTTGGATGATAAAAAACCGGATGCCTCGAAAAATAAAAGACACAATAAGTCGGATATAGACGAGTTGGGAGACTCGGATCCAGAGCCGATGTATGTAATGTACGTAATTTCATTAGCAAATTATATATCCAACCGCTATTATTTTTAGATCATCTACTACTATTAGTCCAACTGGGAAATACAAGATTCGAGGGTAAGAAAACTACACAATAACAAAAATAATGAAGAACATTTTCAGCACCGAATACACTCAGGACCTAAAAAATCACTTATGAAACATTTCTTGGCATCAACACACATCTCACGGCATAATATAATTTCCGTATCTCACAAAACTGATCTGTTCAACACTTGCATAATCTGAGCAATAAATACATATCTCTGTCCTGTGTGTCTCTCTCGCAACAGCCCTCAACGTTCATAACCGTCCGCATATATATTTCTTCACCCACAGAGGCCCCCTTCTTCCTCCCCTCATGGCTATCCAGTGTGTCGATTCACTGTCCTTTTCGCGGGCCCATTGACAAATCATTGATTTCGGTAGGGCGCGTTTGCTTGCTCGCCTGTACGCACGATTTCCTATTTATTCGACGCAAGCCTCATTGCTCGATCTTTCAGGCTAAAATGGCGTTTCAACTTCAAAGAACTTATGGGTTAAATTCTGATTATTGGTATCAATCTGAGGTATGATTTTTTTCCAAAAAAAGACAAAATATTGGTTTACAGGCACAATTATCGCTTCCATCCGCCAATTTGTTCATGAAAATGGACCCAGATAGTCAAACACAGGAGTTTCTTGATCAATCGGCCACAATTTCCAACAACTATTTTTGGCAGGTATATTTTACTTCAAAAATTAGATTTTAAACCTAAACAGAACGATTTTTAGACGATTCGAAACCTTGGTGTAATGATTCTATCGACATTCTACTCAAAAACTGACATCAATGGATTGACTGGATTTGGAAACATGTTTTTGTTCAGTGATCAACAAATTGGAAAGTTGTTGAATATTGATGCAGCCAATTGGAATTCACAGAACAAAACGGTAGATAGATTTTTCATAGAATAGCTCATGAAATATTAAATTTTAGGTTCTCGATCTTGGTGCTGGAAACGGAGACATCACCCAAAGACTGACCACATTCTACAGCAATGTTTATGCAACTGAGCTATCACCGGTAAGTTTAAGACAATTTTTCAATATTGAAATTTGTATATTTGCAGAGAATGAGAAGCAGATTAAGCTCCAAGGGATTCAAACTACTCGATGCTCTTGAATGGTCACAAACTGATATCAAATTTGATCTCATCACTGCTTTCAATCTTCTTGATAGGTAAGAAATTTAATATTTGAAAAGAAATATAAAAAAAAAGAAATGGAATTTCGAGAAAAAATTAATGATGTGAAGTGGAGATACCTATCAATGACACTTTCAAGACCAAAATAAAAACTTTTTGACTGATTCTTTGTCTCATGACTAGAATAATGTGAGAAAATGGAAGTAAGGTACACAACTTTGAGGAAAAAAATCAAAGTCAAGCTTTGCTGAGGTTTACCTTGTTCCAAAGACAGACATAAGTTATGAGAGTATATCACAACCATAAAGAGTACCGTAAAATTTGGAAAATACTCTGAATATACTATAAAATACTAAAAAAAAACTGTGTCGATTGCCGAATCTTTAAATAAATTGTATTATAACCTTAGATGGAACGAATCAAGTGAATCATGATGATGAAATATCTCAAATTGAAAATTTCACAAAGAAAATCATTCATATTTGCAGACACTACTCGCCACAAAAAATGTTGGCCGATCTCTGGAAAGTTGCATCCAAATCGAACTGCAATGTGATTATATCTCTCGTTCTTCCAGTCAATCATTATGTTGAGTATAATCCAAATGGGACTAGCACTCGACCAGGTATGTATCAATATTTTTTGTATATACAAAGTACTTTTAATTATTGCAGAACAATTCTTGAAAGTATCTGGAAGAACATTCGCCGAGCATGCAAACTCTCTCATTGCTAATGAGTTCCAACCAGCGAACTTTGAAGTTTTAAAATGGACACGACTTCCATATCTTTGTGAAGGTGATATGGCTCATGTAAGTGCTCAGTTTTCTATCTTAGGTTCAACTTTTTCCGTTCCAGGCTGCATACTACTTACCAGATGCCATGTTCCTTTTGAAACCCTTGCCAAAACCACAACAAGACTCCGCACCTGAGCCATCCCACACCACCACAACAGTTCATAATGAATTGTAATGTGTTGCTCAAAAAATATCATATTCTTGTTGAATCACTCTTTTTGTTATGCTTTTATATATATATATATATATATCGTCAAAATAAAAATATCATCCATGAAAATAATTAGAAAAGACGTGAACGTGAAGAGTTTCGACTATTTGCCTTAGCTTGCGACAATCTTGATTCCGAAGACTCGTCGCGTTTTCGACTACGTGATGCTGGGCTTTTGCTTGGTGCTCTGTAATCAAAAATCATAATTGTCATGAAAAATAACATGTGATATGCTGGTAACTTACAATTTGAACAGAATAATTTATAGGTAGGATAAGGATAGGTGAGGGATAAAACGTATAATTGTGAAATAACTGAATAAACAAAATATATCAATCAAGCTGGAATTCAAATGGCATCCGTGTTTCTTTTTGGTATTGGGAGTCTGTAATAAGCGGGAGATAAGCAAACTCAAAATAACACAAGAAGCATTTCGCAATAATTTTTCTTACGGTGTTTGGAGACGGTGTGGTCCTGGACTTTTGGTTGCGGAGGCGGTGCTCCTTTTTCCAGGAGTTGCTGGTGGTAGATTATTACGGGCTCCAGCAGATTGTGAACTGTTTCTGGACCCGCTATGTGCAGTGCCGACAATTGATCGGTTAGTTCCAGTAGACCTACACACAATTTTTGCTCATTTTTGATATTTCTTCAAACTTACTTCCTTCTGCTATTCAAGTCATGTGCTGATTCATTCCGCCCACGTGACAAGCTTCCATCCCTTCCTCTTGTCACAGGTGCTCGCTCAGCTGATCCACTTCGACTGGCAGTAGAAGCGCTTCGGTTCTCGCCACGACTTGGCAATGGTTTTATCCCAATTGGACTTGGTAGTTTCGCACCAAGCGGTTTTATCCCGCTACCTCCTCGTTTTCGAGAAGTTTGTTCCCTGAAATACTAATTAGTACCCTTCATAAAAGTGCATTATCCACCTGCAGAAGGGAATATGTCTCTCAGCTGCATGAGCGCTGAAGTTTCTGCCACAATACTCGCATTGCACATAATCTGAACATAAAACTTCAGGTTAATGAGAAAAATTGAAAAATATACCGCTGGGAACCGCAGTTCTTGGTGGTGGTGGTAACGGTGCACCAGTCTTCAACGCATAATCGACACGTTTCGATGATGAGACGGCATCGATGAAGTTCCCATGACGCTCACGCCAGTTGGTTTGTGGGCGAGGGAACACGCCACCGTTCTGAAATTTGGCTGAAAATGTGAAAAACATCTGGAAAAACCTTGTTTTTCTCCTGCTGCGCTTTCTTAACATCTGCATACGTGACATCACTACCACTTGCCCTCTGTTTTCCCGAATCGAACGGTTTGCGGTGAAGTTGTGAAAGTTTGCGACACGCGCTCTCGTG
Organism: Caenorhabditis uteleia; assembly: GCA_963573275.1. NCBI lineage: Eukaryota > Metazoa > Nematoda > Chromadorea > Rhabditida > Rhabditidae > Caenorhabditis > Caenorhabditis uteleia. Next base: position 19,067,537 of record OY752138.1, read on the forward strand.
CTTTTGCTGTGAAAAAATAGGATTATTATTGCCGAAATTTGGTGATCAATTACCAAACTAGACTTGATGAAACGACGCTGACAATTTGAGCATGGGAACACCGGCTCATTCGATTCTTCTGAATAATCATCATTTCCAATCAAAGAACATGTTTTCTTATCCCCCAAAATATTCCCAAAAATATCTTTCGTAACATAAGTTGTTGACAGCTTTTGTCTAAGATTTCATTGATTACCGGCTAAGCTTCTCTCAAAACTACTATAACTGTTTTGAGCTGAAATTTCATGACACAAAGTTTTCAAGAAAGAAGAACAGAGATCTGACAAAAAATTGAAGTTATGAGAAAAAAATGTATCCACTTTTATAGCTTTGGATACGACTTACCCATATTTGTATCAGGTGAATATGGCAACAAAAGTGTTGGTTGTTTGAATCGAAGGATATTAAAATAGAAGAGTGGGACGGGTGGGCCGCTCCAAAAAGAAAAGGAGAAGTGAGGAGAAGTACGTAACAGGCTTCTTGTTTCTAAGCACAATGCATAGTGGTTGCTATGCAGCCAGGCCACTCCACACATGCTTCACGACCCGTTAGTCTTCGAGTTTCCGACGACGATGGAGAGTATAGCCATACAAAACATTAGAGGCGCAATTTTCACATCCTATTCTCCCCCCTCCAAACTACTTTCGAACGTAGCTATGGTGAATGGGTCCGAAGTTTTTTTTTGGGGGAACAAAGGGGTTGGAACATGTGAATATTTTTCTGAAAAAAGTTGCTAGAAAAGGGAAAAGGATGAGTCAAGATAATCTGGTACTTAATCCAGGGAAAAAATCCAAGGAGAAGTTTTTTTATATTACTTCAAATATTTATTTTATGCAACTCAATAACTGGAAAAATTTTTCTCATATATCCTAGGAATTCATAACGCTTCAAAAGTTTTTGGTCGAACCACGATATAAGTTAATTGTCGTCTCCAACAAATTGCATTCCTCTATTATTAATTTCTCCTTGTCTCCATATTTAATTCGATACACACATACTAGGGTAGAGAAAAAGTTGTTTCTCTTCATTCAAAGTAAACATTTTTTTCAAAACCTCCCCTTCATAAAATTTTCATTGAGTCCCCAGCTAGAGGTAAGTGGAAATATGGTGCCAACACCAAGTTGAAATCTGCTTGGCTCGTCATCCGATTTTTCGACGCATTTAACCAGAAGAAAAAATGTGTGTGAGGAAAACAAATTTTTTTGGTGGCTTCCACAAAGTGTTATTTTTCTTTGAGAGCTCACTTTCAGCTTTCTTCCATTTTCAAATCCGGATCATCATAAAACAACCTTGTCATTCATTTTCCATTCCTTTTTTTTGATTCACTCAACCGAGTAGGATAAAGAACCGAGATGATTAGATGAAAAAAAAAGAAGCAGTGAATAGTGCGTTATGTTTTGTTATTTCTTGTGCTGCTGTCTGCTTGCTGTGAATTCCGGTTCTGGAGTGTAGTTAGTTAGCAGTAAAGAATCTCCCCCTCCAACTCCTCTTCTTCTTTTTTCTCAACATCAAAATGATGAGTTTAGGCGAATGGTGCCTCAATTTTTTATATGAAACTTTTTCATGTTCTCTTCTATCATTAGTTTCCCATGTTCCCAAATATTTTCAGAATCTAGAAAAAGTGCCCGACATGTATAGTTGAAACATGTGTCACCGACATCTATGAATCCATATTTTGTATTCAGCATTTTACTGCTGCTCGCACGTGAGTTTTAATTTTAATTGTAATGAATACTAAATTCAATTGGATATCGAACCAACTTTTTTCTATTTCCGCTCAATTAATTATGTCACACTATTGCACTTCAATATGTATGGCAAGGTTTCGAAGCTCGATTAAGGAAATCACAGGTTGGAGATGGAGGTAAACCTATATACTGGAATTTCTTAGGTTCCCATGAGAACTCTGCAATTTTTGCTCCATTTCATAGAATTATACTAACAACGGATGACAATAAAATAGCGTATAGACAGATTAAGAAGCTATGCTCGTAAGTTTCTATCAATTTTTTTGATAGTCTGAAAATTATGACATTCAGAAGTGTAAATGGCTGGGAAACCTGCACTCGATCCTGCTCTCGAGATCGAGCTAGGTCGATACTTTTATCTTCTATGAATCAATGGAAGAAGTTTTGCACATTGATGAGGAAACCAACACGAGGTTTTTTCGAATGATAATATTGAAATATTGATGATTTCTTCCAGCATCCAATGAATATTTGAATTGTGAGAGAGATTTTCAAAAAAGTGTCACCCAAAATTGTGATACCAGCATGCCTCATACATATTCTGTGACAACTTTCTGCAAGTTAGTTTTACTCATCAAGTGACTTTTCCAAGCATTACGGTTTCAGATATATAATAAAATACAAAGAATGTGCCGACCGATATGTGCATCGCTGCTCCGATGAGGCGTTTCAAATCAAAACATCTATTGATAATGCGGTTGAGCAAAGTTTCAACAAACTTATGGAAAGTTCGTCAAATCAAATCAAGTTATCTCAGAAGTATACCAATAATTTGATATAGGATAGGCTAAAGTTCAATTTCAGATGCATGCCAGGACACCAACGACGTCACCATGTAAAGCAAACAAGAGATGAAGTGGAGACTATATCAACTACGAAATATGAGCCTTCCACTCAAGCTTCAATTATGAAGTACGTGCCGGTTGAAAATGAGACCACCACCGAGCAAGTGTACATAGCTGAAAGTTATTATCAAAACGAAGTTAAAGTCAGTGATAAAACTCTCCTAACCTCAAACTCATATCCATCATTTTCTTATGTTTTTGTTATTTCACTAGTTATTTATTTTAGCTTATATAACAATAACAAATGAATTTTTAATAACTTTTCCACAGCTTGAACTTCTTTATTTACAAGTTTTGGTTTTGCCACACACAAAAAACACATTTTCCACTAGAAACTGGAATGTTAAAAGAAAAAAAAACAAAGTTTAAGGCAAGTTGAAACTAGAACAACATTTAAAAGACACGATTCGTATTGTTTTGCATTACCCTTTTCATAGCTAACTAAAATATAGATACAACAATAAATTAATGGTCATAAATTGGTAATGGATGGCCTTCAGTATTAAAGACCCACTTATCTAATGGTAAAATGCTCTGATCATCAGCTAATAATAGATACAAGTATTTGAGTGTTTCACCAAGGAAAAATGATTCCATCATGTCCTTATATTGCACATTTACTTTTTTGACATTACTAATAGAAGAGTAGCCACCAGTTGAGATACGAGCATACTTTTCAATCGCTTGGAATGCTGACCATCCCCATTCTTGATACTTTCTATCACCTGAAACTTCAAACTTTAAAAAAAAAATTTCCAAACAGTCGGTACCTGTGATTCTATATAGGTAAAACCACGCTTCAATCGCCTCCGGTCGCAATAAACAATGAGCATCCAGCGGTTTGATATACAAATCTTCCTTTCCACCCATCATATTGAAATGCGCAATTTCTGGGCCAAGACCAGTTGGATTGAGGTACATTGCATGGCAGGTCTCCGCGATTTTTTCAGCCATATCCAAATGCTTCTTGGGGTAACCGTTCTGACTACCAAGTGATAAGGTGCCAGCGATGAAGCATACCAAGTGGTCCTATAATTTTTCAAAATATTTTAATTATGATCAAACTGACTAACCATCTTTGGTGAATATGTCTCACCACTAAGCAGCTCACCAATAAAATACAACTTGTTCGGCTCTGAATTCCTATAAAGCAATTTCTCCATTGCATCCATCGCCTTCCCATAATCCTCTTTCAGCCATTCAACTTTCTTTCCAGTTTGAATCCATTGCTTGAACAAATACTCATAATAACTATCAGCCCTGGCTCCAAATGTAATGGTTGCCCCCTCTGAATAATCATTGTTATGTCATGCCTTGCAAATATTCAAATAACTCACTCTTAAATTGTCCAGTATTTGCATTGATGAACATGCCGCATAAGCCTTCATGATCATCACATCCAATTGCATGAACATGCTCAGAGATCTTGAATGCCTTCTCTTCAAATGTTGTGTTTTTAGAGGCTCTGGACAATGCTCGATACTCCAATTGAACCGTGGTAACTTCAGAAAGTGATGAATCCGAGCCCCATTGCGGGTTGGTAGCTGTCTTTCTCAACAGGTTAACATCACTGAACGGAATCGGAGACGTTGACTTGAAGGCACCAAGAAGCCTATCCCCCAGATCAATTGATTTATCCAAAAACATCTGCTCTCCAGTCAAATGATATGTGCTCATAAGTCCACCCAACATTCTGATAGTACACTCGAAGAAGTTCACCATCCTATCTTTATCAAATGTCAAGGTGGTGCGAATCCATTCCTTTGCTTCTTTTACTTCTGTAAATATATACTAAGAACTTTCAAACGGCAAAAAATTACCTTCATCCAATCCCATGATTATAGCTGTATCCAAGCCATCTACAATTGTCAATCCAGTGTCGAACCAGTTGGAGTAGGACTGAAAACAAGTATGGTATTTTTGTACTAAAATAAAATAGGATACCTTGCTAACAGGTTTCAACGTATCATGTCCCCATGCATACTTCTTATAACCACTCCATGCATGTTGGAATGCTTTGACCACAGCTCTCTGTCGCTCATTTGTTGGTCCAGTGAATTCAACTTTCCCGACATGGTCCGCCACCCTTTCTTCATTACTTCCCTCTCCTTTTCCATTTATAACTTCTGGCTCATTGTCAAGTTCCTTCAAATCTCCTGGTTCGATCTCCGGCAAGTTTTTCATAGGGTTGATGATTGGTATTTCTTCCACCTACAATACATAAACTTATCTAAAACAATAAAACGGGTGTTTTACCTGTACATAAGTAGAACTGTTGGATTTGGCGAATTGAAACAAAGTGAAGATGAATATTATGGGCACGAGGAGAACTATTATTTTGGTGACGGCTCCTCTGGTTTGAAACCACTGAAATATTTTATGTTTGTTAAAAAATATAAAAATATAACTTACATGTAGTGATTTTAGGTATAATCGTTTCAAAGACCGGTTGGACACTTTTTCATGCTGTGAGTACATAGGGAGGCCACTGTTTCCATTTCTTATTAGCTGCATGTTGGTTTTTTACCCTGCAATGAAAAGATAAGTATTTTTTATAGAAAAAAACATTAAAAACGCGATATTTTAGACATAAAACATGCGAAAATGTCAAAGAGTATACCCGTAAACCTACACGCGCCAGCAAACCTTTATTGACGCACTTTAGGTGCACTTGCGCATTTGTTGGTGTGCTAACGTGGCGAAAAGAGGGTAGCGCACCAAAGGAGGCCCATTGTGGAAAACCTACGCTATGTGACGTTAGGCTACGAGGAGGAAATTGGCTGAAGCGGAAAAATTGATTATTAGTCATTTCACACAATTGAAGCCAGATTTTCGTAGCCACTATAGGTCAAAGAATACGACCACAAAATTGGAAACCATTTTTCAACATCCCTGATAAGAATTATTATGCAAATAATCATACAATTTCAAAGGAGGAAGTGCACTTTATATTTTTTGTCGAATAATCCGTCCAGTGGGTGCTCATTATGTTCAGCTATTCAAATATCAAAAACCTGAGACAATAGTGAAAAATAAACAGAACAAATGAGATGACGTTTACCCCAACTAATTCATTAATTTTCTTCATGATCAAAAGATTAACAGGAGCAAATGTTTTATTCATCACTTGAAGGAAATGATGTACCACGAGAAAATACAATGTACAACACCAAATATTATGCCTTATTTTGGGATGAATCGCACGTTTTCCATGTACTTTCGATATCGTTCCGCTTGTGATGAGGTGAAGCAGCCGGAGATTGTGAACATACAATTCCGACCAAATGATCGTTTCAACTTGTCGATTCTGAATCGCTTTGGGTTATTTTGTACTAGATATTTGTGGATACTCACTCTGTCGGTAGAATCAAGTAGTTACCAGTGGGATCTTGTGACTGAAGCATTTTCGCGGTATTCTCGTTCATCAGAAGTGTCGCTTGTGAGGCAATCACCAATGTAAATAGCACAAGTATTGATACGTTGGACATCTGAAAAATTTTGGTATAATTGGAGGAAGTCTAGCCGAACAGAAGGCGGTTTTTTCAAGATGAAAAATCGTACAACAAGCCGAGAAAATTTAGAGAAGCAAAAAAATAAGAAAAATTGGTGACACAATATTTTTAACTCGCGAAAAATATTGTAATTATTATGTGCGGTATTTGTAGGTATTGCCAATATCCGACCGACTCATGAAATATTCATATCAAGTTGTCTTTGGGGTGGTGGGGTGCCTCTATTTAATTGGTATATGCTTCGCCCGAAATTGGTTTGTTGTGGAAAACAAGTGTTCCATTTATTGTACTTAAATTATTTGTGGCGATGAGGAAACGTGTGAAATTTGTTGGAATATAGAATCAAAAAATTCGGATTTAGATATATAAGCCAAGAAAAGGCGGGGCGTGGCCGCTGATTTATGACGTTTCAGGGATATGTTACCTGATAAATTCAAGATTGGGGGTTGGGGTGGTGAAACACAAGTTTTCTTCCCAATTTTCACCTGCTTTATGACAATATCCTCAAAAATTGAAAAGAGGTTTATCGGAAAAAGCTCAAAAAAATTCTTTCGAAATTGTGGGAATAACAAGAAGTGTAGTTCGAATGATAATTAGTGGAGGGAGGAGTTGGCAATTAATTTGAATCAAAATATGTTTTCCCCCTTCAATAAAAAGTCTAATTATATTTGAGGTACACAGGATGAGGAAATAGTTCTATTTTTGCCTGGCTTCGAAGCCATGTTAAACAACTTGTGTGTTTCTTGATCTGCCCTTTCTCCCGGCCCAAATATTCGGGGGGTTACCATTTCTTTGAAACAATTTCCCATTATCATTTATCATGCCACTAACATTTGATGCGTTCTTTATTGCCCTCCTCACCAGTTTATCATTTAGTTACTAGACACACATACAAGAGAAAGGTTTTTATTTGTGATAAGATGCGAACCATCTCATTCAATTTTTCTCAACCCTATTGGTGTTGCATCACTGCACAAATTTGGTGTATGTTCGAATCAGCTGGCTTTTGCAGCCGTTTCAGGATACTATTTTGGATCTTTTTCTTGTGTTGAATATACATATTTCTTGCTGACGCAATCCATCTTATGTAAACTTTGTCCAGTTTCTGCAAACACTAATGATAACAATTGTGTATTAGATAACATTATCTTATCTAGCCTACAAATCTTATATTGATAAACAATATATGTGCTCTCATTCTAGTGGGTCATTCATTCTCAATTATGGGTTCTATATCTGCGGTTCATCACTTGGAATTTGTGGTCTCCAATGCAAAACAGGTAACCTATCCCTATCAAAAGTTTTTATATAACCTTCAAACTTAAGAGTGCATATTGGTACTGTAGCAGTTTTGGTTTTCAAAAGATTGCTGCCAAAATCAATGATGATATGACAAGTTATGCATTGAAAAATGGGACGGTTAGTTTAGTCAATAATTAGAAATGAACTTTTTCTGAAAGTGTTCATAAAATGCACTTGACACTTCCACACCACGCATACATGCTCATTTGCAGGCGCGAATTATAGTCACATCATTCAATACCACTAATAAATATACGGAGCAGCTGATTAAGCATGGAGATTTCATCAAAGATGTGGCTTTCCGGGTCGACTGTTTGAGCGGGGTTTTGCAGGTATATTAATAGAATCATGATATTTGTGTACAAACGTGCCAAAATCAAAAATGAATGATCAATCGAGTTACCCATGCAACAAGAATGTAAAAGGGTGGGTTTCAGAATCTACGTGATAATGATATTCCGATAATGGAACAAACTGATTTCAACACAGATGAAGGATTAGTGAGAACCGCCCTGCTACTATTAAAGGCAATGTTATTTGATACACACTGATATCATAATTTGTGAAATTGTAGGGTAGTGATGTCACTCATACTCTCTTCGAACTCGGCAATTATTCGGGTGTTTTCCTCCCCGACTACAAACCAATTGACGATTTCCCATTGTTCGCCACACTGTGAGTGACTCTTATCTTATCAGAAGAACTTGTGTACTTTTAGTAAACCCTTGCCATGCATCCTATTGGATCATGTTGTACAAAACTATTATACTGGCGAAATGGAAGCAGCTGCCGAGTGGTATTACAAAACAATGAAATTGCAACGGTTCTGGTCGGTTGATGATAAGGTCGCCATATCGGAATTCTCCGCGTTGACTGCGTGGTTGCTGGTCAATGAAGATCATTCGGTGCAGATGACATTGGCAGAAAGTGTGGGAGGCCAAAAGGGCAAGAGTCAGATTGAGGAGTTTATTAGTTTTCATGGCGGACCAGGTGTTCAGCATTTCGCACTATTGGTTGAGGATATTATTAGCACTGTGTTGATTATGAAAAGCAGGTTTAGAGGGGTTAGAGATTAGAGCAAGTGCACAAACTATGAGTTTCAGAAGCGTTGAGTTTCTGACCATTCCAGACGAGTACTATAACATTTTGGATGAGAGATTAGCCACAAGTACATTGAATGTGAAGGAAGACCTGGCAATGGTAGACTTTGAGACTTGAAATGATAAGAATATTGTTTTGTAGATCAGAAAACTCAATATCCTCATGGACTTTGACGAGAATGGATACCTATTGCAGATATTCAGCAAACCAATGCAAGATAGGCCAACTCTTTTCATCGAAATCATTCAAAGAGCTAACTTCAAAGTATAATAGTTTCCCATAGTACAAATTTAACTTATTGAGTTTTCAGGGATTCGGAGCCGGCAACTTCAAAGCATTGTTCAACGCCGTGGAGAGGGAGCAGGAAAAACGAGGAACACTGCATTAAATACCACCCATTACCTCAATAATCTCTTATTTCATCTTTTTTTCGAATAAATTTTGAGACGTATGAATACGCCGAAAAACATGTTTGTTGCTCTGACAGGCAACTTGTGATTTTGTGATAAAACAACACGATGTAGTTTCCCCCCACCTAGTTTGGGAATATTTAAAGTTCATTGGTTTGACTATGAATGTACTTGGAGATAAATGTCACATGATTAGTCGGCTGGTGATTTTAAATCATGTTACTATGGAAATTTTGGTGCACCTCCCCTAGTAGTTAAGCTGATATGAACTTTCGAGTCTAGGTGAGTAATAATTATAATGAACTTTTTGAAAACCCCAAAATAGGGTTTCTATCTAATGAACTTTCAAAAAACAACAAAAGAGCCGTGTTGAAAAACAACCGAAAAGTTGTCAGAAAAGGTGTCGACTTCCTTAGTGCAGTTGAGCGCGAAAACACGTAGCTCACATTTAAGCTCATTCATTCCGCCACCTTTTGATCAATTAGCTCATATTCATACTCCGATGAAGTCACGCTTTATTTATCAAGTTGAGTCAGTATAGATACTCCTTTGCCGAAAATACTTCTTCTAATCCCATTGTCTCCATCCATTAATCCTTCCCAGAAACCTTTCAGCTTTTTTGACGGAGGCATGGATACGTAATAGTATGATAAATGCCACTTGAATGCTCCATATATTCTATTTTCATTTTACATTTAATCTCTTGACGAAAATCTGGGCCAGTAAATGATTTCCCACTTTTCCATATATGTATATATCCTCCATTTTCTCGCGAAGCCCTACATTTATCCATGGTTTTTCAGAAATGAACGGTGATCACGAAACGACATCCTCGCCGGCACCCCATCGTGGTTTTAATCAGAAGGCGCGTGATATATTGATAGGCAGCGACGATATGAACCTCCCACACGGCTACCTATTCCGCGGTGAGTTTTGTGTAATTAATGAATGTTATGCTAGGAATCATGCACATCTTGGGGGGAGACGAATAACAGATTTCTGGTCTAATTAGAGAGGAGAGGCGCGCGCCACCATATCATTTTCGTCTCTTCGAGTTACACCCACCCTCTCTCCCGCTTCATTTCCGTTTTCATTCAAAAAACAAGCCGAGCTCTTTTTGAGATGAAGTTTGAAAAAGTTTTTGAAAGAGATTTTAGTCGGTTATGCACACCATTTTTATCAGCTCTTTTTTTTTGGTTTCTATGATAGAAAGCTCATCATTTTCACTTTGCTAGTTCATATATATCTATATTATAGGAATGCCGAACAAGTCGACATCCGAGTTTGATCTCCGCAAGAAATTGAGCAACACGATTAAGAAAAGTGTGAATGGCTCGCCGAAGAGTGAATCATCGACTCAGTCGATTCCAGAACATCGTAAGTTGTAGCAATTTTCCGCTAGTTTTCAGCCCTTTTCAGCTATATTCGACACAATTGGCGAAGGCCCCAAAGTCAAGAAGCACCTGAAATTGTCTGAAATTGGCAAGGCACGCTCGTGCGCTGAGTTGAAGAGCGACAAGCGTCTTCTCCGCACATTCCAAGAGGATAACATCCTCAAAATGCCGAGTATCGACTCGGATATTGGAAGTGGCCCCATAACTGAAATTGATGATCTATGTCTTTCCTTCGAGGGAATTGGAAAGGTAAAAATTTCAGAAAAGCTAAGTATCCAAAACATGCAATTTCAGTCGATGATCTATTCGCAAACCAACTCCAAAGATGAAAAAGCTGCAAAAGAAACAAAGAAAAAGTAATGGCACCACTACTGTAAACAGCCTCCTCTCCTCTCCCCATTTGCAAATAATATTTGTCTGATAATTAATCTTTTTTATATATTTTTCTCGAACAATATTTGTTGTTCAATAATTCTCTATAAAAACATTCATCATAATAGTATAGTAGGAAGTAAAACTTTTTTTTTGCTGTTTTTGAACTTTTGACAAAGTTTGTTATTCAATTGGAATGAGAGATAAGACGCACGCCCAACGAAAAAAAGAAGAAGTGGAAAGTGATGTAAGTGAAAACGGCCAAGAGATCGGATGACCTCAAAAGAAGAAAAGCCTTAATCTGCGCAAGCGAAACTTTTTTATCAAGTTTTATATCCCACTGACCCATTTTTGAGGATTCTTTTATAAGTATTCCTGGATTGTTGGGTATTCTTCATTCTCATCATCATGATGAAGACAAAGGATAGGATTCATGACTTTGCGATCCTTTCGATCGGCGTCTCAATTGTCTCTATTGCAATCTCCTTGTGTGCCGTTCCACTATTATTCGCAAAATCCGATGGTGTATTGGAGGAGATTTCCTTCTTGTCCGATGGTGTTAAGGTAGAATCACTTCCCTCCAGACGTTTTTTATCAAGTTTTTCAAGGCTAAATCCGATTTAATCTGGTCTGAATTGATGGATTTGAAGCAAGCAGATGGTTCCTCAAATGTACAATTCTTCTCGAGAAAGCCAAGAAACAGTTGGATGGGTGGTGCATTCTGCAAGGGTTGCTTTATGCTTTCCTGCCCTGGTGGACCACCAGGACCACCAGGTGCACCAGGACCAGATGGGCAACCAGGAGATGCTGGAAGACAGGGACGTGCTGGAGATGATGGTTATGATATTCAACCAGAGTCCGAGCCAGAGTTGCCATGTGTCATCTGCCCAGCTGGACCACCTGGTCCACGTGGATCACAAGGAGAGCGAGGAATGACTGGAAACCCTGGAATGGCGGGCATGCAAGGACCTGGTGGAATCGAGGGTGTTGATGGTGGACCAGGTCTACCAGGACCACCAGGACCAAAGGGAGAGAAGGGACCACTTGGACCATTCGGTCCACCTGGGGATGTTGTGGTTGCCGGTGTTGGAATCAAGGGACCACCTGGTCCACCAGGACCACAAGGAATGAAGGGAGCACCTGGACCAGCTGGAAAGGGATCTAATCAACCAGGCCAACCGGGACAACCAGGAGAGGTCGGAGGAATTGGAAAGACTGGAAAGATGGGAGGATATGGAATGGAGGGACCAGCTGGACCACCAGGAGATCCAGGTATGCCAGCCTCATACTGCCCCTCGGACTGCGGTGTTCAACCAATCCTCACTGAAATGTTCCCAACACCATTCACACCAATCGCTGGATATGGAGGTAATATGCCACAACCAAGAGGAAGAAAGCCGGCACAAGCTGATGAAACGGGAAGCGCACCATCCACAGAATATGCCGAAGGAGGTGCGCAACCATTAGGTCATCATAAGAGAAAGAACCATCATCAAGCCGATCCATCAAGTCTCGACGAAAAAAGGTAAATCACCTGTCATAATATTACGCATACGTCATTTTTTCACCTTTCAGATCTGGATACCAAGATAACGCCGCAGCTGATGCCTACTCTCACCGCATGCAAGACTTCCAAGATTTTGAGAGAAAATGGCGCAAGCGACTCCTCCAACGCCGTCTCCGAATGATGCGAAAGCACTAATTTATACACATGTCCTTTGTTTTGTTGTACACCTTTGTTGCGATTGTGGGCCCTCTTCTCTCAATAAATTGTGTCTACCACGTGAAACATTGCGATGCACAACACCCTTTATCTATATCGATTGCCATCTCCCACATGGGAAGACGGGCAGCCCGGACGGGGGTGACCTATGTCTGCCACCTCCTCACACCACTACACTTTGGTGGCTTCTCTCGATTATTCGCAACATATCCCCAAAACGCCTACTTTTTCGTTGCTTGATGGTGTGAGGAGAGCGAGAGGGCCGTTGGTCAGTTGAGTAAGTTGACGCACCCCCTCTCCAGAACACCACGTGTTACTCACCAGAAAAATTGTGTTGGCGCGCGCGCTATTTCGTGTATTTCTAAGGCATTCTCATATTTTCTCCATGAGAAAATCGCAACATTTCATACCACCGGGAAAAAAATTTCTTTCTTTTGCCTCCCCGCTGCCTTCCCCTTTTTCAATGCTCACTAATCGCTCTCTGACCGTCTTGCACCGTTTTTATCACGCTCTCTCTCCACATTGTTTATTTTTTCTTCCCTTCCAACCGTTCACATCGTAAATGGAAGAAAGATGCCTTTATAAACCGCATTTCAATCTTACAACTGTCAATCATAAACATTTGCTCCACATTTTACGATGCCGCAGTTTCTTTACTATAATTCCCTCTCATTAATGTCTTGCTCTTTCTTCATTAGTTCTATACAAGCCTCATGCTTCTGAAACGCTAGATTATCCTCAAAGGATAATCCTATTTTCATATTAGTATACACTTCCTATCAATAATTCATATTTCCAGGATAGTTATCGAGTATGGACTTACTCGATAACATAATTTCCGCGTCCACCAAGACCCACGGAGCGGTGGCGCCAAAACCACCGCCCACACCAACTGGGGCGTTGGGAAGGATCCCGAAACGGAGCCAGTCCAACACTCCGAGTTCTTCGTCTTCGGCGGCGCCATCAGCGGGCGACAAGAAGTTTAGTAAGTGGAGCATTTAAAGGTTTGACATTATTATTGTTTTTCAGAGCCCGCTCCAAAGCCGAGAGATATCATCGAGGCGGTTGAGTCGCTAAGCATCTCAACCAACATGTATGAAATGGACTTGAGCGACTCACCGTCAGTGATGGAGCGCCTTTGTATGACAACGTAAGATAATATTATGCAATATAGATAATTAGCAGTTAATCTTAGAATCGCACATTCATACAAAGGCAAACAAATTGATATAAATCTCGATAAGATTGGCACTGGAGAGTAAGTTACTTCGAAAAAAAAATTGAGAAAAAATATAATTCTTCAGCTTATCAAATGTGATGAAGAGAAACAATCTGTGGACCATATTCAAGAACATCTTCGATAAACATGGACAAAGATTGTTTGAAACCACCAATCACCAAATCGCAGCCTTCGACTGTGCCTCGACAATCTATCTTCCGAATGAAAGATACAAGGGCAGAAATGGTCCAACAAAACGAGAACAAGAGGAGATAATCGAGTTCAAGGCGGAGGATTTCGATTCAAGCTCATGGAAGATCATTTGCCAATTGTTCCGTTTCCATGTCGCATTCATCGAGGTTAAGCTCAAAAGGACTGGACTGGTAAGCAGTTTTTGAGACAAGACATTTTGAAACCAACTCGTTTAGGTTTATACCAATGGACCAGAATTGTTGTCTACCAACAATCGTAGTGAATTGATGCGAGCTCTTGAAACAATCACATCCCAACAAGTCATGGGAATTGATTATTTCACATTTGGAAATGCGTCGTATCCAAGATCACAGGGACAGTTGTGCGACAAAGATCCAACGAAAGAAGTCAAGAGTGGATTCGAAAAAACTGTTCGCTTGGTTGATGGTCCAAATCAAGAGCCAACATTTGTGATGTCAATTGATAGTGAGTTTATTTTTATGTTTAGGTTAACAACCTTTGATTTCAGTCCGCCGATCTGCATTCTACGTCGAGAGTTCTGTCTTAAAGATGATCACCAATCTTCTAGATTCGAAGAAGGATTCTGGACGACGTGACGATCGGCGAGATGATCGTCGTGATGACCGACGCGGATATGATGACCGTCGTGGTTACAACGATCGTCGCGGTCAAGATGATCGCCGTGGTTATGATGATCGTCGCGGGCATGACAATCGCGATCGCGATCGTAACAACAGACCACGCGATCATGATCGTAGTGACACTTCCCGCAAAGACTACGACTCATCCAAGATTCGGGATATCGAGCAAAGACTCCTCAAAAATCCAAAGTCGCTCAAGTTCGATGATTTGACTGGTCTCGCTGTCGTTGCCACCCACATCAAGCAAGAAAAGCAGACCGCATTCTTCATAAAGCACATTGACTACAAGGTTTCAGCCAGAACGTAAGTAGTTTCATTCAATCTAATTTTATCTATCGTTTTTGCAGCAAAACGTTCCAAATGAAAACTGAAGACGGCGAAGAACGCGAGGTTTCGGTGTATGATTATTTCCTCGAGCGATATGGACTCCGTCTTGAGTTCCCTGATCTCCCACTAGCTGTTCAAAAATTGGGAAATATGTTTATCCACTATCCATTGGAAGTGTTGATTATCAAGCCGGGACAACGTGTTCAACCGAAAAATATTGGTCCAGCATTGGTATATAAAATTTTTGTGGGCTTTTAAAATGAGATTTCTTTCAGCAACAACAAATGACTGGAAACTTGACATTGAAACCGTTGGAGCATCTGAGGGAGACAGCAAAGGTTATCAAACAGGATTTGAAATTGGAAGGTAGAAACAATGTTGGACTTTCATCGTTCAAGATTTCGATGAGACAGGTAAACAAAAAAGTGTTGGTATTCCTATACAACTAATTTTCAGACACCACAAGGTTTGACTCCAATCAAACTTCATACTCGTATCATGCCACCGCCAATCATTGAAGTTGCAAGGGACAGCTTCCAGCCAAGACTTAGAAATCCAGCATTTGGCAACAAAATGCAGATGTTTATCACTCCGGCGGTTGTTGATAAGATACTTATCATTTCCATGCATAGAAATTCAAGTTCTCATATGGAAGGACCAGTCAAGTATGAATTAAAGTATTTTGGTTAATGTTAAGCCTATATTTGTAGCAAGTTCAAAACCGACTTCCATGCTCAGTGCAAGGAACGAGGAATCAACATCAAAAGTGCTCCGGCAAGCTGGGATGTTCTTCATTGCGTTGAATCGGACGCGCCACTTCTTGAAGAATATATCAAAGCTGCGAAGGGATATGTTAGCATTGCCATTTGCATCACTGAAACCGACAAGCCTGATTGCCATGGTGGGGATTTAAAAAATAATAGTAAAAAACATCAAATGTCGTTTTTTCAGATGACCTCAAGCTTTTCGAGGAAAAATATGGTGTCCAAACACTTCAATTGTCATTCTCAACCGTCTGCAAAATGACTGGAGGTGGTGGCTTCCAAACCGTCAATAACGTCTGCCGCAAGTTCAACTTGAAATGCGGAGGCTTAAACTTCAGATGGAAGTTTCCGGCAAAGTGCAATAACAAGGTCATTTGTGGTAATCCAAATGAGTAAGTCTTCAAAATCCTATTAAACAATAGCAGCTATATTTTGCAGTCTTGACAAACGACTTCTCGACAAGACAATGTTTGTTGGTTTCGAAATTTCACATGGTTCTGCAGTATGTGAATTCGATCGTCAACACAAAGTTGTCAGTGGCGATCCTTCCGTTGTTGGAGTTGCATACTCATTGAAGAACGCGAGTGAACTCGGAGGTCTTAATTATCTCCAAGAAACCAAAGGATATATGTTGACGTAAGTTTTCAAGATAGTTGTAACTCAGAATATTTGTATAACGTTCAGCCGTCTCGAGAAGCATTTTACAAAGGTTCTGAAGAACTACCACGATGCTACCAAGGCACTTCCGGAGAAAATCGTCATCTATCGTGTTGGAACTGGAGAAAGCGAGTTCGAAATCGTTATCCAGGAGTGTGAAGAGATGAGAAAGTGCATCCAGAAACCGGAGATACAAAAGATTGCTCCACGTGGATATGCCCCGAAGTTCTTGGTCATTATTGTCATGAAGAACTCTCATTACAGGTAACTTTTCAAATGAATGTATCTAGTTAAGTCATATTTGTTTCAGATTGTTTTTGGAGAACATTCCAAACAGTCACAAGGCAGCCGAGCAAAATGTGCCATCTGGTACCTTGGTTGAAAATACCATTACCAATTTTGGTCGTGAAGAGTTCATTATGGTCTCGCAAACCGCCATGATTGTAAGTTTCAACTTAAAAACTTCAAAGACCTGTAAACTTCAGGGAACCGTCCGCCCGACAAGATACACTGTTGTCACCAATGACATGGGATGGTCGAAGAACGAGATCAGTCATCTTACATACAACCTGACTTTTAGTCACCAAGTGAGCTACATGCCACCCGCTGTTCCGGCTGTCATCTATGCCGCTGAGAATAATGCAAAACGTGGACGTAACAATTTCAAAACTAAGAAGTGAGGATGATTTATCGATTGTATAACGAAAAAACTAACAATTAACTCTGCAGGTTGCAAGACAGATTGGGCTATGGCTTGGAAGTGGATACGCCAAAAGAGGAAGGCACCAGTGAGTTGGATGCTCTCTCCGATCTTCTCAATCGCTGCTCATTCAACAACAAGCAGCATTGGGCTTAAGTTTTTTTGGTTTTTCCTCCTTATAACGTCCATATCTTGCTACCTCCTCCCTGTTTAATTCATTGTTATCTCATCCTCACTTATAGAGCAATTAATTTTGCACTAAGTAGCAAGTATTATTTTGATGTGTTCCCCTTCCCCCTATATTATTTTGATATTTGATTGTTATTTTTCGTATAAACTTCTGGGTTGGCACCACAGTGTTCTACAAATTCGAAATTATTAGAATATGATAATCACGTCTTCTAAAGCAGTACAAACATTACTTGGGTTACTGTATTGTTTTATTTGTCCACCTCGCTGTTTTATCACGCCATTCCCATCGCATATTTTTTTGGAATATGCAATTTTTATGGGAATCTCTTCCTCCACCCTTCCAACTCAGCCCCGTTTTACCATATAAAACGGCCGTATTGTTTGTCGAATATTCATTCATTCACATCAGCTCTACTCTCTATTTCCTTCTACACGACGGACTTTGAAGCATCATGGATTGGTCGGACAATCCAGGTGGACCTCCAAGGCCAATGAAACGATCGGATCGTAGCTCGTCATCAGAAGTCATGGAGAAAAGGAAAAGTAAATGGAAAAAAAGGTAATTGGTTTTAATAATTTATACGAATTTTCAGGACCAAACCCACCAATTCCAACTGCCATTATGGCTGCGAAGTTTTTGCGACTGGTATCAAACAGCTATGAGTTTGATCTTTCCGATTTACCTGCCAACGTCGAAAAGCTTTATTTTAAGATGTAAGGCGAAAATTATACAACAATAATAATTGATATATTCAGATTCGTAGAAGCAAGCCGTGGAAAAGTTTATCTTGACGACCTTTTATTATACAAGGAGTGAGGGATCATGAAAAGCTTCGAGAAATTCAAAAGTATATTTTCAGTCTATTGCGTCAAATGAAGAAACGTGTTTCGTTGGCGGTTTACAAGAATTTGTTCAGCAAAGAAGGAATGCGATTGTTTGGGACCACAGACTACAGAACAGCAGCATACGATGGAGACGATGCCTTTTACTTGCCGCGAAAGACGTTTAAACAGAATAATAATGGAAAAATATCGTTTGGAAAGGCAGATTTTGACCCAGAAATATGGAAATTGATTATTCAGCTGTTTGAGTTTCCGGTCAATGCCGTTGAAGTTTCGATTGAACTTTTTGGATATGTGAGTTCTTTTTTTATTATTCGCATGCTGAATTCATCTTGTTTAGTGGAGCTTCCTAGGCCCAAACTGGACGGGAATCAGGACGTTTCTTGAAATTCTTACCTCACAAGAAGTAATTATGAGTGATGACTTCCACACTTTTGACAATACGTCGTACCGGAAAAGTATAGGACAAATATGTGATGAAGATGCATCGAAAGAATGGAGAAGTGGCTTCGAAAAGTGTGTCCGGTTCGCTGAAGATGAAATATGTCCAGAGCAGAAACTTGTGCTGACTATTGATTGTAAGTTGGCTCGATTCGGTGTAGCAAAATGTTCATGACACTTATTTCAGTGTGTCGACATCCCTTCTATGTTGAAGGTTCTCTATTGAAGCTGATTCTGATCTTGGTCGATCCGAATAAAAAAGAATTGGATAATCAGCAAGACAATCGCCAACCGGAAGGCCACAATTCTACAAATGAATCCGAAAGAGGTCGTGCTCAACGCCGGAGCTTCAATGAACAACTACATAGGGCGTCTTACCGTCGGAGAGGCAGTTCCAGTCAACCCCGGAAGGACTACACCACCGCACAAATTCAAGAGTTGCAAAAGATATTTGAAAACAATCCTGGCGGCTTCGAATTCAATGAGTTGAATGAAGTTGCAGTTGTTGCAACACATCTTCCGGAGGAGAAGCAAAAACCGTTTATCATTAGTAGAATTGCGGTTGAAACAAATGCGAGAAAGTAAGTTGTTCTTATTGTTCACCTTTCAATATCACAATTTTTCAGGAAAATGATTCAAGTGGAAGGAAGAGAAATCTCGGTCTACAATTATTTCCTTGAGAAATATGGCATTCAGTTGGAGTTCCCTGATTTGCCATTGGCAGTTAGTTTCTCAAAGAATAATCCACATTATTATCCGCTGGAAGTTCTGAAGATCAAAGGTGGACAGCGCGTTCATACGGATTATATTTCGCCAGAATTGGTAATTATTTTTTCTTTGTTATAATCTATTTGGTTTTTCAGGAAAAGGATATGCGACTTACTTTACCGCCACCTTACCATTTCCGTTCGATTTCACGTGTAGTGGAAAATGGTTTGAAATTGGAAAGAAGTCCATACCTTGCAGCTTTTGAAATCGCAATGAAACAAGTGAGGCATTTATAGTTTCTTCAATAAACCTAAATTTTTGTTTCCAGCCAACACCTGAACTTGTTCCATTGAGCATTCTCACCCACATCATGGCACCACCAATTATCGAGGTTGGAGGGAAGGAAATCGAGCCAAAAGTGGAAGACCCAGCATTTTTCAATGGAACTCACAAGTTTATAAAACCTGCGGATGTTGAGGATATTCTATTCATCACCATGCCCAGGTCAGATGAAGATACTGAGATGATGAAAGACGCAGTTGAGTAAGTTATTACATTTTATTCAAAACCGAAACTAATTTTTATAGGAACTTCCGTTTTGTGCTCCGTGATCACTGCATGGCACATGGAATGCGGTTTTGGAGTTTTCCAGAAAACTGGAAGAATGAAATATGCATGGAGCACGATATTCAAAATTTGGAGACTATTTTCAAAGAATCAACCGAAGCACGTCGTTTGACCATTATTGTTTGCGTTACTCAAACTCACAAACCTGATTGTTATGGTAAGCTTTTAAAAGACACATTTAAAAAAATGATTTATCTGGTTTCAGACGAAATGAAATTATTGGAAGGACGTTACAAGGTTCAAACAATGCAACTGCCGTTTTTAACAGTTCGTAACATGTTGGAAAAAAACCTGCATTTAATCAGAAAAATCTGCCGAAAGTTCAATATTAAGTGTCACGGCTTGAACTTCAGATGGAGATTTCCTAAAATGTGCCAAGACCAAATTGTTTGCCAGGATCCAACTAGGTTAGTTCATAAGATTTTAAGAATCTTTTGAAGAGAGTTTTTAGCCTTGACGATGAACTTCTCAAAAACACAATCTACATTGGATTCGATGTGATTCATGGATCGGTTACTTATCAAAATGATCGACAAAGCAGATGGAGCGGCTCTCCATCAGTTGTTGGTATCTCATACTCGTTGAGCGAGCCTTGTAAGATTACTGGTATGAGTTATTTGGAAGGACATACTGATTCCAAGATGTCGTGAGTTTAAACTAATAAAAAACATATAAAAACAAAACTTTTTTAAAGGAAAATCGAAGAATATTTCCCCGCGATTCTTCAGAACTATCACAAGGAAGTTGGAAGATTGCCAGATAATATTGTCATTTATCGAGTTAGAACGGAGATGGCACAACTGTCGGATTCGGTGGAAGAATGTGAAACAATGAAAACATGTATCCAATCTGAGCAAATCCAGAAGATTGCACCACGAGGTTACACACCAAGATTTTTGATGATTGCTGTTCAGAAACACTCCCAACAAAGGTAAGCGATTATTTGAATTTATCGAAACCCAATATTTTGATTCAGATTGTACCGCGACCCAATACCAGACATTGCCAAGACATCGGAGCAAAACGTACCATCTGGAACTTTGATTGATGACACTATAACAACTTTTGGCAATAAGGAGTTTCTCTTGGTCTCGCAAATCTGTAATAATGTATGTGAAATATGCAGGAAACCTTGAATATGGTTAAACTTCAGGGAACCGTTCGTCCAATCAAGTACACAATATTGGTCAATGACATGGGTTGGAGTAGAAACATCATCAGCCATTTGACATACTACCAGGCTTTTGGGAATCAAGTCAGCTATAAGCCACCATCTGTTCCGGCAGTACTTGTTGACGCTGAAAATCAAGCGAGACGTGGTCGGAATCATGCCAAGACATATACGTAAGCATTTTAAACTCTATCGCTGAGCATTTTCAACAATTTACAGTCGGAAAGCTGGCAGTTGGCAAGAAATCGAACAAGATGAGGGCGATGCAATGGATGCACTCACAACTCGCCTCAACCTATGCTCCTTTACCAACAGACAACATAGTGCATGATTTTGATATATTTTTGTAGTTTTTTTAATGATAAATAGGGATGGCATCAAGATTATTGTATTTTTATTCCAAAAAAAAATTAAAGCTATGAAAGAAATGAGGAACACAATGTGAGTTTTGAAGAAAAATCAAATATCATGTAACCAAATTCAGAAAAAAATATCTACTACTCTACACTATGCCCTCAAATTTGTTCCACAAAAAATGATAAAGCGTACCACACAAAAAAAGTTAGTAGTTGGAAAAATCGAAACAATTTGTTGAAGGCGAGCGAGTTGAGTGACTAGAATACAATCTCAATGTGTGACCAAAAAAAGAAATGGGAATTTTGTATGTGCAAAAAATTAGTAAACATCTATAATTTATAAGGGAGAAAAAACACGTGCATAGGCAAGCAAAGAAGCGACAATTTTTCAAGTAAACTATAAAAACATTATTTGCATTATTTTCATGCCCTAATCACTTGATGGTACATGGAAGACCTCAAGTTCATATATATCAAATACTCCAGATTTACATAATGGCGGGTTGTTGAATGTGGTGCTAGTGCTAGTCATTCCATTGGTCAGTTCTTCACTTATTCGGATTGCATCACCACCACCAGAGCCAATCTGAATTGATAAAAATATATGAATCTCACGATTAAAAATCTTACCGTCAACATTTGATCCTTAGCAGTCATAAAGTATTGCGGAGCACTACCAGATGCATCCGGCTCATTTCCAACCCATTGGTAGATCTCCGGTAGATCACACTCTTTGTTCATTTTGAAGACGTATGACTCGCCGGTACCCCAGTACTTCGACCGGGTCCGCTCTTTCCTGTCGTGCCGCTCGGCCCAGGCGGAACTTAGATATGCACCGAAGATCTCGCCAAGTGTTGTTTTGATTATAAGGATTGATTGTTCTAATTTATCGCATCTGAAAATCTTTTCTCATTGCAGAAGAGGATTAGAAAACTCACTTTGACCAAAAATTGGTAAAACTTGCGCCATCCTTACCAAGTTGAAACACTAATGTTGGTGTGATCAGTTGTAACCTAGGCGGCATGAATGACATTAGTTCGATGGCAGATTCTGAATTTTTTTGTGATTATTCAATTGATTAAAAGATCCATACCATTATCAACTAACAAAGATCGGAAGGCTTCACAGAAAATTGTTTTCCTAGGTTTTTTGAGCGGCCTGGCTCGGACTGATGCCTGGTCTCGTAGCTCATCCTCATATTGGGTTTGAAGCTTGGAAATCATGGCTGACTTCAAGTTTCGAATCTTGACAGCTGTTGCGATGAATGTTGATGTACTTATCTGAAATTCAAGACTTCCTAACTTTCCCCTGATCTTTGCCATTTCATACCGACATGGTCTCAGCCACATTCTGAAGCTCTTGTTTGATCGCGTCAATTTTCTCCTCCAACGATTTGCCGCTCAATGAAACTTTTGTTGTCTACAATACGAAACATTGATGTATGTTGGCCGGGGCATAATACAAACATACTTTCTGAATTTTCGACCAAATGTAAACAATCGAGATAGCCGATCGGATTAGGAATTTGTGGCCCTCGACTAAATAGCAATCAACGATGCGACAAGTATGCTCAAGTGGTAAGTATTGGAATAACCATAAGAGCCAGTCTTCGAACTGAAAAGTTTGTTTTCTTTGATATTTTGTTGTTTTAGAAAAACAAACATACACATTTAACAATAACGGCATCATCGACAGTGCCTAAGCGCCGTTTCATAAGGGTGTAGGCAGATGACTTGTGCTTCTTGACAAGTGCAAGGATGGTATGCGATGAGGCAGCCCATTGCACGGGAGTTGTCATCATGAAGCCCTTTGTTGTGAGAAGATGTGTGATGCATGCAAAAACATCTGAGTCGTCATCGTTGAAATGTAACAATAGGGCGCACATTGGGTAGATAAGCTGGAAACAGTTCATGTTTTTTTTTCACAAAGTTTTTGAGTCGTACCGGCGCATAAACAAGATCTGGCCGCAATCTTTCTATAATCAAGAGCAATCGAATTAATTTGACAGTTCCGATCTCTTTCAAATCGAAATTATTCATAACAGCTCCATCGTCAATCAAAACTTGTGGGGATTGTGATTTACCTGAAACATCTTTTGTTTATTCTCACATATTTTTGCCATGGAAAGTCAACAAAATAGTTCTTGACACTTTGCGCAAAAAGTTGACGAAAAAGTTGTTTGTATAGCAACTTTAGTTACTCAAAATTTCCAATGCATACCATTATTGATGCGATTATATTCAGCCAACTCTTGCTCATAAACATTTCGTGAGCTCTCCCACAGATGAGTGGTGCATAACTCCTTCCAGAGTCGTGATCGAATTTCGTGACACACCGGCCAATCGGTTCGTCGTATGATTTTTTTGACCTGTAAACACGAAATCTTGTTAATTTTTATCAAGGTTATACTTACAAACAATTCATCGGTATCAAGTTCAGACCCAAATACTTTAATTCGTTTGACAGATGTTGTTAATTTTGATAATAAACGTTTTCTCGTCTCAACCGGTTTTCCAGCCTCATAATACTCAGTTTCAGAGTATGAATGAAAGTTGGTGTCCAGCCGCATTTTTATGAATTATAAAATCAAAAAGGGTTGGGTGGGCTCCGAGGGAGCGGGCGAGATTCAAATAGAATGAATGTGACTCTCGCTTTTGCACAAATAATAGGGAAAAAAGAGCAAAAAATTAGTGCGAGCCCGCCCCATGAAAAATGGAGGTACATAATATTTTCTGGTAGTTTGAACTTGATAATCTTACAATGTTTTCCTAACGGATTGGCCACATATATCACGAACCTTTTCAATGTGATTCTGACGTTTGTACTCCAACACTTCTTGTAGTCTGTTCGGAACAACGGTTGGAAGGATGCGAGTGTCCCTGGTATTTTCCGTGAACAATGGAGCCTCAGCCTGAAATTATATAATTACCTTATGCAAATAATATCATAGAAGGAAATCCACAAGACTCAAGATATACCATCACACCATGATAAAAATAATCATAAACCCAAAATATCACTTCACAACAAATCATATCTTACCATTTTGAATTGTTCAAACTATCTAAAATTTTAACTTTTCATAACTTTTCAAAAAACTAAAATAATTTTGCGAGTCATACCTTAACAAATTTCGCTAAAAATAGGTTATGCCGTTGTTACTCGAATAGGGAAGCGGAATATACGAAAACGAGGCAGATTTGCGGGGTTCTATGCGCAATGATATACTACATGAATACGAGAGACATTGGCAGAGTACAACGGGCAGTTGCTGTCAATAATGGCTCGGAGAAAGGGCTCTCGGGGGGTGTGAGTGTGTGTGTGTCCGCATCGAGACTAGGGGCGCGTATAGAATGTTTTGAAATGAGAGACATTTTGGAAACAAAAGGACCTTACGCACCGGTTGAAAAACATTATTCAAATCAACTTCCGCTGCCGGCTCCTTCCGCTCCAACACATTCATTCGAGGTTCCGAACGGCGAGGAAGACGCAATGAGCGACGAATGGCCATGGAAATTCGACTGGAATAGTAATTCATTTTTTAATTGGTCAATTAGTCTTGTGATAATAGTATAGTTAAAATCTCACGCTATCGAGCTAGTCGTCCGATGGAATACTGGATTGGTTGGCATTGCATTGGTATGGTTTCCCTGAGGTGCATTGGATGTTGTTGCAGTTGGACGAGCCGGGATGGCTCGCTGTAATATTTATGTTATATATTTTTCTAAATATAGTAAGATGGTTACCTTAAAATGATTGTTCTGATGTGGATACATCTCAGAATCAACCGTTCGGCCATCCGCCTGGCCAACTTTGGCAGGAGTTACCTCATCCTCATCACTACTGGATTCGCTAGTGTCTCCTGCATGAAACATGTGGGTGCGAGATATCTCTAACGTATCTGAAAATAGTTTAAGATAAAGTCAGGTTTGTCATTAGTAAACTGGAAACATTTTTTTTGTTTGAAAAACCTTCACAAAAGCAAGAGCAAATAACTATGATCAAATAGCTAAAAATATATGATATTTGCACTTTTTTTCCATGCACAGCAGGAAATGTTTGTGAAGAATGTGTTGCAATAACAGAAAAATGATATCTTGAAGACAAAAACCATGTTTGATCTTCGAACCGAGCACACTTGAATTTCACAATGGAAGTCATCAATCAATTGTCAACCCAAGTTTTTGCGCTGATACACACTATCGGTACGGTTTGTAATAGAGAAAGACATGAGAGAGAAATCGGCAGAAAGGTAGCTGACGAGAACAATCAGTTTGTGAAAACGGTTTTTTCCAAAAGTTCAAACTGTGTAGTTGGCCTTAAACCTATTTTATTAAGGGTATATATAGTAGTGGATACGAGTAATTATCGACTAATCCGTAACGATCAAAATCCTTCATTTTATTCAAAATTTCTGGTTTTGAAAAAGGGCGAAAAGACGATATTCGGATCGATTCGGAGACAACGACTAACGGGGCAGCAAGGTGAATTTCAAATAAACATTAATCGAAGATAATATTTTCTAACTCGCATACGTGTATCTCTTCTCATTTCTCTTTTAACGAAGCGGGTGGCTGCCGCCTTAGTTCAAACAATTTTCGACCGCACAAGGGATGGAAAAGTTTTGGTGGGGGTGAAATGGTTGGTTGTTTCCGCGGAGATGTGTAATTATACAAAGTCCTTGAAAGGAGAAGAGGAGGAAATTTCAAATCGGATTTAATTCGAAAATTACTGTACTGTTATAAAATGGGAAGTTTGAAGGTATTATATATTAGTTTCTTATCAGTTATGTCAAAAAGTGTGACAATAAAACTGAAATTCATATTTCTTCAAGAAAGTTTTTTTCTGACGCATACTGAAAAGAATTTTGTCCCGTAAAAATCAATCAAAAAAACACGCACTCAACTTCTCTCTTTTCATATATAGATTGCCTTGATGACAACAAAAAATTTTCTACTCTTTTCTTTAGTATATATGACAGAGAACCTTATTTGTTATCAACAATCAATCGTATCTACAATTCTGATCAGTCTAAATGCCTTTATGACAACGAGATTCTGAATTCTGACGCTTTAAAAAGATTGATATTAATTAGAAATAAACAATTATTGGTATGGGTATATAAAATTAGAATCAAGAGCACCAATAAAGTTGCATGAATGATAGGCGCAATAAAAATATTGGTCGAAATGATAAGAAAACATTTGATATCACAACTGTATCATGTGCATAATTTGCATTACATTTTTCAGAAACATACTTTCATTCCCACTGATTGCAAATAATCGTCCCTTGATTCGATTGTTGACACCTGAATTGGGCAAAACAATAGGGAAAAAAGAAGATGGGATCAAGTCATGCATACCCCGAAAATCGAGTTCCGGACGAATGATTTTTGATAGCATTTTTCAAATATATCTAAAGAAGACTGAGTTAAAACGTCTGAAAATGTTTCATTAAATATTTTATTATAAGACAAGGAAGGTATTTAGTTAAAGACAAAAAATATCAATCACTGATAGAGATATCATGGTGGAATGAACTTTGACGAAAACATGATAAAAAACAGAATGTACGGTGGTGGAAATTGATGCAAGAAATAAAAAAGAAACAAGATCTACGCAAATCTCAATTTAGCTATGTCTAAATATATCACAGATGACGTTCAAAGTTCAGATGTCAATCAATCATTACAATCCATTTCCGCCCCACAAAAATACCAAAAAACGACTGATATGGGTTTAGAGAAATTATTTATCAACGAACTTCTTGTTAATATAGTATAGTACCGTCTTCAAAAACACACAACTACACTGACCAAAAGAGATTTTTGTTTTTCGATTGAAAAACTGGATTTTATAGTTGTTTGATATAATCGTAAAATGATCGTGGCGGGAAGGTAACAAACTAGATAATAAGTGAAATTACTCAAAGAATCTTCGACTTTTCTGGGACTTTTTTTTGTTTTCACAGGTAACCTTTTAGTAAAATATTGAATACTAGATAGTGATATATGCAAAAATGTCACGATAGGATTATAAGTTATCATAACAACAAAGTTTGGTGTCATTTGCATATTCATCATGCGGCATTTGTGCGGACGACACCAAATATCACCGGGTCAAAAAACCATTTTTCAGATTGGTTCCATGGAAAAAGCCATAAACCTGAAATATCATCTTCTCACTATATATGAGGTTAATTGTTCGATGACCCAATAGCTATTACGAGATAGGAAGAAGGAAAAGGTCATTTGACGGGACCGCAATCTGTATTATCCAGTTCAGATGCGTACTGATTCATATCACACACCATACGGGCCCCAACCTGAACTAGAGCAATATTTGTTCTCTTTTACTCGGCCAATGTCTTTTGTGCGACCTACGAAAGCAAATATAACCCAACCAAGCATCAGCACACTTCAGCTACATTCATTTGGTAAATATCGTATAACGCATATCGATTCACCCCGAAAATTCCACTTTTCCATTATTATTATTTTTGCTGCCAGGTAGTACTTTTTCAATTGAAGTCAGTCATGCATTATGTATCGCATTCCACTACATCCCTTCTCTTCTATAATATATTCATCAATCTCCCTCCAACAAATTCATTTATGTAGTTTTATTCATGTGAATATATATATTTGGTGCGAATATGTATATACTCGGATTTCTTCGCATCCTTTTTCCGTGACGAGGACAATTTTTTTCCCAGACAAAGCCCACAAAACGGGGCACAAAGGAATATTGATGACTGAACAAAAAAAGCGGACTACTAGGGGAACGAAAATATTTAAAGTCACCTTAACCTCATTTGGGCGGCCGTCTTTGTTGAGATTTTCGTCGCCAACACACACCCTTTTTTTGCACTTATTGCCCCGTCAAGGTCGCCCATTTTTTTGAAACTGAATATGCTTCAATATCCATGAAAAAACGAAGACAAAGAAAAATTCTAAGAATTTCATTTTTTTTCAAAAAAGAAAAAAAAGAAAATTGCATCGGCGCTCCAGAATAATATGTCCATGCATTTTTAAAGAATTGTTCTTTTTCGCGCCCATACGAAGCAAAAGAGAGGGGTGGAGTACTCTACTCTTTTTGCGCAAAAAGGGAAATCAATAAATGCGAGCATGTATGTATGTAACCACCAGGGCCCCCCAGCACCCCCCCTTTTCCTCATCCTCTCGTTACTAAATACGCTTTTCTCACCCCAAAACCCACCAACCAGCCAACTGGCTTTGACATCCCCCAGGCAGGTGCTCAAATACTGTTTCGTTTCGATACCATTTTGTTGTTCACCCGTTAAATTATTTTTTTTGTTTCCCGTTAGATAAGTATTTGCAATACGTAGGCACTTAGGTTTAAAAAAAACAATAGCAATTTTTTATGGAAACGGAAGAAATTTGTCATTGCGAAAGGTGTGTGTGTGATGACTCATCGAAATGAATGTTATGCCCAGCCCGGTGTTGTATAGTACGGAATTTCATAACGCACAGGCCCCCCTTGTCACCATTTACATATTCTTTCAAAACTCTTTTCTATTCGTAAAATAATTCTATATAATTTCATTGTGAATAATATTATTGAGTGAGAATAACTGCACTTTTCAAGCACCAGTCTGACATTCTTTTTGGTGTCGGCGAAAAGTGCATACACCACACCTCTTCAATTCCCAAAACGTTCTTCTTATTGTGTTGGTTTGGCATTGTAGTTCCGCCTAAATTTTAACGTGACTAATACCACGCTTGAGAATTGCCAATTCTTTGTTTTTTTTCGCCACAGAAGAAAAAGCGGAGCCTATAAAGTTAGTAGGATAGACAAATTTGGGGAGGCCTTCTAGATGTTTCAAATCCAATTTACTTCCATTTTCCCCTCCCTGCCAAACACTGACTAATCGTTATTGAATCATTTAGGAATAATGTAATTGTTGTATCAGGCCCCGAAACATGGTCGAAAAATTTCCCGCAATTTCGTCGAGTGGATCGGGTGATGTTCCGAATTAGGAGGCAAAAAAAAATTAAATTGATTAAAGTAGGGGAGAAAAATTCGAAACGAAAAAAAATAATCGAGGAGAAAACATTTTGACAGTGTTATCGAACCACAAACCGGTTAATTCCTATTCAATCATTTCTGCCTCTTTCGCCTTCCCAACCGCAGGACGACCACATACTTCGCGTTTTTATCCATACACCTCTAGAGTAAGAGAAATGACAGAAGAATGGTGCGGGCATTCATACATCACCAGTTTGTCTCTTCAAAACATATACACACACAAACTGTTCTTCTGTCATTTCTCTATTTCTTTCCTCTTCCTTCTTACCCCCCCCCCCCCCCCCCATTTCTCCTTCAATACTTCTTCACCATAACCCATAATTTTTGTCCTCAATTCCTATTCACTATCTCACCACACACACTGTCATGCCCTCGATTTCTATCATACGTTATGAGAGAGGGGGGCACGACTGCGACTGTCATATCTCAATCCCCCCTCCCATGTTATTCATTTTGATTGATTCATCTTTATGATTTTTGCGAAATTTCTCCGTTCAATCACCAACCACTACTTGTTTTTCAAATCGTTTCGGTCCTAATTGCAACCATTTAGGTTTTTGAAGTACCACATCACAACGTAGCATACAAAATGTAATCATAATTCAATTATTTGAAGCCATTTTTCTTAATCGTCACCAAATCACTGACGTAAATCCGTTCCCGCCCTATTATCACACAAATCCCCTCCCCTCCTATCACAAAAAAATCTGCTCGTCGAGTTCTGAGAAGTGTGTTCTCAAGATTCAATTTAGGGCTCTTTTTTTCGCCCGCAAATCTCATTCCGCCCTATGCTCAATCTCTATGAAAATCGAAAAAGTATACAATTTCATTAAAAACAAATCGATTGTTATTGTTTATAGTAAAAATGGATAAACACAAATGAAGCATACTTCCATCGTCCCATTTGTCGCGAAAACAAAAAAAAATTCCCTGCCCGCGAATTAATATTCAATCCTCAGTTCATCGAATATTCTGTAATCCGCTTGACAAAATCTTTCATCTCCGGATATTGCCAATCTCTTTGAGACGGAAATCCATCTTAAAATTGTTTTCAAACACTCCTCGATTTTCCATTTATCACGTCCCTACCCGATTATTGTTATCTTTTTTTCACAAACAACACTTTTTTTGTTCCTGTGAAGACGCTGACGAAGACAGAAGACAAAACCAAGTCTTGTGATGTTACGTACACAAAAAAAAAGACCAAAAAAGTTGGTTGACGGGAGAAGGGAAGGCGAATGTTTGGTAATTCGGTTAAGATCCCGAATTTGTGTTAATTGTTCGATAATGTTGACGACTAGTTTTGAAATGAAAGTTCACTTGTTATTTCCCCTTTTTCTTCAAATAAGATTTCTCGAACTTTATCTGAAAAAGGCGAGAAGGAAATGTTATTTTTCCTAATCAAAATCTTCTGCTTGAATAACACCGAATTATCTCGACAAAATATCTAGTGCCTATTTTTGTGTTGCCTTTCCTTTTCATTCCATCTGACTGCCTGATTATATAACTTCTGAGAATCTTATACGTTCTTGAAAGCATGTCGTGTATATTTTTTTTGTTCGAAGGCTCCTAGTTCTTTTTTTTTCTTTTCTCTCACCCATCTATCAATAATCTAGGCGAGGCATGAAGGGGTAGTGGCTCATATGAGCACAGAGCGGCGGGCCTGAAGATCCGCCTACTTTATCCTCCTTTTCTTCTCGTACTAGTCGCAAATTATTCAGTCCGAATGTCCCGAGGCCCGCGTGATTTTTATCAAGTGTTCATGAGATCAGAACTCCTAATCAGTATACTGTAATCTATAATCTCAAATTCCATCTCATCTCAAAAAATATCAGATTAGTGATACAGTATCCTTCCTAATCCACCCCAAACCACTCAATTTTCCTAATTGAAACGACAAGTCAGAATCCGCTTATCACCCAAATCCGACAAGTGCCAGCCCCCACCCAGTTCAGCATTTTCAGCAGACTCCAAAAAACACACACCACCACCCCATACTGCTGTTTTCCTCTTTCGAGTTTGACATTGAACAATAATTGGGTTTTAGGCAGTCGCAAAGACTCACTGGAGAAGACTAACAAAAAAATTTTCTTTGATTTGTTTTACTCTCTCTCTCCTTCCTTCTTTTTTTCTCCTTCTTTCATTCAATTTTCCTTCCCTTTGGCTTTGGATATCTCAAGTTCTTTTCTTTTGTAGGGCGTTCTTTCCATCTCTCTCGAAAAATCCTTTATCATAAACAGGTAAACAACAGGGCATTATGGAATAGTTGCATATACTGTGTAATGTTGAATGTTGTTCTCGTGATCATCATCATCATCATTTTCCTGTCTTCTACCTTTAAGCAGATTGCGTGCGTCGGCCCCCTGTTTCTCTCTCATCAAAATGTATTGATTATCTTTCTGTCGTTTTTTTTCGTCCGTGGTTTTCCAAATTCCATTATCAAATTCCTGTTTTCAGAGATGACGGTGGGTAAACTAATAATTGGATTGCTTATACCGATTGTCGTAGCAGCTACTTACGTAGAGGTATGTTTCACGCTTAATTGGATGTGTAGTCTTAACCTAGAATATGTTTATATGAGAAGAAAAAACGCATGCAACCATTAAATTTCTCGAAAAACCTCATTAAATTTAGCCGGTTGAACAGCGATACATTACTATACGGTATATACATATTTCAATTCAAATATTGACATACTATGAGGCGTATTATATACCCATTTTCTGAGTTATTAATGGAACATACACACTGCCGATTGCAAACATACCAACCCACAAACCGTCATAGAGAAAATGGGAGAATGGCGGAAAAAAACAGATAGATTTCGGTACTCAAGTTTTAATCAACTATAGAGTGTGTGTGTGTTGATAAAGGGGGTTTGAGTGGCCAATTTGTTTGAAGTGTACTCGCCAATTCCCATTTCGTTTTTGCAGAGCGTCGCTTCTAACGTGGGCAGCAACAACAAAAAACACGAGAAATTTGTGCCATTGGTTGCGTTCTCATGCGGATATCGTAATCAGTACATGACCGAGGAGGGCATCTGGGCGACTGATAAGGAACGATATGCCACTTGCTTCTCCGGCAAGTTGGACATTTTGAAGTATTGCCGTAAGGTAAGGAAGTATATAGCAACATTTGGTTGCAAAATGGGCACATGCGTTGTTCTTTGAATCCTCGATAATCCTAGAGGGATCAATAAGCGTTTTTTAAATGCTTTATATAGTGGGTTGCCTTTTTGTGTGTGTTTTTCGATGAACAAGTACGTTCCCAGAAAATGCGCCATACATCTAAGTAAGGAAATAGCGTACGCCTTTCCCCTCCCAGTTTTGGAAAAATGGCATTCTCATGGGAATGAAATTGAAAATTCCACATGATGCGGGTCTTAGTAAAGTTGTATTCACTTGGACTACATGAATATGAAGAGAAAAGAGGAAACATTTTCAGGTCTACCCATCATTGAATGTCACCAACATTGTTGAATACTCACATGAAGTGAGCATTGGAAATTGGTGTCGCGAGGAGGGAACACCATGCAAATGGACACACAGTGTTCGACCATACCATTGTATTGGTGAGTTTAATTGGGAAAATGATACAATTTGAACATCTGCCGCATTCTTTTGAAATGATAGGGGCAGATGGTGGAACTAATGCGGTTAACATTCGGTCAAACATCAAGTTATTTTTGTTTCAGATGGTGAGTTCCACTCCGAAGCTCTTCAAGTTCCACATGATTGCCAATTCTCTCATGTGAACGCGCGCGACCAATGTAATGATTATCAACATTGGAAGGATGAAGCTGGCAAGCAATGCGCAGCAAAGGTACAATCAGGTGTATAATGTCACGAGTACAATGTTATCGTATTGTAGAAGACAAAAGAAAACAAGCCAATGGTTGTACGCTCATTCTCCGTTTTGGAGCCATGTGCACTTGATATGTTCACTGGTGTTGAATTTGTATGCTGTCCAAATCAGCGTATGTAGTCATAATTTGTATGAATCTATCTAAACCTAATTTTAGCATCATCATCCAACAAGACATTCAAGATAACTGATGACGATGAGGATGATGACGACGATGATGCTGTTTACGAGGAAGATTATTCTGAAGAATGTAAGCCGTTCGAAAGGGATTATAGTGATTATAATGATGTTTTTTTTTGTAGCCGAAGAAGATAAGGAGCAAGATAAGACCGCACAAGACCCATACTTCAAGATTGCCAACTGGACCAACGAACATAATGATTTTAAGAGCGCCGAGAGTCGCATGGACGAGAAACACCGAACAAAGGTCGAGAAGGTGATGAAGGAGTGGTCACAACTTGAGACTAGATATAACGAGATGAAGAAGACTGATCCAAATGGAGCTGACAAGTTTAAGACCCAAATGACTACCAGATTCCAGAAGGTAGCTATAAATAGGTTTAGGTTTAGCATAGACCCCTTGTTTCAGACTGTCACCTCATTGGAGGAGGAGCACAAACAAATGAAGAAGGAGATCGAGGCGGTTCATGAAGAGCGTGTCCAAGCAATTCTCAACGAGAAGAAGAGAGATGTATGCAATATTTTTGGGGAAAAATATATGTATTTTGAAAAACACATTTTCAGGCTACTCATGACTATCGTCAAGCTCTCGCCACACATGTCAACAAGCCAAACAAGCATTCAGTTTTGAATAGCCTTAAAGCATACATCAAGGCTGAGGAGAAGGATCGTATGCACACTTTGAACAGATACCGACACTTGTTGCGTGTGGATCCAAAGGAGGCCGCCACATTTCGTCCAACCGTTCTCCATCGCCTTCGCTACATTGATCTCCGTATCAATGGAACATTGGCAATGCTTCACGATTTCCCAGATTTGGAGGCCAATGTCAAGCCAGTCGCATTGACTTTCTGGGAGGATTTCAGAGGGGAAATGTCACCAGCATTCACTGCTGAAGAATTGGCCGAGGGACCAACTACTATTGTCAAGCATGATATTTTCAAGAGGTAACAATACTATAGTATGAATATATTCTAACTATGGTGTTTTTCTAGCGACAAACTTGACGTGAAGGCTCCAGCCACAACACCAAGTTCAAAGACCGACAATGTCAAGGTTCTTCCAACTGAATCTTTGGATTCGGAAGAGGATGATGATGAGTATTATGAGGATGAAGATGATGAGCAAGTTAAGAAGACATCTGACATGAAGAAGAAGGTCAAGGTCATTGATATCAGTCCAAAAACTGAGAAGAAGGTTGAGATCAAGGCACCAAAGCTTGTTGAAACATCCGTTCAAACTGATGACGATGATGATGATGATGATGATGATTCCTCATCATCTTCAACTGAATCAGATGATGAAGCTGATGTAAGCCATATTAAATGAGTTTTTGGGGAATATATAAGTATTTTTAGAAGAATGTCAAGGAGCTTCGTGTCGATATTGAGCCAATCATCGATGAGCCATCATCATCATTTTACAGACATGAGAAACTTGTTCAAACTACAGTAAGCTCTATGAGAATGAATAGTATAAAATATCGGATTACAGAGCACAAAGAGTGAGAAATTCTTCCAACCATACGCTGTTGTCCTTGTGCTTACCATCACCGCATTCGGACTTGTCGTTTTCGCTGTCGCCAACGCCAGACGTCGTCGTGCCATGCGCGGCTTCATCGAGGTCGACGTCTACACACCAGAAGAGCGTCACGTCGCTGGCATGCAAGTCAACGGTTATGAAAACCCAACGTACTCATTTTTCGATTCCAAAGCTTAATTTTCCATCGCTTTCCCTTCCCCATCTTCCCAAAAAATAATCAGTACTCGACTTTCACACAGCTACTCGAATATATACGATAACACAACACAAAGTTTCTAACCAAAAAAAAGTCTTATGATCAACTCTCTAATCTCAAGTACTATCATCATCCTTTTTATTATTTCAAATGTTTCAATATTAAAAAAACACCTGAAATTTCCATTCCCTCAATAAAAAAGTTGTGAGTTATTAATTGTGAAAAAAAACTTGGAAGCTTTCATAAAAGCTTCATAAATGTACCATTGCACGATATACATATATATTCGTTTTTTCTTTTCTGACTGATATCCATTATCAGCCTGTCACCCTATTCACAGTTTTTTTTTGTGTCAGCACTATTTCCAAGCACCTTCTTCTTCTTCTCCTGTTCTTTTCGTCTAAACCCAATAAATTTATCGACCATAATAGTTTCACAGTTCTATATTTTTTCTGTCCATTCACTTCGTCATACACACCCAATTACTTCTCTTCGTGTTTTGTTGTGTAATCTGTTACCACTGTTCATCTCCTGTCCAAATTGATTAGTGTCGAAAATGCAACTGGCGGGCGATGGGGGACTGTGTGACGATTTTCGGGCAACAAAACAGTCGAATTTAGAATCGTTCATTGTGGTAAATAGGAAAAATTTGATACAGATCATTTAGACATATTCGGGAGCCAAAAGATCACGAACTTCATTAGGGTTCGTCATAACCCGGACGCTGGTTTTGGATTCCTTTCCATCGAACTGCCAATTCTGAAAATCGATGATAAACTTTTGATCTACACAATTGGAAAATTTCGAATTTTCTATATATCTCTAGATATGTTTTGTGATACCAAAATTTTGTGGCTTTATCCATACTTCTCGCCGCTGCAAGATGAAGTCGGCGATGTACACGAAGACCATCAGAAACTCAATCACCTGAATTTTCCCATGATTTATAATGGGCTGTAATTTTAGCACTTACAGCTGCAGCAATCCATTGACCTTTTATATGACCACGTCCTCTGCCTTGATAGTTAACCTAAACCTAACTAATGCTTCATGAAATATTTTTTGAGAAAACCTCCGGATCATTAGCCAAAATTGCCATCCAGGTGCCTAAAAGGCCTGCAATGAACATGAACACGATACCAAGAATTGCATACACTTTTTCCTAAATATTCTGGATATTCGTAAAAAACAAAAACAAGGCATGAATATTATCAAGAGGAAATTGAATAATTCACTAACCAATGGGAGAATGATTGATGGAAATGATCTATGAGCGTTTAATGCATATGCAACAAGAATTAATGCGCATATGATGGCGAGGCCCATGAAGATGAGGAGGACGAAGAGCTGGAATAGGTTTAGGTTTAGTGAATTTTGACTTGACTCTTGCAGCCAATGCCAGAAAAGCGACTTACCTGACCCATGGCAGTATATCCAAAAACATTCATAATCATTGTACATGCATCCCCACCACATGTAATTTGTACTAACCATTGTAGCACAAAAAACATGACTAGTTGGAACCATCTTAATAGTCCCATTGGATGACCCCACATTCCAGGTGTGCATTCAACTTGCTCCAACTCGCGGACCTAGTAAAAGTTATTATAAATCTATAATCCTATCCTTACCTCAGTCTCAGCTACCACTGTTTGCTTCTGACTAAAAATCGAGTTCCGATAAACCGGCGAGCTCAAATAATCGCGACTCCTCCGAAACTTTTGCTCATTTTCTATGAACGCTTTATCAGCGCCATACATTGACATGATCTGGAACAGTTTTTGGTTTAGAACGAGTAAAATATTGATTTTGAAACATTTCAAAATGTGTATAATGAATTTGGGTATTAAAAGGTATAAATGAATATTGAATGCCTTATCATTTAATTTTAATTCGAGGCAGCCAAATGTCTTATCAAAATATCATACAGTGCATCATAACTGTTTGTCAGTGCGCGTGGGGTGGCAGTGTTTATGTTTCTGGTTGTAAAACTCGAAATTATAATAATTATCGAAATTGATAATGGTTACTGTATGCACTATATAAGAAAATTTTCCGGGAAAAATGGGGGTTAATTTTGACTCGAAGTTTAAAAAAACATGTTTTTCAGATGATACGGTTTTGGTGTTTTTTGTTGGTGCATTGTGCGTCACGGTGTTTGCAGAGTTATTTTTTAAATATCCCATTTCACTAGATCCAAGTGATAATATCAACATTTATCAGTACAATCTTTTATAATCACCCAAAATCCCCTTTCACCCGCCAATAATAAACATAATTATACAGTTAATATCGCATCAACTACAATTCCATCGTCACACAAATATCTTGCATATCTATGACATTTTTCCATTTTCTTTTCCCAATTCCGAACCCGAAAGCGCCAAGAGTAAAACGAGAGAAAAGATTGGCTATCGAACTGACCCAGAAATGTCCGTCAGTCGGTGTTGTAGTGTTGAGAATTGAAATGAGGAGAGGGGGGAGGAAGTCGAAATATAACCCCCCACCACACCAAAACGAATCGCGCACATCAGAACTAGGGCAGTATGCCCGCTGAGATTTACAATACCGATCTGTTCAAAAACTCTCTTCTTCTTCTCCCGTCCCCTTATCGCGTTTTGACGATCGGTATAGTCTTAATTGTTTTGGATATCACTGTCTCCCTTTTATTTTCCATTCTTGATGTCACTGATTTGACCTGCTATCCCCTTATCCTTTTCGTGTTTTCTTATCACTTTTCACCTTAATTCTTCCACTTTTGTTTCATTCTGCCCTTTAGTCCAAACGGTCTGTCGACGTCTTCATTGACCATTATTATTTGCTCCATTTTAGTTTCATCAGCCATTTTTTAACTTCCCGTACTGTATATAAGATGTTATACTGTAACTGTGAAGTACTGTACCACTTCAAGTAGATCGGTATTCAAAAAATGTCACTTGTTGATTGTTATTCACAAAACGCTGTCAATGATATGAAATGCCTAATTGTGTATATCGAAAAGACGTTCCGATTGACCTTCTCCGGTATACAGACAGCAACACATCCGCAAAAATTTCCGTCTTCCCTTCCGTACGGATAATCGGTCATTCCAGCTCGTCAACAATTTTAACGCTATCCCCTATCCCTCATTGTTATGCGCAACACCGCCGCCCTCCGACAAATGAGTCATGACAAGGAGGCGATTTGATGGCCTGTTAATGATACCCCCCCTCCGAATATCCTTTCTTTTGCGCCCAAAAATCAAACCGTCAGTTTTGAAGATACAGGAATACTACCAACTTCATTACATTCCTATTAAACTTTTCTTAGTTTAATAAATGCCCAGATTCCATTAGGATAACTTCCAAACTTTCCCATCGCGGTGATGTCATGCGAAATTCGTAGTGAAACATTGACTGGATAGTACACAAGCCAGCTTTTGGGGCCCCAAAGTTATAAAAGGCGACAGCAGCCATATCCACGCGCCCTTCGCTTCTTCCATACGCCGAGGATTTAGCAACGCCCTATGGAAGACGATGACGGCGCCGGTTTTCGTTTCTCCCTCACCACTCGATATGTTTCTCCAATCTCAGTTGTTCACGAATCGACTTCGTAGACAATCCATAACGTGTTCTTATGTTTTTTCCGCTAAGTTCTCTTCCCTCATATCTAGGATCAAAGCACTGAGACAACAATTTCTTTACGATTATTTATGTGTATTTTTTGTTGTTGCCTCTCTTTTTTCTATTTTGTTGTTTCATATTAGATAATAATCTATCGAATAATCTTATAAATCTTTCATAATTTCCTTTTATTATAATCCTATTATATTTTAGATGAAGTACCATCTGATATTATTACTACTTGCGGGGGCTTTTTTGCATGTAAACACTCAAGAAATCAAGCCGAAACCAGAATTATTGCCTGCTGATGAATCACCGAAAGATCCAGAAGTACCATTTCCTGAGGGTGAACCATTCGATTTGAATGGAACACTGGATACACCAAAGAATGGAACTGTTCCAAAACCAGAACCGGAACCAAAGCCAGAGCCAGAACCAAGTGCCGAACCAACGCCAGAACCAGAACCAGCTATCAAATTTGATAACATTGGTAGTGAGGATTATGGAGATGCTGCCGAGGCAGTCGCCAACGCCGCGCAACCAGATGAATTGAACACCGAAGTAATTGAACAATTAGTCGATCGATTCTTGAATACTGGATCCATTGAAAACAAAAACAAGAAAGGACCACAGTTTGCGAATCCAGCCGCACAAAGTCTCGTGAATAGCAGTGATTATTGGAAGACGGCGAATCTTGAGGTAAGGGAGATTTTGCCATTTCATTTCACGCATGAAATGGTATTGCAGGAAACTGGATCGATCAAGGATGAGGCGAAACTTCGCACATGGGTAACCGGATACGAAACAGAAGCCATTAAGGTAAACATGATATGATAAAAAAAGCGTGGCGGGAAACGGGATTTCGAGTGATGTCATTTAGGAATGGACGATGTTCTCAATTAGAATGAAAGTGAAAATTCGTCTGAATTCAGGTATTGCGTGAAGTTGCGTTGGCAGGATGGCGATATTTCAACAATGCGTCACCAGCGGCTAAATTAGCTCTCGATGAGGCTGAAGATGTTCAGAACCGTTTTGTCAGAAGTACTTCCATGCAAGCAAAACAATTCGATATGACAGCAATCACTGATGAAAACTTGAAACGAAAATTAGGATTTGTTTCATTTGAAGGATTGTCTGCTTTGGATTCAACTCGTTTTGCCGAGTTCGCTCAAGCTCAAGGAGTTGTATGTTATTTCAACAAAGTCCTTTTTGTAAAATGATAATTTTCAGTTGAACCGTGACTCAAAGGACTCAACCATCTGCGATAAGGATGTTCCACCACCATGCGCACTTCAAAAGATTGATATGGATTCCATCTTCAGAAATGAACAAGATGCATCTAGATTACAACATTTGTGGGTTTCATATGTTACAGCAATTGCTAAGTCAAAGCCAGCTTATGGACAAATTATTGCTGTTAGTAATGAAGGTAACCTTGAAAATTTATACAGACTAGATGGATAAGATGATGTTTAGGTGCCAAGCTCAATGGATTCGCCAATGGTGGTGACATGTGGAAGTCTGCATTCGACATGTCTTCCAAGCACAAGAAACCAGAGTTTGACTTCCAAAAACAAATCGAGAAGATCTACAAGACCATCGAGCCATTCTACCAACTCACCCACGCTTACATGCGTCGTCAACTCGCTGGAATCTATGGAAACCCAACTGGTTTGAGCAAGGATGGTCCAATTCCAGCACATCTTTTCGGATCATTGGATGGAGGAGATTGGTCAGCACATTACGAGCAAACTAAGCCATTCGAGGATGAGTCAGAGACACCAGAAGCAATGCTTGC
Organism: Caenorhabditis uteleia; assembly: GCA_963573275.1. NCBI lineage: Eukaryota > Metazoa > Nematoda > Chromadorea > Rhabditida > Rhabditidae > Caenorhabditis > Caenorhabditis uteleia. Next base: position 19,108,075 of record OY752138.1, read on the forward strand.
CGCATTCACCGCTCAGAACTATACCACCAAGAAGATGTTCGTTGATGCATACAGATATTTCAAGTCTGCTGGTTTCCCACAACTTCCAAAATCATACTGGACCAACTCGATCTTCTCGCGTGTGTGGAGTAAGGATATGATCTGCAATCCACCAGCTGCATTGGACATGCGTGGAGACAACGACTTCAGAGTGAAAGTATGCGCACAACTCGGAGAGCCAGATTTTGAACTTGCCCATTCTCTCATGCTTCAAACTTATTATCAATATTCGTACAGCAACCAATCACTTCTCTTTAGGTATTTTTGGGTTATGCAACCGATTATCAACATGAAATTTCAGAGAAGCCGCCTCACCAGTCGTTACCGACGCCATTGCCAACGCCTTCGCTCACTTGTCCACCAACCCACACTACCTCTACTCTCACAAACTTGTCCCATCAGAACATCTTGAGATCAAGGATACAGTTATCATCAACAAACTTTACAAGTAAGTGTATGATGAACTAATACTTAAATAGTAACTGTTTACAGGGAAGCCTTGGAATCCTTCACAAAACTTCCATTCACAATCGCCGCCGATACATGGAGATATGAATTGTTTGAGGGCAAGGTTCCAACAGCCGAGATGAACAACAGATGGTGGGAGATTAGAAAGCAATACGAGGGAGTTCGCTCACCACAACCATACAACTCATCAAACTTGGATGCTCTTTTGCACAACTCTATTTCTCAAGTATACACTTCTTACCATTCAATGAAAACTCATATTTTGTTTTCAGGTCCAATCTCCAGCTTCCCGCTCATTGATCAGTTATATCATGAAGTTCCAAATTTTGAAGGCACTTTGCCCAGAGGGAACTACCTTGGTAACCTAACCCACGTCAGAGTGGTCTCTAACATAGTTTTTATAGAGTGAAGGATGTATCTTGTCAGAAGACACAACTGAGAAACTTCGCGAAACCATGAAACTCGGATCATCAATCACCTGGCTTAAGGCTCTTGAGATGATCACCGGAAAGGGAGAACTTGATGCTCAACCATTGTTGGAGTATTACGAGCCACTCATTAACTGGTTGAGAAACACTAACGAGATTGATCAAGTTGTTATCGGATGGAATGGGGAGGGAACTCCTTTCACCACGTGAGCTTTTTGGTGAGAGGATTTTGATGTAATATGTTTTATTTTCTAGTGAGGAAATTCCAAAGACACGTCAACCAGGAGATGGAGGCAACGGACTTCCAAGTGAGGACAGAGTCGCCTTCCCAGGTGGGGAGTGTGTCAATGGGCAAGAATGCTTGTTGGATTCCCATTGTAATGGAACAGTTTGCGTGTGTAACGATGGAATGTTCACTTTGGAAATCGGAAATACTTTCAATTGTGTGCCAAGTAACCCAGCTGACAGTGGATTTGGAGATGGAAAGGGTGGACTTGTGATCGGTCTGTTCAACAATGAAAAGGAGACAACACCCGAGCCAAAGGCCGAGCCAGAACCAACAACCGTCACTACCACCAAAATGCCACCACGTGTGCGATCATCATCACAAACATTTACTGGTTTCCTCATCGCTTGCGTCATTCTTATCTGCCAACTTGTTTGATCTACTTCACATTATATTATAGGATTCAAGCAAACCAATAATTTATTTCATCATATCCATAAGTGTCTCCTCATCAATTGCTGCAATTCATATTATTATTATTATTTTCTGTAAATCGGGCCCAGCTACACCACCACAAAAATTTTCTAGTGTTTTCTCGTTGAATGAGAAAAAAAGAAGTGTAGCTAAATCTGATGACGGTTATCGAACTTTATATGTTATTTTTCCCCTAGGTTTTTTTATGTACCACACTCCTGTTATGATCATTTATTGTGAGGCAGGAACAAATGAATACAACACATGAGAAAAAAAATGAAATAAGCCAACTTTTTTGTGAAACATTGTAAAGCAGAAATATTATTTGAGAATATGTTTATAAATATTATTTGTGTATGATTGTCTTGATTTGTCTATTCAACCGTATTCTCCTTTGTCTCCATACCCTTTTCATACTTGAATACTACACTGAACATCTTCCCATCTAAACGATCAGCAAGCCATTGTGTCTTGATGACAGCAACTTTCAAGGTATCCACCGTGAAGTTGACATTGAAGTTGGTATGCAATGCCCGACCCATTCCTTCGATAACAACCAAGTCGGTTTTGTGTTTTGCAACTACTTCATTCAAGTCGACATGGACACGTCTAAAAATTCCCAGTTTAACTACCTTTTTTGTCAGAGCATCAAATATCTACCTTGCATCCAAACATGGAGACTCCTGTCCTGTCTGCACAAACGACAATTGGTCACTGTCCAAGTAACCACCCAATTCATCATTTACTTCTGCGATTTCAGGCACCAACTCGACCATTTCCCCGTAGGTCAAGTCATTCAATGCTGGTGATGTGTTGGCGCAAATGATCACTTTCGCACCAAGTCGAAGGAATTCTCTAGCAAATGGTAGAACTCCTAGGATATAATCACAGCCAGAGTTATCAACGAAGATAAGGATTGATTTGTAGCTCTTGTAATTTTGATGGAACTCGTCGAAACTGTCGAAGAGCCATGGTCGAGCTGAAAGGTTTTTTATAGGAGAAATGAAAATTGGATCTATTACCTTCAACGGCTTGAATCGCCTGAGTAAACGACAAACCATCCGAGCTGCCCATCATCTTGACAACTTCCTTTGCTCCCCAATCAAACACATTGCCAGCTAGGATTCCGCGGCAAACGTACTCAAAGAACTCTTCATGAGATTTCGTGTTCCTGATTTCATCAATATCATTGAGAACTTTTTGTAGTTGACTAAGTGCGAAGGTGTTTTCCTCTCTTTTGATCTACAATTTTACATTTTTCGACATTTCAAACTTTGTATCACGTACCTTCAAATAAATATCATCAAAATTGTGCTCTTGAAGGCACTGCTCCCGGAGTTCCAGGATATTTCTGGCATTTGAGTTGCCATAGGCCACTGGATGCTCCATGATGACCTTCATCATATTTCGAAAAACTTCCGAGAAACTTTCAGCTCGTGCCGCCACTTTTTCATCATTTCCAGAATTCTTTTGAGATTCTTGTGCTGTTTTTGAATACTAAAATCCATTTTTTCCTTTTTTGAAAAATGCTGACGTAACATACCCCGGCAATCGTGTCATGCATAACTTGAAGCCAAAATTGTCTGGCTTCCGGATCTTGATTAAAATCAATTGTATCTGGTTTGATATCCTTATCAGTGAGCAATGAGAACGGCTGTCCAACAAATCCAGTGCAATTCAACTCAAAAATCTGAGCTTTAAAACCCGTTTCCAATGGCGCAAATGGCACAAATCTTCCAAGAGCTGTCGAGCCAGAATAGTGCTCCTTCCAGTAGTTCTTCACGTTTGCATTTCCACTGTTCAGAAATGCACCAATCGCAGTGGTGTAATTCTCATGACGGAGAAAGTATGGTCTCAACTTTCCACCGCTCCAATAGTTGCAAGCATATGACAGTGTCTTCATGACAATTGGCCGATTTCTGACCAAGAAGCCATTGAAAAATACACGATCTATCTGATTGGTCGATGAATACATGTAGGCAATCTGCAAAATATTCATTCTTTTGCTGATTGAAGATACAATATACCTGTCCAACATTGTAGAGAATCATTCTGATCAAGCTGATCACCATATTCTTCTTCGATTGTTCACTATTATTGGCTGGATTTCCCTCTTCACCCTTGCCACTTGCCTTGGCAAATGATGCAGCCAATAAGGTGCTTTCCAATCCGAACAATGTGTTTCTGAAGTCAATTTTTGATAAAGTGTCATATTTGGCAACTTACTTGTCTCCATAAACATCGGAGATATGCATATCGAACTCCGTCGGATCCCCATCTGCAGCCATATTCATCAGCTTTTCCAAGTCTTCTTCGCCGGTCAACAACATTGATAAACCTAAGAAACATCCTCCGCCAATCGAACTGCCTCCAATTCTGGTGAATTCTGTCTCACTATCAACCCGAATAACCGATATTCCAGTTCGAATATTCACAAGAATATATGGAAAGATCGTGTTATCATGAAGAGTTTGAAACTCGTATTCTTGCTTTGTGTCATCGAATGAGTATGTGTAACTCTCTGCCTCAATGTTTCTGAGGAGGAATGTAGTGCCCCTTGTCAAACATCCGAATGTGTCTTCCAAGTGCAATCTGCACATTTTTCGTTATTTTTAGACCAAAAATATGACTCACGTTACACCCAACATCTCCTCAATCATTGTCTCGATATGTTCCAATCTCGATGTGTACGAGAAATGAGAAACCGTGCCTTTGAGCATTTTTGAATTATTTGATATGAATGCCAACACAGCTGGGAAATCCGCATAAGGCACTTGAATACAGTGAAGACGTTCGAACGATGCACCAGTCTCTTGAATCTGAAAATAAGTCAAACTTCTATCAAATGCTATGTTATTTGAGACAAACCTCCTGAGATAAAGTGGTTCTTGTGATCTTCACATCAGTGGTGTAGGCGATTTTGACAGCCTTCGAACCCAGATCGAAGTTGATCTTCTTTATGAGATGAACATCATGAACGATTCGCCCGAAATCCGGCGTAGTCGTTATCATTTTCCAGCGAACTTGTTGGTTAACAACCTCCTAGCTTCTGCAAAAGTATAAAAATGAGGTATGATAGTGGATGGAGTACTACGGGTACTTTACATATTCATTGACACGTAAAATGTTAAAAAGGTGTATTATCATCACAAAAGGAAGGTGCAAATACTGCAAGAAAAGGAGAAAAGAGGAAATTTGAATAACTAGATTTGAAAAAAAAGGAGGGAGAGAAATATATCTAATCCAATAGGCGAGAAAGATTTGATAAAAATGCATAACAATAATCCAGGCAGAGCGCGCGGTTAGACGAGAAAACGGCACGCTGTCGCACCGGCCCTACCACAACCACCAAAAAAATTTTTGACGCTCGTTTGTTGGGTCGTGAGCCTCAAAACACTCAGAGTAGGCATTAGTCCGTCGCTATTTCAATGTCTGCGTCTCGCGGGTGTAAGAACGGCGGGAAACGAGGAAATTGGTTAGGTTAAGAGTTTTGTGAACATTGAAACTTAAACCTAAACTATATGTATGTTTTCGATGAATTTCTACATTGTTTTTCTAGAAAATTGAAACCATATAAATAACAATCACTTGACATAGACAACACACAAGGTAGCTCGTAAAAAGTGTTGTGTTATTCTTTATTCTATGATGTATCACACCACGGGGTAGGTACAAATTCTGATGCAAGAGAACAAAAATTCGAGAATGGCATGATTATTCAAAGAAATTATAAGTAAAACAGCAAGAAAAAAATGTAGATGAGGACAAAAAGTAAGAAATGAATTGCGCTTGGACAGCGGTTTCCCCCCTTCTTTCTCAGCCAATCTCTCCATTTTTCCAATAGCCATCTTCATTCTTTTGCATCGTCTGACGTCTGCGTCTCACGAATGGGTAAGATGCCAATGCGTAGGAAAAAACACAGCATTGTATGTTGTGAGGGTGGAGGGCAGCTGTATGCCAGGTGTCGTAATAATCAACATACGGGGTTAAGCGGAAATATAATGGGGGGTTGGAATCGTGTTCTATGTTGTAAATTCGACTGAAACAAGAATTGGGGGTAGATCAAATTTACATAGGTTTAATGTATTTTACACTTTAATCTACCGAGAATATTAACACGAGGTGATAATTATTGCATGTCGAACGATATTCGAAGGAAATTGTTTCTCTAAAACACCCATTTAGCTAAACCTATTTATGCCAAAGTGTCGGAACACAGTCACAAGAATCACTGAATAATAAAACTACAGTAATCATATCAGAACTGTTTTCAAAAAATTGATCGAAAACAGAGCCGCATTGTGCACAGACCGTCTCATGATATGAGAATCAATTTGTGTATCAAGGACACTCACAGAAATTGCGTAGGTGGAAATCTTTATGAAACGCCTACAATGCTCAAACAACGAAAATAAACCAATATCTGAAGATCTTTATCAAGAATATTTGATACAATGCTCGCTTTTTACAATATCAACCAACCAACTGAATATTGTTTAAAAATAGATATCTCACATTCCAATCAAACGCTTATCTTTTTCCCAACTCTTTTTTTTTGATGACATGACTTTAATCGAAAACCCATTAGTCCTATGCCAATTTTCCATTCCCATTATCAATACTCATGGCACCTACAACGGAAATCAAACCGGAAGCATCTCGCCCCTATGTTGCCATGAGCATGTGTCGCGACTACCGTAGGCGTCGAGCCGTCTCGACATGCTGAATGGAAGGCCGTTGGCTCTAAAAACGCTCAGAGCCGCTCTGGTAGATCCCGCCCTTTCGTCGACGAGATTTTCGGGTCATATGTTCCATTTTGTACTCAAGCAATGTATCCATCGACAATAAGTAAGTCTTTTATGAATTGAGAAACTTTTTCCAACATCCACAAAAAATAAATATAATTAATTCATCTTGTCGGGAAACAGGATGTGATTGTTATGTGGAGCATTTTGCTCTTGGTGGCTCACACGCACAAAAGAACGGAAACAAGCGCTTCCGCACCTTATTTCCTGGCTAGCATATAGGCCCTTCCTTAGTCCTACCACCATCCAACCCTTTTTATGTCGATTGCCGGAAACTATATGTCCCGCTGAAAATCCGCTGCCAGCCATATTCATTTTTTTCGTCGTTGTATGGTACCTCGCTCGTAGTTTCGATTGCTTTTCTGTTAGGTTCTGTCAAAAGTCCTAGTATATAGATGTATTGTTAAATTTGGAATTATGAGATCTTATCGACTTTGCTCTATTATATCTGCTACCTTAGGTACCATAGATCAAATCTAAGTTGATATAGGCGCCTTCCAGCTATACTGTAGATCACAAACCTAAATATATACTAGACCAATACAGCTGTTAACCAATCTATGACATCAGTTAGATCCGAATCGATATGGACGCCTTCCAGCTATACTGTAGATCACATTTTGTGATTTTACTAGATCTATACATCTGCTAGCCAACATATGACGTCAAATAGGTCCAAATCGATATAGGCGCTTTCCAGCTATACTGTAGACCACATCTCGCAATTTTACTGGATCTGTAAAGCTGTTAACCAATCTCAGACTTTGACTAGGTAAAATTACATATTTTGTGAAAATGGCAGTTGGGTTGCTTCCAGCTAAACCTAAATCCATTGTTTCGATAGTTCCAACTATTTGGAGCATTATTTTGAATGTTACCCGTCTTATTTTCCAGTTCATGACTTCAGAATCACCTATTTGCAATAGTTTGTAAATTTGTTATCAAAAAAAAGTACCGAATTATCTCGCCTTAGTTATGATACCAACATAGATAATTTACAGACTCATACGGTAACTTATGCCAACCCACAGCTGCTCATTGGGATGTCTCTCTCGTTCCAGTCGTTGAAAACAACACGCGAATTACAGAAGGTATGACACCATAATATTCTCACCGCCCCAACTATTCTTAGAATCTATTAGTGTATGCTAATTCATCCAACACCTTCTTATCTAAACACGAATCTCAATTTTCCCAAAAAAATATTTATGTAGTCTCGAAAAAGCGATCTTAATGAAAATTCTCCAACTTTTTTCCAAAAATTCCTTGCTTCAATTGGTCGGCTCCGGGGTTAATTGAAGTGTCTCCGAAGAGAAAAATGTTAAATGATGTGTGAGGGAGGCAGTGGGAGCAAACCTAACAATTCATACATGAGCAGTTATGCATGTGTTGTGGTTTCTGGGGTAAATGCAACAATCTCATGCTGTGAGGTTTTTCGAGGAAAAGATTTTTCCAACAATGCTTCTTCTTTAAGAAGGCGTTCAACACCACTTTTACTTTTAAAGACTTGAAGTTTTTTCAGGATGTATGCAATACGCTACTGCACTTTCAAGATTACCAGCTACAGGTAAATACATTGTTAATCCTATGAATCCATGGATTTTTTTTGAAGCAACAGGAACTGGACAAATCCAACTCTGGCAATTCCTTCTCGAACTCTTGGCGGATGCTGGCAACGCGCCATGTATAGCCTGGGAAGGTAGTAATGGCGAATTCAAGCTTGTGGATCCAGATGAAGTGGCTCGGAAGTGGGGAGAGCGAAAGAGCAAGCCTAATATGAATTATGATAAATTGAGTCGGGCGTTGAGATATTATTATGATAAGAATATCATGACGAAGGTAGTATATTCATTTCCTTCTCCATTCGGCATATCTGTACTTTAGGTTCAAGGCAAGCGATACGCTTATAAATTCGATTTCAATGGTCTGGCGACTGCATGCCAGAATATCATGATTTCCGGTGGAAATGCCACTAATCCTGAAGTCGTATCCGCTGTTCAAAGTCTCGCTCCATACTCCAATCGTGAGTTGTTATTATTATATGACTCACTTTTATGACTAATTTTCAGAACTTATACCAATAAATGTGTCATCCCGGACAACTTCCACCATCCCATCATACCCCCAAATCATAACTTCCCCAATAACCGCCTCATCTTCACAAATAATGTCATCAGTTCCATCGGAAACCAACGCATATTGGACATCAAACCCATCAAGTTTGACTTATACCGGAATGTCATCAACATATTAATTGTTATATATATTTTGTCAAAATGCTATTTTATAGCGCAAAAACTACTCTTCAAAAAATATTTTTCCCAAATTCATATCCCTTTTTCATTTCACCCAACCAGTTCTCGTAATAGGGTTTGACATCTTGTAGTTCTTCGAATTGAGACTGTGAATAAAGAACATTATCTGCACGTAGATTGTTCGCTTTTGATAAGATTGATAGTCTGTGATAGTGTGGAGAACAAAAGGAATTAGTGTATAGTGTAATCATTGGATTGGGACACTTGAACTAGAAAAAGAAGAGGTTTTTTGGTGTGTTACACAAAAAGTTTTTGGGAGAGGAAGGGACAATTGGTCAATTAAAATGTTGAAATTTTAGATGAAACTGGTTTTGTTCTTTTTGGTGAAATTTCTGCCGAAAAAAAAGACGACGAAATGTCTAGTTGTTATTGGAAACCAACTGATAAACCTGATAATTATTTCGAAAAACGTACTTGTGTTTTACTCGCATCGTTGGCTTAATTATTTTCTTGGTCATTTTTCTTCTCCTTTTTGCCATTATCATTCCCGTTGTCTCATTTTCGGAACATTGCAATTTCACCTTGAAAAGTAACCGAATGCCGAAAAACATAGATATCGGAAAGGTGCCCCTCTTACGGTCCGACAAAAAATTATTTGTCGGTAATCAGGACAGATATTGACGGGAGACGATAACCTTGAGAAAATGATCGAGACTAAACATCATATTGGTAAACAATATCTTTCTTTGGTGTTTTTCCCAAAAAGTTGTCGACTCTTGTTGAAATCTCGAGGCGGACCAATTTTCAAAGTGTGGTGTGTGTGTTTTTCAGGAAAGTGCCATTTTGGTTTGACACAAACGACGAAGAAAAAAACCATTTGGTAGTGTCGACGTTTGTTTCTCACTTTTCGAATCGGGGCCCCGCATTCTTCTTCTTGTTGTCGAATCAAACATACACATACACGCCCGAGACCGCAGAGACACATACACACTTTCATACAACGCACAGGCACCGTCGTCATTCAAGCCCATACCCCCCCTTCTCTCGGCATTATTTGGTTCTTTTGCCGCCAAACAGGTCACTGTATTTCCGAAAAAAACTTTTTCTAGTTGCCAATTAAACATGGGTGCTTGCTGCTCGTCGAAGAAGAATAAGAATCAGGTTTGTTTACGATCACCCACTTTTTCCAAAACCCTAACATCAGTTTGTTAATTGGTCTCCTCACATTTTCTTCCATCAATATTTGATAAGGCGGTTATCAAACAAAGTTACTCATGATTGTGCTTGATAACAGTACGCACACTATAGCCGAAGTGATGTAAGAATTTGTGTTCCTACCCCAATTTTGTTCGTGAAGGCGGTTTTTGCCACAAAAAGAAGGAGCGTAATCATAAAAATAACAACTGTATGACAAATATTAGTGTTGCAAACACGTCATTTCTTGCCCCACAAAAATTGTTGATTCATTTCTAAACAAAAAATTGACAAAATACCAACATCATTTTAATGATAGACCATGATGTGACCCCTGTAATTTTCACATCCAGTCGAGTCCCTAAATATAGTAGTTGGAAGTCAAACTGAATGGTTTTCAGGCTGAGGTCGGAGAGATTCGTGAAGACGATTTAAAGGGCATCTTCAGAGAGTTTGATTTAAATGGAGATGGATTCATTCAAAGAGTATGAAGCATAAGTAGAGACTTAGGTGTAACTTTTGCAAAAATTTAGGAGGAGTTGAGAGCAGTGATGCAAAAAATGGGACAATCTCCAACTGAAGATGAGCTTGACGCCATGTTCCAGGCTGCTGATAAGGATCATGATGGAAACATTGACTTTGAAGGTATGAAAGTTTTGATCTACCATAGTATTGATACTGTACACAGAGTTCCTTGTCATTGCTCGTGCCAATCCCCTCTCACTCTCCTTGAAAGCCGTCTTCGAGGAGTTGGATGTTGATGGTGATGGATATATCACTAGGTAGATACTAGAGATTCTGAATCTTGTGATCAACCTCGAAAGTTCTAGATCGGAGCTCCGCACCGCCTTCCAACGAATGGGCCACTCATTGTCGGACCAAGACATCAAAGCCATCTACCGACACGTCGATCAAAACAACGATGGCAAGATCAACTTCCAAGAATTCTGCGAAATGATGACTCGTAGAAAATGAGACGTCGTCCAATTTTTCGAATACTTTGAACACCAAATATAACCCCGGCCAAATATAGTCATTTTGTAACCCCCACCCAACGCATTCCATTATTTTCCGCGTAGATTAATACCGCATTTCGGTGAGAACAAATATATTTTACACAAAGTTTATAACTCTATCCCCCAGTCGATACATAATTGCCTATTCAAAAAAATCAACATACTTTTGTAATTCTTCCCGCATTTACATGGTTCATCTTCTTTCGTTCTTCTTTTTATATGAATACAATAAAAATTCTGATGATTATTATTGACACTAATCTCTTTACAAAATAAATAGTTATTGGGAAAGTTGGGTAGTTGCAAAAAGAGATCAAATAATACGGCAAGACATGGGCAAAAATGGGTTAGACACGAGCAAAACGGGAGTGTTGAAGGGGTGCCAACTCCCGCATTGGCATGTTTCGGTCGATTTCACTGTTTCTCAATAGCTGATATGCTGATACGGCAGCTAGGACGAATGCCAAGAATGCAACTGCTGTGCCGAATATGTGAAGGTAAAATGCCATTCCAATCATTTGCTGAAACACATTAGGGTACTATTTATCTAACTTCCTGACTATATACCTCATAAGTTCCAACCAGACCCTGCACAAATCTACTATCAACTCGATGAGCAGCAAAGAAGAATATAGCGTCACCACAGAAGCCAAGGAAAACTTAAAATTTCATACATATCGGAATGTCAGAGCGATTAAATGTCTACCTGTTGTTGCAACCATACCAGCATAAAAGACTGAGCATCCAGAGTTACATGGAGCACAAATACCACATAATAGTGAGGCAACAGCCAGGCAAATAGCGATTATCATAAAAGCAAAGGTTGCCTTTTGCCATCCATGGAATTGATGGTGCTCACTCTCACCAGCTGCGCTGTTTTGGTCAATGTCCTCGATATTCTCGTCAATGATCTGAACTTATAAAAATTATGAAAATGCATAGATTTATGATATACCTGACTAGCAGAAACATCAAATTTATATGTACAGTGGAGTGGAATATTCTCCTCTCGATCAACCCTTTCACGGCCGATACCATGTAAATGTAAGTGAGGTCTGGTACAATCCATCCATAATCCGTGCTATAATTATAATTATTTCAGCATTAAAAGTATAGTTATACTTACCAAATGTGTCGCCCGGAACTCACGAATATCGACAACTTGCCAACTTGGAGAAATTAATCCACCAGCTTGAAGACCAATTGCGACAATTAGGAGAATTAGGGATGATATAATAACAATTGTCTGAGCACTTGTTGTTTTTCTCTCCGACATTTCGTCGTCTGCAGAAAAAACTATATGTATCTAAATAAAAACTATATAAATCCGAAGAAAAAAATTTAATTTTATGTAAGAGCGCCTAATAAAATCGGATATCCCTGGGAAGAGTGCAAAAAGGCGCCAAGAATTTTGTTCCACTAGGTTGAACCCATTGTCTATGTTTCTATATATATGAGGAAAATATGAAGGCAGATTTTTGTGAAAGATATGGGCAAAAACGTGTCATTTCCTATTAAAGTAAAAGCATATCATCAATTATGAGCACTTTTAATCCGAGATTAGGCAAAAAACACTAGAGTTAGAAGATGTATGTATATAGATAAGAAAATGTATGTGTTGGTAGGAACGGACCAATGTAGGTCAGACAGTCAATGAACACCGTGAGAGGGTCATTATGCAAAGTAGCCGTTATTGTTGTGAAGTAAAATGTGTAGAGAGGAAGAGAGGGGCGAAATGAGACATGGAGTAGGCAAAGCATTCAAAATGTTCGACACTACTTGTGAAAATACTTGATGCGTCCCTCCCAAAATGACAATGCGTTTGTTTGATGATGGAAAATGGCAGATTGGAAAAATGAATGAAAAATAAGGAAAAGATCTCGATAGAATGCTAATAGCTCACAGGAAACAACGAATTAGAGCGAGAAGGCTTTTTCAACTTTTGTTGTCTCTGTATGTTGAGAGATTTGAATACAAACCACCCCTCGCGATGGTGACAACAAAACGAAATGAGAGAGAAAAGTGTCCTTGAGGAATATCGATCAACCTGTCGTTCTATGTATCCCCGCTCTCAAATCTATATATCTTCGGATTTAATTGCTTTTTACCTTTTTTATACCAATAAAAACATACCTGGTAAAGTTTTTGGTGAATGGAACTGATCGAATTGGAAGCCTTTCATTGCTCTGGAAGTTATATGAATAAATATAATATAAAAATGTTGGAAGGTAAAATGAATATATTTGGGAGGTATGACACAATAATTGTTGCATTACTACCTGTCAAAACATGCGGGAAGGGAGAGATTTGGTGAAACTGGTTATGATTGAAAGTGGCAACATATTTCAAGACTTACCATTAGTTTTGGGGTGCCAATTTTCGCCAAAGGTGCCAATTTTGGCGAAGAATGCTGAAGGAAAGAGAGCCAAGTTCATTGGAGCGCGGTGTAATTTAGAATATAGAACGGGGAGGAAAGTTGCTTCATGAATTAATATTCCGTTTTGAAACAATAAACTCTTGGTTTTTTTCCTGATTCCTCCTACGCAGAAGAAATATTCCGTGAAAACCACCCACATGAAATATAAAACGAACACTAAAACTCACGAAAAATATGTATAAAAAGGTCAAGCAGAGGTGTTGAAGATACAACACATCGCAATGATTTTCGAGACACCAATCGATCATTTCCCACCTGGCCAGAAGATTCCGGAGATTCGAGTTTGGTCGAATTTCAGCTCGGCTGGTTTTAACAAAATTTTCAAGAGCTCAGGTATTTTGATTTTCAGCTAACTTTTTCCTCATTTCAATTTTCCAGAAGTGACTTCATTCTTCGAACAACCATCCCAAAACATGAACCAATTCGTCAAGAAGTTTGTGGTCCCCAAAATGCCACCAACTATGACTGTACCAACTTTCCACGTTGCTCGCCCAATGGCTAACAACACTGTAAAGTACTTGGTTCCCATTGTCAAGTTTTCCACCAAATTCCTAAAAGTTTGAATCACGTCATTGGAGTTTTAATAAATCTGTCATGTTCAACAAAGAATTTAATAACGGTCACAAGGGATATATTATTTTCTTTCCTTGAGATACGCCCACAAAACTGTATAGCTCGTGAGCTTTTTATCATCATTCTTATCATTTTGTCATCATGAATCCTATGGTTGTCTTCATACTTCTCTGTGAGTGAAAAAAACTATATTTTTTATCACGTATCCATATCAGATGCTGCTCTTGCATATGGTTACATTTATGATGCGGATGTCGAACGAAAGGATGTTGGTATTGTCCATCAAAATTGCCAACCAATGGATCGATGTGAATTCAAGGTACGTGATTTCAGATATCTTTTTCTTTACTCAGAGGATTAGATTCTCCCCCATGATGAAAAAACCATCCAACTGGACTTTGCTGGCACATTTCTACCATATCAATGGTACTTGGAAGTGTATCTATTGAGAAATACTGGTGATAGATTGGAGGAGATCTACTATCAAACGTGAGCACATGTAGCTTGATCAATGTTCACAGACCATCATTTTTCTAGTTGCACGCAAGCCAATAAATGTGGCTATCTGCAAGCGGAAGTTGGATGGGGATTCTTGGTATTGCTTCGATCAAATGACGAATTCTCGTTTGATGGTACTGTACGTTTCAACTTTGAACGATTTGATGGTAGATCAAAACACAAGTGATGTCACTATACAAAATGTTCAGTTAACCCGGACCAAGATTGTGGTGACCCAATGGTTCATATTGAGCAAGATGTTGAGACAACAATACAACAATCGAAGCAGCATGTCAACATGGCAGGTTGTCACTACTACTTAAACTTCGATGTTGTAAAGGCAAGAATGCAGAAAGCTCGTGTCATTGTCAGTGTGTACAGTAAGAAGAGCGCTCGTGTTGATATCCGAACCCTCACAGATCAAACAACTGTTCTTGATCACATCATGTAAGTGTTAACTAGGAAGAATGTGTCGATAAACCTTTCTAGAACTGACCACCATAACGTATCGATGTCTGTTGGAGTCTATGAGCATATGAATGTTCAAGTGAAACACTTCCGTTTTCGTCATCTCCAATTTCCAAAAGTTACCGTTCTCCTGACTAATAGAAGTGCGGATTTCAGAGCTTAGGTTGAGAATAATGTTAGTTTCAGCTTGTGGAGCAAAGAACAAATTGATCAAGTATAGCACTGGTGAATTGGTTGTCAAGTCACCTGGATATCCAGGACTATCATGTACTAATGTCAATTATTTGACAATGATTCAACCACGTGTCACCTCCGCCTACACCAACTCCGACAGAAAGTCGTTTTTCATGATAACTGTTGCTTCGGATATTTCTATATATGATGAACTACTTTTGACGGCTTATGGAACTGAGTAGGATAACTATCATAGGATTTTTCAACGGTCACACTTTCAGATTGACTATTCCACAGAAAACCCAGTTTGATATGGATATAATGATCGACTATGCAAATTTCGACATCAAATACTCTGCCCATGCATTTGTCCACCAACGCAGTTTCTTGTTCAAAATCCAAAAGGTGGATATCGACAAAAGTGACGTTTACATTTGATATTGTTTTTTTACACAAATATTGTAGATTGCGTTTGCACAACATATCGACAGAAAGTATATACCGAGGACAAGGGAGAATTGTCAATTGTTATTCCATCTAGTTGTGATATGATGTATTGTAGCTGGTTCTTCAGATCCCAGAAATTTCTCAACGTGGGGAAAAAAAAAGATGGAAAGGATTGATAATAGTTATTTGCAGACGAAGTACAAAAATATTGTGATCAGTATGGAGGAAGCGATTGAACAGGATGAAATTGCATTGACTGATGATACCAACCAGATTCGGTTTGATCTTCAATTATTTTCAGAGAATATGAGATAATTTTTCAGTTTTACCGGAAAGGCACTCGAGGAGAAGAGAACACTGGCATTCAAGGATGATATAGTAGTGACTTTTCACAGGAAAAATGGACGTCATGATAAGGATGTGACACTGAAGATTGAATGGTTTGAATCAGATGCTCAAGAATGTCAAGACTCGGAGATTGAAATCGAGAATAGTACAGTTGTATTGACCTCACCATTGTACCCGTTTGGATATCCGAATATGATGAAGTGTAACCATTTGGTTACAGCTCAACCAGGGTATGCAGAATAGATCGAAAATTATCAGAAAAAGCTTTGTTCCAGACACACAATTCAAGTGAGAATTGAGCATGGTATGTTGGAGCCGACCAACGATTATGTGACGTTTTATGATGGAAATTCGACGAGTGATAAGATAATCAAAATGTAGGTTTTCTGAGAAGATACTAATATTCATGTTTTCCTTGAAGTTTGACTGGAGACTTCTCCGACACGGAATTAGAAGCGTCTGGCAATCAAATGCTCATATCTTTCCATTCTGATATTCAAAATTCTGCTCCTGGATTCCATATGAAACTCTCATCAGGTAACCTCAGAATTGACATAAATATACTTATCAACTCAATATTCCAGTCGCCCCACAATCAGTCAACTACGAAGCTATCACCAACGACACCGAATTCCAACTCTACGTTGTTATTGGATGTGGATCAATCGCTACCTTGATGACTCTCTCAGTCATCATCTATTTCTGTTACAAGTGTCATTCTACTGTTTATTAAGATTTTTATTACGATAAAGTTTATTACACAGTTTGTATACAACAAAAAATCTCATTGTTCATCATTCACCCGCATTAGTGGTCGGTATTACAAAGTAGATTAGATTCCCAAATCTTGTTTCTTGATCAATTCAAAGTATTTTCCTTTGGCTTGTATCAATTGTGAGTGAGTTCCTGATTCCTGTACTTTTCCATGTTCTATATAAACAATCAAGTCGGCGTTTTGAATGGAAGAAAGACGATGCGCAATTGTGATGCATGTACGGCCTTGTCTAGCACGATCGAGGGCTTCTTGGACAGCCTGGAAAGCAAACTTATACTTATTGAAATAATTGTATCAATACTTACCCTTTCTGATTCAGAATCCAAAGCTGATGTGGCTTCATCAAGCAGTAAAATCTTTGGATCTCTAACCAATGCTCTGGCAATCGCAATTCTTTGTTTCTGACCTCCCGACAATTGTGATCCCTTCTCTCCTACATCCGTATCAATTCCAGCTGGTAAATTACCAAGGAACCGATTTGCATTAGCCAATTCCAATGCTTGATTGATCTTCTCAAGTGGCACATTCTCCAATCCAAGGCAGATATTCTCTCTGATCGTTCCAGCAAACAATCGCGGCTCCTGCCCGACCAATGCCATTTGAGTTCTGAGATGGTGTAGTGACAGTGTTCGAATATCCTGCCCATCAATCCTCAGCACTCCACCAGTCACATCATAGAATCGTTCCAACATTCCGATGCATGTACTCTTTCCTGATCCAGATGGTCCGACCAATGCAACTGTTTGTCCTCGAAGTGCTGTCCATTGTAGTCCCTTCATGATCGGTTGCTTTGCTCTTTGTGGATAGGAGAAGTTGACGTTTTCAAACAACAAGTTGCCCCTTATATTGGGTGTTGCACCAACCATCAAGTCACCAGTTTGTGGTTTGCGATAGATCAAATTGAACATCATTCCACTGGCAGCCTTGGCTTTGACAAACTCAGGGAAGAATTGGCAAGCAAGTACAATTCCTTCAGAACAAATCATGACAGCCATCAAGGATCTGAAGTTGAAATATTGAGATTTCGCAATACTTATGAAAACATACGTAAAAGTATCATGCACATTTTGCTGCTCCTTATGAATGACACGAACCGCCAAAGCAAAACAGAAGCACATCATATAGTACATGAAGTTTTGTGAAACACTGTAGTTGATTGCTTCATACACTGACTTCTTCAACTCGACTGATTTGCGATTCTTCGATTGTTGTTGGTACTTTGAGTGGAAGTATTTAGTTCTTGTCAATAACTGGATGGTCTTCACGTTTTCAATTATTTCAATAGCGATCTGCATATCAAGTATTTCATAACAATACAAATTAGGAAATATACCTCTCCAGCATCATCAGTTTGATAGAACTCAACATTCAAAACTGTGATTTTATAAGCCAGGAATACCATCAAAACACCAAGGAAGATGACTAGAGAAGTTCCGAGGATGGCAACTTGCCAACAATATATGAAACCAATTGTGATGCAAGCAATAAGTGCTGAGGTGGAGTAGATGATTTGCATCATTCTTCCGTCAACCATCTGGAAGTTAGGTTTAGCTTGGAAAAAAGGATTGGGAGCTTACAGCTTTCACATTTGGTGGATCTGTTGCCAGTCTGGTAATCAATGAGCCAGGTGTGTGAGCAGGATTGTCAAAGTATGCTGCATCCTGATAGAGTAGATTTCTGAACGCAGCTGTTCTGAATCGGACTCCCAAGTTTTCAGAAACGATTGAGAAAATAGTACTCTGAAAGTATAGGGTTTTTGGAAAAACGAAGGGAGAAACTTACTGAAACTGTTTGAGTGATAAATACTCCAACACCACATGCGCCAAAGATACCAACTGCAACTGCCATTCGGTGCATCATCTTGTCGGGCTCGGCGAGGAACTCGAAGCCTTCGAAAATGTATGAAAACAGAAGAGAGTAGGCCGGCAGGTCCAGACCACGAATCAAACTGAATATCAAGCCAATGAACATGTAGAGGTAGTTGCCTGCAAAACGAATTTTTTGAGTTGAAAAGCAAAGAAATACATTACCTTGAGCATTCTTGAAAATCTCCATATAACCATGCTCTATCTTGCCATCTTGCTCAATGATTTTCTTAACTTGCAAAAAGAATTCCTCATCTTCTGCTGTTGGAATGACTGATCTTTTTCGGAAACTGTCGAATGAATGGTTTTTCAAAGTTTCTCGCTGAAAAGCTTCCGACCCTGATCGAGTCGAGCTTCGGATTGAGCTGTGTCGAGTGAAGTTGCTGTAAAAATACATGTTTTTAGGAAATGAACCCATGAACTTACTCCAATTCAACATTGTCCATCTGACTCTCATTATCTCCAGCCTCTTCCTTAAACTGTTGCGCCTTCACCAAATCATAATATCTGCCTCCAAGTTCCACCAGCTCATGATGGTTGCCACTTTCCGCAATCACACCCTTCTCAAAGAATACAATCTTATCAGCCTCTCTAATTGTTGATAATCTGTGAGCAATCATGATAGTTGTTCTTCCTCGTGATGCATTATTCAATGCAGATTGCACAATACTTTCACTCTCAGCATCCAATGCAGATGTTGCCTCATCTAACAGTAATATTTTGGGATCTCTGATCAATGTTCTTGCAATGGCAACTCTTTGTTTCTGTCCTCCTGATAGTTGTACACCACCATCTCCAATCAAAGTGTCATAACCGTTTGGCATCTTTGTTATGAAATCGTGAGCATTTGCCATTTTACAAACTTCAATCATCTTTTCACGTGTCGCTTCAGGACTTCCAATCAACAAATTGTTATGAATGGTGTCATTAAACAATAGTGGTTCCTGTTGCACGATTCCAATGATATTTCGCAACCATTCAATATTCATCTCTCGAATATCCACTCCATCAATCTTGATACTTCCTTTTTCCTGCCCATACAATCTTGTCAACAAGCCAACTGACGTAGATTTTCCGCATCCGGAGTGCCCAACAAGAGCAGTTGATGTTCCCGGCTCCAATGTCAAGTTCAAACCATTCAATACTTTGGCTTCTTTCCTTGTCGGATATCGGAAATGGACGTCTTGAAACTCGACTTTGCCAATGACGTGTGCCAGTTTCTTTCCCTCCGTCGAGTATGGGTCTATTTTTGGAACCCTGTCAATTGTGTCGTAGATTGATGCGGCAGATACTCTGGCATTGAGTATGACCATCATATGTGGTGAGATAAGCCCAAGGAAGTAGGCACCAAGTAGCATAGCCATGACCACAATAAAAACATCTCCTGGAGAATCGATGATACCGATTTTGAGTAGATAGGCTCCATAGAGGATTCCAGCTCCCATGAAAGCGAACAACCAGAAGAAGAATAGACCTCCAAAGAAGCCACCCCAAAATCCACCCCAAATGGCGTGCTTCCTTCCAGCTTTCAGCTCATTCTCATACTTCTTCACCATCTCCTCCTGGCCATTGAATGCTTGAACAGTGCGGACTCCCATAAGACATTCTTCAGCAATTGCACCAGCTACACCAATATTGCCAAGTTCTTTCATCGTGCTGACCGACATGAACTGAAAATAGTCATAACTTTTAAAAATAAAAAAAGGAACTTACTCTAGCAAGAAGGGAGTTGCACATGGTACAAATCGGAATCAATCCAGCCATCATCAACGCCAACCTCCACTCGTAGATCAAGGAGATGACAACTGCTGCGATAACCATGGTGATACCTCGCAACAACACTCCGAGCTTGTCTCCGATTCCTTCTTGAACTCTTTCCATGTTACTGAAAAAACTTTCGGTAAAATACGCATCATTTCTAGGACGGCTTACTCGTTCAATCTTGTTGTGATAGTTCCCGACAGGTTCTTGTCAAACCATCCAGCGTTCTGTCTAAGCACAGAACCAATATATCTAGTTCTCATTTGTGTCATTATTCGACTGCAACATCTTTGAAAACACATGTACTGAAAAAAATTTGTTGAAATTTTCAAATAAATCATTTACGTACTTGTATAAAATCATTAATCGTCACACCGATACCAATCCCCAAGAAAATGTACACATTTTCCATTGACTTGTTATAGAAGTCCTTTGAGGTCGGCGCATAAACCAAAAGAACATTCGTCAAACGACCGCTGGAAATAAGGAAAACGATAAAATAATCATAAAATTGATGTTTTACGATATGATAGCAAGAACAGGCTGCGAGACGCCGGAAATAATTGAGCAGAAAACACCGATAGTGAGCAGAATGTAGTCGTATTTTGTGGCGTATCGAAACTGAAATGATGTATTTGGAAAATAAGGATTATGGGGTGATTTGCATACCAAGCCAGCAAGTGGTACCGGCTGGAATTCGTACTCTTCGGTGGATAAGTCACACCTAAAAATGGGATATGGAAGTTTTAGAGAGTTACAGTCTTACCGGCAGAAAATATAATTAATGATCTTTTCAGCTGTCGATGGATTGAACTTCACTTTTTTATCCTCATCATCATCTTCACTGATCGATGGGAATGAATCGTTTTTTGGCATATCAATTATCTGGCAAAAATTATAGTTGGAAAGAAAAACTTATCTAATGACTTACATCTCTTCTAGACAAACTCCCCCGAACCCCATTTTCTTCAACATCTCTAGGAGACATTATCCGAAAATTTCGTTCTTATAATTTGAATCGTATTTTTTAATCGAAATTCTGAAACAAATGAACTAGAATAAGTAAGTTTCAAAGTAGACTGTTCAACTGATTTTTACTTGTTGAGCCGCGAGTTTAAGTACTCCCCTTCTTCCTTGAATATTTGATTAGTTTTTTTATGTACGGCCAATGTTGGAAACCGTGTTTTGTGCATCCCGAACACTCTAAAGGCAAACACAACACGGCGCAGGTGTGTTGAGAGATAGGCAACTAACTGATCCAAACAGAAACTACGCTTTTGTCTCGTTACGGGGTGGTCGGGAGAAACCTAAGTTGAATTCCGAAGTTTATGGCCAAATATTACACAACATTATTTTCAGTTTTTTGAACTCATATCTTGATGTTTTAAACATTTTATGTTCATCATTTTTTATTGCATATGATACAAACTTGAAGAACAACTAATTGATACATAAGATAAGGTTATAGATACAAATGACACTCACAGAATTACAATTGTTCACCAGTATTTATTGATTTTTTGGTTTTTCACGAAGCTCATCAGTTTTTGGTGTTGGTTCCTCGACCTTCTTTTCGCACTTTTTCTCGCTTTTCACGTCTTGATCCTCATGTTCAGTAGATTCTTCTCGAATTTTCTTCAACTTCTGAACCAAATGCTCTTGTTTCTCAACTTTCTCATTCTCAACATCTTGATCCTCATCCTCAACCTTCTTGTTCTCAACATCTTGATCCTCATTCTCAGTTGATTCCTCACGAATCGTCTTCAACTTCTGAACCAAGTTCTCCTGTTTCTTGGCCTTCTCATCCATCCAGCTAGTCTTCATGAAATCAAACGCCGAATCGAGCTCCTCGGCTAACTCTTCAGTGGTTTCAGCTTCTTCAATTGTGTCCAACATCACTGGATGCCGCTTTGGATGAGGACGTTCGAAGGATGAATTGGCTGAGCGTTTTCTGCAAAAAAAATGTAAATTAGATCTGGCTATCCAATTTTTACTATACCTTGATAATTTTATATTTGTTTCAATTGGCATCACGACACGAAGTTTGATAAATCTGAAAATTTTCAAGGTTAAATACGATTATAAAGTCGAAAAATAAATAAACAAGTGAGGGTGTGCCATCTGGGCCTAAATCAATGCCATACGTCACTCTATTGTTTTGGCGGGGGTGTAGAGTGGACAAGGGTCACCACGCAATAGTGCACACACTGCGCACCATTCGACGACAAAAAGGGTAGATAAGATGTTGCGAAATTTAAAAGGACTTTGGAAAATATAAAAGGAGTTGAAATGAAGGAAAATGTGGATTTTAAAAACGTGTGACTTGGTAGTCAACATAAAACAGAATGTTTGTTCATTTCATGTATCTGGCAGATTAATGTCATGCCCACACCTGCCTAATAAAAATAAACTACATGGAATGACGTGGGTATAATATGATGTGTGCAACAATCTGATCCATGTGGTTTTTTCTATAAATTGTTCATCAAACAAGTTTTAAATGTATCAATGTTTATTTTTTCAAGCAAATTGAGAAACTAGGCGAAAAAAACATTACAATAGGAAAAAAAAGGATTTTTTGAGGAACCCGGAATCAAATGAAAAGTGTCTCAAACCATTACAAAAAAAAATACTTTTTCGTTACAAATGAAAAATAATAGTAAGATCCTAGGCGAAATGGTATGAGAAGCAATTTCCAACATGACTTTAAGCGTATTTGTTCTATAACATTCAAAATTTACAAGAAATATTTGTGGGGAGAGGCAAGAAGTTCGCAATTTAAACAGCAAGGTCTTGTTTCTTGATCAAGTTGTAGTATTTGCCCTTCTTCTGCATCAATTGGGAATGATTGCCGGCTTCTTGGACTCGTCCGTGTTCGATATATACGATCAAGTCGGAATTTTGAATTGAGGATAGACGATGGGCAATTGTGATGCATGTTCTTCCTTCTCGAGCACGATCTAGTGCTTCTTGAACAGCCTGAAAACACGAAATTGCCTATCAGATTCTTGCTATCCGTCACTTACCCTTTCTGATTCAGAATCCAAAGCTGATGTGGCTTCATCAAGCAGCAGAATCTTGGGATCTCTAACCAATGCTCTTGCAATTGCAATTCTTTGTTTCTGACCTCCCGACAGTTGTGATCCCTTTTCTCCTACATCTGTATCAATTCCAGCTGGTAAATTACCAAGGAAACGATTTGCATTTGCCAACTCCAATGCTTGATTGATCTTCTCAAGTGGAACATCCTTCAATCCCAAGCACACATTCTCCCGAATCGTTCCAGCGAACAACCGCGGTTCCTGTCCGACCAATGCCATTTGAGTTCGGAGATGGTGTAGTGAAAGTGTTCGAATATCCTGTCCATCAATCCTCAGCACTCCACCAGTCACATCATAAAACCGTTCTAACATTCCGATGCATGTACTCTTTCCTGATCCAGATGGTCCGACCAAAGCAACTGTTTGTCCTCGTAATGCTGTCCATTGGAGTCCCTTCATAATTGGTTGAAGTGGACGTTGTGGATAGGAGAATTTAACATCTTCGAATAGAATGTTTCCTCTAACTTCCGGCTTGGTACCACTCATAACATCGCCAGTTCTTGGTCTTCTGTAGATGATATTGAACAACATTCCAGCGGCAGTCTTGGCTTTCACAAATTCAGGGAAGTACTGAGCTGAGTTCATGACAGCGACAGCTCCTAACATCATAGCAATAATAGAACTGAACACCTTGTCGGATGTTTTGTCGCCTTGATAGATGATCCTGATACCAACAGCATAACAGAAACACATCATGAAGTACATGAATGTTTGAGAGATACTGTAGTTGATCGCTTCAATCACTCCCTTCTTCAATTCACTTCTCTTCTGTTGTTTCGAAGCGGTTTGGTAGTGAGCAAAGAAGTAGTCAGTTCTTGTGAGAAGTTGGATGGTCTTGACGTTTTCAATGATTTCAATTGCTATTCTACCAGCTTCATCATTCTTGATTTGTTGAACATTGAGTACTGTGATGTATCCAGCTAATCCTATCATGGTGACACCAAGGAGAAGGATCAGTGATGTTCCAAGAATTGATACTTGCCAACAGTTGACAAAACCGATAACAATACAAGCAATAATTGCAGCAAGGGCGTAGAGTACTTGAAGCATTCTAGCGTCAACCACTGCCTTGATATTCGGTGCATCGGTTGCCAATCGAGTGATAAGTTTTCCAGGAGCATGTGCTGGATTGTCGTAGTAGGAAGCATCTTGGTAGAGAAGGTTGCGGAATGATTGGACACGGAATCTCATGGCCAAGTTCTCGGATACTACGGCGAAGAAGATAGACTAAAAGTTTGAGATTATTTTCTGAAATCGGTTCAATGAGCTTACACTCAATAATTGTGTTACGAAAACTCCAAAACCAACAGCACTGAATGCAATAACAGCCATTGCCATTCTATGCATCAATCTTCCATCATATGGTACAAATGTGAATCCTTCGAAAACCCATCCAAAGATCAAAGCTAATGCTGGGAGTTCGAGACCGCGGATGAGGGCAGTAACCACTCCAAAGAACATGAAGAGGTAGTTGCCCTTGGCATTCTTGAAGATATCAAGGTATCCAGCGCTAATTTGTCCATCTTGTTCCATGACTTTGGCGACTTCCGCGGCAAATGCGTCATTCTCAGCATCAGCTCTAGCAGATCTCTTTGATCCGGTGAAGGAGTCATTGAGAGAGTTTCCTCGGCGGAAGGCATCAGCTCCGGATCGGATGGAGCCTGAGATTGAGGAATGGCGGGAGTATTGACTGGCATCACTGAAAATATAGAATATAATGGTTATTTGTTGTGAAAACTTACTCTAAATTGATCTCTTCCTCTTCAAACTCATCAGGATCGGCTTCTGGATCCGCCTTGAATTGTTGAGCCTTCACCAAATCATAGTATCTGCCACCAAGTTCCACCAACTCTTGATGGTTGCCACTTTCCACAATTACTCCTTTTTCAAAGAATACAATTTTGTCAGCCTCTCTAATTGTTGATAATCTATGTGCAATCATGATAGTTGTCCGTCCTCGTGATGCATTGTTCAAGGCAGATTGCACAACACTTTCCGATTGAGCATCCAATGCAGATGTGGCTTCATCGAGGAGTAAAACTTTTGGATCTCTGATCAATGTTCTCGCAATGGCAACTCTTTGCTTTTGTCCTCCTGATAGTTGTACACCACCATCTCCAATCAAAGTGTCATATCCCTTTGGCATCTTCATGATAAAATCATGAGCATTCGCCATTTTACAAACATCAACCATTTGTTCACGTGTCGCACTCGGGCTTCCAATCAACAAATTATTGTGAATGGTGTCATTGAAGAGAATTGGCTCTTGTTGTACAATACCAACATTGTTGCGGAGCCAGTCAATATTGAGCTCTCTAACATCAACTCCATCGATTGTGACACTTCCGCCCTCTGGCTCATAGAGTCTTGTTAAAAGACCAACTGATGTCGATTTTCCGCAACCAGAATGACCAACTAAGGCGACTGATGTTCCTGGCTCGACGGTCAAGTTCAATCCATTCAAAATTTTTGCATCCTTTCTTGTTGGATATCGGAAATGCACGTTTTGGAATTGCACTTTTCCAGTAATAGATTGTGGTCGCTTTCCTCCCTTCGAATATGGGTCAATCTTTGGAACTCTGTCGATGGTTTGGTAGATTGTTGCAGCAGACACTCTTGCATTCAGTAGGACCATCATATGTGGAGAGATGAGACCTAAGAAATAGGCACCGAGGAGCATAGACATGACAACAATGAAGACATCTCCTGGAGTTGAGATGATTCCAACTCTCAGTAGATAGGCACCATAGAGCATTCCACATCCCAAGAAGGCGAACAACCAGAAGAAGAATAAACCACCAAAGAGTCCACTCCAGAATCCTTTCCATACTGCGAACTTTCTTCCCTTCTCTAGTTCGGCTTCATATCTACCGACCATTTCCTCCTGACCATTGAAAGCCTGAACGGTTCGGACACCCATCAATGATTCTTCAGCGATAGATCCAGCTTTTCCAACTCCCACTAGTTCTTTGATGGTTGTGGAGGTCATTTGCTAAAGAAAAAAATATAGTATGTAGTTTATTTGGTAAGTGCTTACTCTGGCTAAGAGAGACATACAAATACAGCAGACCGGTGCTACACCAAGCATCATAGATGCCAATCTCCATTCGTAGATGTAGGATACTACAATGGCAGCGACCAACATAGCAACTCCTCTGAGGAGCACTCCAAGCTTATCTCCTATACCTTCGCGGATTCTTTCCATATTGCTAAAATCGATATATTAGGTTTAAAGTACCAAACATTGACTCACTCGTTCAGCTTGGTGGTAATTGTACCAGAATGTGTTTTGTCAAACCATCCGGCGTTTTGTCTCAAAATCGAGTAGACATATCGATGTCTCATCTGTGCCATAATTCTAGTGCAACAATGTTGGAAGCACATGTATTGAATGAAGTTGGTGCATGCAACGAAGATACCAATTCCAAGGAAAATGTAGACATTTTCATTGGCTTTGTTTCGGAATTCTTTTGATGTTGGGGCATAGACCAACAATGCGTTGGTTACACGACCACTGAATATATGAGGTGAATTTGATGCACTGTAAAAACAGAAACTTACGATACAAGTGCCAAAATTGGTTGAGATACTCCAGAAATTATTGCACATATCACACCAATAAAGAGAAGTAAGTGATCAAACTTTTTACCGTATCGGAACTGAAAATGATCAAGTTATGTCAATATCAAAAGTTGAAACTCTCACCAAGCCAAAAACTGATACAGGTTTCGCTTCGAGTTGTTGATTTGCTAGATCACCTCTACATAGCATATAATTGATAATCGTTTCAAATGCCGATGTTTTATATTGAATCGGTGCATCTTCATCATCATCGACATAATTGGGTGGGGGTGCGTCAGTCGCTTTCGGGTCGGACACCGCTAATGCTGGAATAGCGAGTACCGTACTCCGTTGAGACGGTCGACGCTCGTCCCGATTCAACGGGTCGTCTTTTGGGGCCATTAGTTTGGTTATTTAGTCGTTCATTCAAAATCTGAAGGAAAATTCTGATGAAACTTGATAGTATATATAGGTTTAGGTAATATGAGAAAAAACGCAAAAAGTAATATATAAATTATTAATAGAGTACTTTTAGTAGTGATTTTTTAAGTTGAAAATGTGATAATGAAGTGTCATTTGGCACCCGTTGATTCCTTAAGTATTGCCCACGAAACCTCAATGGGAGGGCCGATATTGTGTAGTGGGCGGAGTCAAGGCTACAAGATGGGATCGGGGAGGGGTTTGTTTGTCGAAAAGGGGTTGACAAACCAAAATTTTACTTGTGAAATGTGCTCAAGACATGCCCCTGACATGACAACTGTAGACGGTTTCCCCATTCAGAAAGAGACGCAGCGTCGCTGTGGTTTGTGGGCAAATTGAAGATTGTTTCTATGGCAAATAGGCAACAAGGACCGGTTCATTCGGATGAAAAAGTGATTGTCATCATTTTTGATAATTTGATAATATTGTGCAATGTTTATTATCCCGTACCAAGGCGTACCAAGACACTTTGCAAAGTTTTACAGTCATTGTGCTGATATAGACTGAATAGGGATATCAGAAGGTCGGTATCAGGATTAAATGGCACTTTTGATACAAAAAGATGTGATTTAATAGTGCTACAAAAACTACAAAACCATAATTTCCGTTTACATTTCCATGAACATAATCTTTATTCTCTGCCAAACTCTTAATT
Source organism: Caenorhabditis uteleia (assembly GCA_963573275.1). Classification (NCBI taxonomy): domain Eukaryota; kingdom Metazoa; phylum Nematoda; class Chromadorea; order Rhabditida; family Rhabditidae; genus Caenorhabditis; species Caenorhabditis uteleia. Next base: position 19,136,123 of record OY752138.1, read on the forward strand.
TACTTATGACAACTGTGCTCCCCCCTCGTCCCCTTCCTAAAAACTTGTCGTGTACCTACATAATAAACGTATGGGACTACGCAAACTACATGTACTACATTTCACCCGACCACTTTTTTTTGTGACAATGTCAACAATACGGCGATGATGGAAAAAATAGCTCGGAAATAAGAATGTTGATTTACAACGAACAACCGTTTTGCTCCAATGATCACAGCGAAAATGTGTCGATCTTTTTTGGTTGAGGTACATAGGTTTTGTTGACTTATTGTATGTTGGCAGATTTTTCACAAGATCAAGTAAAGCACACTATAGAAACTGAACATGAATCGCAATACTATTCATTTCAAATGTACAAAAATATGAGTATTATACTGATAGATCTTGTTTCTTTATCAAATTATAATATTTTCCATTCTTCGCCATCAATTGCTTGTGATTGCCGGCTTCTTGAACTTTCCCGTTTTCTATATATACTATCAAATCAGAATTTTGGATCGAAGAGAGTCGATGAGCTATTGTGATACATGTTCGTCCTTCTCGAGCTCGATCTAACGCTTCTTGAACTGCCTGTAATCATATATCTTGAACTAATGAATCTAGTATTTTGATCTACCTTCTCTGATTCAGAATCTAACGCTGATGTAGCTTCATCAAGTAGTAAAATCTTCGGATCTCTAACTAATGCTCTGGCAATTGCAATTCTTTGTTTCTGACCTCCCGACAGTTTTGAGCCCTTCTCCCCTACATCTGTCTCAATTCCAGCTGGTAAGTTTGCCAGGAACCTATTAGCATTTGCCAGTTCCAAAGCATGATTAATTTTTTCCATCGACACATTTTCCAATCCAAGGCAGATATTCTCCTTGATAGTTCCAGCAAACAACCGCGGCTCCTGCCCGACCAATGCCATTTGTGTCCTCAGATGGTGTAGTGACAGTGTTCGAATATCCTGTCCATCAATCCTCAGCACTCCACCAGTCACATCATAGAATCGTTCCAACATTCCAATGCATGTACTCTTTCCTGATCCAGATGGTCCGACCAATGCAACTGTTTGCCCTCGAAGTGCTGTCCATTGTAGTCCCTTCATAATTGGTTGAAGTGGGCGTTGTGGATATGAGAATTCCACATTTTCAAACAACACATTTCCCCTGATTTCCGATCTAGTTCCAGCCATCAAGTCACCAGTTTTTGGTTTTCTATTAATCACATTGAATAACAATCCAGCGGCAGTTTTCGCTTTGACAAACTCTGGAAAAAATTGCGCCGAGTTCATGACAGCCAATGCAGTGAGCAAAAGTGCAACAACTGCTCTGAAATTTGTGTTGTTGGAACAACCTTGTTATTTAATTGTACTTACTGGTAAGTATCTTGTGGTGACTTGTTCCCTTGATAAATTAAACGAATTGCTAACGCGAAGACAAAACACATCATAAAATACATGAAAGACTGGGTTATTGTGTAATTGACAGCTTCAATTAGCCCTTTTTTCAAGTCGCTTCGTTTTTGGCTCTTTGAACTTTTTTCATAATGACTGTAGAAGTGCTCAGTTCTTGTCAGTAGTTGAATGGTTTTCACATTTTCGATTATTTCGATAGCGATCTGAATATCTTAGATGAATTGATAATTTCCAACGGATATACCCTTCCAGCTTCATCATTCTTGATCTGCTCAATATTCAGCCTGGATATCTTATATGCCAGTGCAATCATCACAATACCAAGCACAATGACCAATGCAGTGCCAAGTATTGCCAAATACCAACAATAGATGAATGCAACCGCAATATTTGAGATGATTGCAGATATGGCATAGATGACTTGCATCATTCGAGAATCGACAACCTGTGAACATTGTTATTTGATATTTTCGGAAAAGGTCAATATACCGCTTTAATGTTTGGTGCATCGGTTGCCAATCGAGTGATCAGTTTGCCTGGTGCGTGTGCTGGATTGTCGAAAAACGAGGCATCCTGGTACAATAAGTTTCGAAACGATTGAACGCGAAATTTGAGAGCCAGGTTTTCCGAGACTGTTGCAAATAGTATGGACTGAAAAAAAACCATCATTAATTTCTAAAAACCATATTTGACATACACTAATAAACTGAAAGAAGAAGCAACCAAGCCCGGCAAGACCATATCCAATTTGTCCCAATGCCAATCTATGCATCATCCATCCACCATATGGTGTCACCGAGAATGCTTCAAAAACATATCCAGTGAGTAAACCAAATGCAACCAGTTCCAATCCACGTATCAATGCAGTAACTACACCAAAGAACAGATAAATGTAGTTTCCTTTGGCATTCTTGAAGATATCATAATATCCCGCGGATACTTCACCATCTTTTGCCATGATTCGTTGTACTTCTTCAGCAAAAGCAGCATTCTCCGCATCAGCTCTTGTCGATCTTTTTCTTCCAGCAAATGAGTCATTCGTTAGGTTGCCACGTCTAAAAGCTTCTGCTCCGGACATTCTGGAGCTAGCGATTGAAGAGCGTCTGGAATGCACCTGGCTTCTGAAATTTTTTCGTTAGTAACTTTTTTGTTGACATTAACTTACACAATCTCCGTCTCAATTTCTATTTCATCAAAGTTATTAGCTGCATTTTCAGTATTGAACTGTTGAGCCTTCACCAAATCGTAATATCTGCCACCAAGTTCCACCAACTCTTGATGGTTGCCACTTTCCACAATCACACCTTTCTCGAAGAAAACGATTTTGTCAGCCTCTCTGATTGTTGATAATCTATGTGCAATCATGATAGTTGTCCTTCCTCTTGATGCATTGTTTAATGCAGATTGCACAATACTTTCACTTTCCGCATCCAATGCAGATGTTGCCTCATCTAACAGTAATATCTTGGGATCTCTTATCAATGTTCGTGCAATGGCAACTCTTTGTTTCTGTCCTCCTGATAGTTGTACACCACCATCTCCAATCAAAGTGTCATACCCATTCGGCATCTTCATGATAAAATCATGAGCATTTGCCATTTTACAAACTTCAATCATCTTCTCTCGCGTTCCATCCGGATTTCCAATCAACAAATTGTTGTGAATGGTGTCATTAAACAGAAGTGGTTCTTGTTGTACAATGCCAACAATATGACGCAAATAGTCAATGTTTAACTCTCTCACATCAGTGCCATCAATCATGACGTTGCCCTGTTCAGCTTCGTAGAGTCTTGTCAAAAGACCAACTGATGTGGACTTTCCGCAGCCCGAGTGGCCGACAAGTGCAACTGATGTTCCTGGCTCGATTGTCAAGGTCAAGCCATTCAGAATCTTCACATCTTTCCTGGTTGGGTATCGAAAATGCACATTTTGGAATTTCACTCTTCCAGTGACTGATGGCAACATTTTTCCTTTCTTTGAGTATGGATCAATCTTCGGAACTCTGTCGATAGTTTCATAGATTGAAGCAGCCGCAACTCTTGCATTAAGTAAAACCATAACATGAGGAGATATCAATCCCAAGAAATATGATCCGAATAACATTGACATAACAATGATAAAAACATCTCCCGGTGTTTTAATAATCCCAACTGATAGTAGATATCCACCATATAACATTCCAGTTCCTTGGAATGCAAAAAGGCAGAGGAAGAACAGCCCTCCAAATAGTCCACTCCAAAATCCTTTCCAAATCGCATACTTCCTTCCATTATTCAATTCCTTCTCATATCTACCAACCATCTCCTCCTGACCATTGAATGCTTGAACTGTGCGAACACCCATGAGGCATTCTTCAGCGATTGAGCCAGCTTTTTCCACTCCGGAGAGCTCATGAACTGTTGTGGAGCCCATTTGCTGAAAACCAAGATAAACGTAAAGTTATACAGTTGAACAATACCTTAGCCATGAGTACCATGCAAATGACACAAGCTGGAGCAACACCAAGCAACATACATGCCAACCTCCATTCATAGATGTAGGCAACAACAATGGCAGCTATAATCATTGCAAATGCTCTGAGAAGGATACCAAGTTTCTCGCCGATTCCTTCACTTATCCTTTCCATGTTACTAAAATAACTTCCCATTTAGATGTATCTTTTTGATATTCGTACTCATTAAGTTTTGTTGCAATTGTCCCAGAATGATTCTTATCAAACCATCCAGCATTCTGCCTCAAAATCGAATGAATATATCTATGCCTCATTTGTGCCATGATCCTTGAGCAACAATGTTGGAAACACATGTACTGTAACAAACAATAACAACTAGAAATCATAGTAAATGTTACCTGAATGTAGTTTGTGACCGTTATGAAAATACCAATACCAAGAAAGATGTAAACATTTTCATTTGCCTTCGTTTTGAACTCCTTGCTGTTTGGCGCGTAGACCAAAAGAGCATTTGTAACGCGACCCCTGGAAAAATAAATATTTTCAATAAAAGGGGAAAGGGGGTTATTACGCTATCAAAGTGAGGATTGGTTGAGATACACCGGAAATTACAGAGCATATGAAGCCAATGAATAATAGGAAGTAGTCAAACTTTTTGGCGAATCGGAAGAGGCCGACAAATGAGACAGGTGGTGGACCCGACTGCTTTTTGAAGTTTTGACCTCTGAAATATGAATTGAAGATTTGAAGAGGTTTCAAAAGTTACCGGCAACACAAAAAATTGAAAAATTTATCACAAAACGATGGTTTTGTGGTTTTGAGAAGCTCATTATTGTCATCATCTATGGAAATTTGTTGGGATGAGGAGCTGGCTGATGAGTCGGATAATTTGGAAGTTGAGTCGATTGGATTCTGAAAATTCATTGTTTAGGTTTAACTTACATTGATACTTACTATAATCCTTCTATTATTTCGTTCATTGTATGAGTTATCATCTGCTTCGGCTCGAGGTGACATATGTCTGAAAAACTATTCAACAATGATAATAAAAATGTATTGGTATCAACCAAAGGCAACCAATTGTCATTCACTAGCATTTCGGGATCCCTTAAATATTGCTAAGATTTGCTCTGAAAGAAGTTGTGCCGATTTTGTATTTTGTGTATAGGTGCACAATAAGCGCGGACAACTGCAGTAGACATTTTCGGCAAATGTATGAAACATCATAGAACAGTTTGTGAGTGACAATGAGAGCCATTGCTTTACACCGAGTGCCAATATTCTTTTGATCTTGATCATACTTGAGGCAATTGTCATCGTTTTTTTCAAAAGTTGGTATAGTTTGAGTTTTGGTAGATAGATGTTTGACATAGTGAACTTTCTTTAATTTTACTGAATCTTCAAGAAATCTTTTCCTCTAATATTTTTTTAACCTTTCCCTTCTGGAATCCAGTGTTTCTTTTTCTGAAAATAATAATGGATATCGGCTTCCATTTTCCATTCGATTTCCTTTTCACATCACTCGAAATCCCCACATCCCATTTTTCCCACTATTAATCATAAACCAACACATATATCCATAAAAGTATAAAGAAAAATTACAATTTTTTCAGATGCATACCAAAATAGCCTATTGCAACTACAAGATACACACTGCAGGCAAACATTGTGGTTCATTAGGTTGCGGAAGAAAAAGAAACATGTGTCAATTGAGAGATGCCATTGTTTGTTCGCCGTCATATATACCTGATTTCTTGGCAAACGCGAAGAGTTGAGTTATCAGTACACAGATCAATTGCTATGGAACAAGTTGAGGGGTTTTCTGAAATGCATTGTTTGCTGAAACAATGTTTGATGTTTGAAAAAACAATATTTTTTCCTTTCGTATTTTGAGAAAATGGCGAAGTGCATAGATCATGAGGAGACATGTGTTTGTTACAAAACAACAACTGCAGAGTTCCTCTTTTGATTTTCTTTTTCGTCCGCCCCGGAAAAATACACGTTTCACAATTGATTCGCTTTTCTTTTCTTTTCCTATTGTGTTTGCTTGGAAAAATGTATATTTTGGAGGCAATGATTATTCACCAAAATAAATGAACATCAAGATCAAAGTGCGCCAAAATGAGAAAATGACAATCAATCGACAAAAACGCTACGTCTCTTCCCATTTTGCAGTTTGTACTTTATCACGCCATCGCTAACCTAGACATGCCTTTCTTCAGCGTGCCTTGTACAAACTGTTCACCCTTCTCTCAACATTTGTCCCCCTTTTTCTTGCATGTATTATCATTTCCTCCCCATTTGCGACCCTTAATAAATGAATATACCCCCTCTTCCACCCGCCTCCAACTAAAAAAGTCAAGAAACCATTCATCCGTATCAAACCAGCCACTTTTCTTCCTTTTTTCAGCTGATTTTTTGCCATTTTCCCCATTTTTTCCATCTCAAAGTCCTTAAAAAGTGCTTTGATGGAAAAAAATAAACAAAAAACGAAGAAATTTCGTAAAACCGAGCCAGGTTGTTAAGCAAAAAAGAGCGAAACCATGAGCCTGACACTTTGGCACGTGTGATTAATTGTCTGTCCTCCCTCTCGCCATTCCATTTTCTCTATTACATTTTGCTATCTCTTTTTCGTTTTCGTTTCAAACACACAATGTACTTTTTGAGTGTGTGAACCTAAAAATTTTTGGTGGGTGAAGAGATCAATATCTGATGTGTATATAAATCGTTTATACCACAAAAAAGCGTTTGTATAAAATATTTAGTCTCATATTTCACAATCACTTTTTGTCGAATGATTCATTTCAAACAAAACATTCTCTCTCATTCCTCCATTTTTTTTCAGATGACAACTTGCTGGTCATCAAAAACTTGTAAATATGCTCAAAAATATATTGAGGTATGGTTTTTCAGATATTTTTATATGCTGAAACTCTAAATTTTCAGGCAGACTCTCTATTAACGGATTTGGAACTCCAACGCCTCAAAAATCATAAATATTCCGCGATTGACAATAGTTGGCTCGATGAGCTGTGTATGAAAAGGTACATGTTCTCTAATTTTTTCTTAAAATATATACTTTTTCCATTTCAGATGGTGGGAATTCGTAATCACGCTCTGCCCAATGTGGATCGCCCCAAATCTGATCACCCTAATCGGCTTAGTCATCAACTTGGTCACCGTAATGGTCTTATCCTCTTTCAGCTACTCGGCCACCCAACCGGTTAGTTAAATGAGCAAATAGAGTTCAAACTATCTATTTCAATCGAAAGATTCCTTATCAATGTTTGATAGTGCGATAGTACATTGACCAACACATGGTCTGAGATACATTTTATAGGCACCATTCTGGGCGTACTTACAAGCCGCCCTTGGATTATTCTTCTATCAAACTTTGGATGCGATTGATGGGAAACAAGCAAGACGAACCGGCTCAAGTTCCCCACTTGGCGAACTTTTCGATCATGGATGTGATAGTATGACTCAAGGTATGTCGTGTCAAAATATGTATCTTGTCAACCACCAATTGCAGTATTTGTGACCTTGAACATTTGCTATGCTATGTCACTCGGAACCGTCCCATATGGCGTCCTAATCGTCTCAGTTGTTTCCGTTGTCATGTTCTACGCTGCTCATTGGTCAACATATTGCACCGGTCAACTTCGATTCTCCAAATTTGACGTCACAGAAGCCCAAATGTCGGTTATAAGCGTACTGCTTGGTACGTCACTTTTTGGAAGTGAAATTTGGGAAACCAACATTGTGAGAGAATTATAACGTTTACATAAATTATGTATATAAGTTTTCAGGCATTTGGTTGGACTTTGAAGTATCTTGTCGTGGCTTCCTCGTTTGTGGTTTCCGTTTATCAAATTGGCGGGTATATGAATGTCATCTTCTGTGAAGGTGTCGGCAAAAATGGATCAACTATCGCGGTACCATTTCAAAATTTTTCAAAAAATTTGTATTTTTTAAAGGGCACATCTGTAATCTTCCCACTCTTCCCACTCATCATGGTAGTTTTCCCATTCATTATGATCTACAGTAAGACCGACTCAACCATCTACGACGACCATATAACACTCTTCTGCCTATGTTTTGGCGCAGTTGGTAAGTCCCTCTTCCATAGAATATGCTCTTTCTCTCCTCTCTATAAAAAAACAAACAAGTTATGTGTTTTTTCACTCTGTCATGGCTACGTATATGACAAGATAATTGTAAGGATTTTGAGAACTGCGTTACGTAGGCATAGCGGCGCTTTTTGAAACAACAATTCCAAAAGTTCATGGATCGAGCGACGGAAGTTCATGTGTCGGTTTTACAGGAGCGAAGGCTACCAATCGACTCGTAATTGCTCACATGTCCAAGAGTGAGCTTAGACTTTGGGATTGGATCTACCTCGGACCATTGGCCATGATGTTCAACCAATACTATAATTATCCAATTAACGAGTTCACACTATTATGTCTGGCCACGGTAGATCAATGGTACAAAAAATTGACAAAACATGTTTCAGATCTACTGCTATGCATCTCTATTCATCTATTGCACAGTGGTATGCCGCCAATTCTGCGAGTTCCTGAACATCTACATTTTCGTGCTGGGACCACGGACCACAATCAAATATGATTGACTAGATGTTTAATATAATATATCATCAAATCAGAGTTCAACTCATTTTCCAATAACTTGCCTCTATACTTTGAATTATTGACATCTTTGGGCCCATGATATGAATTCTTATAAATGTGTAAATAAATATTTTGTGTTCTTCAAGTCAGCTCGCTACAACTAGTAGATCAGAAATTGGCTCACACCCATTAGCCAAAATACAAATGATATCATTAATAAGATACAAGAAAAACTACAAATTTTTTGGGATGAATGCACTTTTGATGATGTATCAATGAAGTATTTTTTAGAGTTTATTTTCATATTTCATTCAACAAATAATTACATAAGTAGTGAGATTTTCATGGGAATCAAAGGAGATCGGAAAAAATGACATGGCACTGGAATTCGAGGTCTTTTAGGGGAGATGATGTTCGCAAAAATAAAATATTGTAAAGTAGTGAAAATGGATTGACCCGTATCAATCAAATAAGAAAACGATGCTAATAAAGTACATGTAAGTTATGGTGGGCAATTATCGAAACAGTTCAAGGTTAATGACAATAAAATATGGCTTGACAACAAAAAAAAGAATATTCTAGCGACATGAAAACACACATTTCTCATATATGTTTTTCATGTTTTGTTATTTGACCATTCGGTTTCAGGTTCCGGTTACAATCTATCAATAGGGGGAAGGAAATGGGGGGAGTATGTAAATAAGTTAGGTTCAAAATCTTGAGCAGGACGATGGAATTCAGAAAAAATAACATATCACAATTGAAAATAAGAGCACTAAATGAAACCATAGAGCAAGGCAAATCGAGAAGCAATGCATTATGTTGGTACCTCAGCTTTGATTGTATATACAAAGTCCTCGTCTCCATCGGCGTTTGCATTGGCCTAAAACACCAGATGTAAAAGCTTTTATAGGATAAATTTAAGTACCTGTATTACTGGAATACAGCCTAATGAAATAGTTTCAACATGTTCTCGGAAGGTGTTGCAACTATCATCCCACATTAAAACTCGAATTTGATAGCGCAAATGCTCACACTCGAAGATTCGCTTGCCAACCAACTTTGGATTTGGTCTTGGGCAACTACACTTCACTTCTGTTAAGGCGGCAGGTAACCTCTGGAAATGAGAAGATTTAGATTCCCAAAAACTGGTATATTGGTATACTTTAGGATTATAGTTGAGCACATACTCAAACTTGCACAACGCCCGTTCCCTCAATGGCGTCTCGGCGCTGATCGTATCCAACTTTTTGCTGTTACATTTCGTCGAGCTCTTTGTAATCTGTTCACCATGTTTTAATCCCTTCACCTGGAATTATAATGATGGCTATTAATATCCAGACGAAAAAAAACGACACGTGGTATGGTACTACTATTGCAACATGAAATGTTCAGAGATTATACATGACATCAAACAAATATATATTTCAACTGCAGCAAATATAAGTGAACACATAACCTTTTCCCACTTATGCATATTCAATCAACATGTTCATCTATCCGAATCCTAGACTCTCCCGAAGTTTATATCTCATTAAAATTGTGTAGCTAATAATAAATGTTGTTCTTTCACATAATTTGGCTAAAATGTCAAATGCAGTTCAGATCTTTTTTCCTATCCTCCACCCCCGCAATTATGGGAAAAATGATTGAACTATGGAATAAACAAAACCCAACTCACTTGTAATCTTAACAACGCTTGTTGATACGATGGCGCAATTGGGGAATAATGCGACGAATTCTTCCGATTCAAAAAGTTCGAGAAAACTTTGAAATGGTTCTCCTCATTGTACTTATGATAGCATTCATCCATTGGGAACATATCCTCCTCGTCTTCGTCTAAATCCCTTCGTATCCGCCACGTTCTGAAATGTTCAAAAGTTCATTTAAGCGGAGTTTGTGAGTGTGTGTGTGATAAGAATAGAACCCATGTATCATATTTTGTGTTCTATTATATATAGTTGTTTTTCAGTGATAGTCGAAAGAAAGCCAGTGTCTTGTTTTTCAAAAAATATAATTGAATTAATCATTTATGAGTCTCTGTGCGTGACATTTCGAGATCCCAAAAACCTGCAGATGGTTTGGCTTTGGTCAGGACGCCCCAGCGAAAACAATGATCTGTCAGCAAAACGATCAATTTTCATTCATCTTTTTGTGTTTTTTTCTTTTTGGTTCGTTTTGCCCATTGAAAAATGTCAAATTTTGAGCCTTGAAATGGCAAAGACAGGTCCGAAGGTGGGCGCAGACGTTTCAATTAGATATCAAGGATTTTCAACTGATCGAATTTGACATTTCTATGTATGCTGTCATTCCGAACATCAAAAACCATAAAGAAAAAAAACTTCTTCTACACCAAGGTCAAAAAATTCTAGTCCCTCTAAATAAATGAAGTCCACTATTATTTACATTTTTGCATTTATTAATCCACTGGATTACGTAACATCTCATCATAGTTTGGTTTCAAAAAAAATGGGATGTTGAAACTTACTGTGATTCAAGGGCTAAATGTGATAAAATGATAATCAATGGATAAAGTGATTGGAGGTTCGTCCTGTGTGGTGATCGTTCTGGCATAACTGGAAAAAAAGTGGGAAATGATCTTATGTTTGAAAATGTAGGAGGGCGAGTGGTGGAAAGGGGCGTTCTTTGTCTGAAAATGAGGAGAGGGAGGGAGGATGGGAAAACAAAATAATAGCAAAAAGGGCAGAAGCAGATACAGTTGAAATACATTTCATTCATATATTTGAAAATCTCCGCCCGCCTACATTTTTTGATTCTACTCTACTAAGGCGGAGTTTTTTTTGTCTTCTGTTCTTACATGCTCCAAAAAAGAGCATGTAGTTAAAAGACAAGAAAAGATACATATTATCCCTTCTTTGTTGTCCATTTAGGGGCCAAGGAATGAGGGGAGACAAGGAGTATTGAATTCCAGAAATTGAACTTCATTTGGAGAAAAAAATAGTCATTGAATAAGAAACCTACGTGAAATATGGGTTTAGAGAACAATTACAAAAAATGCACCTGTCCCTCTCATGGTGTCATACCACGCCTAATTGGAATGATAGGATGGGGCTTAGGAGAAAAAACTGAATGGAGAGAACTTTGAAGCCGTGATCGAATGAATATTTATGAATGAATCAACGAGTTATCTTGTCATGAGTCTTGGGGAATGCGGTGGCGGAAAAGGTCAGGCAAGGAAAAACGAATAATTGTTCGGATATATAGGGAAAGGAAAACTGGTGAATATCACGGAGATAGGCTCAAATCATTTGGAATATACGTAGTAAACGTTTTTCTAGGTAAATTTTGAGTGAGCAGCTGGTTTCACACCCACTAGTTTCGTTGGAAAGTTTGTAGTTGAGTATAAGGGATGGATGGATACAAAAAACTATGATGGGCTCTGAGAAAATGAAGAGTAAAAATTTGGAGGATTAGTTGTGAAGAATTGGAAAAAAACCGTTGATCAGGAATTAACATTATGAACTGACGTGAGTTTTTTTTTCTCGTCGAGTAAAAGAGCAAAGTGGATCAAATTTTTTGGGGCGGGATGGGGTGAGCAAGGTGATTATGGTGTTTTTCAATCTTGGTGTGGTTTGTTTATACAGAAAGAAACCAGAATGGAACAATGGAATCTGGGATGAAAAATTCATGGAGTGTGTTGTAGATGAAATGACAAATATGACAAGTTTCTTTTCCTGTATATGTATAGAATGGTGAATGTAGGTGGGGTTTGTCGAAGCCCTTGGAAGTTTAGGGATTTCAGTTTTTGAAATTGTTTGTATGTAGGAAACAACATAGAGCCATTGCCGCCGCTAGTTCGAAAATCTTCCTATCTAATCCATCTGAACCCACGCAGAGCATGCAACATGTATACGTAATTTACCAAGGGCTTCAAGATGTAACAGTTGGTTGGGGGGAACTATTGTTGGGATGTTTCAAAATTAGCTCTTGAGCTGAAATCCTAGATAAGACTCATCGGTATTGAGCTAGATACGGGAAAATTCGGGGTGGGTCGGGATTAATATGACGAGAAGGAATGGGAGGAGAGCGAGTAAAAAACAAAAATATAATGTGAGAAGAAGTCGAAAACAAAATAAACATGGATGTCTAGATTGAACATCGAGTGTTGAGAACTTGAATATTTGATCTACAATATAATTATCCTAAAATAATTCAATTTTCTATTATTCAACAATTATCAAGTGTGAAAAGCTATATATAAACAGGAAAAATGGAGAGTTTCTCGAAAAAATATGGTTATTATTGAAGGCCAACTATCAATAAATTACGTTTTCTTTCAGCCTAAACAAGAATTTTCAGACGACTCAAGGCACCATCCAAAAAAGATATAGTTATATATCTTGTCCACTTTTTGACATAACATACCCTAATTACTCATTCAAATGCGATAAGGCTTTTTGAACGTATGGAAATGACAGATGGAATTGACATTTAATGAAAATGAGAGATGAAATGTAAAGACCAACAATTTGCAATTCTCCCAAAGTTTAATAAGTTAATAACTAGACAGACCAAATATTTTCAACATATATGCACGTCACCGGATGGAAAACAGTTATGCACCTGGTCGTCCATGAGTCCATAACACATACCAAGATTTTGGTGTGACAATTCGTGATTAATGTAGTCTAGTCGGACTATCAAGTACTTTGTGGATAAGCCAAAAACGTGGTGCTAATCTTTTGATGATGTTATTTTTGGTATGATCCCAACTCCAACAAGATCTTTGGAAATTCTTCTGACTTTTTGTTGTTGGTTTGAAAAAACAGAAACTTTTGAAAAAAAAAAGAGACTAATCAACTTCAAAATTTGCAAAAAAAGGAAATTTCAAGACTTTGAAAACTGATTCAAAATATGAATGAAATAACAGCATAAGGTCAAAAATAGAATGATTCTTCATTTATGGGGAATTCTGAAGAATGAGGAGCCCCCCCTAGCCTCACACCCACGTCATTTAAATGAGTCCACGACGGCGTAAAGTGGATTCGTTTAATTTTTTATGAAAACGCGAAAAGAAAACGAGTGGCGCACCACAAAATAATGTGCCTGTACTTTCCGAAATTTCTTCTTTGTTCACACTCGCAAAATATTTAGTTTGGGAGAAGGAAAAAAAGAGACATGAGTTAAAAACAGAACGTACATATATATTTATATAGATAATCAAATCAGAGCATAATTGATAAAATGAAAACAATAAATTGGTTAACCTGGAAAAATCTGACGACATGGCCGAAATCTAATCAATTCTATTTTGCGATATAACTGAATGAAGTTTACATAATAGTTGTTTTCCGGGTAAGGATTCACTTGATGGTTGACAAATAGTTCATGAATACTGTTTAGTTATGCCAGTTATGTAGGTTGAGTGATCAAAATAGCCGAGCAAAAGCAGAAACTACGATATTAGAAAAGAATAAAACACCAAAGTCAATTTTAGCTATATTTCAGGCCGAAAAATTCGAAACAACTTGGTTTGCGCCAGCTGAAAATGGCACAACCAAAACACCAAAAGTTGTATATCTCATGTACTCAAATATTCGTTACGTATATACGTGAGATACAATGAGGAATGAATTTTTTGCCTCAACTAATTTTTTGACCAGAAGACACGACACGACAACGAATCACTTGTTGTTCAAAAACTGCCGCCATTTTCAACATACAGATACAATGAGCTTTGATACATATATAGGCTTCATTTCAATATTGAAGCCTTCGAAAAAATTATCAATTAGGGTCAGAACCATCTCAAGGAACTTTAATTTGGTATTGGACCAATCTTATCTTATCTATCAAAGTACCATTGTACTCAATCATCGAATCTTATCAATTTTCCGAGACAGTATCAATCAATAACTGTATGGAGCATGGGGCGGAGGCACACCACACTGGCTATCTTATCAGTTTACCGAATTGTTGACCATACGAATGTTATTCACCTCTCATTCATTCAGTTTTTCTTCCTCAAAACTACTGTCCCACATGATTCTCCAAGACATATAATGTCTAACCTAAGCCTATCTTCTGATGATATGTGATAATCAGGCGCAAAATTTGTTTCTCCCTCGTTTCGTTTTCACCGCCAGATATATGAACGGACTGCGGAACCGGATTTTTGCGTGGAAGATGAGAAGGAAATAGAAGGAGTGTGTGTTTTATTATTGTTCATTTCACGTTTGCATTTTGTGTAAATTTTACACTATTGTTTCCAAATCTTGTGCAATTCTGCAACATCAGATTTTGGTTTATAAACTCCGAAAATCTACAGTAGGAATCATTATCAATAAATATTATTGTCAAGGATTGGAAAAGTTATTTCCGACTTCTTATTCCTAAACCGCTTTTCTTGATCTCTTCTTAACCTTAACCCATTTTTTGCACATTTCCGAATAAATAACAATATTTTGCAGTTAATAATGTTGCGTGCAACAAGGTATCTAACATCGGCCACAAAAATCAGAGGAGTGCATACAAAAATATTGCAACCATCTCAAGTGGAAATCATCAAATCCCGGAATTCGGCTCTCACCCCATATCAAAGAGTTAGCCCGATTCCATCAGTTGGCGCGGTTCCAGTAGGCGATTCAAATGGAAATTTTTGGTAAGAATACTTTTTGGTTTATCGAGTCGTTTTATGATCGACTGATAAGAGAATTATGAAGGGTCAAGACTGATAGCAGACTATATAGTGATCATAGTACAGTAATAGTGTTAGTTTCAGCACAAAAACACGACAAAAGCATCCATTGATCAACACGAGAAATGATTTGAAGAAAGCGCAAAGGGTTGTGGTGAAACTAGGAAGTGCAGTGATCACAAGAGAGGACGAGTGCGGTTTAGCGTTGGGACGTTTGGCTTCAATTGTTGAGCAAGTGAGTTTGAAAATGGGAAAAGGGGGAGGCAAAAAACTGAAATGACACAATGAAAACACAGCTGAAAATATCTGATCTGGAGGAAGTAAGCAGGGAAGTAATCTGAGATTACAGTTAGTTTTTAGCAAAAAAAATGGAAATTAATTTTGTAAAAATCTTGCGGATAACACTCATCTTATGTCTAATGATGTTTGAGCAAATAACAACTGGATTTTCAGGTATCTGAGCTGCAACAATCTGGACGGCAAATGCTCATTGTTTCATCTGGAGCTGTGGCGTTTGGAAGACAAAAGTTGAGACAAGAGCTGGTGATGAGCATGAGTATGAGACAAACATTGAGGTACAGTTTTGTAGGACCATAGTTGCGCGTATTTTTTTACTCCTGACACCTGCCAATACACCACATGGGGCAAAGGTCACCTTCTGCATATTGCATCATTTCCGCTTTCATAAACAAAAAATCAAATCAAAAAGATAATACATTATCCTATCAATGACTCAGTTATTTTTCTACAGAGGCCCATCTGGAATGACGGCTGACAAAAGAGCTTGTGCCGCATCTGGAATGCCGGGACTTATGTCGCTCTATGAGCAACTTTTCCAACAATATGGCATCACTGTTGCTCAAGTTCTGCTCACGAAGCCAGATATTGATGATCCACAAAGACGCAAGAATCTTCAGGCCACTATTGAAAGTCTCTTGTCTTTGAATATTATTCCAATTGTGAATGCAAATGATGCAGTCGCACCAGACCCGAAATTGAACATGGTGAGTTGAAATATTAGTGGTCAAAAAACCACACAATTTTCAGCACATTTCCGACAATGACGCATTGGCTGCAAGATTATCAGCTGAGATTGAAGCTGAACTGTTGATCATTCTGTCTAATGTGAATGGTGTTTACACTGGGCCACCAGATTTAGAAGGCTCTCGACTCCTTCACACCTTTGTGCCAACTGAAAACAGTGGTGTCGCGTTTGGTGCAAACAGCAAGTTTGGAACAGGTGGAATGGAGAGCAAAGTTAATGCTTGCGTGACAGCTTTGGAGAATGGTGTGACAACTGTTATCACAAATGGTTTGGCACAAAATGCTATTACTGATGCCTTGGGTGGCAAGAAGATCGGAACAATGTTCTGTAGAACACAAAGATATGAGGGACCACCGATTGAGGAAGTTGCTGAGAAGTGTCGCGACTCTGGACGCCAACTGGCAGCATTGTCAAACAAGGATAGAGCACAAATGGTCCGTCACTTGGCTGGATTGTTGATCGCCAGAGAAAATGATATCATGGAAGCGAATAGATTAGATTTGAACAATGCCAAGAGTTCAGGATTGGAGCCACAACTCCTAAATCGTCTTAAAATGACGAAGGCAAAACTTCAAGATTTGAACAACGGATTGAATATGATCGCCGAATCCGCTGAGACTTTAGTAGGAAGATGTTTGAAAAAAGTAAAAGTTTCTGACAACTTGTACTTGGAACAAGTCACCGTTCCGATTGGTAGTTTGATGGTCATCTTCGAATCTCGACCAGATTGTTTGCCACAAGTTGCTTCCTTAGCAATGGCTTCCGGAAATTCGCTTCTGCTCAAGGGCGGCAAAGAAGCTGATGAAAGCAACAAAATGCTACACAGTATTGTTCAAGAAGCCCTTGGCACACATGGATTTGACATGCGCGATGCAGTGACATTGGTCAGAAGTAGAGAGGATGTCGCCGAGTTGTTGCAGTTGAAGGATCTCATTGATCTTGTTATTCCAAGAGGATCATCTGAACTTGTTAGATCTATGCAAGAGAAGAGCAAGGGAATTCCAGTGTTGGGACATGCGGAGGGTGTATGTCATGTTTTTATTGACAAGGATTGTGATGAACAGGTACCGCATATACACAAATCATACATATTTCGCAATACTTTTCCAGATGGCAATTCAAATCGTAAGAGACTCCAAATGCGACTACCCATCAGCATGCAATGCAGTAGAAACCGTCTTAATCCACAAAGACTTAGCCACCGCACCATTCTTTGACTCACTCTGCTCAATGTTCAAGGCAGAGGGTGTCAAATTACATGCTGGTCCAAAACTAGCAGCTCTCTTGAAATTTGCGCCACCACCAGCGGAAAGCCTCTCTTTCGAGTATGGAGCATTAGAGTGCACATTGGAAGTGGTGGATAATGTGGAAGAAGCTGTCGCTCATATTATTCGTTATGGCTCAGGACACACGGAATCTATCATCACTGAGAATAGTGAGTAGCCTTTTATATTAACTTTTATGAATACTTTTTTCAGCCGATGTTGCGGAACACTTCCTGAAGCATGTTGATAGTGCATGTGCATTCCACAACGCCTCAACCAGATTTGCAGATGGATATCGTTTTGGACTCGGAGCAGAAGTTGGAATTTCAACAGGAAGAATCCACGCCAGAGGTCCAGTGGGTGTTGAAGGACTTCTTACAACAAAATGGATCCTGAGGGGTGAAGGTCACTTGGTGCAAGATTTCAAGGAGGTAATATTTTTGAACTTTTTCATATCAAATTTTATACTTTTATCTCAGGGCGGCAAATACTCTTACATCCATGAGTCAATGAACCCAAGTGAAGTCTACAGAGCATTGGAAGCGGTGCAAAATATTCAAAAGGCGACTGCCTAAACCTATTTAATTGAAAATAATTGCAATATGAGTATTTGTATATTCACCAAAAAACTATCACTTATTTATTCGGGATATAAACATTTTTCTCTCCAAATAAAGTAATTAAAAGTCTCCCCAATGCCATGCAACAACGCTTGGGTTTAATTCAATTCGTTCGCTGACGTAAAGGCTGAAAAAACAACACATTAAGCCTAAATATACCTAGAAAAGTTATATTTGGTAAAAACAAGATACCTGTGATTTGGCTCATATGGATTTGGCTTAAAGAAGCGACGACGCCGGTGCAAATAGTTGGTTTTTGCCACACAATTGTGGATTGTTGAGCAGTAGGAGGTGATGGTATTCGATTGCCAAAAACCCTAAATTTTTCGAATGAAAAATTGTATCATTACTGATATAACATACTGGCTTATCAGTATATCCATTCAATCGAACTTTGAAGGTACCACGTTTGTAGGAGAAAAAACAGAATCTACCTGATATGGCGTGAGGGGTGTCGCCACTGAAATTTTTTTTGATAACTGTAAAAGCTATTATAGGTTTACAGAATGTGGCGATCGGCGCATCGGATTTTGAAGCAACAGATTTTTGGAAGATTTGGGACACCGATGGTCAAGTTGTAGGAGTGATAATACTCATTCTTCGATTGTGAAATAGCCAAAAATGTAAAAAGTAGTAGGATAGAATAGTGCATTTCAGAATGATCTCAAGCTCCAGAATGACAATCACACCGCCACATCGTCAAAAAATAATGGGGCATTTTGTCGTAATGACGGCTTGGTGTCATAAAATATCATGAAAAAGTCGTTGAAATCCCCTCAAAATATAACTGAAATTTCGGAGACTTTATGAAATTTTATGAGCTCTTTTTTTTACGAAACCCATTAGTAGCTCAAAAAAACGTCATAAAGCTCATATTTTTGCCAGAAAAGTTTATGATTTGTGAGAGCAAACAGGAAGAAAAAGCTATAGTTCAAATAGTGATGAAATGATTTTCTGAACTACACTAAATCTGATGGCTGAGTCATTAACTTTCTCTATCTTTCTCGGTTAAAAGTAAAGTACAAACAAAATTGGTATCATGGCAAACTGTTTGCCCGGCGGCAAAAATAGTATAAAAAGAGCCGCGATTTATCAGTTATGAAAGCAACATTTGCCAAAATGTCAAAATATACCTGCCTAATTGTGCTACTATCAATTTTTCTGTATGAATCAGAAGCGATTTGCATCCCGAGGAACACTGGATGGGCACAAATTGGCAATGTTTTCACTGAGCCGATGTGCGATGTATGGTGTAGAATGAAGGTGAGTCACCCAAAAAACTTTTTTTTCAAACTGTTGAACTTTAGCTTTGCGGTCAAGGAGCTTGTAAGGTGAACCCATACAATAGTAGGAATACACAATGCAAGTGTGAGAAATGTGACTCGGTGGAGTATCAAAATTGGGCGGACAGCTCGGATTATAATGATTTTCAACCAAATCATCCAAACCAATCGAATCGTGACAATCAAATGAATCAGCCAAATCAACCAAATCGTGGAAATCGCAATCAAAACCGCAACAATGATTACGACCAATATAATTCCAATAACAACAACATGTATGATAATGTATAATTTTGTTAACCTGAACTTTGTCTTCGAACTGTTTTATTTACGTGTCGCGTTGCTCTCTCAATAATCCAATCACTTGACTGAGGCCAAAAACTTGGCAAATAACATCACATCGGTAGCCCAACTAAAATGGTTGGTAAATATGACTCAAAAAAAATGTAAATATTGGGAGGAGAGTTATTCATAGAAGTAACTATAAAAACAATGTTTTTGCGAGAATTCAACCATCACTTCGACATGTTATATTCGCCAGTTTTGTTGTTAGTTCTAGCGGTTACTGTAGTTCAATCAGCGACCATTTGCTCATCCAGCAGTATTATTTCGACATTCACCGATCCTTTATGCACGTCATGGTGTAAAGTTAGAGTATGCATTCTATCATTAATGAATGTTTTAATATAAAATATTATAGCTATGCAGCTCAGGAAGTTGTCGAAGCTTACAAAGCGGTGGCGAGCCTCAATGTGAGTGTGAGTCCTGTACATTTGGCAGCTTGTTTGGCTCCTCGAGCTCAACAAATCAACCAGTTTCTGGGCAAGTTTATCAACCTGGATCTGCTGGTCAAATGCAAAACAACTTCCAAAACGACTATGGTATGCAGAGCGATTATGGGAATAATGGATATCGTGGAGGCAATAATAACTATGATTATGGAAATAGTAGATCAAATACGCCATATGGAAACTCAAATGGCAATTTTAATGCAAATCAGCCAAATCAAGGAAGATTTTATAACAATAACCCATCCACTAATTATGGAAATGCTGGTGTTCAAACATACCCAAGTGGATATCAGAATTTGAATTATTTCAATTAACAAATAAATGTTTTCATCTTTATTCGAAAAAATGATCAGTATGCACAAATAAGCAATAATACTCTATAAAAAAAAGTGAAGAAGCTAGCTCAATATCTAAGTCGTCACCACCAATTTAAAAATCAAATGAAAAATAAATATATTTGGAATAATATGTCTAGAAAATTCGAAAAACTAACAGTGTTTTTTTTGTTGTTGTTATCGTAAGCAAGCATGGTTTTTGAATTATGGCATAGTGTTTGCGACAAGGATTGAATTTCAAAACGTCAAAAAAATGATAAACCGGGGAAGAGTTATTAAAAGATGAAAAGATAAAATACAAGTGCTTTGTGACACAGTTTGATAAAAGCATTGGATGGGATGGTGGGGGGGATTTCTGACAAGTATTCTACCAATGAAACACATGCATGAAAAAATATATAAATGGTCAGAATTGATTGTCTCCGTAACTAAAATTCAATAATCACAGCAAATGAAAAAAAGAAAAAAAATTGGTTTCACTATGTGCAAGCGAGGTTGAGTATTCTTTGAGGGTGGATAAAAAATATGGAGAAAAAAAGATTTTGAAACGCGCAAAAAGGGTAAAGGTGTGGTTGACAAATGGGGGTATCACTTGGGTTTTTTTTTGGGGGGGAGTTGCCTCTGAGGCTCATAGAAAAGGAAAATATGAAGGGGGGAATTCCAATATATGCATAAAATATAGAGTAGGATAAAGTTTCTAAACATTTTTGGTTGAGGGGGATCTACAAGCTTGGAATAGGTAACATGAATAGATTGGAATAAAGCTAGGAAAAAAAACAAAAAAAGTAGGTTAAACCAGAATGTCTATGTATTCCGAGGTTTGTTGTGAGAAGGTGGACATTTTGGCAAGTTCTTTGGTGGCTGGACATTTGTCGTAGATTTCAACCGCTGCAAAATGTCAGCTTATTACACTCTTCTAGTGGTTTTCTAACCTACATGATTTCGATTTATCATCGTAGACACAATCGGTGGAATTTGACATTAATCGTTGACGCATTTCACGAATCTTGAGCACGAGGGAGGTCCTTGTTGGGAAGATCTCCTGATGATCGAGTTGGAAACGATTGACTTGGCTGGCTGGAATAGGTTTAGGTTTATATCTAATGGTAATATAAAAAAAGATAGAAGAATTGTCCATCAGTTTTGATATCTAACATACAATTGGGAAAAAGTCCCGAATCAGTCAAAAACTGAGAGACGAGCCTTCTGCGTTCATCCAAAAGTCGCTTGCTGGCTGATTTCTCGCCGCTTGCAAATGATGATTGTTCTGACCTGATTTTTGGCATTACCGCTGTCAATGGTGTTGATATCATGAACGCCTAAACTGGTTGTGTATCACAAGAGGAAGGGTTGTAAATTACATCATCCGATTTCAATATATCGTTCGGGTTGAAGTTCGCGCCGAAAAAGATTGTGTTCATTGGCGCACTTCCGGGTGTTTTGAATGGCGATGCAATCGTTGGTGATGATGGTACCGGCTCATCGAATTGCACCAATGGTGTTGGCTCCGGTCGGTCAGCTGGTGTAAACTCCGGGAGCTTCCCAAACTTTGTGGTGAAGTCAACATTGTTCAACACCCTATCCATATTATCATCCTCCCGCTTGAACAACTTCGATGGCATTGCTTCAACTCCATCAGTTATTGCCCTCTTCTTCCCTATAAAAAACTTAGATAAGTTCCCATTTTTCCTAATCCTCTCCTTACGCTTGCCAAATCCAAGCTGAGCCGGAGTAGGCTGTAAGACAAATTGAGACGACGAGCTTGTTGGCTGAATCGGTGTTGGACAAACAACGCCAGGAGGTGGTACAACTGGCGGCTCACTAAAATGATTATGATGATAAGGATAGTACAACAGATAAGCCATACTTGATCACTTTATCCGTGAACGAGACATTCTCCAGCTTTTCTTGAAGATGAGGAATTGAGTCCATCTAGAAAAAAAGTGTCTTGATAAGAGAAAAGTGAAATGGTGTATGATGTACTTACATCGCTAGATTCAAAAAACATTTCAACTTTGGTTAATGACTAAAATTTTTTGGAGGGGGGAAAGTAGGGAGGGGACAGTGCGAATGAGAAACGGAAATGTTGAAAGATCAAAAGCAATAACCTACAGACTCCCAAATGGGTGAAGTCAATGAAAAAGAATTTATGGGTTGGGTTTATGTATCGTCAAACAGGAAAAGACAATAAGGAGATGGGTTTGAAAAGCAATTAAGTGCGCTCGTCTATTGGCGAAGATTATCAAGTCGATACATTTTTTGTTGTTGTTGTTATCGGTTTCAAATCAAAAATATTGAAAAAAATTATTGAAATAGCCTCTTGCCGATAAAATATGCGATTATAAATGCGCGCGGATTTACCTTAAGCCAGGATTGAACGTCAGACTTGAATGTTGCTGATAGTGGTGGCAGGGCGAAATTGTCTGCGATGTTGGGCAGACACATTACAGCGGCGAGGGCTGGGTTCTGAAAATCATCGTCTTACATGTTCGATAATCATCGTTTCAAACCAAGACACGGAATGCTGACGTCTGAGTGTATAACAAAGGGTCAAACGTTGATACTGGTACAGTAGGACAGTAGGATGGGAGGAACATGTTGGAAAAGTTTCCTGGTTGGTTGGGCACCTAGACAAGAGGACAATAACAATAAGGAAGTACTTTGATGGATGGACAAACCGATTGTTTCAATGTATCGAAATCAAAACGAAGTGATGAGGTTGTTGAAAATGCAGGCGATGATGTAAGGCTTGGAGTGTTCATGGAAAAATTTGAAATGCTCGGGCTTAACAATGGCAATGTTGTGAAGTCGAATGTCTGTTGTAGCTCCCTCTGAATCGGTTTAAATGCTCCAGATGGTGTCATTGGTGTGATTGGGCTGAGGAGGGATGTACCATCAACATATGACTTGGCAAGATCATCGGATGTTTGGAATTCAAAGTCAAATACCTTAATAGTTTGATTTGATATATCTTATCAGTTGGTAGGATCTACCTGGTTCTTTGATGGCGTCACAGCGATTGGTGTGCTGTTTGCTGACTCATTCTTCAGCTTTTTCTCCTTTGTACTCCATTTCCAATCGGGATGCGCTTTGAAGTGAGCTTCTTTGACTTGTGTGGCAAGCTTATGGTATTCCGACTTTTGATCTACTGCCAACGAATACCACCATTCACCGAGTATTTTCGACACTGTTCGATTATCCTTGTTGGGATATTTTTGATGAACGAGAGGGCGATGACGTTTGGAGAATATCATGAATGCGTTCATTGGTCGGCGAACATGATTTTCAGGGTTCTGAAAATCATGAATTGTCTGAAATATTACCCCAAAATCCCTCATTACCAGTGTCTTCGATCGTCTCCGCTCTCTCGTCTGCGGAAAAAACTCGGTTTTTGCCGTCTCTTTTTCTTTCTCCTTGCTCTTCATAAATGCTGATATTGCTTCATAATTATCGGTTTGCTGCTCTATTTTGACTGAAAAAATTTGAACTATGAACAACCCTTAGGGCGATGTTATTACCAGGTGAACGAAATGCAGAATTCAAACTAGCGATTGAATTTGTAGTAGATGATGACTGTAAGTATACTGTAGCTATTGTCTCTATATGTGTGCTAAGCCTAACCTGCGATGGAACCGACGGCAAACTTGTCTCAATAGATAAAGCCGAGTTCTCAAAGTCACGAGCTGAAAATGTCAAGTTGCATGAGAACATACACCCTCGCATTATATTAATATCTTTTATATGTATACATGTATATAAATCCGCCTATGATATCACTGCCCACGATTTTTCTACATTCTTAGTAAACAAAGTTTTTTCCACATGTTCTACCTTTCTCATTGGAGTTCGATGTTTGTGAGTTTTGTTGGTTGGTAGAGCTGTTATTCGAGCTAGCAGTAGTTGTTGAAACACTCAAAGCTGAGCCATTCGGATTTGTGATGCTTGATGATCCGACACCTCCATTCCCCGAACTACTATCATCATCATCATCCGAACGGTATTCAACAGTTTTCTGACATATACTAACATCTAAAAACAACACATCATTGGTTGTATATTATGAAAAAAACGAACTATCACTTCCGTCCTCCTCGTCATCTTGTTCCTCTTCCGCGCCATCTTCATTCATTTTCTCCTCCTTCATATTGTTATTATTCGCCGTTGTTCGATGCTGTCCCTGCGCTCCCAATTGCTGTTGGATCAAATTCTGAACCTGCTGTTGTAGAATTGGTGCCGTCAATTGTGACAGAAGCGCCGCGTGTGCTTGATTCAACGGAAACATGGCATTATTGGGCAACGAAATCGGCGGACAGAACACATTTGTGGAGGATGTGGCGATGGGTGACATATCGTCGACACGACTCCGACCGGCTTGAGGGGATTGCATCAATTGGGGCAGAAGTTGTTGAAGCTGGAACAAATGCTCGTTCGTTTTTGTCAGAATTATATAAAACTATGAATGACATTTATTGAGAAGAGAAATATATAATATTCACCTGCTGAAATTGATTCTCGAATCTGACGTTGCCAATCTGCATCAACTGCTGTAATTGTTGAGCGCGTTCCACCTGAAAATGAAAAAAATCGGCTTTAAAGACGGGATGAAGAAAAGATTAACGGCGAGAAATTCCTTCCAGAGACTCCTATTCGGTGTATTGTTTTTCACCATTTTTTTCTTCAAGATGGCAGAAAAAAATTTTTTTTTTGAGGAAGGAAATCTTGAGTATCATATTTCTTTTGGAAGAGTGGGAATAATTGAGTTTTGGTCTGGAGAAGTGCGATTCGAAAAAAAAAATGGAGAACCGTATTTGGTTTATTGAACAGATCATGAATGAACTTGGGTTTTAAACCAGATTTATAAGTATGTCATAAACTATCAATTTCTGGGTTCACTGGTCTCTACGTCATATTTAATGCACTATGCCTAACTTTTTCGAAATTGCGTCAAAATCACCTAATCACCCTTGTCTGAAAATGCTGAAACTTACTGAAAATGGAGCTGGCAATGCTTTACTATTGAGCAAACTCGCAGCAGCTGCAGGTATATTCAACTGTGGCGGATTGGTGGCTCTTGGTGTAGATGTGGCAATCGGCAGGAATGGAGCAGTTTCAGAACGAGTGTAAATGTCTAAAAATGAAATGATGAATGAAAATGAGATGGGGAATGGGGGAGGATGAGGGCATATAAAAAAATGGCAATGAGTAGGAGTATGAGAAGCGCATTTTTATTTATATTAAGTCCAACAAGTTACGTCAATGAGAGAA
Organism: Caenorhabditis uteleia; assembly: GCA_963573275.1. NCBI lineage: Eukaryota > Metazoa > Nematoda > Chromadorea > Rhabditida > Rhabditidae > Caenorhabditis > Caenorhabditis uteleia. The sequence continues at coordinate 19,161,867 of OY752138.1, forward strand.
AAGGAGTCCTGAAGAATTATACGATGGAAAAAAAAGTTGCATTCAAATCATGGCGTTTTTTTTGTCGTCTCGAACAAATCCGCTTTGTTTGACGTTTTGGAATATAGATGACGATAATAATATTTAGTCGAGAAAGTTTTTTTCTAGATTTGATAAGATGATAAGAGTAATATGATTTGGCTACTGTAGCGAAAGGCGCCATTCGGCAGAAAAAAGGTCTGCGGCGCGTCACAATTTTTTTTGTTGGTAATCTGAGATGCTATTTCACGGGCCCTCCAGGGCTCGGAAAATCCGATAATGCCATTGGCATTTCGATGAAACATTATATTTTTCTTGATGAGATGTAATTGAGCAGGAGAGAGCGACTTTGGAGTGGCGAATACGAAATGAAAATGAGAATGTAGAAAAAATAATATAACACATTTTTTTTTCGGGTGGGTGTGGTTTCATAATAGTAAAAAATGGGATGATGATGGCTGGTACAATACGGCAGAAAAAATGTGCAACAGTTTTAAAAACCTATTCTTCTCCTATTCTATTCCATGTTTCTTCTTCCCTTACAAACGCCGCTATTCAAGAATCTGTTGTGCACTATTGTTCATTACTGTCTCGTCTCTTCCATGCTTTTTTTCTCCCGTCGCGTGCCTGTGGCGTCCCAACAATTTTGTTTTCTCCGCAACAACTACAATCAAAAGAATCAACCATACACACACATACACAACTTTTTCAATATAGGAGGCCGAAGAAAAAATGAAGAAATAACTATGTTCGGAGAAGAAATATTGCCATAGTGGAAACATTTGTGAGTCATTCAGATGTTCAAAAGAAGAACAAAAAAAATGAGAAGTGAGAAAATCGTATAGTATGTGGGAGACGTGACATTTAGGTTTTTGGTGAGAAGTTATCATCAGAAAATGAAATATATGTTCTACGAAAAGTGTAACAAGGGAGTGGAAGTTTTTTTTGGGGTGAAACGTGTAATTTTGGTGGTCGGAAGCCACTTTTTCAATTGCACCAAAAAAGGGAGTTCGGAAATATGTTTCTTTCATAAAAGTTTTTTATTGAGACATAATTTGAAGCACACTCCCCACTTTAGGAAACATTTGGGAGCGCCATTTTCGGTTTTTTTGATGAACGAAAGTTTGGGATAGCATTAATCAAAATTAATATGGACTTTGTTTACATGGAACCAACATACCTGACTTGCTACTGCTCGGCGGACTCTGCTCGAGATGATGTCCGTGCGGGGGTTTGCTTTTTAATGAGAGATGACGTGAACAAAACCCACGGCGTTGCGATTCCTAGAAAAAAAATGAAATTTAATGTGGGTTGATATGAGAAATGAATGATTGTTTCAATGATTGAGAACGATAGTACCGTATCGAAAACACACAACAACCCAAAAAAGACTTGTGATCGCTCATGGCGCCTTTCCTCGGTTGTTGTAACATTTCAGAAACGACACACACAATAATACGATATAAATAGATAATACCAACTTTTGTACTTTGATTCATATTTAAAGTAACTTCCCCTTCTCCCACATCGCTAGATAGATAAGAAGGAGAAGAATTCTTCTCGGATCATCTTCGTCTTGTGATTTGGACATATTAAGAAGACGACGAATCAAACAGAAAATAAAAAAAATGAAAAGATATAAGTGATAGGAGAAAGTGATTGACAAAATAAACACATGATATGGGGGGAAGGAAGACGAATGGTAGTTGGTCATTCCATTCAAGAACCGATATTTGAGACGAGAGAAAAAGAAGAGGAAAACGGGCCCGATACCTTGTTACAACCTTCTTTGGAACATAATCGACGCCACTGTTTTCCATTGAACTTTTTTCGAATTCCGCCGACTGATGTGACTATCTCGCCTTTGGTGAATCGTTGCTAGAAAGTTTCGGTCATGAGGGGTTGTTTCTCGTTTTGTTTTACCTGGTCTTGAAGCGCTTTTGACGAGGAACCAGCTGAAGCTTGGAACATTGACACGTCTTGCTCCTCAAATATTCCAGAATCTTGGGATGGAGTAACGAACAAGGATCGCGATGCAGCGGCTACAGACAAAGATGAAGGTACAGCCGATGGTTCAGTTGTTGTTTGTGGCTATAAGATGAATGATTAGATTAGACCCTAAATATTTTTCAATAGAATTATTTGAACAAACTAGGATTACCGTAAGAAATGAATGATATTATTGTTAGTTTTTTTTTGCTACCTATACGCAAATAAGAAGTTTTTATGTGATTACTAGAATGAAAGAAGGGGAGGATTTAAGGCTAAGGCAAAAAAGGGGTGAGCAATTGTTTGGAAAACTATGACGTGACGCAACACAAAAGTAAAATAAGGTGTATTAGTCTACGGATATCGTTTTTAGAAGGGCATAGGATTAGGGGAAACTCAGGTTCCGGAGTGGTGTAGTTTTTTGAACCTTACCACATTTGAAGTAGATTGCTCATCATCGGAATCAACACTACCCACACCAGATGACATTTTGGAGCATGTTGGCACATCTGAAGCTTGTGGCTGCTGTTGTTGCGTGTTTCTGAAATTCTCATTTCCTTTTGTCAAATGTTATTGCCCTAGAAACTGACGCTGACATCATTTGTTGGTGCATTCGTTGTTGCAACGCAAGCATAACCACGCTATCAGGAAACTGTTGTGAAGTGTTGTATTTGGGCACAATTGGGGATGAATGAAACAATGATGATGTTGACCCGCTACAAAAAAAATGATCTGATTTGTTTTCTTTTGTTCGGCAAGGATAGTGACTTAAAGTCAGCGAACGGGTAGGACACGCCGCGCAAAGTTAGTAAAATGATACAGAAAAAATAAACGTAATTATTTAGCGAATGGAAAAATTGAATGGCGTAGAAAATCTCGTCAAAAGTAAACTAAATAGTACGTCACGAACCTGTTGTCTAAACTTGGCCGTGCGGCTTCCAGCAAATGTGGTAACTCCTCGAACCATGGTGGCTTCAATAATCGGATGTTTGCTCTTGATACTGTACTGCTAGTGTCAGCGTTTGTTACTCGAACCTTCAAAACTTTAGTTTTCGAAATTTTTTCCAAATATAGACTTACCATATATTTAGCTGGATGACCTCTTGATGATATCAGTTCAGCGCAACGGAAATAGTTCTCAGGCCTTTCCAACGGTAGTCGAACACATACAATCGTTCGATGTTTGATCTACAATGTTCTGGTGAGGTTTATTTTTGAAAAAGTTAGAAACTGACGTCAGCAGGACTTGGAGCTTGATCAGCAATGATTAGAGTATGATTTGCCTCATGGATCACATTGGTATACGACGCTTCGCGACCATCATCAAACTGAACCACCACATCGCAATTATTTGAAACTAACTTGATTGAACCCGGCTCATAGAAACCAGACGGAACCCGTGCTAAAATTCGATGCCCTACCCAATCGGACAACAATACTGAACTTGAGCTGGTGCTCGCTGATACGGATTCGTCGGATATTCCTGAAAGTTCGGAGCCTACTGGATTTGTTTGGTCTTGTTTTACTTGGAGAATTTTGTTTCTGATGAATCGCTAAGCCACGTAAAAGATCGGGATTGAAAAATGCAGATGGTGAGGAGAAACGAAACGTGTTCACTGGTCCAGCAGGTGTTTGTTCTTCTAAGAAAAAATCAATTGGAAAAAGTATCCCTAAGGTTCTTTTTTAGGCCCAAGATGGCCGCCAACAAAAAAAATTGGGAACAAGTAAATAAATCGTATAATATCTACACATGAAGCCATGCGAAAAACCGGAAGTTGGCACAAATGTTGCGTAAAATGTGAACTAGTGAAAATGTTTTTCCTTTTTTTGTGTGGTGTTGCAAGAACGTATATACGAAACATGTTCGACTTACGAGAAGATAAGTTGGGTGATAATTCATCATTACTAGTTGAATTATGTGTGCGAAATACTGTAGACGAGTTGATAACTGGTCGAGTGATAATTGAAGAAGATGATGAAGAAGGTGGAGCCGCAATCTGTAATGATACAAGTGATAAGCGATAGGATTTTGATATGATACTTGATCCGGCGCTCCACCTTCGGGGTTTTCCATCGAGATGATTTCGGGAATGGTTTGCTAACTTCCTAAAAAAACATGTTGAAGCTAAACCTAAGGATTGTAGATACCTGTCGCTGGTGCTGCATGGAGGAAGTTGCTTGTAAGATGAACTAATAGCAGCTGAACATAATCGTGACTCCGATCCTCCTAAACAGGACCTAAACATCAATCGGTTCGAAAAGAAGTGTTTTTAAAGAAGATAGAGAGTATGACAAGATCAGAAAATTTATTTAACAGGGGGATTATTAACATTTATAGAAAGGAGATAATGGAAACGTATGAAATCTTAGAATGTGTCGGGGGATTAGAAAGTTGAAAACGAACTTTGGGGGGAAACTCTAATTTTTTAGGCGACAGCAAATTTGAATTGTAAATTTCCGCCCTATGCCGACCGTTCTCGTCTTTACGCGGCAGCAGTTTGCCAGCCAAACATGCGTCACCAAGGTTAATTGTGTCGTAAGCAATAACAACTTATGCTATTCGGCCGAAATGTCAAATCACTGTGTTTCTTAGGACCTAACGCCACACCCAAGACTTTTTTAGCCACTTTTATTCAAGAAACCACCTAGAATTCTGGAAGGGAGTGACACAAAAGTGTTGAAAGACCGAACTTTTAGAAGGCAAAAAAAAACACACATACAAACACATTTTGGTGTAGGATAGAGTAGGGGAAATGAGAAATAAATAAATAACATCAAAAATTTGGAAACCGGTTTCGTCTTGATTTTTTTTCTGGGTGAAGATGGAGAAAAGGAAGGAAGAGATGGAATTGTAAGAAAACCAAACCAGCGAAGAAGTGAGAGGGTTTGAAAATTTGAATTTGAATGGGAAACCAGATAGTTTTTTCATCTACCCTGCCTATCTGTGGTTTTGATTCTTAGACTATCCGCCACAGGAAAATTACTATCAAAGATCGATGAAGACTAAAAAGAAGACTGGAAAAGTCTGGGGGAACTCAATTCTAATTGGCCTCTAGTCTAAAATATTTCCAGAAAAGAAGAAAATAGAGAAAAAAACGGGGCGGAAACTACGGTATTGAAAATGGCAGACAATGGCACCACCACGAGAATTTCTCCGGTTTTTTGTATACTTCGCGATTTCTTTTACAGTTCTCACTTTTTCTTTTCAAAAACGGTGTAGGTGTGGTTGTGTGGACGAACAATGCAACACAAAAATTGGGTTTAGCTGTTGGCGTTTCACACACTATTCTTGGAAAAGCAGAAGATGACAGTTCGCCTTTTTTGTCACAAAATTTTTGCCACAAAATGGTTCGCTACACACACACACACAAAAACGGAAAGTGGAAATGTTGAGGGGGGAGCGAAATTAGTAAGCGGCAGAAAAAAAACGACTGCTGTTCTAGGCAAAAATTCAACATATTGGCGTACTATTTCGCCGACTTTTTTTGTTTGATGAGAACAAGAAAATATCAAAATATTGATCGACAACTTTAAAGGGGGGTTCGGTATCTTTACGATTGGAAATTAAGTGGTATATAAAATTCAAGAAAAAAACAGAGAGATATCACTTATCAGTTCCTATCAAAGTGGCTGATATTTGAAATTTTCGTGTTGCAAAAATGTTTGATAAACAATTTTGCAAAACACGGAAATCTGATTGGAAAGCAGGTGATAATATAGTGATAGATCAAGAAATATGCTGATTGTCCGAAATTATTGATGCTCAAAAACAAAAAAATTTCGAAATTTTATTTGAAATAGTATATTTGTTTTACTATCACATACTCTTTTTTTTGTTACTTCAAACATATATACTCCCACAAAAATCGAAACCGAACGTTTAGTCTCTCTTCTCTTCCAACACCCATCGCTTTTTGTTGTATTTGCAAACCAAAAGTTTCAAAAAAAACCCGGGGGCAGGCGTAGGACTGTTATGTTTCTATCTAACTATCTTTCCACTCACAGGATTTACGATGGAAAGGTGTGTGACATCTCGGAAATTATGCACTTCAAATGATGACAAGAAACAAAACCATATGTGATGTGTTTGTATAGTGTATATATGTGTGTGTGTGTATCAACGAAGTAATCAAAAACTGTTTGATAACAATTTCGAAGAAGAAGGCAAAAAAACGATTATATCGAATGGAAATTTGTTTGATGCAAGAAAAACGAACATACATAGGAGAACGAAATCGAATACAAATATATGGGAATGGTGTTAACTGCCTGAAGCCATTTTTGACTTTTTGAGAAACGGGGGAGTTGAAATTATTTGGTTCTGACTCTCTGAGTTTTTCATCTATTGTTTGGACGAAACTACAAAAAACAAAAAATCACCTGTTTCGTTCTTGCTGACTAATTTCTTACTACAAAGATTTTGGTAGATCAAGCCACGCCCACTTTTGAGAAACTCTTGGACTGGAAATGTTCCAACGTCATTAGGATAACAATAAAAGTTTGATACACACTAAAAAAGGGTGAATAGAACGTTGTGGCAAAAGAGTGAGTAGGGGGGGGGGGGCACGCCCGTTCTCATCACATATTTTATATTTCACTTTATATAACATCAGGCCAGGAAAAAGAACTGCGCAATAGCGAAATAGTGGTTGGGATAAGGCTGGAAGAGAGGAGAAAACACACTAACCACAATAGAAAACTGAACGGGTATAGTTCAAATATTGGTGATGATGATGATGGGAGAACGAGGCAACAAAAAAAATGGGGCAAAAATTGAGGAGATAGCAAGCAAACGGAGTTGTGTGTGTGTGTGTATGTGCGTGGAAAAATGCAATGAAGAAGAGATGATAAAAAAAATAACAATATAAATAAAAATTTCCAGGATGATAAAGGTAATAGCTTTTTGTCACATAGCGGAAATTGCAAAACGTAGATCAAAAATCTGTTTGGGCGAAGAAGTTATAATTGATCCCAAAATATAGAGATATAAGGATTCTTAGATGCCAAACTTCAGGGTTTTCTGACATGGTCAGAAGGAAAAAGTGAACTTCGAAAAAGAGAGAAAGGCGAAAAAAAAAGATTTGAGATAACTGATGGAAGGTTTACACACCGAATCCATCATATTTTTTGTGCACCAATAGTATCTGATAGAAGGATCTTAAGCAAAAGTTTTCACCACTTTTTGATAAATTCTCTGGAGAGTATCCTTTATCAGATTTCTCGAAGTTACTAACAAACATATGTGTTCGACTTTTTTTCGCATCCGGTGAAAATGAAAAATGGGAAACCAATATTAGTTTCTATTTTTTCACATGAAACGAAAAGGAGAAAGAAGTGGAAGGTATGTATCGATCAGAGATTGGTGAACCCATCTTATTTTTTTCGAAAATCTGGGGATCTTGACAGCACACAACAACAGCTGATACACAAGGCATCACAACCAAAATCAGTTTCAGCGCGTAATTATCAATATTGGTGATCTATGGAAGTGGAAAGACGTAGAGTACAAGATAAATTATGAATAATTTATCATTTTGCAGTAGTGGAAAAAAGATATGTATTAGTCATGAATTTGAAGAAAGTTTTGGTCCAAGGATAATCTAGATTCAATCAGGAAATACACTAACTATCACAATCTGCATCAGGTCTAAAAAAGGTGCCGTGAGAAATGAGGAGGAAGAACAAAAAAAGTGGTAGTTTTGATTATCCGGAAGAGGCGAAGTGTGTTAGCATTTTTTTCGGAGCCCTACATTTTTCAAACCGCTTTGTCAATTTTTCTTCCAGTGGTCGTGCCCAAAATGCGGCAGCTCAAAAGACTACAAAATATGATTGATAGGAAAGCGTTCGTCATTGGCACATTCATACACACCAACCACTCCGTTTCACACGCGTTTTACGATTCTTTAGAAAACGACAATGATATCAAAAAAATAGTATCCTTGAAACATTTTTGTGGCACTTTTTTTTGAATGATGGAAAAAGGAGAGACAATCCCCTTCACAGATTTCCAAAATTTGATTACGTCGTTTTCACACTTCAACTGTTTTTGAACACACACACGACATGAAAACTAAACAAAAGGGATGAGAGCGATAGTAGTTTTTTGAAAAGTTACAGTAGTCGAAAAGGGAAGGCTCAATATCTTGCCATTTTATACGACGACATACTGATGCCAATTAACGCAGCGGTGTGAGGGGACGGAGAATAGGGAGGGGGAACGAAATTATGTTTCTCGAAATTGTTGCCCTTTTTTTGGGGCGGCAATGCTCACCAACACAAAAAGAACTGGTAAGGGCATTCGGAACAAAACTAGTAGTAAGGAGACAACTAGGAAAAAAAAGCTGGTAGGGGGGGAGAGAAACAGAACGCACTTCTTTTTTTTTGTCCACCCCAATTTTTTTGTGCTGGTGTTGCTGCTCGATGATGAGTTTGGGGTGCGGAACATAGTGGTAGAAACACAAAAAATACGTTAAAGAAGGTGGGGGTGGAGACTGGAGCCCAAGTAATTACTCGTTGAAGATTGCATGGTTCAAACGACTGGCGACTGGGAGGAGGAATGGAATGGGGGGAGACGTTTGACAAAATGAGGAGGCAAGGAGTCTGTAATTTTTTTCGAAAAAAGAAATTCGAAGATTGGGGATAATGCGCGTTGGATTAAGGTGTACCACCTAAAACATCTTAACCAAAACTAAGTGATGGATAAGTTATCTATAATCCCGGATAGGAGGGTGGTTGAAAAACATTCTAAACCTATGGTAGACCAATTTCCAGTTTTTTGGAGCTTAGTTTTCACAAAAAATTGAAGTCAGAAACCCAAAGATAGGGTCACTTTGTTTCAGGAAGTCAAGCATTTGTCTATGTCTCATAGTACTCTTTTCCTCTAAGTCAGTGGTTCGTTTTTTTTTGACTACAACAAAGTGAAATTCAAGACTCTTTCTCTGGGGGTTGAGAAACACGAACAAGTGAAAAAAAAGAAGAAGGATGAAGAAGAAGGAACGTTGTAATACAGATCCATGGATCATGTATGTATAGTGGTCCGAATTTCCAAAACCGGTTCCCCCTATCTTTGAAGGCGTGTCGGTCCTCTACTCGAAAATGCAGAAACATGGCTATAAAATGTGTTCGCCTTCCCTCCGTTCTTGTTTTCTCTCCCGTACTATATCATCATTTTTTTTCCAGCAGCTAACTAATAGGAAATATTGAGCGACACGCATATAAAAAACCTTTTTTTTTTGTGTGTATATGTTGTCGGGGTGTGAACGACACACGGGGCTCTCATTTGGCCATTTTTCTCCATCAAAACCGGCGCCGTTTAACAACACAAAAAACTCCTCCAACGCCGTGTCCATGAAAATTGAGACATATTGCTGTTGGGCACCAAAAGAGATAGAGATAGTCATTTTTTGGTCGTGTTGCCCTTTTATTTCGGCTAGTCCCACTATGTATTCTCAAACATTTTTGTTCGCGTGTCAATTGAAAATTAGCTTCTTCGTCGCATTTTTTTCTCTCTTTTCTTCTCTCTCTCTCTCCCATCCTACGTTTCGAGTTTACATGACATTCAATACAGAATGAGCATTTTTTCTATCAAAAAATTGTTCTCGAACGATGGGGGTTTTTTTTCGAACGAGAGAAAGGTTAGGTACAAGGAAAAACAAGTGAAATGTCAGACAGTTTTTTTCTGAAATAGAAGAAGACATTTCTGAAATTCTAGTCTGATATATAGTAGGTAAGGAATGTAATGGAAAAGTTCATAGCAACACAAAGAAAGGTTTTTAAGGGTCTTGGGAAAAGGTCACTCATGTGTGTCTTCTGCCGAAAAAAATGGCTTGAATAAGTAATACGTGGAAAATAATGATAAGAACTGAAACATACATGTTCAGATTCCCACGACTGATTTGAGAAGAGAGGAATAACTTCCTTTCATATATATGTCGTTTTGTGGTAAACGACCTCCACCCACAAAAATTATGATATTTCACATACGGTTGAATGATTTCTCAGGTGTTCGTTTTTGTTGTTTTGTTGAGAAAATAAGATTTTTTTCAAAATTTGAAAAAAAAACTTTCTCGAAAAAATATATGAAAAGGCGAAGTTCATATTGGAACATGTGCGCTTATATATATCTGTTTATTATTTCCTTTCCTCCTCTCCCCATTAACAACTGCCATTCCATTCCGATATGAGGAGTCTTAGACATATTCTCATGCACTATTGTAGAAGTAAGAATTGCCAGTCGTCGTCTGACGTTTGGCGTGCTCGACTCAAAAAAAGAAACGTCGACTGGCGGAACATGGCACGGAACGCCACAAATAGTGCACATTGCAACATACACACATACACTCTCTCCTTTCCATTGCCTATAAAAAAGTGGGGCGAAGACTTGGGGCACTTTTGAGAGAGTCCAGTCAAGATTCCACCATTTTTTGCTCGTTTCTTCGTTTTTTTTTGCTAGAGTGCCATCAAATATGAAGTTCTCTTTTTTTTCTTGTGGCTCTGTGCCCTTCTTTTTCACATTACTGCACTTTTTTGACGAACTCAATTCGTGGAGAACATTTACGAGAAGAAGAATGGAAGACGAATTTTTTCTAGAGAAGGGAATGGAAGGAGTACTGTAGATGAATTTTTTCTAGTACTTGAGAATCAGAAGAAAGCAGTCAATCGGAAATTTTCGTTATAATCGACTACCCCAAAAGTGCAAAACTCATCATTCCTACGTAAGGCAGAAAAGTGAAGGCATAATTGTTTTTTTTGCTGTCGTTTGAAACTTAATTAAAGACATGCCAAAAGAATTCCAGATTCACTTGCATTATGGCTTGTCGGGATCCTGAAAATTAGATTAATGGCTCACATACATATATGTACTAAAAAGAACGTAAGTATGTTTTGGCGGCAGCCAAAACGTCAAAAAAAATTGAGAGCTTCTTAGATTTTTGGGCTGGCTTATATGTCCCAGCATATTGACGTGGAGGTAGTACGGTCGCTGAGAAACATGAGAAGGAGGGGAGATATTTTTAATAATAATGATTGACGTGAAAATACCGGTATCTAATCCAAAGTGAGCACCAAATAGCTTTACGTATTACGAAAATACGACGTAATGAAAGCATTATAATAAAAATAACTTGATAGTTGTTGAAATACAACACTGATCCAGAACAAAAAACATAAATATTTTGAAACCTGTGTGGCGTATGGTTTGATATGAAACACCATGTTGAAGCCTACGGAACAATTGATAAGAAGTAACTAACCCAAAATCGATTGAAAATGAACGTCAGTTCCAAACTGATAACCAATTTTGAAATGACTCAAAAAGTGCTCGTGAAGAATATTGTGGGGACGATTTGGGGGGACAATTGTGAGGAAGTGATGAATGATTTATTGTGAAGAACCGGTTTCTTGTTGAAAAATTGGTAAGCCGGAAGCCAATAGGCCACAAAAGATAAGGTTGGTAGAATCAGAGACAACTAAGGGAGATGGAATATTACGAAATAAGTGAGCAGTTGGATCCCATTTATGTGATTTTTCCATAAGGCTGTATTGACGTCAACTTCTCTTTTGTGTTTTTGCCGCGCGCACCCGTAAATTGTTCAAAATAACTATTCCTTAAGTGATTGTAGGGATTTACCTATGAAATGACGGGATATTCGTGATATAAAAATATCCGCCACTTTCGTAGATACAATCTCAAAGCTCAATGTTTGTTTTGAAGTTTGGTATCTCGTATATTCGAGAATTTGACACATTAGACAAAGTGGATGGTTACTCAACTTCTATTTCGGAAGCCAGGAATTATTGGGATGAAAAAAACTGGGCGAGGTGGAAAAAAAATGGAAATAAAAAGGGAAGTGACCTTCGGCGAAAAATGGGAATTTGTTGATGAATCGGAACACAGAAATGAAAGATGACGATAAGACGAAAAATGATGAAGTACAGTAGGGTGCTTTTTGATCAGTTCATTTAGGATTAGCTACAGATTTTTGAAGGTTAGGGTGTGTGAGAGGAAGTCAAGAAGTTTATTAGGGTAGGCTCGAGTAAACTGGCAAAAAAAAGTATCCTGATAGAAAGTTTTCACATGAAAGCGAGCGGATAAGATGATAGAGCGAGGTTATTGTGTACGGGTGTGTAACTTTGAAAATGTTTGAAGAATCGAATGGCAGCAAAAAAAACAGCGTTGTTTCGAGATAAGATTTGCGGGCGAAATGATTTTTGTATCTATCACATTGGCACTGATTAATTGGGCAGCAGTTTTGCCCGATGACGATTCTACCCAATTTTTGATCTCCTTTCCCCTCTCCTAATGCACTTTAGGGCGATGACCCGATTTGGTAGGTGTGGCAGGTTTTTTGTGTTGGGAAAAGGTTAATTATTGTTTTGTGTGGGGGTAACTAGTATTGTTGAGGAAGTGTGGGGATATGCTCAAAGAAGTGTAATACAACATGAAATGTGTAAAGAGCAAAATGAAGATAAAGACGAATCCCCGCCTGAGAATGAATCCATGGAACGAAAAAAAATGGGAGGGGAACGGGGATTCATTGGATTTTTCCAGAAACTTGATGGCCTAAGTTATCTGACCAAGGTTTTACAGAAAATCAAAAGAAAAACTCAAAAACCACAGATATATTCGACTCTCGATAAATGAGCCTTCGATAAAAAAGGCGGCCATAAATCAGGGAACACATGCCTGCCGTCATCCCTATCCCTATGTGTAAATTGATATTGACCTGTGATTCGAACATCAGGAAATAAAAAAACACACACACACCACACCAATATAAATAGCAACAAAATGAAGGAGTCACTTACGAATGACAGCACAAAAGTGTAAAATCCACATTCAATCGGATTGAGTTTGAAACAGAAATTTTCGAGCCGCCGAACACTTTTTTCTCACAATGCAACAACTGGCACCAAGGGCGAAAAAAAGTACGGTTCAACTGAAGGCATGTTGCGGAATTTCTCGTTTTTTTGCGGGGACCCCATTTTACACTAAAACTCCTTCTCACTAGAAGGAAGATATGTGTGTGTATGTATGTGCCGGGGCGGGTGTGGATTCAAGCAACATGTGAAATGGATTCTTACCCAACTTGTTTCGAATACTTTCACAAAATAATATGTATATGTGTTTGAAAAATGGATAAACGTAGAACATTTAGTACGGTTTAGTTCAGATAAAAAAATGCGTAACCACAAATTGATGAGAACAGGTTTACTATGATCCTCTCGAGCTTCGGGGCATTTGTCGCAAAATCGATATATATTTTGGTATGAGGCTTGACTGAAAATCAATTCTGAAAATGGAGAATCTGAGGCGCGCGTCATTATAGTCTTTATGCGATTATCCATTTTGTTGTCACATCCTTCTTCCCAATTTAATTCACACATTACGTTGGCGCTTGTTGTGTATCAAATATTAATCTAATCCTGGCAATCATGGTTTTTTTCTAGCTGCTGCAGCGCCCAAAAAACGTCACCTTCTTGCCCATTTTTGGTTGCTGTATTATAATAATTTTCATGGAACGTTTAGCGTCGTCGTCGCCAATCGCGGCAAATCAACGACAACGAAAAAGCGGGCGGAGACGTTGTGGAGGGCTGTATGTGTCACCCAAAATAAGCAAGAGGAGAAATGATTTGGAGGAGGGCAAGAGACCAGACCGGTCTCACTGACAATACGCCGCAAGTCATTATTGGCGAAAAAGAGGCAGGCGAAAACAGAATACGAGAAGACAGAAGAAAAGCGCAGTGTTGTGAACATGTCGTTCACCAGCTACCTTGCCATTCCTATATTCTTATTTTTACTTCCTGCTACCCAACAAGTCAGTTCAAAAATCATCTTTTTCTTACCTATCACCCCCTGTTCCAGGTCTTAAATGAGCACAATCAGAAGTTAGAGTGGATTGTTGGAAAATGGAGGTCCGAGTTTTCAGGAAAGGTATGAGAGTGTTATATGGTTTTACTTATATCATGGGAATTCAGATTTTCTGGCCAACAGTTCCAACAATGACATTTGGTGAAGAACTAGTGATAAACGAAGCTCCAATCGCCAAATCAGCCAACGTGCAGTTCCTCAATTTCTCGTAAGTTTTGCAACAGCCTTGATGATTTAGTTTTAATGACACATATCGGCTATTTGGAGAAAAAACCATTTCGATTTTCTCTTTCCTTTCTGTCTTCAGCCATTTTTCGGTTTGTTGCTATTTCTCCCTTAGACAGTTTTCTCTCAAAAAAAAGAAGATTTCTGAACTTTAGGGCCCGCGCATGGTCGCACTCAACAAAAGATCACTTCCATGATGAATGGGGATTCTTGACTGTTGATCCAGTTGGAAATGCGACACTCATGACAACTGGAAACAATGGTATTGGTCCCTGACTTGGAGTCCCCTTAAAAAGTGAGAAACTTACAGGATTTACAACATATGAAGTTGGCACAGCATCGCCAAACAAACTGGTTCTCACATTGAAAGATATTGGCCGTATCTCTTTCTCTCGGGATTTGCCTGTCGAGGATGTATGTTCATATATTCCAAAAACTAATTATGTTCAACTATTTTGCAGTTACGCCGAACTTTCATCCGACACGATGACCGATACATGGAACAAGTCATCGAAATGAGAACCGCGACTCACCCGAAAGTTGGATATTTGGAGCATACCAGAGTGGTGTATACAAAACTCAAGTAGAAACGACTAGACATCATAATAACTTTATTCAAATCTTATATTGCTTCGATTTCTAAATTTTACTTCCTCTTGATTGAGAAAGTGGAGAGGGCGTAGAAAAATATTGTGTGTAATGTAACATAAATATCTAAACCTATATGTGTATATTCCGATACATAAAATATCACTAAAAGCGTTTTTGTTTGGGTAAAATAAAGTGTGGAAACCACCCGTGAATACTTGAAGAAAAGTGGAAGTTATATTAGTCGAAAACTTGGTCAGAACACTCATCATCATCGCATTTTTTTGGTGAAATATCTTCGTTAAAATCCTCCGATATCGTTGACATCAACGCATTTACCATAGGCTTAACGCCTGTCGACTTTTTCGATTGACGTCGGTTTGGAGCAATGCCTTCCAAATTAAGACTTGGAATCAGAAGCCAGAGGTTGTTGATCAACTCTTTCAAACTTAGCGCGCCAGTTGTGAATGTTCTGAAACAATTTTTCATGATCTTATTGACAAAGGGTTTTATACCTGAACAAAGCTATTATATCCGAATTGTTTTCCTCCATGCCAGGAATATCGATATCAAGCGTCCAATACAATCCAAATATATCATTATTCTCCTGTTTTGAGACAATTGAAACAGTTGATTGTCTCCCATTGAAGCAAGTTGTGAATGATACGGATTTTTCAGTCTCTGTGTTTTTCGAGGTATACCCTAAAATTTCCTGATTCTCCTTGTCCTGAAAAAAAGCAAATTTCTTCTGTGAAATTACTAGTTTTAGTATAATTACTTACAATTCTTACGCCAGAATACTGACGACTAAAATGGAATACTGGAATGTCCAACAACAATTTTTGCATAAGATGGAGGTTTGAGTCAATGTTACTCGATCCTAAATTTTGGTTCATTTTAGTCTAGATATAGTGGATACCAATAATATTATTGCGATTATGCATGGATCTCATCAACGGCTTCAGAATATTCTTCTGCGCCTTCTCATCAACCAGCAAATCCGTCGATGCATCAAGTTTTATAGGTTTTATTGGTCTTGTTCGATTCTCCAACTCCATGATGTAATACTTTCTGAAACTTAATAATTCTAAATGTAGACAAAAATAACAACACATTTCATCAAAATACATTATGACGTGGAACTAGATTTGGTATTGAAATCGATGGACAAAAAGTGTGTGACTTGCCAGAAAAAGTACGAAATGGAACTGAGGTTAACGATAGAGGTAGAAAGAGACCCCAAATAGCTCGGCACAAAATAAAACGATATAGTTTCCGGCTCTTAAAAATGACTTTTATGAGGCATTTGGGGGGCACCACAAAATATTGTTTAATACTTTTTTTTGTGGCCAACGCACTTTTTTGCATGTTGTAAAAACGTTTTTCATCGAATAATTGGATTTTTTATCGCTTTTATGTTTTCAATATATGTTTTTATTTATTTTCCATACTTTGATGTCACCTTTTGAACTTTTTTTTTCAAAAATTCCCCATTTTTTATCAACTGATAACATTATCATCCCAATATTATCCTTATGTACCCTTTTAGTGGTTAGTAAGACGTATAATACTACGTGGTACAAGAAAAGCGCAAGGGGGTTTCTTTATTGGCGCCTTTTGGGTGCAAGTGCATATTCACTGTTCTACCATGACAAGTCACTATTTTTTGAGTTGTGCAACGTGTTTTACGCATTTATGGTTTAAAAAACCGTATCCCATGTTTTCCTACAATGACATATTTTTTTCTACTTCTCAAAAAATAGTTCTGTCAAATTATGAGGTTGTAAGACCCAAGATACCGATAAAAAGCCTAAATTAATTTTTTTTTCCATTATTTTCCTCGGATTAATCCTCCCACAACTGACTAAAATATATTTTAGAAATACTGAATTTTCTAGAAAATTATCCCAAAAAAATTTGGGATATAAGATTCCACGTTTTATATTTGCAGTATGTGACCCCAATTGCGCACTATTTACTCTCGCACACACACGCCCCAATCCTTACGTTTAACCTAATTTATCGATTTTACAGAAATGAGAGGACCATTATTATGGCCGTGTCTTCTACTACTCATAGCATTTGCATACCAGCCAGCAGGTATTTTAAGATTTTTCGAAAGTTTTTAAAGTTTTGATTTTAGATGCTGCGCTGGCAGCAATGTCAATCGACTTGGGAAGTCAATTCATCAAAATTGGAATTGTGAAGCCGGGAGTGCCCATGGATATCGTTTTGAATAAAGAGTCACGCAGGAAAACACCAAATGTTATCTCTTTCAAAAATGATGAGCGATTCTTTGCCGAGGCAGCTGCTGCTATGGTACTATCTAACTAATTTTATGACCTATCGAGAAATTTTTAGGCATCCTCCCATCCTCAATCATCCTACTCATTCCTCCTGTCTTTGCTGGCAAAGAAGGAAGGAAATGATGCATTTACCACTTATAAGAAAGTTTTTCCATTCACCGCTTTCGAATTTGACGAGGAGAGACATACGGTTATATTCCCATATAAGTAAGATCAAAATAACCTGACCCACCTTCAAATTATTGCCTTAGGGAGGAAAAGTACAATGTGGAGACACTGATTGCAATGATTCTGTGGGATGCCAAGAAGATCACCGAAGCGTATGCTGGCCAGTCGATCAAGGTAGAATCTTAAAAATAGTTTGAAAAAAATTTACAAACAAACATGAAAAGGAAAGATATTCCACGGTTTAGACAACCGGTTGATGGGAAAAAATGACTCAAAAGTTGGGTAAAAATATAGAGATTCATTTGGTACTATGAGATCAAAAAATATATGACTTTTTTTGAAAAATATTGAACTACTGTTGAAATAAATAGGAAAAATTAGTGAGCTCTCATTGCCGCAACATTTGCCTCAATCATGGCGATCTTTCTCTCCAAGGTGTTCAACATTTCAATGAATCCCTTGAAATCGTCGAGAAGATTCTGAAAGTTGGAGATTGTTTCAACGAAAAGCTTCTTCTAAAGAATAAATCTCACCTTTTTGTGTTGACGATAAATTCTTGGAAGTGGTTGAGTGAGAAGAATATGATTCCGAATTCGAGAGTGTAGACGGTCGCACATCTCACGGAACAACTCCCCAAATTCCTCGACGATCCCGACATTGACTTGTCGAGTCATGGTGGTCTCAATAGGGTCCAGACGGCAGAAGCGATGCTGAAAATGTTTAGGTTTAGGAGAAGGCTTAAAGTTTTGAAAAAAAAACATACAACATATTCATCGGTAGTATTTCTTGCAAAGATGATGTAGTCACAGAAGGAGTGATCATCAGGGAAATCCGAAAGTCTCTTTCGCTCAAATGGGTAGACACGTACCGCCATCTAAAGTCATATTAGGCTAAAACAATGTATAAGTATGGTAGATAAGTAAATTGGAGTGATGACCAATTGTGACTCAATTATTATTTCAACACATGAAAGACTTCATTAGACAAATAGTCGACCAGCTAATGTATTTTTATCACATTTTTGTCAAAAAAGATATGGCGTAATAGAAGTCCAAAATGAGTCCATACGTATTTAGATAATACAACTTTTTGTACATTAGTTGGCCGGGAAAACGAAAGAGGTAGTGAATGGCAAGGGATTTCAACATTTTTAAATACATATATACATTAACCAGTAGTGATTGGTTATCAACTGAAGAATGGCTTGAAAACAAGTTTCTTATGATTGATAGCCACCTCGAAGGCTTTCAATTGTTCGCAATAGGCTCCATACATGTCGATGAGTTGCTGAAAGCTGGAAATCTGAAAAACTCCCCATGCTACCTCTGAAATACCTGTTTTTTGATGTCAAAATCTTTTGGCAAGACAACTTCATATAGCCAGAAAAGCTCAATCCTCCTTATAATCGCATCAGCCAAAGTGACAACTTCTTTTGAAAATTTTTTGACTTGTCGAAATAAATTAGCCCGCAGAATGAGATGGGTGCAACAGCAAGATTTCTCGAATCTTGCCTGAAATTCAGAATTAGTCTGAATCAAACTAGGATAGGTTTACATTATAACACTCGATGGTTTCCTTGACTTTATAGGAATAGTTGATCAAAGCTGGCAAATAGTTGAGGTAATGAGCATCGGTGTCTAGATAGAAGTAAGTTCGAAATGCGTGTAGCTTCATTATCTGTTAAGGTTGATTAGAAAAAGTTTAGAAAAGTTACAAAAGATATTCAATGGTTTCAAAACCATGTATGAAATTCAGATAGAAATGAAGAATGATAGGTTTATTACTTCCAATGACTCAAACCTACACTCGATTATTAACCACATCATCATAGTGACTTATGACACTTTCCAATTGATCACAAAGTTGTAAGATTCTCTGAACTCGATAAATATTTAGATAAGGGAGCTTTAAAATACCACTCTTTCACGTAAAAACTCATCATTAGGATTATAACAATCAAAACCTGCTCTCAACGTAAGACGAAGCAATTCTTGAAACCGTGTGTCGATATTTTGAAACCTTATGATAATTTGATTTTCCAAAACTTCCCGTAACTGCTGGTTTTGTGGCCTACAGACGTTTCCATCGACATTTCTCTAAACCAAAAATTTCAATTTCATTTCAATCAACCTATATATACCTGCTTCCTCCTCAAAACCCTAATCCTAGCTCTAACTTCTTGCTGGAAACGCCACACTTGATTCTGACGTACTGGGAATCTTTGGCGATTTGGTCGCAATGCATAAGGTGCCATACTTAATAGGTTTTAACAAAAATAGTGGGGAGAACAAAAGGAAACTATTGGATTCAACCAAATAGGAAAATCATAGATAACAAAGTTTGGAAAGCTGTATGACACACTTTATCGCAAATTATAGGTGGTTTCTAGTTAAACCCATTCTTGAATCTCTCGTTCCAAACATTCAACATCAACAAGATTGAGTTGTACGCCTCATTGTAAGCCTGACAAGTTACCATACTAATCTATCTATGTAAAACAATCAAACTAACATTGTAAGTCTCCTCGATTGCCTTCTCAACATCATCACCCAATTCATCACTCCAATCCTCATCATCCTCAGCTTCCTTGTCATTCTCAGCTATCTCGTATTGAATGGCTTCGCATCTCTTTAAAAAAAATTGTTTGACTTTTAAGTTTTGAGTTTTTCAAGAAAAAATATTAATGAAAAAAAACTCACAGCATCAATATTTTGAATGCGCGTGCGGAATTGTTCCACCAATTTGATTCTGACTAATTGTCGCATGTCACAGTGTAGACCGCAACACCTCTGACCGAAATCATCAAGAAACGCGAATAAGAATTGCTTTTTCATTTTGAGATGGCGTTTTTTGCACTCGCCGATTTGGAGTGGTATGAATCGGTAGAATTCACGGCGATGATTATCGATATTCATCTGAAATATAGTCTTAAAATAATCATAAATATTTGCAGGATGTTGTGATAACAGTCCCAATTTTCCTCAGTCAAGCTGAACGTCGCGCGATTGCTCAAGCTGCTCAAATTTCTGGACTCAACTTACTTCAGGTAATTTATACATATTTTGAGTATATAATGACACTAAATGATCACCTAGTGTTTTATGACGCCTATCAAAAGTTATGTCTTCCGAGTATTCACTATTTATGAACTGTTTGTTTCATGAGAGCATTTATGGACCTACAGTATCCCATAAAAACTTATAATGGCTCCATAAAGACTCAACTCATATAACACTGATAATATAGACTATCTTACTCAAAAAAACTAAGATTTCAGCTACTCAACGACGCCTCAGCTGCTGCATTGAACTATGGAGTGTTTAGAAGGAAGGAAATCACCGAAAAGCCGACTCACATGTTGATTTATGATATGGGAGCAATTAAGGTATGTTACTACAAGTTATACTAGCCTAGGCCTTAGCGGAAGAAAAAAACCAACCTTTGCCTTCTCCGCTGCGCGATCCTCCTTGTCCGACATCTTGGGTGACTGGCCGATGTTTTCTGGCAGTCGTCTTGCTCCGGATGATGGGCGGAGCCTGTTGCTCACACCACGCCTACAAAAAAAAACATACATGGGGGTACGGTAATGTAATTGCACACGAACGGGGAGGTGATTGAGTGAAATATGTGACAGCGAGGCAACAAACCTACATATTAGAAATAAAACGGAAATTAAACAGTGTTCTGGTGCTACACATAAATTTGTCACTTCGGACTTTAATTTGAATATTTTAAGGCGTATTTGAAAGAAGGAAAAAATTTTGGCTTGATTTATGACCAGGAAATTAAAAACACCAACGATTGATGAATAGGATAGGAGATGTTTTTTGATCTACCAGGAAGGAAGGTACTGTATCCCCCTCCCCCTTAACACAGAAGTGAAACATTATACTATTGCGCAACTCGCCACCTTGGTAAATCATTGTAACATAATATATAAGTTAGAATTAGTATAGAAGGAGGATTGGTGTCATTGAGTCGACTAGCATATTACTCTTCGCCTCATGACCCGAATGCCATTGGTTTAGTTTCCAATAAAAATGTCGACGGATGCGTTGAACATGAAAAATGAGTGAGCCAAACAAAATAAATAGAAAAAGGCGCGAAGGGTCAAAAAACGCATTGGGCGGTTATGGGTGGCCCTAATGAGTCGCTTTGGAAAATGGCGGTGTATCAAAGGACGACAAACAACGTGATTGTTACAGACTACCGCGACAATCATCCAATATTCGTTGGAGTCGCTAAGGAAGGATGGGAAAGATAAACAACCAACGATTCGAACTGTTGGTGTTGGATATGATAAGACTTTGGGAGGACTTGAAATCACTACAAGATTGAGGGATCACTTGGAGACTGTAAGATCAAGAAAACATGTTCAAAAGTGATCAAAAAAGTTTTCAGGTGTTCCGCGAGACTGTGAAAACTTCCGTTGACATTTCAAAGAACGCCAGAGCTATTGGAAAGCTCCACAAGGAAGCTGAACGTGTTAAGCAAGTGTTATCAGCTAATAAGGACACTTATGCACAAGTTGAGTCACTTTTCGAGGAGCAGAACTTCAGAGCTCAGGTAGATCAAACAAATTATGTTGTAATATCATAAAGTATACTGTTCAGGTTACCCGAGACAAGTTGGAAAGCCTTATCGAAGACTTGGAGCCAAGAATCGCTGCTCCAATCTTGGACGCTATCGCCATGTCAAAAATCGAACTCACTGATATTGATCTCGTTGTTTTGATGGGAGCTGGAACTAGAGTGCCGAAAGTAAAGGAGATCTTGAAGAAAACACTCCATGAGAAGGAGATTAGCAACTTCTTGAACACTGATGAAGCTATTGCTCTTGGAGCCAGTTATCAAGCTGCTCACTTGTCGAAAGCTTTCAAAGTATTGCCATTCACAATTCATGAGAAGATTTTGTACCCGGTATTCGTCAACTTCCAAACCAAATCAGAGGATGGAACAATGAAGCCGATCAGAAAATCACTTTTCGGAGAAACCTATCCAGTTCCAAATCGTGTCATGCACTTCAACTCGTATAGTGATGATTTCAAGGTATATTCCACTCTTGATATGTTATCACTATCAAATATGTTTCAGGTTGAAATCCAAGATGCTGATAAGAACCCATTATCATCTGTTGATATTTCTGGTGTTAAGGATGCTATCACTAAGGAAGTTACTGATGAATATTCGGTTATGAAGGGAGTTAAGACCACTTTCTCGATTGATCTTTCGGGAATTGTGTCGGTTGAGAAGGCAAGCGTTGTTGTTGAGAAGAATCCAACTGTTGAAGGTAATGACTATCAAATGCTCCCCAATATTCAATTTTTTCAGAGAAAGAAGCATATGATGTCCTACAAAAGGAGTTTGAAGAATGGGAGAAGGAGCAGGAAGAATTGAAAAAGTTGGAGAAAGAGGTATGATTTATTGGAAAAATATATAATGATTAGTTTCAATTTTCAGAGAAAGGAAAAGGAAAAGGAAGAAAAGAAGAATAAAACTGAAGAAGAGAAGAAGGATGAGGAAGCAAAGGCTGAGGAAGAAAAACCAGCGAAAGAGGAAGAAGTGGTAAAAGTAAAGAAGACAAAGCCAGTTGAGCCAAAGACAAAGAAAATCAATGTGAATTTGACGGTGTTGGAAACTAAGAAGGATAATGTGGACTTGACGGACGAACAAATTGCCGCTTCGAAAAAGATGTACGAGTGGGGTGGTGCACCCTCTAATTTTTGAAATTTCCCCCCTTTCTTCCAATTGTATAGTGTCCATATATCCATTTTTCAGCCTCGCTGAATTCGAACGAGTTGAGAAGGAGAAGCACGATAGGGAGGAGGCAATGAATCTGTTGGAAGGATTACTGTATGACTTGGCTGTGAAAGTAGAGGATGGAGAGGAGTACGCTGAGTATGTAACTGCTGAGGAGAAGACCGCAATTGTTGAGGAGGTTGGGAGTTGTTACTTTGTTGTCTTGGAGACAATTTTTATGTGTTCAGGTCAATGTGCTCAAAGTCTGGTTTGAAGATGAAGTGTCGATTGAGACCACAAAGGAAATGTTCGATGAGAAGCGTAGAAAGTTGGAGGAGTTAACCGCTAAGCCGAATGCTAGAAAGCAAGAACGACTTGATATCCCGAAAGTTGTTGAGCATTTGGATGATGCATTCAACAAGTCGATGACCTTCCATGCTGTTGCATTGAACTTGACACAACACGAGGAGGGAAATAAGACCTTCACTGAGACTGAACTTGATGTAACTTTTGGCTGAAAGGTCTGTAACTACTATTGTTTTCCAGGTGCTCACAAAGCTTATCAGTGAAACTGACAACTGGTGGACGGAGAAGAAGGAAGCATTCGAGAAACAGGCGAAGAATGAAGACTTGGTTGTGAA